>LR990617.1:35772922-37004172 GCA_905147815.2 Phalera bucephala
GCTGTATTGGCAGCTTGATCGCGCCACCTAAACATTCCATGACACTAACGAGATTCTCACCTCGCCTATCGGGGATATTAGTTATCTCGACATTACACTGTCTTGCTTGCTGTTCCATAGTATGTATCTTGTTTTCAAGTTGTTGAATTTTAGTAACGAAGCCATTAGTTTGACGTAAATTCTGTTCTAGGGTTTTCAATCGACTATCAAAGAGATCCTGCCGTTCATTCGAGAAGTCAAGCGATTTCTCCATTTCGCACAGTCGACTATTAGCTTCGTTTAATGACTTGTTGAGATTGGTAACATCCGTGTTGACTTTCAGTACGTTAGCATTTAGTTCTGATAACGCAGAGGTAATTTTGGACAGTTCGCCAGACAGTGCCGTGCTCACCGCGGCAGAGATGCTATTCGTGATGCAATCGGTAATGTATCTATCCCATATTTGCATTTGGTCATCAAATTTCTCCTCAAAATTAATCATGATATGTTTATCAATGTTATCATGTTCCATTTGTTTACGTTTTCGGGTAGTAATAAAGTCCTTGCTGCTAATCTCCTTTACCGATGCCGGAATATTGCTGTCCGATGAGAAAACATTTGGTGGTGTGCGTTGTAAAGACATTGTAGTATGCGGGTTAGATGACAATTATGCAGGTGTAAACGAGAAAAAAAATATAACGCTGTCCTTTCACCTACCGGTGAGGAAGTGAGGTCCCCGCGCAGTCACGGTCGGAAGATGCTATGCGAAAAGGATACGGCAACTGTTGAATAATTGTCCTCTCGCTCAATCCTCTGGTATGTTTACTCAGTCAGTAGCAACGTTTGTACAGTATTTAAGACACTACTAGGTATCACACCAAGATCGATAATTGCGTATACGGAATTAATTGTTCAGGGGAGACAATTAGCACAGTTCACCACTCTCAACGCTTGCTAGCGAAAGAATGAAAGTAGTTTAATTTGAATTAATGACAGTTAACTCTTTAGTGCCGCGTGGTTCCCGGCTTAGAATAGGACCAACCCATCTCATCCCATCGGGTGTCGTACAAGGCGACTAAGGGAAAACTAGGGAATGGGCAGCAGCGTTCCCTTAACACTTCTACCATCAAAAACTGCGCTCGCCAACCCGCCTGCCAAGCGTGGCGAGTATGGCAAACACCCCCAATTTATTAAAATGGAAGATAAGAATAAACCCAGGCCCCTAGTCCCCGGCGGTCCTGTTCGTCCTGGCCACGGTAGCAGCTATGGTAACGACAGGACAAGGGGTGCTAAGAATCTCCGGCAGAGATTCGGCTACTACGAAACTACGAAAATTGGCCCTGGTGACATACAACGCACGCACGTTAAGGACAGATGAGAAGCTTGTTGAGCTGGAAGAAGAGATAAACAAGTTGCGGTGGAATATTGTTGGTTTATCGGAGGTCCGAAGAAAGGGCGAGGACACGATAACCTTAAAATCCGGCAACTTGTTTTACTACCGGGAGGGTGAACAGCAGTCCCAAGGTGGTGTCGGATTTATCGTCCACAAATCACTCACAGACAACATTGTGTCCATCACTAGTGTGTCGAGCAGGGTAGCGTACCTGATACTCAGAATATCCAAAAGATATTCGCTGAAGGTCATACAGGTCTACGCACCGACCTCGGCATACTCAGATGATGACGTCGAAGTAATGTATGAGGACATTAGTAGAGCCATACATACTTCCAAAGCACACTTTACAGTGGTTATGGGTGACTTCAATGCGCGGCTGGGCAAACGGGGCGATGATGAGTTGAGAGTGGGGCAATTTGGATATGGGCAGCGCAACCCCAGGGGTCAGAGGCTGGCCGAATATCTGGAGAAGGAGGGACTCTTTATGATGAACTCTTTCTTCCGGAAGCCGCCTCATAGAAAATGGACCTGGATGAGCCCTGATGGTTCCACAAAAAATGAGATAGACTTCATCATGAGCACCAAGCGACAAATATTTAATGATGTCTCCGTGATTCACAGGGTAAAAACCGGCAGTGATCACCGAATGGTCAGAGGCACATTCAATATTAATGTCAAAATGGAAAGATCGCGTCTGATGAAGTCTACGCTCCGACCTTCTTATGCACACATCCAAAACCCCGAGAACTTTCAACTCGAATTGGCAAACCGCTTCGAATTGCTAGACAGCAGCGCATCAGTGGACGAAATCAACAACAGGCTGGTAGAGACTGTCCATACGGTCGGGTCCAAGTAAAAATAGACCTCAAAAACTATCTAACTCCACCCGAAATCTCATGGCTGAGCGACGTTCCATGACGCTCCAAACCTCCGATGATGCTAAGTCCTATAGGCAGCTCAATGGACAGATACTGAAGTCCTTGCGTCACGATTTACGGTCCTTCAATACAAGGCGTATTGAGGAGACCATAGCACAGAACAAGGGCTCCAAAGTGTTCGCAAGAGACGCGTCTATTGGGCAAAGCCAGTTGACGAAGCTGAAGACGGAGGACGGAAACGTAACGTCGAATAGGTCAGAGGTGCTCAGGGAGATAGAGAGGTTCTATGGGCAGTTGTACACCTCAGTAGCTAAACCTGTTGTTGACTTGGTAAAAGACCCAAGAGCCAAGCTAACCCGACACTACACTGAAGAAATCCCGGACATCAGCCTGTACGAGATTACGATGGCTCTCAAACAACTCAAAAATAACAAAGCACCAGGCGAAGACGGAATTACCGCAGAGCTTCTGAAAGCGGGCGGAACGCCGGTACTTAAAGTCCTTCAGAGGCTGTTTAATTCCGTCTTGCTCGAAGAGAAAACGCCGGAAGCATGGAACAGGGGAGTGGTGGTACTGTTTTTCAAGAAAGGTGATAACACTTTACTGAAGAATTATAGGCCCATCACACTGCTGAGCCATGTTTATAAGTTGTTTTCGAGAGTCATCACGAATCGTCTCGAACGCAGGCTTGATGACTTCCAGCCTCCCGAACAAGCCGGTTTCCGGAAAGGCTTCAGTACCATAGACCACATACATACGCTGCGGCAGATTATACAGAAGACCGAAGAGTATAATCGGCCACTATGCTTGGCGTTTGTGGACTATGAGAAAGCCTTCGATTCGATCGAGACTTGGGCGGTTCTTAGATCTCTCCAGCGATGCCGCATTGACTATCGGTACATCGAAGTGTTGAAGTGCTTGTATAATAACGCCACCATGTCAGTCCGAGTACAGGGGCATTGCACGAAGGCGATCCCCATAAAAAGAGGAGTAAGGCAGGGAGACGTCATTTCTCCGAAACTGTTTACGGCCACCTTAGAGGACGCCTTCAAGCTCTTGGAATGGCAAGGACTTGGCATCAACATCAATGGCGAATACATCACTCACCTTCGATTTGCCGACGACATTGTGGTCGTGGCGGAGTCGCTGGAAGATCTAGGACGAATGCTCGGTGACCTCAACAGAGTATCTCAACAAGTGGGTCTTAAAATGAACATGGACAAAACGAAAATAATGTGTAACGTCCATGTCGTACCCACCGCACTCACCGTTGGGAACTCTACTCTTGAAGTTGTCGACGAATACATTTACCTGGGACAGGTAGTCCGGTTAGGTAGGTCCAATTTTGAGAGAGAGGTCAATCGACGAATCCAACTCGGCTGGGCAGCGTTTGGGAAACTGCGCAACATCTTCTCATCCAAAATACCTCAGTGCCTTAAGACTAAAGTTTTTAGTCAATGTGTGTTACCAGTGATGATATAAGGATCAGAGACGTGGTCTCTTACTATAGGTCTCATAAAAAAGCTCAGAGTTGCTCAGCGAGCTATGGAGAGAGCTATGCTCGGCGTTTCTCTACGCGATCGAATCAGGAATGAGGAGATTCGTAGAAGAACCAAGGTCACCGACATAGCCGTTAAGATTAGCAAGCTGAAGTGGCAATGGGCGGGCCACATAGCGCGTAGATCGGACGGGCGTTGGGGCAGAAAGATTCTAGAGTGGAGACCACGTATTGGCAAGCGCAGTGTGGGACGACCGCCTGCCAGATGGACCGACGATCTTGTGAAAATCGCAGGAAGTCGTTGGATGCAGGTGGCATCGGACCGGTTACGCTGGAAAGCGATTGGGGAGGCCTATGTTCAGCAGTGGACAAGTATAGGCTGAGATGATGATGATGAACTCTTTAGTGCAATCCCGGTGTTTACTAAACAGGATATCCTATACCAAATCGCTAATTTTATCCAGATAGATGACAAAGTTTCACTTACATTGTTTGTGGTTATGTTAGGTCAAAACGGATTTTTGAGGCAAAAATGGTTGAGTTCACAGGATTTGTTTTATAATGGGTTGTTTAAAATACTAAAATTGATGGTTAAAATAAATTGGTACAAAGATTCACACTCCTCTGCATATTCTATCGCGGAAAAAAACCATGAAAGGCTACAGCTCATGTATTTCCTTTTTAATTAAAGTTAATTTAGAGTCTTCAGCAACCGATTTGAAAAGGCCTACAGCCACGGAATTACGTTACATTGACCCTTACAAATCTACCTTGATTACTAATCATTTATACCTCTTAAAGTTAAAATTACAGACTAGTAATAGCCCGTAGATAATACAAACAAACTCTTGAAAATTCACTACGCAGCATGAGTACTTAAATAATGAACTTTGTGTCAAGTATGTTGCACTCGGGTACGTTGGTCGCAGTACAAGTTCCGCGGTTTCGCTTGTTTTCAAAGTTTTTTTGTATTAATATTTGTGGACGGTTGCAATGAAACTTGAATCTTTGAATCCTGTTCGTCGTATAATTTAATACCTTCTCTACTTAAGGTAAAGCATTGAATTATTAGCTTTATATCGGGTCACGTACAGTCAAATTTAAACATCAATCATCATGGGTGAAGAGCGCTCCACGCGTTCCAACTACTTTCATATTAGAAATTACTTATGTATAGTGCATTTGCAAACATAAAATTTACACATACAACCAGTCTAATACAAATATTTGTGTCACATCCTTGGGTCACAAAAGATTGCTCTTATCTTTTCGATTAGATCCAACCCGAAAAGAATAACGGCGGCAGAGTTGTCTTTAAAATACAGCAATCTATCTTAAAAGTTTAATAATTGTATGGCTAAATTGATTAAATTATTGATTGATTGTATATTGTTTCATATTTTGCTTTTTGTTTTAAACTGTATTGATTTCAAGACACAATTGTTTGTAGTTATATAATTTTTTTCTGAAAATAATATTCGGACGGACGATTTGGCTCAGTGGTTAAGAGCTTAAGCTGCTCCGTCCACTGGATCGAATAATCGCGAGTTCGATTCCGATATTCGATTATAAGCATGATTTCTAGCAAGTGCACCCCCGTTAATACTACTTATAAATCAATTTCTCCATTCCAAGGTTGCCTGGAAGAGATTGCTTTTTAGCGATAAGGCCCCCCTTTGTGTTACTTTTAGTGATTTTTATTATTTTGAGATCTATCTTATTATTGCACAATAAAGAGTTATCTATCTATCAATCTATTCCCGCACGAGACAAATCTTCATGTGACCCACAATTATTTGTTTCAGTCTGAGTATTTCTATATGTAAATTTTCATGATCCTTCTACTCCTGACACAGGAAGAAATCCTAGTCTGGGGCTACGTTTTATATAAAAAGAAAAAAAAAGAATGAAGGCCTCCCCAAAGATCACCACAGTGATCGGCTAATGTACTTTTAAAATATGAAAATTTGCTCGTCATATTCCAAAGGCGTCGACTGTTTCACGGGCGAGCGAAGCGAACCGGTCCTCTTCACACTTGAGCGAAACTGCTCTCTGACGTCACATGAACAAATATTGCACGTGGAATTTTGTACAGAGACATTTTAAACTCCCTCAAAGGTAAGCCTGGCTAGACGTTACGTGTTTAACTCTTTATTTATTCCGTTCCATAAAAGGATGACAAAATAACTCTGTTTTTACATTTTATGTTAATATGCCTTTGATTTTTGTTTTTCCATGTGAATGTAGAGCTATGATACTTTTTATGGTAGTATTTGAACTGATGTCTTAGCACAAACGGATTGACGTTAGCGTAACGCTATCGAGTAGATATTCTTCTACCATCCTTTTCATCATCATCTCAGCCTATACTTGTCCACTGCTGAACATAGGCCTCCCCAATCGCTTTCCAGCGTAACCGGTCCGATGCCACCTGCATCCAACGACTTCCTGCGATTTTCACAAGATCGTCGGTCCATCTGGCAGGCGGTCGTCCCACGCTGCGCTTGCCAATACGTGGTCTCCACTCTAGAATCTTTCTGCCCCAACGCCCGTCCGATCGTCGCGCTATGTGGCCCGCCCATTGCCACTTCAGCTTGCTAATCCTAAGGGCTATGTCGATGACCTTGGTTCTTCTACGAATCTCCTCATTCCTGATTCGATCACGTAGAGAAACGCCGAGCATAGCTCTCTCCATAGCTCGCTGAGCAACTCTGAGCTTTTTTATGAGACCTATAGTAAGAGACCACGTCTCTGATCCATATATCATCACTGGTAACACACATTGACTAAAAACTTTAGTCTTTAGGCACTGAGGTATTTTGGATGAGAAGATCTCCATCCTTTTCACTGTACAAATTTTCGAAATAAAGATGTGCTTTGTCGGCAATAATACAACGTAAAATCGTTCGTTCTAAGCCCCTTGAAGACCACACAAAAAGAGATTTCCTATTATTTTAATTACTTCAGAAAACACTTGGAGGAATAAAACCCCACAAGTGTTCCGACACTTGAAGGGATTATATTTCCGTACAAAGAGGAATATTTTGCTATATATTTTGTTTATACTTTAAAAGTTACGTGTATGTACAAACATCGAGTGACATAATGAACTAATAATAAAATAAATAAACACGGTAAAATAGCCAAAGAGGTCTGTCAGTAAAGAACCTGTTGGAGCTCTGTACTCTATGCTTATCCTGCAAAGGATCTGGCGTGAAAATATATATAGATCAACATCGTCCTTATTTTTCCAAGTGGCGATAGCAGAAGTATAGTTTAGAGGTACTCATTTCTAGTCGATTATAGTAGATCTCAATATAACAGCGAGTGTAATCATACCGGTCACAATTCCAGACTTCGCACTATTACTGAGAATTTTTACATAGGAAAACTTCAATAACTCTTCAAACCAATCTAAGATTCTGACCCAGAATCTTGTGACTATCGTCCCGTACCAGATCAATGACGCAATTTTCTGAAAGCAATTATTAAACAATTCTATAATCAAATAAGTGTACTCGTTATTCAAGTTATGATTACAAAAATACAGACATGACTACGAGGCAGTAGACAATAGTTCGCTCGATATCTGTGCGCTTCACTACACACGTTATCAGGTGAAATTTCTCTATACGTTCTAATCAAAAAGCTTCCTAGCATATTTTAGATGAGTTCCACACGGGACTATAATGCAGCGTTTTAGCTATAAGTATATTATCTTCACTAATATTGTCGACGAAAACTTGAATGGATTTTACATTTTAGTTACCTATTATCCGTCTCCGTAACCGGCGAGCGTGTATGAGACGAACTATGAGAGTCGAGGAAGCCAGAGAGGTATGTAAGGAAAGAACCTGTTGGAACTCTGTACTCTCTGCCTACCCCGCAAGGGATCTGGCGTGAGGTTATAGATAGATAGATAGATAGTTACCTATTATGATGAAAAGGTAACTAAACTGGCTGACTGGCTTTGTTGATGGCTTCCGATTTAAAGCCGTCACGAATGCCTTCGCTTTTGCCGAAACCGGATGGATTGAATGATTAATAGATTGATTAAAAGGTAACGATTAAGGAAAAGTGGAACCACAGGGTTTATGCAATATAAATAAATAAACAAATACATATTACTCTTCTTGACTTAATTTGGAAATACAATCTATCTAAATACTTTGCAACACATTCCCGTGAAACCTAAGGGGTACCACAAAAATCATAGCAAGATATCTAGATTTTCACCGCAGGTTTCATACAAAATAAACTATTAAAGTTTTCAGTTTCAACACATTACTGCAGACCGCAGTCCGTATGAAACACTCTAACCCCTGTTATAACAATACGGAGGCTGCACTCAAGTAATTAGTAGGTACTTGAGCATCTAGCCCGGCGCCGGCGCATCGGAGAGCTAGTGTTGCGTGACATGTTCTGAATGGAAGCTACGAATAGCTTGTTATTGGCAGTGTACTAGTGGTCGCAGCAGATAGTGCAGTTGCACAAAGACTGCTTGCGCGCGCGACGCCAGTACACTAGATCCCGAAGGACAAGGCGAGCCACCGAGGAGGAAAAGGCCGGAGTATACGAGCGCTATCGAGCGCCTACAAAGGCGCTCCAAATCGCCATCGCGAATGCCAGGTTTCGGTCTTGGAGCGAGCTCGTAGACTCGACAGGGACCCATGGGGACGCACCTATAGGGCAGTGTTGGGCAAGCTTCGCCCCTGGGTGCCTAACTGACGGAGACCCCGGTCTGCTGCGGCGGTTCATCGACGCACTATTCCCGACAGTCCGGGGCAGTCCCTCAGTCCCCCCGATGGTATCGTCGGCCCTTTACCCCAGCCCAATAGCCCGGGACCTTATAATACGGGCTAACTTGTGTCCCCTGCCGCAACATCTGGCGGGGGACCCCCCCTGCACCAGCGCCCGCAGGGGGACCTATGGGGTCGTGCGACGCTGGGGCGGGGGCCCTAAGCGTCCTTCACGCGCGACTCCGAGGAGGATGGCGGCGTGGTGTGGCCCACGCCGCCGTGAGCACCTTCTTTTCCCGAGGTGGGCTCTTCGAAGCGCGACACAAGGGAGGCACCGGCGCGTTCCACTCGGAGATCCCGGCGCCCCTCTGATACGTGCCAGTGCCGGCTACCGTGGGGTTTTCGTCGGTAAGAGTCCGACATGCCCCGCCAGCTTCCCCCGAGGCTGGCGAAAGTCAAAGAGGATTTCCCTGCGAAAAAAAAACTACCTTGTTGTTCCATTAAAACTTTGTTGGTTTACTTATTGGCTTAAACGGTTGACGATCATGTGATCCTAAGTTTAATTCGTAAGTTGCATTTTCTATCAAAAAAATGTCAATAACAATCCGAAGACGAGTATTGTGCCCGGTATAATTGCAGTAATAAGTTCTCCTTCTTGTATATTGGGACCAACCATCGTCGACAAAATCTGTGTGTATAGTACATCTCTGCTACACCGTCAAGAAAAAATTATGGAACTTAAATACCAGTTATGAAGCAATCAAGCAATGTCATCGTATTGCAAATTTATAAGAACAACACCTCATACTACAATCCGGTCATAAGAATGTGTCGTTCATTTAATGATAATGTGCAATCAAATATAAATGCCTCGACATAATGAATGGGAAATTTAAATCATTTTCAAAGGGTCTAAGGAAATAAATATTCAAATCGAATACCTAACCAATTTAACAATAGTCACGGTTAAGTAGCTTTTAATTTTTTCGTCTATATCACTTTTACCTGCCGAGCGAGAGACTTATTTTTATTTAAACTATATAATCTTTGTGACTTGTCTGCTACTGTATTTTGTTTTATCGTTTTATCGCTTTAAAACTCATGCCGATCTTATATTATGTAAATATTACCAATATTAGGTAATATATTAATAATACCAGTTACACGTTATTTATGTTGATTACGACATATGCTTACATAGATGGAACATAATCTAGTTAATTAAGTTTTAGTCTTTATATTGAATTTGTAGCGATTGTATTATGTTTTGTGTCTGAAATAAATAAATAAATAAATCCTGCCAAGACTATGAAGCTAATGATAAAAGAATATGAACCGTTCAAGAGATATTGTGGTACCACAGAAGGACCACGACCTCGAAATACTAAACACTATCGTTTAGTCAGAGACTTAAATTAGAATATTTAAGTACATTAGCTCATTTCCCTACAATACCACTATTTGAGACAACAGTGTTGTTGATAAAACAAAACAAATTAATTAAAGCACTATCTATAACTGAGATTTAAGTACGCGTCAGTACTGACGCGTACTTAAATCTCAGTTATAGCCCGAAAACAAGAAGAAAAGCAACATAATATTTTAATAAAAGAGCATGAAGCCGAATAGAACTCGTAAATACGCCGATTTGCTCTCATTAAAGTAGCGCTTAAGATTTTTTTGACGTAATCGAGTTGAGCTCTAAAAAATTAAGTGCAACATAAAATAATACCTCCCGTCAAAGTCCATTACAGAATTCTAACAAATCCAATGCGTTACACATAAAAAATGTCATGAAAAACACGAATTATAATTACTTTGAGGAACAACTCGAGGTCACTTGACAAGAAATTTTGCCTCAAAATTTTTTCTGACTTTGTGTATTACAGGATAATGTGAAAGACTAAAAGTGTTGTTTGGGTTTTCTGATTGATGGCTTATGCCTGAAATTGCATATCAACATAAAAGACTTTACTTAAATAAGACTTAAATAATATCCTCATTGGTTCTCACATTAATTATAGTTTAACCTATTTCAATAAGTTCAACTATCATTAAAGTATAACTTGGTGGTTTTGTAAACTTTTGAATCGGTCTTTTAAATTAATCTAGCTCAATGTGTCATGTCTTTTACGTACATATCGTTTATTTCATACTCATCATTATTGTCGCTTATACCTTTTGTTTCTGAACCAGAGTAGCATTTTCCTTTTTATGCATACATATATGCAATATCAATTAATTTTTAATTGATAATTTCTAGATTAGGGGTAAAGCTACAGTACTCGTATGATGATAGGTTCACTGTGTATAGAAGAGACAGGGAAACATCCATACTGACATACAAAAAGACTGGTGGAGGCGTACTAGTCGCCGTCTCAAAATGGATTAAATCCAAGCGCTTAGAGTACCATGAAAGTGCTTATGAGGATTTATGGATCTCGCTAGACCTTAGATTTGCACGTTGGGATGTTGAGACGTTGGTACTTTGTGCTGCATACTTTTCGCCACCTGTATTGCGGGATACTGTGGAGAAATTTACAAATAATTGTAATTCGGTATTTGAACACTACGCGAGTGACAAATCTGTCTTCTGTCTAGTGGGAGACTTTAACTTAAGCTGTATCAATTGGAAAATCCTGGACATCAACCCAATAACTGTAAATTTGCCAATTCATGCTCAGTTGTTTGTAGATTTTGTTAATCAAAATAATATGGTTCAGCATAACAATATCTGTAACAGAATGGATAGAGTTGGTTATACGTGATACGAGCAACTGTTCCGTGAGTGCTGCTCTAGATGTGTTAAGTTGTGTTGATTTATTACATCCACCGCTAAGTATAAATATACCACTGGGGGAAGACACCACAAGACTGCAACCAAATCCACAAAACCGCAAACGCAACTTTGCTAAGGCCGATATTGGTGCAATAAAATCTTATTTATCTCAACTGGACTGGTATAAACTATTTGAAAAATGCAGTAACGTAGATTTAATGGTAGAGACACTGTACGCATACATAAATCAAGCAATTAAATTGTTTGTTCCGTTCTCTAAAGTAAGAAACTCAAAATACCCCGTATGGTACACTTATGACCTAATTAAACGTATTCGGGAACGAAACAAAATGTTACACAGAGTTAAGAGGTATGACAACCCAATGGATAGGTTATCGTTTACTATAATGAATAAACGGTGCGACAAACTTAGTAAAGAATGCAATGAAGTATACCTCAGTAGCATAGAAGCTAATATCACACGCAACCCCAAGCTTTTTTGGTCATATATAAAAAGTAAGCGAGGTCACAGGAGCTCCTACCCAGCAAGCTTTACTGACGGGCTAACAAATCATTTTGACGGGCTGGAGATCTGTAATCTGTTCGCATCATTTTTTTCTTCAGTTTACATAAAAGACACAGAAGCGGGACATAATAGTAATACTAATTTAGGTGGTTCGAATATTCCAACGAACGAAAATCTCTCCAATTTATATCTCACGCGCGAGGTTATTGAGAATAAACTAAAGAATTTAGATAAATCAAAGGGCGCAGGGCCTGATGACATCCCCCCGCACTTTATATCATCTCTTTCAGCCGAGCTAACACTTCCAATTCATATGATTTTTAACCGCTCGCTTAAATCGGGTACATTTCCATCCAAGTGGAAGACGGCCAAAGTGGTTCCTGTATTCAAAAATGGTAATGAGGAACATGTTGTTAATTACAGACCGATCTCCATCTTGTCAACATTTGGAAAAGTATTTGAAGCACTGGTATGCCCTTACATCCAATGATTTTTTCATCCACATCTTACCATCTATCAACATGGATTTGTACAAGCCAGATCCACTACCACAAATTTAGTAAGCATTACAGAGGCCTTATCGGAAGCCGTAGATACAAGTAAACAAGTTGATATATTATACACAGACTTCAGCAAGGCATTCGATAGGGTCTCGCATGCTAAACTAATGTTTAAATTAAAATTTTATGGACTCTCCCGTAAGATGTTTGACTGGATAAAGTCATATATAAGTTACCGCAATCTTTATGTGGTTGTCAATGGATATCGGTCTGTAATTAGGAAAATTACTTCTGGCGTCCCACAGAGGTCACATTTAGGACCGATACTATTTACTATCTTCATCAACGATGTGACTACTGTCTTTAAAAACTCGTGCCCATTATTGTTTGCAGACGATCTTAAATTCAGTAGGGCTATTAATAGCAATGATGACGTGCAACTCCTTCAATCAGATTTGAATGCTCTGCAGGATTGGTGTGAAGCCAATTCTATGCATCTTAATGCTGCCAAGTGTACACACATGAAATGCACGAGGAAAGTAAACATTATTTTATCCTCATATCACATAGGGTTGCACGTACTGCAAGAGGTAAATGTTGTGAGGGATCTAGGAGTAACATTTGATAGGCAATTAACCTTCATTCCACACATGGAGAACATTGTAAAGAAGGCATCAAGATTATTGGGTTTTGTTATTCGCAACTGCAAAGACTTTCGAAAACCGTCAACTTTACAACACCCTTGTTCGAAGCGGGCTGGAATGTGGCAGTACAGTATGGCGTCCTCACTTTGCTACTCATTCCCTAAGAATAGAGCGGATTCAAAAACGGTTCTTTTACCATCTAACGTTTGCCATTGGTAAAGCCAAACAAATAAAATCATACACGAATAGACTAGAATACTTTTAGATCAGCCCGTTATCTAAACGTAGAGATTATCTGGACCTAAAATTTCTACACAAGCTTATGCATAATAAAATTGACGCACTAATACTACTTATTCTAGTCAACTTTAGAGGCGTAATCACTCCGCTTGTTCCGCCCTTTCGACGTACCGTCCTAGGGAGCGATTCACCAATTCCCAGAATCTGCCGACTTTACAATAGCGTCAGCTCATCATGCGACATACATCACCAGTCCTTGGTTCAATTTTGTGAGTGTATCAATTATACTTTTGAACCTGAACGCATAGACAGCACTCATGGTGGCTCCCATATTATAAGTTAGGTATTTGATTTATTGATATACCCTCTATTTACTTGATTATGTCATTGAAGGTTTAGTTTGAAGTTTAGTTTTAAGTATTTTTGTGTCTTTTTTCTATTTTTATTGTAATTTACACTCCTTTTAATGCATGCGGTGTTCGCCTTTGAAAGGTTGCATATCATGTTATAACTTTAACTAGTTTGTTTGAATAAATGTACTGTTGTAGTAACCAATGGTGGACCTAAATAAATAAATGATCTCAAACTACACAACAATAACGTAGACGTATGACAGCATACTGAAACATACCAAACAGATCCTAGAGCCAAAAGTTGCTTCTAATATTAGCCCCAAGTGGATTCAACTCGCAACCTCCGCCCCAACAGCCTATTTCTCAGGTTATTCAGACCCTTGGTTCTGAAACCCGTCAAAAATCATTCTCGATAGTCATGATAAACAATTTTCTTCAGTTTTAGTACCAGAAGGCTTAGCACGAACCGATTTACGTTAGAGAGCCACTACAGAGTTGTTTGCCATCCTTTTCACACTACAAATTTACTAAAACAAGATGAACGTGGCAGCAGGCTTTCTCGATGGTGTTACGATAACGTCAATCTGTTGATGCCAAGCCATTAGAAGACTTAGCACAAACAAATTGACGAATTCCTTCTCACACACGAAATGTACTAAAGAAACATGAACGTGACAGCACGCTTTCTCGATAGCGTATGCTATCGTCAATCTGTTCGTGTTAAGCCCTCAGATGTCGAAGTTTTTTTCGCCCTGTGTCTGGAGCGGCGGTGCGTCAATGTAAAAATTTTCCAACTTCACTGTTGAATTTTAACTCGAGCTCGACTATTTTTCATGTCAACTCCATACTTTGTGTTTGAAATGCTTTGAAATATTGCATTTTTTTCTTTATTGCTATGTTATTCTTGAAGGAATTCTTGATTTAACTTGGAACAACTTTTTTGCTTTTTAGAGTGTAATTTGTTTCTGCGCTTGCTTTGTAATAAAGAATTCTTTTTGTGGAGTAGTTTCTTAACGTATTAAGGAATTAGAAAAGGTTTTTTTATATCTTAAACAATATCTTCAAATAAACTATTTGATCAAACTTTATTAATGTGAATAAAACTTGAATAGAATTATATGTTAGACACTTTTGATAACTATTTTAATATTAGTTACATTAATTGTTTATATTGGGATTTGTTTAAAATATTACTTTTTTGTTTCTATCTATATCTTCACGCCAAATCCATTGCTGGGTAGGCAGGCAAAACAGAGTTCCAACAAGTGCTTTTTTTACACACCTCTCTGGATTTCTCCACTCTCAAAGTTCGTCTCATACACAGTCTTCGGTAACGAAGACTATACCGGTTTACATATTCATCTATAATAATCCCTATAAATAAACTAAATAACTATTAATTCCTAAGTTTTAGAATCTAACATTGCTAAGCCTCCATATCTTATTAAACAAAGCCACGAAAACACCTCAATATCATTTTAATACAACAAGAAATTCGTTAGCTTTTGTAAAAACTCCAAGAAGTCACGATTTGCCGCATCAGTGACATTTGATGTAGGTCTTTTCAAACGGTCATCCACACGTAAAAAAAAGCAGTTAACACCGAGATGAGAATCCAGTTAATACGGCTGGGAGAATAGCCTGCGTCCTTCCCGGAAAATGTAGGTTGCCTTTATTAAGTCGTTTACTCACACATGCCGATCCGTTCAGGCGGCCGACGTAACAAGTTCCTTTGCCTAGCTGATGTTTAGATAAAGTCTTGTTCATATCGAAATACATATTGTGTCCACATCTTTATGAAGAAATTATGACGTAATTTCTGAAAAAAATATAAAATGTATCAACTTTTGATATTCGAATTTTATGTGAAATGGGTATTTATAACTATTGTGAGTGCTACTAATCTATAAATAATGAATCAAACAATTGATGGTAATGATTACTAAAATTTTTCTATATTAAATATTATTATATATTCTCGAGGTTTTCAGTAGAATAATATTTTAACGTTAATCGAAACATCACTCACGCAATATGTTTATCTAAATCTCTTAATTTTCTTAATTATTAATCGAAAAAGTTTTGTTTCGTTGCAAAGTTTTAATAAAAACACCTTAGAACGTTAGAATTTAGTAAAATTGATCAGTAGATAAAAACCATATTTAACCGACTTCAAAAAGGAGGAGGTTCTATGTTCGGTTGTATGTATGCTTTTTTTTTATGTATGTTCAGCGATATTTCCGTCAATTGTGGACCGATTTTGAATTTTTTTTTTCATTCGGTTCAATATATCTCCAAGGTGGTTCCATATTAATTTTATTGACGTTGGACCTTGGACTTAGAAGATACATCAGGGAACTCCTTAACGACAAACAATAGGCATGTGTAAATTGAGATATTATGGGTATGACGTCAATCCTATAGGTACCCTACTATAGAATAATTCACTGGTCACTTAAAATTGTAAAATAAAAATCTTTTATAAAAAAAAGGTAAACCGACTTCAAAAAGCAAAAAAATAAATATTTGAAGTCGGTGCCAAGTAACCGACTGCACCAACCAGCACCGAATTCAAATATTTATTTTTTTGCTTTTTGAAGTCGGTTTACCTTTTTTTTATAAAAGATTTTAGCTAATAGTGACTGTCACATAAGATATTTAGGATTTCTGTTGCAATTTTATCGGTATCTAATATGATGACATATTTTAGGCAAGAGTCATGCACTAGTGTATTATTTGAAACATCAAATATCCAATTCCATTTTCACAATGGTGGCAAAGCTTTCAAATGCATGCAAACTGTCATAGGTTGCACTTCCTGTAAAATAAATAAAATAATTTTGATAACCGATATCGTACCCGTCTAAACAAGACAGTATCGTGTTATGTGCTATGTTCTTTCTGGCTTATTTAATGTTTTACGACGCGAAACAAAGGGCCGTCGATAACACACCCTGATGAAGGAACGCCCGCAGCTGAGTCGTCGACACGTATGGGGTGCGAATTATGAGTCATTTTTATGTTTTCTACAAAGTTTCGCCTAATGAAAGCTTTGTTAGCTTGTACATGTTACTTTTCCTTATATAAGACTGTCCCTTGATTGCAGCAAGCTGATCATTAACAATTCTTGACATAAAGCATCATCCTAGATTAGGGAATCTTTAACATTTATTTGTTAGCCAGCTGAACTTAGCCAGTGAGAATCAAGTAACTTTTATCAAAACTTATTATCTGCTTTAATCATTTGCGCATTCCGTAATTTAAAAAAATGTGTGATAACGAGCGTCCTACTAATATTATATTTAAATGTGACAGTTTGTATGTTTGGATGTCTATTACTCAATCACGCAGACCAGCCTGCAACTAGGCATGTTAACAAAATTCAAAGCAAGCAAACAAATTGAATTTATTCAAAAGATTAATATTATTTTACCAAAAAAAACTACCATAGCCGCAGTGCAGACTAGAAATTATTTCTGTTTCTTTAGATAATTTATGCTTTATGATCATATGAAATTTACATACACAAATACTAAAACACGCCCGCGACATATTCTCACCGACCCCCCCGATGCCCTTACTTCCCTTCTTTTGAATACAGATACCGCATTTAAGGTCAGACACCGACCTCGCCGGCGAGTTAGAAGAATCCCTTGCCCGCCGAAGGGTGGCCACAACAAGCCGAGGCCGTTCCTCCTCAAGGCGCCCTTGAGCTAGTTACCCCTTTGCCCTTCTGGCTCGCGCAAATTTTTGCTCGTTCGCACTATAGTCTAGTGAAGCCGTAAAGGCCCCGCGGCCAATTTTTTGTTTGTTTCTTCGAGTGATCTACACTAGATCACTCAAACAAACAAACTAAAAATAACCAAAACATTTTAAGGGTACCCAAGATTTATCCCGTGCCATCGACCCTGCGACTACTCAATCCAATGACCGGGGCAGCCTACGCCCTACCCACTAGGCCATCGTTAAAATAATTGATTACGGTTTAAAGGCACCAATTGATTGGTAGTTTAAAATAAGTTTTACAAAACTACATACATTTAATTCACAATTTTTATTTAATTCAATAAGCTCTTTGAATAAGTTCATTATCGCCATACCGTAGCTTTAATTAAAGCAGGTCAAGCGATTCCAATGTGAGATTTTAATTAACGGCCACCCAGCGGGCATTAAAGAGTAAAGTGCGCATATGTGTGTGTGAGAGGGGAATTCAAAGGCAATTATCAGGAGTATTCTTCAGAGTTAAATGTGTTCAATTAAAATGCAATATTAATTTGAATTGTATTTACGTATACAAATCAGCATTTAACACTTTGGCAAGAATGTTTTGGCAGGATTTGTCAAAGGGAAGATCTTTCAGCCAGTAGGGAGTTGTGTCTAGCGGGGCCTGCTCTCCCGAGTTGTTTCAGGGACTTGTATATATGTAACGCATCTTGTAAACTCTCATATTGCGTTCTAGTCATATATGGAGAGTCGTTGTCCATTTTATGTTCGGCGCCATACGTGGGTGGATAGTCACAGCTTTGTAGCGATGTAAAGGGATCGCTACAACACCTTGTATATACTTTCAAACCAGGTGTAGTGTGTAGAACTATATATCTTTGACTGTGTTCGGTTCCATTGTAATAGAAGCTAGTCTGTTATCATTGAACCAAGCACAATTCCAAATCTTGGACTGATGCTGATCTTTTCACAGAAAAACCACACTTAAACCTATAATTTGATCCAATGACCTTATGATTATCCGCCTTACTATTATAGTAACCACCAGACAAACGAAGCAATAATATGATTCTTGATAACATAGATGACATATATATGACATAACATAGGTGACAACTCATGGTATATCGTCACGGGTCGCCGAGCGCGTTCACAGTTCGACGAAGTAAAATTATGATGTTCGTTTTGTTGAAAATTATTTATGTTTTGTTTGAAATTATTATATAGACATTTGATTTGTATTTACCTGGAATTTATAGAAGTAATCGCACTGCTACTATTGACCGAAAATTCATAAAGAAAGACAAGAAATTTAAATTAGTGAGTCATTTTATTTTATAATATTTAAATTTGAAGCGGTCGTAGTGACGCAGGACCGTGATGTTTTTACCGATCATCAAGGCTAAACAGCTTTCTGCTCGGTAGATCTGAGATGGGTGACCGTTTATGGCGATTCCATTTTCGAGCGTTTCCGTGCTTCGGTAGGTGCGTTAAACTATTGGTCCCGGTTACCATGTTATACCGTAGCCGTCAATAAATTGCAAGTCTTATAGGCTGCTTTATAAGTTCCAACACCAGGCGGCCATAAATCTGCCTCCACCAATCCTCACTGGGTACGCCATAAACCTGCCTCCACCAATCGTCACTTGGGAGTGTGACCTAATCTCTCTCACCACAGTTTGTAAGAGAAGGTCGTTGCCCAGCAGTGGGACAATACAGGCTTCTTGAGAAAAAATAAGCACAGATACAGGCTGAGTTTTTTATATTATTTATATATAAATTAAAAGAAAAATAGTTCAGGAACTACTGCCCTGCGTATGTGATGGCCCGCCTGTGCGGTCGGGTTCAGCAAAGCATACAAAACTATTTACATACCTATCGCGTCGTGAAGAGCACCCTGCTCTTCACTTTAACTGAGGATTATTATAATTTATTGTAATTTAAAAATAAACATGGCATCTGTAAAATTATTTCTTAAATTCCGTGAAAATATAAAACAGTATATTGCTTATAGAACACTATTAGCTGAGGTTAGACGTCAAGTAACAGATATTTGACTCGTTTTTATCTCCAAAAAGTTACTATATCATATTTTTTTTAATCGTATCCTCACACTAGGATTTATTCCTGTGTCGTGGATGCGTTCACAAACATGAAAGTTCACACACACACATACCTAGACCGTAACCAATAATTGTGGATCACACAAAGATTTGTCCCGTGCGGGAATCGAACCCGCGACTGTTAGACACAGTGGGCGGAGCGGCTTAAGCTCTTAACCACTGCACTAAATCGTCCGTCAAACCTTATAATTACCTACCTTATAATTTAACATCGACCGTTATATATCGAAACACGACCTTCACTTAAATTCCAATAAAAACCCCAACAAATCACATTCTTCCTGCACATAATGAATTTAAGACAGCTTACATTTTCTCCAAAAAAACTTAAACAAGATAACAAACTCATACATATTGTAATTGTTCCGAAAAATTTCACGATACACTCTAAAAGCTAATGGCTCAGCAGTAATCTACATCATCATCATCAGCCGAAAGACGTCCACTGCAGGATAAAGGCCTTCCCCAATAACGAACGGCTTTGTGCTGTACGCATCCAGCTTCTACCTGCGACCATCACCAGGTCATCGCTCCACCACTCATGTTACACCTTGTATGTATATAAATCTGCCTAGTTGGTTGAGTGGCATATAATGCGAGTGGCAATCACAAAGGTACGAATCCTATGTAGGGAAGTGTGTTTTTTTATTTGGAAAATCCTCATGAAGTCCGAAGTCTGCGAGTGTGCTCGGTTTAATGGTAATAGCATGTGTTAATGATATTTATGTGTGGACATGTACACATCGGCCACTCCGGTTTAGGGTATATAGAAGTGAGTGCCGATCTACAAAAAACCTACGTAAGTAAGGCCAACAACATTTCGTCTTTCTTTAAAGTCTATGCTGCGGTAGTTATGTGGTGCAGATCCCTTCCCTCCAATTATGCTGAAAGATAGTGATGGCTACTGCTGCAGACTAAGTATTAAGCGGCGTGGGCCACACCACGCCGCCATCCTCCTCGAGGTCGTGCATGAAGGACGCTTAGGGCCCCCGCCCCAGCGTCCCACGACCCCAAAGGCCTGCTTATGGAGACTAGACCTACCGAACTTACTTTACTTTACTACTTTGAAATATTATAATTACCTGGTTTCTGGGAATCCGAGTTCGGACTAAATGTTATTAAGGTTTTTCTTAGGAGCACTCCAGAGTCTGGAATTATGCGAAACATACTGGAAATAGGCTCGCTACCTATCGCATTGGGAATAGAGATGTTGAATATCTGAGCCTTAGAACTAGAGTAAGCGTCAGTGTATTACCTTAAAAAAATTAAAATACTTATTCCAACTAAAGTTTGTCCAGCTAACAAGAACGTTAAAGACCCCAGACTTTTTGGAAGTCTTCTAGTCTAGTCCTTAATAAACAAAAAAACAAACTTTACTCAATATAACTTAAATTAGATGTTCAAAATCTTTATAACCCTTAGCAATATTTCAGACCCATTTTTCTCAACCGTTGACACGGCGACATAAAATTCTCACCTGTACCTTTACACCGATGAACATAATTTAAAAAGATTTCCTTTTTACCCAGATCTCGCCTATTCTTATAACGCCTAAAAAAATTTAACGCACAGTGTAAAAAGATCATACACAACTTCGTGGAAGTAATAACAGTTTGACAAACAACTGGCTCTTAATGTTTCTAGGCTGTAGAAGTTTTAAGGAAGATTTTATGCTTGGCTTTTGGGATTTTATTTTTAATGAGCAAAAAATTCTTAGTGTCAATCTTGAAAAGGATTAGTTCTGGGAATATTATTATTGATAAAATGAACCGCTTTTTGCGGGGGTATCGACAGGCGCTTTAATCCGGATAATTTTGTTGACTCAGCCCCCTGAAGGTGACAAAATGTTAAGGTGACTCTTTTTTTTAAATCATATTAAGTTTATTTTATCTAATTCTGATTTAAAGGTTTGGCGTGATGATATTGATGTAAGACTATTGATACATGAAAGTCAATGTTTATAATGTTCTTGCTCCACCTGCTTTGTAATGCGTTAATTTATACGTTAACTAAGACAATACGCAAATGTAGCGAATATTAAATGCGATATTTGAGATGCGTCGGCGTGTTATTTTTTAACCAATTGTATGTGGCCTGAATTTTTTCTCAGCTTGATTTGTGTGACAAGACTTTTCTCAAACTGAGAAGCAGTATATGCCGGTTTATTAACTCAAGAGTTTTTGTAACCAGGGAGCGTAAATAAGACGAACTATAAGAGTGAAGGAGGCGAGACAGTTTTGCAGACAAAGAACCTGTTGGAACTCTGTACTTTCTGCCTACCCTGCAAGGAATCTGTCTACTTAAAATAGATAGATAGAGATATATTATAAATCAGTAAGCAAGAACAAGAATTAATTATTAGTTCAAAGTTCAGCCGAATCAGAATTTTGTACTAATAACTTCGACATTGCAATGTAATTCAAAATAATATAATAATAATAAAATAATAATATATTGTCTCAAAATTTTAACGGGTTTAGTACCTACGCCAGGTGTGTCGAAGTTGTTGCTATATTTAATTAGAACACTTCACGCTCCAAGAGCGTGATTCAAGGGTTCAAGGGGCAGGCTCACGGTTCGCGTTCGGAGAATTATTGTGATGTCGCGCACTTATGCGTTTATACGCTAGCACAAGTTGGCGCACTATGTTAAGTGACGCGTAGTTGGAGTTTTGGCTTAGTCACATTGGGGCCGATGCGACCTGGCCAATTGTTATGTACATAATTGTACGGGAGACGCCACACAGCTCCGTCACGCTCGGCGCGATAGTAAACGTCACGGCCCGGAGTCACCGCACCCGATGCCATTACAAATAAAGCATGGCTAGATCGAGACAGCAATATGGTTGCGAGGGGGAAAGCATTGTGCTGTTTAGCGGGCGGCGCGATACTGACGGAATAGTCGCGCCCGCCAACTTATGGGCCGCGCTGCTGTCCGCTGCCAGAGCGCTGGCAGAGGTGTAATATGTAAACGTCGGTAAACAGTTGGTGTACTATGTACACCCGGAGAATGTTAGGTACCATGTAATAGGTAGCGAGCCTTTTGCTATAAACTGGGCACAATTCCAGATTCGGAATATTTACATCTTTCCGACCTAGGATTTGAACCCAGGACCTCGTAATCGCAACGCGCTTTATTTACTACTACACCGAAACTGGGGACAGATTTTTTGAAAAAAAAAACACTTTTGCTCCGACCTGCCATTCTCCCATTTGCCTTTATGTACCGCCTAGCCACGCATTTTCAAAATTCCCTGACGACCCTATTGCTATATACTGGGCACAATGTCAGACTCCGAACTGATACTGGGATTTTTCGATAGAAAACTACAATTATCCAACGAGAACCTCGTGATCGCAAAAGCGCATTATTCGCAACTAAACCAATGAGGTAGTCATAATAATAATAGTATTAGCCCTGTTAAGAAACTGTCCCACCGGTGGGCACGGGCCTTCTCTCAAACTGAGAAGTAGTCTTAACATGCCAAAAAATCTAGCCCATAGATATACTTCTATATCTATGTGTCTAAGCTATAGCAAGGACGGACTTGAAGCAGTGGTTAAAGGTACGGCCAAAATAACGCGTCCAATCAGCGTGCACGATCTGCGTGGCCATCAGTGGCGATCACCTTGCGTGCAAAAGTCGTTCTCACCGACGCGTTCAGTTAATCTAAGTCCTAGTCTAAGTCCTCTCATTCTTTTTCTAACGATAATCTATGTAATATTACATATAATAAACAACGCGCAAGACGAATTCCTTCGGCAAAAACATTTTTCTTTAAAATTTTAGTACCTACCAATCTAAAGTAAGACACATAAGTACATAGCATCTCGAAATAAAGTTGCCTACTTTTTGGTCCAGATTAGTCTGCCTCTCATCCGACACAACTAACCTGGTACAAGTAAACTGGTATTTCAATTAACCCTTATACTTTTTTGAAACCACTTTTATATAAAGCCTTTGTAAAAGTTGGAAGAACCTGCTTGGGCTGTCGTAGTATAAACAAAAAATGAACAATTTGAGTGTTTTGTGTTGCCTACGTTAAGTAAAGTATTTGAAAAAAATATCTTAAATAAGATGATAAGCCACTTTACTAGTCATAAACTAGTTTGGTTTCACTAAGAATCGCTCAATTACTTATGCAGGCGTTGAATTAATGAGGAATATTTTTGAGGCCTGAGAGAACTCGCAGGATGCTTTAGGTATATTCTGCGACTTGTCTAAGGCGTTTGACTGTGCGCATCATGAAACTCTTCTCAGGAAATTACACCACTAAGGAATTAAGAACAGGGCTCTTGACCTCTTGACTTCTTATCTGTTTGATAGAATTCAAAAGCTCGATGTTAATGGAAAACGATCTCCTGGTTCTAATGTGGCAATGGGCGTGCTCAAGGGTTCGATTCGGTCTATTTCTATTCCTCATATATATAAACGACTTACCGTACTATGTAGAGGATAATCAGGAAATTGCCCTGTTTGCGGATGAAACATCAATATATTTCAAAATTAAGAGACAGCTGCTTAATTATGACGATGTGAACAATGCATTGTCTAAGGTTGTTCATTGGTTCAACATTAATAACATAACATAATCTTCTCCTTAATGAGAAGAAAACAAAACGGATTAAATTCACAAGGCCTAATGTAAGACAAGTAGCAACCAATGTACAAATAAATGGCGTGGATTTAGACCTTGTAGAGTTAACTGTTTTTCTAGGTATCACTATTGATGCCAGATTACAATTGGGGCCCCATATTGAACAATTATCTGGTAGGCTAATCTCAGCGGCATATGCCATAAAGAAAATTAGATTATTAACTGATATTGAGACAGACTTGTTTATTTAGCTTATTTTCATAGTATTATGTCATATGGCATACTGCTATGAAGATGCTTTGCAGAACTAAACACCATCTTCGTTACAATTTGGCCCCGAGAACTACCCTTAAGGAAAAATTTAGAGAAATAAATATTCTTACTGTTACCACACAATTTATTTATGAAAATCTTCTATATGTTAAAAAGAATATCAGTAACTTTGAAAAATATAGCGACATTCATCATGTTAATACACGGAACAAAGATGATCTTATTGTACATTCTACTCGTCTCCACAGAATTCCTTCCTCCGTCTTCTACAGCAAATTACCCATAGATCTCCGAAACATGCCTATCAATAAGTTTAAAAAGGCAATCAAAACTAGACTGTGTAAGAAAGGGTATTATAAAATTTCGGATTATCTTAACGATAAAATAGATTGGGTTTGAGCAGCTCCTCAATCAGCAAAATTAAACAATGCTGTATAATACAATTTTGAAAATTATGGTTATCAGAAAGGTCAAACAATTTAAGTTAAAAGACTAGCCCGAGGAGTTTCTCGCCGGATATTCTCAGTGAAAACCGCGTTCCGATCCGGTGATAGATGTAAAAAATGTAATAATTATGACGTTTGTAAGTGCTTATGTATTGGCCTCAACAAATAAATAATTTTTAACTTTGACTTTAGTAGTACTATTCATTCTTCTTCTATCATTAGTTATATATATAAATTTATTTAGAGAGAGAAAAACAAAATGCTTTATGTGATTCACCCACCTGTGCGTAAAAATGTAAACGACGTAATGTCACGATCATTTTTACTTATTCTAACGGGAATCTCCAAAAGTAATTGTATTGTTTACCGTAATAGTATGATTATTGTATATCCGAAAGTTTTATTTTCAGAGATTACACACTGACACTTTCGGTCCAGAATTGCGTAGGACGTATTCACAGCAAATGGCAGTTTTTCATAGACTGTTTAGACCGGTTAGAATTGTAACGCGTTTCATATCTGTTCTATTACTATCATGGTGGGCAACATGCAAAATTCGAATAAACATTGAAAAAAATCAACCCTATTCAATGGTACATACAAATAATAACTTTCACTGCATAGAGTGAACATTATTCTTTCATATTTTTTTTCATTATTATTTTATTGGTACTTTATTGCTTGACTATCTACCTATGATCGCGCGTGCAGACTCTGCACTGATCGCTCGTGCAGAACGCAGGACGCGTTGGTGTGAACCCGTCCATACAAATGCCATACTACTAATGTTTAGCTATTAATATTTAATATTCCCTCTCTTCCTTCTATTAATTTAGTAAAATGTTTCTTTTTTTTCTCATTTCTTTCTCTGTAAATGAGGGAACCATGTAGCCATTCACATGAATAGTATAATTTGTATAATTTAACTTAGACCTACCTGATAGACCAGCCTACATCGTTCTCCCATATCCCACAACAAAATGTAGATGGAAAAAGAAAATATAAAAATACTATTTTAAAAGAGTAACCGTGGAGTTTCTTGCCCTTCTTCTCCACAGGAATGACATTCCGAAGTGGTGGTAGAGTCTTTGTTACTTTTCTGACGATTCATAAATACTGTAATGGTTTACATGAATAAAAAATATTCTGATTCTGATTCTACTGCAGGAACTGATCGCCACCGCGGACGCCATCGCAGACGCGGCTGGACGCGTTGGTTTGACCGTACCTTAAGAACTTAAGGCGACCTTCCGTGTGTATTTTGGGGATAACGGAACTACGTTTTTTTTAAACTTTAGGCGGTTTTCATTTAAAATTTTAACCTAAAAATAAAATTACCGTGAATATAATATTACCCTTATTTACATACTCGCACTGCCCAGTCATACGTCCGCTTTCCACATCAGTGTGCATAATAACCCTGTATTCCAAACAGGCTTGTAACAGATGTGACGTCACACGCGTAGACGATCACGCGCGTCTCACACCATGCGGAAATCGTAACGCGTGTCGGAATGTTTTGTTTCTCTTTAAGAAAACATGTCATGCACCATGGGGGGGAGGGGGGGGGGGGTAATGTACCGAGTATACTTTTTTTATATTCAGTACGTGTATACTGACTGTTGTTTTGTATTTCTGTGTGTGGAATTCACAGATGTATTGGTTATACGAGGATTTTGACTCACAAGTGTTAGTGATGAGAATATGTGGCGGGCTTAGCCCTACCAAACAATACTATATTGAACGCATATTCATAAAGTTTAGTTTCAGTTTTATTATTCATAAATTTTACAACAAAAATCGAGTCATATTGCCCTATATCTCGTATCAGTGAACCGACCGCGCGGCCGGGCCGAAGACAGCGAACAATAATATTAATATTTATTTCACCGTTACCTAATAAACGTAACAAAATGGTCGACATCAACATTACATATTGTGTTACCTACGCAACTTCAGCTGAAGATGCGATCAATCTATACGAATATTACACAGATACAAATTTGTAAGTAAGTATGTACGTATGAGACGCTCGTAGCGCTGTGCGACCACGGTGTCCTTACCGATTACCAAGGTTAAGCAGCGTTCGACTCGGCCGGCCCGAGATGGGCGACCGTTTGTGGCATTTTCATATTCGAGCGTCTCCGTGCTTCGGAAGGCACGTTAAGCCGTTGGTCCCGGCTACCACTTATGTGGTAGTCGTTAAGCCAAGTTGGAAGCCTTCAAGGCGGCTTGATAAGTTCCAACAGCAGGTGGCCACAAACCTGTCTCCACCAATCCGCACTGGGTCCGCGTGGTGGAGTATGACCTAATCTCTCTCACCTCGATTTGTGAGAGAAGGCCTTTGTCCAGCAGTGGGCAGTATCGGCTGATATTATTATTATTATTATTTTTTATCTGTCTAGACATTCTCGAGTTTTTTAACTCGGTATTTTAGAAGTACACGGGCTTAAGCCAAGTGAACTCCATTTCCTATTATTGGTTGGATGTCGTCCTGAAGAAATTTCCGTACTATTCGGCAAGTGTTAAGGATTGCGGCTTTTTGCATAGTAATGTACGTGCTTGTAGGAAGGTTGATGATATTCAAACTATGTAAAAGATGTTTCGGTATAACTCCTGTGCTAGAAAGTACTAGTGGTACTATAGTCGTTCTATTCATGTTCCATATTCTGTTTATTTCTTCCTTTAATTCTGTATATTTTTGTATTTTTTCAGAAATAGTTAT
Source organism: Phalera bucephala (assembly GCA_905147815.2). NCBI lineage: Eukaryota > Metazoa > Arthropoda > Insecta > Lepidoptera > Notodontidae > Phalera > Phalera bucephala. The sequence continues at coordinate 35,800,342 of LR990617.1, forward strand.
ATGTAAATTATGTGTATTAGGTACTGCTATGTCAATTAGGTAAACGTGTTTGTTTATTTTATCTATTAAGGTTACGTCAGGTCTATTATTATGTATGGTTTTGTCTGTGAGTATGGCTCTATCGAAATATAGTTTGTGGCTAGTATTTTCCAGAACAGGTTTTGGTGTGTATTGATAATAAGGGGACGGCTTATCAGGTACTAACTTATGTTTAATGGCAAGTTTCTGATGAATTATGTACGCTACTTGGTTATGTCGGTGAGTGTAATCTGTCTGGGTTAATGTTGGACAGGCACTTGTAATGTGTTGGAGGTTTCAGATTGGCGTTGGCATTTTCTACATTTGTCTGTTTGGATATTTGGGTCTTTGAGGATGTATTTTTTATAATTTTTGGTGTTGATCACTTGATCTTGTATAGCGCCCATAAAGCCTTCCGTTTCCGGGAACAGCGCACCAAGTTTTAACCATTTATTAGATGCTTCTAAATCAATGTGAGGTTGTTCAAGATCATGCAGATGTCTACCGTGGAGTTCTTTTGCACGCCATGTAACTATTTTTTCTTTCAAATGTTCGTCTATTGTTTTAAACTGTATATCTGTTTGATTGAGATTTAAAGGAGTAAATTTGTTGTCAATTTCTACTGCAGCTCTATGAATATTACTATTATTAATTTTATTATAGAAAAATGCCCTAAGATTCTGTATTTGTTTTTCCCATAATATTTTCAAATCTATTAAGCTTCTTCCTCCTTTCTCTCTTTTAACAGTCATTCTTTGTATAGCTGATATTGGATGTAAATATTGATGCTTCGTAAAAATGGTTCTGGTTTTAATTTCTAATTTATTAATGGCTGTTTTTGTCCATTTAATTACGCCGAAGGAGTAAGTAAGAACTGGGATTGCATACGTATTAACAGCTTTGAAAGTATGTTTCGCGGATAAGTGTCTTTTAAATATTAAGTGAAGTCTGCGAACATATTCGTTAGATAGGTCATTTTTAATTTGAATGTGGTTAATGACACTAGATTGATAAATGCCGAGGTACTTATAAAGATTATTATTATTATTATGTACGTATGTTTGTATACTTTCTAAAATTCTATTACTTACAGAAACTACATTATTTCTGAGTGCTATACTCTATTTTATTGTGTTAAAAGACAGCCAAATTACAATATAACTGCGTGCGATTTGACCCAACCAAACATCAAATATAACGATTTATTATGCAAGCCATCCTTAAAATACAATGTTTTCGAGTAATCTCATGTAATGCAAGCCATTATCCGCGTCGGAGAATGAAAAATTCAAAACAGGATTTCCAACAGATAATTTGTTCCGAGAATATGAACATTCATAAAACCTTACTTAAACGCCGCCACAATTTTTAATTTCAGGCGTAATGGAATACATAATTTCAATATCATTGTAAGGGTGTACCTTTTTTGTTTTTTTTCTACCTGGGGAAAATCCTACATAGGACTTCCGTGAGCTACGGGAGAAGCTCGCTTGGCGTGTCAGATTCTTACCGACTAAAAACCTCCGGGATCTCCAGATGGAATGCACCGGTGCCCCTCTCGTGCCGCGCTCTGAAGATCCCGCCATCGGGAGGAGACTTAATAACACGCTCCCCCCGCACCGACGCGGTGCTCACGGCGACGTGGGCCACACCACGTCGCCGTGAACATGTGTATTTATGCTAATAGGTATCATAACGAGGAAAGATTTGTGTGTATGTGTATGTAATCGATATACTCTAAAACCACTGAACTGATTTTAATAATTCTTTCATCATTAGAAAGCTACTTTATCCAAAAGTAACACTTTATTAATAACTAGCCTTAACCCTGCGGCTTCGCACGCGTTTCTTTTGTAATTTGACATAGGTAGGTAGGACTTTTTTGGATAGCATTATTAGAAAGGCTAAAGAGACACCTCTTTATTTAGTTTCTTTAAAATCCGTTTACCCGTGTTAATATGGAGATAGAAAAACAACTATCCCCCAGTAACCTTGCATTTGCCGACCTAAAAAGTAGTCTTAAACAATCTCTGAAATTTGCTCCATTCTTCAGTGATAGTCTATTTAGAATCGATTGTGCCGTTCTGGATATTAACACGCATAAACGATCATTTTTTTTCTATTGGGCCCGTATGCGCTTAAAATTTCTTCTTTATTTTAAAATCACAACTCCGAAATCGACGATTTAGCGCAGTGGTTAAGAGCTTAAGCCACTCGGCCCACTGTGTCTAATAGTCGCGGGTTCGATTCCCGCACGGGACAAATTTGTGTGATCCACAATTATTTGTCCCGGTCTGGGTATTTGTGTATGCGAATTTTCATTTTTGAAAACGCACCCACGATACAGGAATAAATCCTAGTGTGGGGCTATGTTTAAAAAAAATAAAAAAATCGTGTGGGATCGTACTTGCGACTATTTGACAAAGTAAATTAAGTAGTCTACGTTTTATCGCTTAAACCGAGTTGTCTTTGTTTTGCAAAACTTTTTATAAAGTCAGTTTAAAAATAAGTAAATTTTCGTTATAGAACAATTTTAACAGGTCGTCAGGCTTCCAGTCACCCGCGAAGAGGTAGAGGGAAATTGAGGGATTGCCAGGCTATTCTTTAGCCAAAATAATATTTTATGATAAATATCTTTTAGCCTTCATGCAGGCCGGTAAAAACCCATCAAATCCATATTGGTGTGATTGTACCTACCTTGAAAGTTACCTAATTCATATAATTATTTCACGACTATAGTACTAAATCATAACGTCAGATCCCTTGCGGAGTAGGCAAATAGTACAGAGTTTCAACAGGTTCTTTCCTTACAGACCTTTCTGACTTCCTCCACTCTCATAGTTCGTCTTATGCACGCTCGCCGGTTACGGAGACTCTTGACTTGCCCTTCGGATAAGATACGATCTATTTGGTCTTGGTAAGATAGTCTAGGTCTTCTCCGATATCTACATCTTTCGACTTTCGCAATGTATATCTGTGTAGTTTCTTTCATATTAAGTTTCAGTATGAAGAAATAATAGATATTTCGCAGAAGTCATGCTATTGTATATATTGCTATGCTATATATTTTTAGAGATAAAAAGTGTTTTGTTTTATTTTACGATGTAAGACACCTTCATACAACGTTTCAATTAAATTCGTTTAGCCAGCTATGTCGCAAGAACCGTGATTCTTTTCGGAATAAAAAGTATCTCAAATATTATTTCGAGACCTAAAACACCTTGAAAGTGTAAGTAAGATCCATTCTGCCATTTTAGTATGAAGAAATAATGGCTATCCCGGAAGAACCGTGTTATATGCCTTGTGGAAGTTGACAAAATATTGTATATTCTGTCAACTTCCACCAGACTCATTTCTCTATCAACTATCTCTATCACCGGGTTCAGTCTTAGCCCCACTTAGACCGCACAGGTTTTCTTTGTAAAATATAAACTGAACTGTAGTGCGATCTTATTCAATACACACCACCAACACCTTATCAAAAAAAAACATACAATACCTTCCTTTTTAAGAAGGATTAGTTTTTATTAATATTTATATTTCCAGAGAGGTATGTGGGGAAAGCGCCTGTTGGAACTCTGTTCTGTCTGCCTACCCCGCAAGGGATCTGGCGTAATGATGTAGATAGATTTATATTTCTGATTTAAACCTTCTTTACCTACCCTGACAAAGAGTGTAATCTAGCATAATAATATCTTAAAACGATACATTGCCAGTTAAGTATGTAGGAAAGTTTTGTCAGTTCATTTTGTGTTAGTCTTCTCATAAGATAATAATCGTCGTTAAAGTTTCATATCCAGGCCATTCAACGTTAGAGTTCTCTCCGGAAGAAACAATCCTGAATGCATCATCGGTTCATGCACGAAATCATGTTTGAATGTTTATAACAAACGTGTATGAACAATTTGCACTGAGTGCTTTTAACTACTAAAAAGTTTTTCGTGAGGAGACGAACCTGAGTCCAATATGAATTCATAGAGTAATTCATGTGTAGCCAAAATCACATAGTTTACGTCGTAACATTGCAGTTTGGGACAAACAGTAATAAAGTTTTGTGGTTTATCCCGCGACAATCTAGTCTAGCTTAAGTTGTTTTGGAACAATCAATGATTTATCAAAATCGACTCTTTTTTTCTTTCCTCAGAAACTGTTAGATTTCTCGAAAATAGGAGTAATTAGCGTTATGATCCTTAGTCCAGGCTACAACTATCCAAAATTTCAATGAAATCAATCAAACAGGTTTGGAGTAAAGAGTCATTTTATAAATTTAATGTTTCGCTTATTTTTGTATTTTCTGAAAAAACCTTTGATTTTCTGGGATTCACTATTCAATATGTGTCTAACATTTTAAAATATCCGCGTGCAAAGTTTCATCAAAATCCGCCTAGTAGTTTTTGCGTTATAATGGTCCATACCTTTGGACACATAGACAGACTGACAAACTGACACGAAAGCAAAAAATTGTAGAATTGGCTTCTACATCAATAGAATGATATCCGTGGGTTGTTATTTCCAAAAAATGTACACAGACATGACTTCCTCACAGTTTTATTTTATGTAGTATGTAGAGATAAAGATGCTTTACTTTTGCCAAAAAACTGTTTGATTTCCTGAAAACATTAATATTAAGTATGTTGTCTGTCATATGAAATATTTCCATGCTTAGTTTTACTGACATCTGAAGAGTAGTTTTGGACCAATGAATGATAAATCAAAATCGACTTTTCTCAAAAAATGTTAAGTTTTTCGAAAATATAAGTACACAGAGTTGTGACCTTTTGTACAGGTTACAATTTCACAAAATTTCATTGCAATCCATCAAACAGTTTATGAATAAAGTGTCTTTTTAGAAATTCAATATTTTGCTCATTTTCGTCTTATTTGGAAAAACCTTTTAATTTTCCGAGATAAATACTATGCAACATGTTAGCCAACATTATATGGTATCCACATGCAAAGTTTCATCAAAATCCGTCTGGTATTTTTTGCGTGATGCCGGTTCATACCCTCCGACAGACAGACAGATAGACAGACAGACAAACAAACACGAAAACCAAAAATTGTAGAACTGGCTTCTACATCGATAGTATGATACCCCTGGGTTGTTATTTCCTAAAAATATTCCATGTACAGACACGACTTCCTTACTGTTTTATTATATGTATGTATGTATAGATAACATTTCAGCCTGAAATAATAGTATTTGTAATTATTAGGCGCGGGGTGGCAGTTAGTACGTAACAGTTGTAAAAGTTGCTGGTTTGAGTAAAGGATTACATATTCTATCTAGCTACATCATCACGCCAGAACTCTTGCCGAATAGGCAGATAGTGCAGATGTCTAACAGGTTTTTTCCTTACAGACTTCTGTGCTTTCTTCCAAAAAATTAATATTTAAAAAAATCGTATTTACCTTACAGAGAACCAAAATTCATACATAGACCTTATAACGGACCGCCTGGTCCAGTGATTAAGAGCTTAAGTCGCTCCGTCCACTGGATTGAGTAGTAGTTGGTTCCATTCCCGCACGGGACAAAACTTCATGTGACCCACAAACATTTGTCTCGGTCTGGATATTTGTGCATGTGAATTTCATGTTTGTAAACGCACCCACGAAGCAGGAATAATTCTTAGTGCGAGGCTACGTTTTTTTTTAAAAAAGGTAATGATTATTTCAGTGCGGTTGAAATAGAATGTAACATTTTTATCTTTAAAAACTTTTAAAAAAAGGAAAACCGACTTCAAAAAGCAAAAAATAAATATTTGAAGTCGGTGCTGGTAGGTGCAGTCGGTTACTTAGCACCGACTTCAAATATTTATTTTTTGTTTTTTGAAGTCGGTTTTCCTTTTTTTTTTAAAGTTTTTTATTTTACAATTTTTAGTGATGAGTGAATTAATTATTATTATTTATATACCTCCTTTATATTATCCTACTTATTTATACAGTGAGGTACCCACACAATTGATATAAAACTCATAATAACAGAATTTTCACATTCATGCTGTTTGCCGTATAGGAAACTCCTGGTGTATCTTCAAAGCCCATTGTCCAATACCAATAAAATTTAAATTCGACCATCACGTAGCTATGCTGAACCTAATGCAAAAAGAATCATCAAAATCAGTTTATAAGAAATTACAAAAAAATACAGACGAATTATGAACCTCCTCCTTTTGTGAAGTCGGTAAAAATTCTTCTTAGTTCTATGGTAGGGTAACTATAGGATTGACGTAATACCCATAATATCTCAATCTACGCATTCGTATTGTTTATCGTTAAGGAGTTCCCTGGTGTATCTTCAAAGTCCAATCCAATACCAATGAAATTACAATGGGACCACCTTGGAGCTATACGGAACCCATTGCAAAAAAAAATCATCAAAATCGGTCCACAACTGACGGAAATATCGATGAACATACATAAAAAAAAATAAAAAAAATAACATACATACAACCGAACATAGAACCTCCTCCTTTTTGAAGTCGGTTAAAAATTACCTTCTATTAAATATGCAAAGTAACAAAGCGATACTTCTAGCTGTTAGCGAGATTACCTACACATCTAAACTCTGACAAAGTTTTAATGAAACTTACTTCCACAGGGTGTGGGCGCTTCACCCATGCATTTGCATGAGAGATGCTCTTATATATCCAAAGCAAACGGGTGCAGGTAAATTGCACATTTTGAATTGATTGTACCAGTGGTTGTCGCCTTCGCGATGCGAGTTAGCGCTTCACCTCGCTGTCCTCGCTTGCTTGTCGTTTTATATGAGGATTTGGTACATAGTTTCAGAGCAAATGTTTGCTGAAATTGATCATTTCAGTGAATGGCTCGCTCGGTAAGAAAACGGCACTGTTCAATTGGTTGGTCAATATTTTAGTTAGAATACTTTAATTTGAATGAATGACATTTTAGTCTTTAGTGCAATCCCGATGTTTACTAAACAGGATATCCTATACCAAATCGCAAATTATAACCAGATAAATTAGAAAGTTTCACTTAGATTGTGTGTGGTCTTGTTCGGTTAAAACGCATTTTGGATGCAAAAATGGATAGTTCATCAGATTTGTTTTGTAATGCGTTGTTTAAAATTCTCAAATAGCTAGTTGAAATAAATTGGTACAAATATACACACACCTCTGCATATTCTATCGCGGGCCAAAACCGTGAAAGCCTTCAGCTAATGTTACACTCCTTTTTAATTAAAGTTAAATTAGTCTCCAGCAACCTATTTGCAAAGGCCTACAACCACGGCATTAGATCACATTTTTTTTCTAATTCTGTGATTGAAGACCCTTACAAATCTACCTTGATTTCTAATCATTTATAACCCTTAAAGTTAAAATTACAGACCAGTGGTAGCCCGTAGATTATACAAGCAAATTTTTGACAATTCACTACGCAGCACAAGTACCTAAGTAATGAATTTGAAGTATGTTGTTCTCGGCTACGTTGGTCGCGCTACAAGTTCCGCGGTTTCGCTTGTTTTTGAAGTTTCTTTGTAATATTATTTGTGGACGGTTGCAATGAAACTTGAATCTTTGAATACTGTTCGTCGTATAATTTAATACCATATCTAATAAAGGTAAAGGGTTGAATTATGAGCTTTACATCGGATCACGTTCAGTCAAATTTCAAAATTAATCATCATGAACAAAAAGCACTCCATGCGTTGCAACTAATTTCATACTTGGAATTACTCACATATCGTAAGCGCATTTCCAAACATAACATTTACACATATAACCAGTCTAATACAACTATTTGTAGGGTCACAAAAAGTTTGCTCCCGTTCAGGAATCGAACCCGAAAATAAAAACCGGGGGCAGAATTATCTACGAAATTCAGCAATCTATCTTAAAAGTCTATTCATCATCATCTATTTTTATTATTAGAAATGTATTGAGTTGAAGACACAATTTTTATTCATTTTTTATTACTATTGTTTTTAACTCATAACTATACGATTGAAATAAGATTTGGCTGTTTGTTTCTTAACTTGTCTCTTGTCCTACCTATTATGACCTACGGGGCCAAGACGTGGACACTCACAGTGGGACTGGTCCTCAAATTTATAAAGCATAGCTCGCTCCTAGCCCGCACAGCGGGCTATGGAGCCAGCTATGCTCGGCGTCTCTTTGAAGGATAAAATTCGTAACGAGGTAATCCGACAAAGAACCAAAGTTACCGACATAGCTCGCAAACTCAGTAAGCTAAAGTGGCAATGGGCTGGTCACATCTGCAGAAGGACCGACGACCGATGGAGCAAACGTGTCCTAGAGTGGAGACCGCGACTTGGTAAGCGTAAGGTAGGACGGCCCCCAGCTAGATGGACCGACGACCTCAAAAAGGTCGCTGGGACAGAATGGATGCGGAAGGCGGAGGGCCGTGTGCAACGGTGCGTGTTAGGAGAGGCCTATGTCCAGCAGTGGACTGCGATAGGCTGATTGTTTGATTGATTGTTTGTTTCTTAACTGTCGTATGTGATTGCTCATAACTGATGGAGCACAAGACTCGATGTTTATGTAAGAATTTGTTTATAATTGTATATGTATCACTCGTTGGCCATAAATGTACTAATGTTGGCTAGTAAAGTTAGATATATATTAAAGAAATGTTTGCTACATTTTGTTTAAATAATTTCGTATATCCTAAAAATGGTTCCGCGCAAAACTGTCTCATTTTTATTTAAAAATAAGACTTGTCGAAGACCGTTAGTCTTGTTCAGTATAATAAATAGATAAGTTTGCTAGTGTTCGGGAAATCGCTCATAGAAGCTTTTGAGGTGGGTGCCAAGAAACATTACTAGGTTTTTTGTTATTAAAGACTTGGCGCTAAACTGTTGTGTCTAGTGTTATGTGTACATATGTATATGTCTGTGTGGTGAGTGGTCTCCTTTGTTGATATAATGGTCTATGGTGCAGCTGGCCATTACTAGATGCTGCGTTCGTTAGTTCATAGATTGAACACTGTTGTTGGGCATTTTCTATTGAAGAAATAAATAAAGCAAAAAGGTCATGCCTATGTATATATCTCAAGCTGAGAGGAGGTATACTATGTACACTGACATTTTGCCAATTATGTCAAATAGAAATCTAATAGGAAACGAACCGTTATCCAAAATGTCCGACTTCAGACTGCTGAAAAACTACATCTAAAAATCGAACCCATATACCACTAGACTAACGAAGTAGACATTTCACTTATAAGTAGCTACTTCGACATGATATGGACTATTCATCATAATCAGCAGCCAAAAAACGACCACTGCAGTACTGTAAAATAAACTAGGATGTCATGGGAATCACTCAGTTTACTGAAATTAAAATCATGGAAGTAGTTACATAAAAATTTTTGGATTCTAAATATAAGAATCGGGCGGTCGATTTGGCGCAGTTTTTAAGAGCTTAAGCCGCTCCGCCCACCGGCTCGAATAATCGCGGGTATTCCTGCACGGGACCAATCTTTGTGTGACCCACAATTATTTGTTTCGGTCTGAGTATTTGTATTGAGTTCTTAGATTTACGCGAATATTACACATGAAATAAAACTATTTTACGGATTTTATCGCGGTTTATTTTTTTTTTTCAGTTCCCGACGCTTCGAGCGCTTTGCAGCACCCATGGTCACGGGAGGGACTGACTGACTCCTAAACTAGTTATAATCATTTATTTACTGAGTATTTGTGTTTGTAAATTTTCATGATGTAAACGCACTCCCGACACAGCAATTAATACTAGTCTGGAGCTACGTTTTATGTATAAAGCAAAAATAGCCAGTATTATGGCCTCCCAAAGATCGCGACAGCGATCGGCAAATGTACCTTTTAAAATATGAAAATTCGCTCGTCATATTCCAAAGGCGTCGATAGTTTCACGGGCGAGCGAACCGGCTCTTCACACTCGAGCGAAGCTGCCCTCTGACGTCACACGAACAAATATTGCACGTGGAATTTTGTACAGAGACATTTTAAACTCCGTCAAAGGTTAGCTCCGCGAGCCGTTTCGTGTTTAACTCTTTATTTATTCCGTCCTACAAAAGGATGGCAAAATAACTCAATGTTTACATTTATGTTGATGTACTTACATTTTATGTTGATATACCTTTAATTTTTTTGTTTTTCAATGTGAATGTAAAGCTATGATACATTTATGATAGCATTTGGTACATGGCTTAGCACGAACGGATTAACGTTAGCGTAACACTATCCAGTAGATATTATGCCATCCTTTTCACTGCTTTCTCGACGATACTATAATGTCAAATTGTTCGTGCTGAGCCCTTTGAAGACCATACAAAACGAGATTTCTTAATATTTAAATTACTCCAGAAAACACTTGGAGGGATGAAAACTCCTTCAAGTGTTCCGATACTTAAGGGATTTTATTTCCAAATAAGGATGGAGATTTTGCTCAATTTATTTGTCATTTGGAAGTAGTGTTATACTTTAGAAGTTAAGTATATTTACATACATCTATTGACATAATAAACTATTAATAAAATAAATAAACACGGTAAAATAGCCAGAGAGGTCTATAAGTAAAGAACCTGGTAGAGCTCTGTACTCTCTGCTTATCCCGCAAAGGATCCGGCGTGAAAATATAGATAGATCAACATCGTCCCTATATATCCAAGTGGTGATAGCAGAAGTATACTGTGCTTAGGTACTCATTTTTGGACGATTATATTAGATCTCAATATAACAGCGAGTGTAATCATACCGTCACAATTCCAGACTGCACTATTGAATACTGATAATTTTTCCATAAAAATAACTACAATAACTCATAATCCAGTCAAAGATTCTGACGCAGAATCTCGTGACTGTCTTCCTGTACCAGATCAATGAAGCAATTTTCTAAAAGCAATTATTAAACAAGTCTATTATCAAATAAGGTTTCTCGTAATTCAATTTATGATCACAAAAATACACCGTCATGTGTGTTTTTTGTAATCATAACTAAGACAAGGCAGTAGAACAATTTTCGCTCGATATCTGTGCGATTCACTACATACGTTATTAGGTTAAATTTTTCTATACGTTCTTATCAAAACGCTTCCTAGCATATATAAGATGAGTTACACACGGGACTATAATGTTACGTTTTAGTTATCTGTTATGATTAAAAGGTAACTAAAATGGCTGATTGGCTTTATTGATGGCTCCCGATTTAAAGCAGCCACGTATATCTTCACCTTTGCCAAAATTGACTGGATTAAACGAATAATTGATTGATGAAAAGGTAACGATGAAGGAAAAGTGTCACCACAGGGTTTTAGCATTATAAATGTATTAAAATATAAATATTACTTTTCTTGACTTAATTTGGACGGTTCTTATTGAAGTGACTCCAGGAAGATTACCAAATTAAGTCAACATAAAAAAAAAAAAAAAAATATTTTATTTTGACTTAATTTGGAAATCTTCCTGGAGTCACTTCAATAAGAACCGTCAATCATACTGCACTTATTTTAATTTATAATACTTTACAACACATTCCCGTGAAACATAGGGGGGTTTCACAAAAATGATAGCAAGATAGAGGTATGATCCTTATTAGTTGTAAATTCAGTGTATTTTCTACTTTCAGGGCTTAATTCTAGCTGTCAAGGCTGTTTGCCTTGACTAAGATCTAAATGGCTGAAATATATTGCTCCTGATAGAGAATCAAGTATATCAGTAATGTTGGGTAAAGGAAATTTATCATCTTTGAGGTTTTCATTTATTTTCCAGTAATCAATTACAACACGCCACTTTTTATTACCACTACTATCGGTTTTATTTGGAGCTAAAAGGACTGAACTAGACCACTCACTCTTACTCTCTTCTATAATGCCATTTTCTAACATTTCACTAATTTGCCTCTCAATCTCAAACTTTTGACTTTTAGGAAGTCTATAAGGCTTGGTATACAGTATACAGGAGTTGTTTTATCTTTCAAATATATACTCTGTTGATATAAATTTGATACCCCTAATTTATCACCTGGCAATAGAAATACATCTGAGTATTTTAAGCAAATGTTTTCAATTGAAATTTGTTCCTCTTTTTTCGAATATTTTAAATTCAATAACGGAAATAACTTTTTAACACGCTTCGCACTTAAGCCATGATCGAAAGAACATAAAAAATATTCCTTTAAAGGTACAATATCTGGGGTAAAATAGCTTAATTAAACATCCTCCTCTCTAGTAATCAAAAATTTAACGGAATCCTACCATTATTAGGCTTTACTAACACAAACGCCAAAAACACACCTTCGCTTAACTGTTTAGGCATGACCACACATTCATCTTGTAGATTTGTCTGAATTAAATACGTAATTTCACACCTAGCTGGTATTGTCATATAACTATTATAGGCAAGTTGTGCCATTTGTAATGGTATACTAATTGGAACAACATGATTAATTGTCAACAAATTCCGCTTGGCAGGGTCGCCATATAAGGTTCTGCTCGGGAGAGAAATAGAACACGTCGTGATGGTTTCAAATATAATTTATTACTCTCTACTCTCAGATTAATACAGCGGTTATATATGTATTAACTAGGTACACAATAAGCATGTTCTTACATCATACGCCTTTTAATTTATTTATTTTTAACTAAATACAATTTTGTTCTGTTTTTATGTATAATTTCTTATTTATTATTTCTTAAAAATTTTAATTTGAGATCTACATCTTCTATAACTACAAAAGGACCATGGTACTCGTATATACCTTCAAATTTATTTACAGTTTCATTTTTAACTAATAAAAAACCACCTTTTTTGTACATCACAGGCTTTAAATATTCGTCAAATTTACATTTTCTTAATGTTTTACTTTTAATTAAATTTCACCTTGCTTCACATTGCGCTTTCTTCAGTCTAAATTTTAGTTCTAACGGATAACTTTCTACATTGTATAAAGGTTCAATTGTACAGCTTTGCAAATTACTAGGAACATTACAAGATTTTCCAAACACAAGTTTATAGGGTGTATATTTTGTTTCCGAATGTACAGAAGTATTATACGAGAAGCTCCAATACGGGAGCCAATTACTCTAATATCTACTATTGTTATCGGTTTGTATCCTCAAAAATGCATTAAGTGATTTATGGGAGTTCTCAAGTGATCTAATCGATTCGTGATGGTAGGCCGCAGAATACGTTTGCTTAATATTTAATAGTTTACATACCTCAGCCATGGTCGCAGAGATGAACTTAGCTCCTCTGTCAGTAACGATCTCACGCGGAATACCATACCTGAGTATGAAGTTATTAACCAACGCTCGAGATACACTTACACTATCTTTTCTAACTAATGGATATGCCTCTACATACTTACTTAGCTCACATTGTAGTGTGAGTATATAGGAGTAATTTTAATAATCCTTATCTAAGGGCCCTACTATATCCTAAAATATCTTATCAAGAGCTGACTGCACAGTTGATGTAATAGTCATCGGCTGTTTTGTATGCAACGAGTGTTTTTGTTATGACACTTGTCCCATTTGTCACATATTGAGTAACATCTTCAGCCATTCTTAGCCAACTCGCTTTATATTATTTATCATGCGGTTAATACCTGCATGCCCTCTAGAGGGAAGCAAATGGAAATCATTAAGTATAACTCGTTGGTCATCATCGTTCACTACTCTAGTAACATTTTTCAAAATAAAAACTCGTGGACCGGGCCATTTATCATTATTACAACAACACTCGATTAACTATTTTACATATTTCATGTTTTCATCATCTCGTATTATATAAACTTCATTTATAAATATTTTCTTGCAAATAGATTCCAAATCTCTCACGAAAGCGTCTCGCAACATGATCGAGAAAATGAATCAATAAAAATTGACATTTGATGTACATAAATAAGTAAAGTCATTTAACTGTATATATTTCGTGGTACTTTTTAATGGACACCGCGAAATTATTAATTCGGGGCAATTATTCGGTTTTCTAAGAATTTCAACGACATTCGGTTGATCAGGCCGATCATCTGTTTTACTCTCATTGACTGAAAAATTGTCACGCAGTTTGGTCGTTGTCATTTGTCGTGTCATAACATTTAAGATATTCTGATTCATACTTTTCAATTCGTCAGATGTAATTGTGATACGAGATAACGCGTCTGCAGCCACGTTACTTGCTCCTTTAACATATTTAACGACATTATCATATTCGTCTAAAGCTAACCGAAACTTTAATAGACTACTAGAGGGATTTTTAATACCAAATAAATAAATCAAAGATTTATGATCTGTTTTAATTTCTTAAAATTTCTTTCCGAATAAATAGGGTTCAAAATGTTTTACAGACCAAAAATTAGCAAGAAGTTCTTTTTCTATCGTTGGGTAGTTTAATTCAAATTTATTAAGAGGTCTACTTGCATAAGCAATTGGTAAGCCATTTTTATTGCATAGTAGAGAACCTAGAGCATAACCGGAAGCATCTGTGTGCAAAATAAATTTTCTTCAAAATTTTGACATCGCAAAAAAGGTAGATTAAACAACGATTGTTTTAACATCGTGAATGAATGTTTACATGCTGTAGTCCAAACAAAGTAGTGGCTATTATACAAAGCTTATTTAAAGGTAACGTTATTTCAGCAAAATTTGGAACGAACTTACGATAATAATTTGCAAAAGCTACAAAGCGCCTTACTTTATCATTACTTTTCGGTGTAGGATAATTTTGTATGGCATGGGTCTTATCAGGATCAGGTAACACACTATTTGCAGAAACAACATGACCTAAATATAATAACACTTTCTTCAAAAATTTACATTTCTCGGGATTAATTTTTAAATTTACGTGTCTTAGTCTTTCAAAGAGCGATTAGTTGATCTGACAATTACTCAGGCCAACGGGGATTCTAACGCATGCCAAGTTTTGAAGCCAATAAATGAGCGAATAGCAATTAAGAGATTTTCTGATGGCCTGCGTAACAGTCGTCTCAGCACAATAATTGCAGCGAGGAATTATAGGTTTTTAAGGGATGCAATTCTTTAGTGAAGCATAAATCAAAGCATCACTGGTAACACACACAGACTCAAGTTTTTAGTCAATATGTATTACCAGTGATGATATACGGATCAGAGACATGGTCTCTTACAATAGGTCTCATAAAAAAACTCAGAGTTGCTTAGCGAGCTATGGAGAGAGCTATGCTCGGCGTTTCTCTACGTGATCGATGCAGGAATGAGGAGATTCGTAGAAGAACCAACGTCACCGACATAGCCCTTAAGATTAGCAAACTGAAGTGGTAATGGGCGGGCCACATAGCGCGAAGATCGGACGGGCGTTGGGGCAGAAAGATTCTAGAGTGGAGACCACGTATTGGCAAGCGCAGCGTGGAACGACCGCCTGCCAGATGGACTGACGATCTTGTGAAAATTACAGAAAGTTGTTGGATACAGGTGGCATTGGACCGGTAACGCTGGAAAGCGATTGGGGAGGCCTCTGTTCAGCAGTGGACAAGTATAGGCTGAGATGATGATGATAAAAGGATGCAATTCAGGGTGCGCTGGACGAGATGCTGTCGAGTCGAGGTGAAGAACATGTGATGAATTTTCATCAAAACAGAGGTAGGTATACCCGAGGTTATCGTGCAAATTACCAGAGTAATTTTAATAGGGGTTTCAGTCGATATTTTCCTAATTCCCAAAATTATAAAAATCGCGGTCGGGGTTATAACGGTAATTCTCACGGTGAGCGTAAATCTAGTAGTTCATTTTATAATCGCGGGCACAGTGGTTTTCGTGGCCACACAACTTTATGTGGTCGCGGTAGATAACACCAAATCAATGCATCAGAGTTAAGTAATAGCGAGAGCTTAAATCAGAATAATGAAGTAAATAATAATACTGGGAATGGTAACAGATTTTTTCGAACATAACATTTTTATCGTCGTAAGCGTTTCACAAGAGTCGCGTAGTTGGTTACTAGATACCGGTGCCTTATCGTCCGTAGTCAGGCAGGAGATATTAGAGAACTTAAGCATGTTCTTACATCATAGAGGTTTGCACCGCAGTTTGCATATAAAATAAACTATTACAGTTTTGAGTATGAACAAATTGCGACAGACCGCATTCCGTATGAAACACTCTAACCAATGTTATAGCAAGACGGAAGCTGCACTCAAGCCATTAGTAGGCACTTGTGCATCTAGCTCAGTTCGCACTTATCTGGTTTAGTGATCATATGCGCGGCCCGGCGCCGGCGCATCGGAGAGCTATCGTTGCGTGACATGTACCGAATAGAGGCTAGGTATAGCTTGTAATTGATTTAATTTGCATTCGCCTCGTTAGTATTGAATGCTTTTTTGATCTAGGCTACCTTGTTGGTCCTTAAAACTTTGTTAGTTTACTCATTGGCTCAAATAGTTGACGATCATGTGATCCTAGGTTCAATTCGTATGTTGCATAAAGTGTTGATAGAGACATAAATCTTAATAGCAATCCGAAGTCTAGTTTTGTTCCTAATGTGATAGCAATAAGTTCTCCTTTTTTATATTGGGACCAACCGTCGTCGACAAAATCTGTGTACATGTTTGCTACACCGTCAAGAAAAAATTATGGAACTTAAAATCAGTTATGAAGCAATCTTGCCAAGACTATTAAGCTAATGATAAAAGAATATGAACCGTTCAAGAGATATTGTGGTACCACAGAAGGACGACCTTGAAATACTAAACATTATTATTTTGTCAGTGACTTAAATTAGAATATTTAAGTACATTAGCTCATTTCTCTACAATACCAACATTCGAGACAACAGTGTTGTTGATAAAACAATACAAATTAATTAAAAAGTAAACTAACGCGTACTTAGAGTTCAGTTATAGCCTGAAAACAAAGAAGGAAAACAACATAATATTTTAATGAAACAGCATAAAGTCGAACAGAACTCGTAAATACGCCAATTTGCTCTCATTAAAGTAGCGCTTAAGATTTTTTGACGTAATCGAGTTGAGCTCTAAAAAATTAAGTGCTACATAAAATAATACCTCCGTTCAAATTCCATTACGGAATTCTCACAAATCTAATGCGTAACACATAAAAAGTGTCATAAAAATCAAAGGGAATTACTTTGAGGAACAACTCGAGGCCACTTGAGAGGAAATTTTGCCTCAGAATTTTTTCTAACTTTGTGTTTTACAGGGTATTGTCAACGACTAAAAGTGGATTCTACGTCATGTCTTTTTCGTACACATCGTTTATTTCATCCTCGTTATTATTATCGCTTACACCTTTTGTTTCTGAACAGGCGTAGCAATTTCCTTTTTATACAAACAGAATTTCTAGAGTAGAGGTCAAGTTTTGGTTAAAACTAGTCATAATTACTTTTACTATTTCAACAGTACTCTAATGATCTCAAACTACACAACAATTATGTAGACGTATGATAGCATACTGAAACATAACAACTAGAACCAAGAGCTAAAAGTTGCTTTGAAAATTAGTCCCAAGCGGACCCAACCTGCAACCTCCTCCTCCTCCAACAGCCTATTTCTCAGGCTTTTTCAGACCCTTAGTTCTGAAAGCCGTCAAAAATCATTTTTGATAGTCACGATAAAAAAAATTCTCCAGTTTCAGTTCCAGAAGGCTTAGCACGAACCTATTGACGTTAGCGTACCGCTACCGAATTGATTTGCCATCCTTTTCACACTAAGAATATACTAAAAAAAGATTAACGTGGCAGCAAGCTTTCTCAATGGTGTTACGATAACGTCAATCAGTCGATGTCAAGCCATCAGTAGGTTAAGCACAAACAAATTTACGTTAGCGTCAAGCTACCAAGTTGATATGCCATCCTTCTCACACACGAAATGTACTAAAGAAACATGAACGTGACAGCACGCTTTCTCAATAGCATAATATGCTTACGTCAATCTGTTCGTGTTAAGCCCTCAGATGTCGAAGTTTTTTCTGTCCTGTGTCCGGAGGGGTGGAGCGTTAATGGAGAAATTTTCCAACTTCACTGTTGAATTTTAACTCGAGCTAGACCTTTTTTTATGCCAATTCCATACTTTGTGTTCGAAATGCTTTGAAATAGTGCATTTTTGTTGCTATGTTATTCTTGAAGGAATTCTAGATTTAACTTGATGTTTATACCTAAAACAATATCTTCAAATGAACTTATTTGATCAAATTGTATTAACGTACATAAAACGTAAATAGAATTAAATGTTAGACACTTTTGATAACTATTTTAATATTAGTTACATTAATTGTTTATGTTGGGATTTGATTAAAATATAACTTTTTTCTTTCCGTCCATATCTTTACGCCAAATTCCAACAAGTGCTTTTTTACACACTTCTCTGGCTTCCTCCACTCTCAAAGTTCGTCTCATACATACTCGTCGGTACCAAAGACTACAACGGTTTACATATTCATCTATAATAATCCCTATAAATAAACTAAATACCTATTAATTCCTAAGTTTTAGAATCTAACGTTACCAAGCCTCCATATCTTATTGAAAAAAGCCACGAAAACGCCTCAGTATCATTTTAATATAACAAGAAAATCGTTGGCTTTTGTAAAAACTCCAAGAAGTCACGATTTGCCGCATCAGTGACTTTTGATGTAGGTCTTTTCAAACGGTCATCCACATTAAAAAAAGCAGTTAACACCGAGATGAGAATCCAGTTTATACGGCTGGCAAAACAGCCTGCGTCCTTTCCGGAAAATCTAGGTCGCCTTTATTAAGGTGTTCACTTACACACGCCGATCCGTTCAGGCGGCTGACGTAAGAAGTTCCTTTGCTTAGCTGATGTTTAGATAAAGTCTTGTTCATATCGAAATACATATTATCTCCACATCTTTATGAAAAAAATATGGCGTAATTTTTGTCAAAAGGATAAAAAAGTTTAAACTTGTAATACAGGGGTGGTCCGCAGATATTGTTATCTGAAAATTTTATGTGAAATTGGTATTTAGAACTACTGTGAGCGCTGCTAATCTATAAATAATTTATCATACATTTGATGGTAGTGATTTGGAAGTCATACACATTTAAACAATAATAATATTTTCTATATTAAATATTATTATTGATTTCCGAGATTTTAAGTAGAATTATATTTTAACGTTAATCGAAACATCATTTACACAATATATTAATCTAAGTCACATGGCTTTTTAATTAATCAACGTAAAAGATTTGTTCTGTTGCAAGGTTGTTATAAAAAAATGAAACCTTAGAATTTAGTAAAATCAGTAGATAAAAACCATTTTAGCTAATAGTGGCTGTCACATATGATATGAAATGTTATTTAGGATTTCTATCGCAATTTTATTGGTAACTAAAATGACGATATCTTTTATGGACAGGTCATGCACTAGTCTATTATTTGAAACACTAAAAAAAATAGGTTTCACTTCTTGTAAAATAAACTAAATAATTTTAATAACCAATATCATACCCGTCCAAATAAGACAGCATCGTGTTATGTGATATGTTCTTTTTGGCTTATTTAATGTTTTACGACGCGAAACAAAGGGCCGTAGATAACACACCCTGATGAAGGAACGCCCGCAGCTGAGTCGTAGACACGTATGGGGTGCCAATTATGAGACAATTTTATGTGTTCTCCAAAGTTTCGCCTAATTAAAGCTTTGTTAGCTTGTGAACGTTACTTTTCCTTATAAAGACTGTCACTCGGTTGCAGCAAGCTGATCATTAACGTAATTCATGACATAAAGCATCATAATAAATTAAGGAATATTTAACATTTAAAGCCCAGCCTAGGCATGTTAACTAGATTCAAAGCAAGCACACAAACTGAATTAATTTAAAAGATTATTTCGGTTTCTTCAGACCATTTATGTATATGAAATTTACATCCACAAATACAAACCCGCCCGCGACATATTCTCACCAACCCTCCCGATGTCCTTACTTCCCTTCTTTTGAATACAGATACCGCACTCAAGATCAGAAACCGACCTCGCTAGTTTGAAGAATCCCTTCCCCGCCGACCGGTGGCATAGCAACAAGCCGAGGCCGTTCCTCCTCGAGGCGCCCTTGAGCTAGTTGCCCCCTTGCCCTTCTGGCTCGCACGTAGAGTTTTCTCGTTCGCCCTATAGTCCGGTGAAGTTGTAAAGGCCCCGCGGCCAACAGCGTAGATCACTCAAACAAACAAAAAAAAAACCAAAACCGTAACAAAACATTTGAGGGGTACACAAAGATTTATCCCGTGCCATCGAACCTGCGACTACTCAATCCAATGAACGGGGCGGCTTACCCCCTACCCTGGACCATCGTTAAAATAATTGATTAAGGTTTAAAGGGTGAAATTGATGGGTAGTTTCAAATAAGTTCAACAAAACTACCTATATTTAATTATTATTTAATTCAATAAGCTAAATTATATAAAATAATTTCAGTATCGCCATACTGTCGCTTTAATTGAAGCAGGTCAAGCGATTCCAATGTGAGATTTTAATTAGTGGCCACCCAGCGGGCATTAAAGAGTAAAGTGCGCATATGTGTGTGTGAGAGGGGAACTCAAAGGCAATTATCAGGAGTATTCTTCAGAGTTAAATGTGTTCAATTAAAATGCAATATTAATTTGAATTGTATTTACGTATACAAATCAGCATATAACACTTTGGCAAGAATGTTTTGGCAGGATTTGTCAAAGGGAAGATCTTCCAGCCAGACGGGCGTTGTGTCTAGCGGGGCCTGCTCACCCGGGAGTTGTTTCAGGGGCTTGTATATATGTAATGCGTCTTGTAAGCTCTCATATCGCGTTCTAGTCATGTATGGAGAATCGTTGTCCCTTTTTTTTATGTTCGGCGCCATACGTGGGTGGATAGTCACAGCTTTGTAGCGATGTATAGGGGTCGCTAACACCTTGTATATACTTTCAAACCATGTATAGTGAGTACAACTATATATCTTTGACCGTGTTCGGTTCCATTGTAATAGACGCGAGTCTGTTATCATTGAACTAAGCACAATTCCAAATCTTGGACTGCTGCTGATCTTTTGACAGAAAAACTTAACCACTTTAACCTATAATTTGAACCAATGACCTTGTGATCGTCAGCCTTACTATTATAATAACCACTAGACAAACGAGGTAGTAAATTAAATGATTCATGATAACATAGAACAACTCGATACAAATGTTTTGACAGTAAATCAGAGAGCTTCACGCATGGTATATCGTCACGGGTCGCCGAGCAAGTACACAGTTAGACGAAGTAAAATTGTGATGTTTGTTTTGTTGAAAATTATTAATGTTTTGTTTGAAACTAATATACAGATAGTTGATAAGTATTGTCTCGGAATTTATAGAAGTAATCGCTACGCTACTACTGAACGAGAAGTCATTAAAAGAAGACAAGAAACTAAAATTGAGTCATTTTATTTTATAATACTTCAATTTGAGGCGGTCGTACGGATGCAGGACCGTGATGTTCTTACCGATCATCAAGGCTAAACTGCTTTCTGCTCGGTCGATCTGAGATGGGTAATCGTTTATGGCAATTCCAATTTCGAGCGTTTCTGTGCTTCGGAAGGTGCGTTAAGCCATTTGTCTCGTTTAACCCGTTATATCGTAGTCGTCAATAAATTGGAACACTTGATAAGTTCCAACAACAGGTGGCCATAAACGTGCCTTCACCGATCTCACTAGTTTCGCGTGGTGGAGTACCTAATCTCTCTCACCTCGGTTTATAAGGGAAGGTCTTAGCCCAGCAGTGGGACAATACAGTCTTGAGAAGAAATAATAACACAGACAGGCTGATTTATTATCATTATTATATAAATTAAAAGAAAAATATTTCATAAACTATTATACCAACTGAACTTATCAATATTTTTGAATACTGGTTTGGAAACCAGGTCAACAATGTACGATGGGCTGGGACCTTGTCTCTTCCGTATGGACTGGAGTGTGGTGTGAACAAGGGGGGGCTAAGTTTACCAATGCTCTTCAACCTGCACGTGATAGTTCACGTGCAGGTTGAAGGCTTGAAGGGTGGAAGGACTTATCGAGGGGCTCAGCAGCACCAGAGTCGGCTGCTTTGTATATGGTTTATGCATGGATAACATTAGCTACACAGACGACATGGTGTTGCTGAGTGCGTCGGTCTGCGGCCACAGAAGGCTGGTTTCACAGTGCGAGCGTTATGCTACTACGCATAGTCAACATCTACAATAGTAATAAATTAGAAATCATGGTCTTTCAGGCCGAGGGTAAGAGTCCTTAAAAAATTCCGCCTATAACACTCAATGGAACTCCGTTGAGAAGGGTGTATAAGTCCAAATATCTTGGTCATCTGCTGACTCCCGGACTGAAAGACGATAACGACATTGAACGAGAACGGAGGGCGCTGTGAATGAGAGCTAATATGCTGGCCACAGGTTCGCACGTTGCTCACTTAAGGTTAAAATTATACTCTTCTGAGCATACTGTACAAACTTTTACACTTGCAGCTTGTGGGCTAGATTTACTCGAAAATCATACAGCGCCTTCAGAATTCAGTACAATAATGCGTTCAGAGTACTAGTGGGACTGCCCCGATTCTGTGGTGCATCAGGGATGTTCGCAGATGCCAATGTAAATTGCTTCTACACCACAATGCGGAAGAGGAGTGCATTTCTGGTGCGCAGGGTGTGGATCAGCTCAATCAGCCTGCTGAATATGAATATAAATTTCCAGCAGGCTGGACTGTCTTTATGTAAATCACTGCTGCGCCATCTCGCTCTGTCTCAGCAAAGCATACAAAACTTTTTATATACCTATTGTAACGTGAAGAGATCCCTGTTCTTCACTTCAACAAAGGATTACTATTATTTACTGTAATATACACGGCACATTAAATGTAATTATCAATTTCCATCTATAAAATTATTTCTTAAATTCCGTGAGAATACAAAACGGCATGTATTGTATATAGAATACTATTATCTGAGGTTAGAAGTTAGGTAACAAATATTTGACTCATATTTTTAATTATATGAAAATCTCCCATAAATTTAATTATATGATGAAAATCTATCTTATAATTTTACATCGATCGTTCTATATCGAAACAAGACCTTCACTCAAATTTCAAGAAAAAACCCAACAAATCCACCTTTTTTCTTCACAAAATGAATTTAAGATATTACAATTTCTCCAAAAAAACTTAAACAAGATAACAAACTCATACATATTCTAATTGATCCGAAAAATTTCACGATACAGTCTAAAAGCTAATGGCTCAGCAGTAATCTACATAATACAATTAAATCGACCGTAATGCGAGGCTTCAATAAAAATACTTCAATTCGAACTGTATAAGTGTCAAAGCAACAGCAGATCAGCTGGTTCACTCCGTTCTAACAACGATGCGACAAACTCTCTAATACAGCGATTCTAGTGTACCGCAATACCACTAAGCTCAGTCCGTGGTATCTTATCTATTGACTTATTTAGGGCATAAATAATAATGGTGTTTTTGACCTGGCTTATTAGTTTATTAGCAGTCGGATCTATCCATCTAATATCTATATCACGACGTCAGATCCCTTCGGGGCAGGCAGATTTACAGTCGGGTGCAAATTTCAAATTGATATTTGAAGGTGGTCAGTCACCGATAAAGGAGTCTCGCCTTATGTTGGTGGTACAAGTTTCATTGTTAATTGGGGTATCCAAGTGCCTAAAAAAGGTATAAAATGAAATAAAACTATTTTACGGATTTTATCGCGGTTTATTTTTTTTTTTTTTTTTTAGTTCCCGACGTTTCGAGTGCTTTGCAGCACCCATGGTCACGGGAGGGACTGAGGTGTTAGACGTCCAAAAGGCATAGTTGTTCCGGGGTACCCTCAAACTTCTTAATTATTTTTGTTGTTGTTGGTCCGATCTACGTAGAATGAGCTCACGGTGTCTTGAGGTCTTGCAGTGTTATGCTTGGTTTTGGATTTGATTATATTAATTACCGGATCCAAAGACGACGGAAGCACCCAGCCATCTTCTCTATTGAAATTAGGATGTTTTTTAATTCGAAACGTCGGGAACTAAAAAAAAAAAAAAAAAACGCGATAAAATCCGTAAAATAGTTTTATTTCATGTGTAATATTCGCGTAAATCTAAGAACTCAATAAGGTATAAAAAAATTTAAATTCGGATATTTGGTTTTCATATTCAACTTGTGAAGTAATTATCTAATCTGGGTGTCTGGGGTCTTGTATTATTTACGATGCACCTCGTATATATCGTTTTGCGTCTATAAATTGAACCAGTTGTTGTGTTACATGTTATTGTTTTGTTAAAGTAAGCTGTGATAGAACCTACAGCTTAAATGGAACGCAACCGGTCGGAAAGTTGGCATATCGCACCACATACTGCCTTACAAAGTAGTTATAAAGCATCACCAATTGGATTTCTTTTTCTTTTAATTAAACTTTATACTTTTTTCATTAAAGTAAAAATTGGTATGCGATATACATTTTCATTAGGAGGTTTTTGCACCTCGAATTGGAGTGTAGGTATCTGTATTATTTGAATGATTGGCATACATTGATGGTTTTGATTTAAAGCTTTTGTATAGCGATATAATGAAATGTGTAGTATACATGATGAATGGAGCTTTAGTAGTTTGTTGATATTTGATTTTTTTAACTAAAACATTAAAAATATAAATATACAGCGTCACGGCTACAATCCTTAAGCGATAGTGGTAGAGGTGTACTGTGTACACCCACCGTCTGCCGATGATGTTAAGTCCCGATGTGATAGGGAGTGACCTATTGCCATTATATCGGGCACAATTGCGGTTGCGAATGAGAATTACCAAAAACAAAAAGCACACTTTGTCCGCCACCCACACTGTATACCACTAGACCAATGACACAATCAACATCCTCGAAAATCATTGGCGATATGTCGGTGTAGGTACACAGTACATTTCTGAAATCCATCTATCATTAGGAAATTTATATTTCGCCTAGTCAAGGTATGTTTATTTACGGAGACTAACAAAAACTTAAATTTACTTGTCTCCTAGCGTAGTGTATTCTGCGGGATGTATAATATTTGGTTTGATTGATTTGGATACGTTATATTTAAAGCTTGGGTATATCTGACGGGGCGGGACGACGACGCGACGCCCGACGGGCGGACGTGAGTAGTTACAATGTACTGAAAATTACACACGGCTCTGCGTGACGATATCAGTCGCGTTCCATGGAGCTGCTTAGCTTTAACTATCACTCAGAACTATAGGGTACTGCAGCACTACAATCTTCTTTCTAATTGTTGTAGAAGTGGTGATCGGGGACAACGGCTTAGCTTGCCGACAAAGTACAGACAATCTAATAAGAAAATACCATAAACTGTAGATAAATCCAAAGACTGCTTAGCTTTGGTGTTCATTACAAATACCAGGGCACCAGCCCTACATGCGCCTTTTTCTTCTTATTATTCTCTAAATGAACCAAACCAAATATACACCAACAAACCCGCAAAATATATACCTTTGACAGCAAATATTTTATTTTCCCATCACGCGTCGGTCGAGCCCAGCTGCGAAATCCCACTAACTCTGCAACGTCAGAGAATTACTCAACATAATCCGAGCTGTAAGCGGTATTATTCGCTCCGTTGCAATGACGCTCGTCCAATTTAAGAGCTGATATAATTCTCCAGGATTAGCCATGAGGAAATAGAATGAGGTTGAGCTACCGGTTGCGATAAATGAAGATCTTTGCTAATATTTTAGCTACATTTGAATATACACGGTGTAACAAAGTAGTTTGTTTTAAATCGTCAATTCAATTGATTCCAACTATTATTATATATTTGAATTTTTGGAAGTGTCAAAAATTGCTGTTATTCGTTCAGCCCGCTGTATTAAACAAAATCCAATCAATATTTAAAGCAATACGGATTTTATAAATGTATTCCTATTACACACACACATGAATATGCACACAAAAGTTATTATTTATTAAATTTCGTGGTTTATTTGGGTACCAAATATTTAAAATAAATGGTAAAAACGCCTAAAAATTGGAAATTATATTTTCGTATTAATTGCGTAAAGCAATAATCAAATTGGGGTGTCTGAAGTATTGCGTTATATATGTTACACCTTCTACGTATATAAATCTGCCTCGTTGGTTTAGTGGCATATAATGCGAGTGGCAATCACAAAGGTACGAATCCTAGGTCGGATAGTGTGTTTTTTGGAAAATCCTCATTAAAGTCTGAAGTCTGCGAGTGTGCCCGGCTTAATGGCAATAGGATCGCCCCCTGTTACATTGGGACATATCATATTTAATTATATTTGGGTGTGCATGTACACTTATCTCTATACTCTTTGTGCTTATTTTTTTTTAGATATTTTTCTACCGAAGTACCAAAAACCTACGTTAGTAAGGCCAAGAACATTTCGTCTTTCTTTAAAGTCTATGTTGCGGTAGTTATGTGGTGCAGGTCTCTTTCTTCCCTCCAATTATGCTTAAAGATGCATAGACTAACTCTTAAGCGGAAGCTGCTTATGGAGACTAGACCAACCGAACTTACTTTACTTTACTACTTTGAAATATTATAATTACCTGGTTTCTGGGAATCCGAGTTCGAACCAAAGGTTATTGAAATTTTTCTAAGGAGCACTCCGGAGTCTGGAATTATGCTTAACTTACTGGCTTCTACCTATTGCATTGGGAATCAAAATGTTGAATACCTAAGCCTTAAAACTAGATTAAGCGTCGGTGTATTTCTTTAAAAAAATTTAAATACGTATTCAAACTAAAGTTTGTCAAGCTAACAAGAACGTTAAAGACCCTAGCCTTTTTTGAACTCTAGTCCTCAATAAACAAAATAACTAACTTCAATCAATAAAGCTTAAATTAGATGTTCAAAATCTTTATAACCTTTAAGCAATATTTCACTCCCATTTTTCTCAACGGTTGACACGGCGACATAAAATTCTCACCTGAACCTTTACACCGATGAACATAATTTAAAAAGATTTCTTTTTACCCAAATCTCGCCTCTTCTTATAACGCTAAAAAATTTAATGCACAGTGTAAAAAGATCATACACAACTCCGTGGAAGTAATAACAGTTTGACAAACAACGTGCTCTTAATGTTTCTAGGCTGTAGAAGTTTTAAGGAAGATTTTATGCTTGGCTTTTGGGATTTTATTTTTAATGAGCAAAAAATTCTTAGTGTCAATCTTGAAAAGGATTAGTTCTGGAAATATTGTTATTGATAAAATGAACCGCTTTTTGCGGGGGTATCGACAGGCGCTCTATTCGGATGATTTTGTCGACTCATCCCCCTGAAGGTGACAAAATTTAAAATTAACATTTTTTTTTGAAAATCTATTTAAGTTTAATTTATCTAATTCTGATTTAAAGGTTTGGCGTGATGATATTGATGTAATAATATTGATACATGAAACTTAATTTTTGTAATGTTCTTGCTCCTCCTGCCGTAATGCGTTAATTTATACGTTAACTAAGACAATACGCAAATGTAGCGAATATTCTATGCAATAATTGAAATGCGTTGGCGTGTTATTTTTTAACGCATTGTATGTGGCCTGAATATTCTCTCATCTTGACTTGTGTGAGAAGAATTTAGCCCAGCTGAGGAGCAGTATATGCCGTTTATTAACTCAAGAGTTTTTGTAACCAGGGAGCGTAAACAAGACGAACTGTAAGAGTGAAGGAGGCGAGACAGTTTTGCAGACAAAGAACCTGTTGGAACTCTGTACGTTCTGCTTACCCCGCAAGGAATTTGAAGGATTGTCATTGATTGTCACTAAATAGATAGATAGAGATATATTAAAAATCAGTAAGCAAGAACTAAAATCAAACATAAACCCTCTCGCGGCCGCAAGAATTTATTATTAATTCAAAGTTCAGCCGAATAAGAATTTCGTACTAATAACTTCGACATTGCAATGTAATTCAAAATAATATACTGTCTCAAAATTTGAACGGGTATAGTACCCACGCCAGGTGTGTCGAAATTGTTGCTATATTTAATTAGAACACTTCACGCTCCAAGAGCGTAATTCAAAGGCTCACGGTTCGCGTTCGGAGAATTATTGTGATGTCGCGCACTTACGCGTTTATACGCAAGTTGGCGTACTATGTTAAGTGACGCTTCGTTGGAGTTTTGGCTTAGTCACATTGCGGGCGCGGCGTGAGTGTGGCGCACCGCCGACGCGACCTGGGCAATTGTAATGTACATAATTGCACGGGAGACGCCACACAGCTCCGTCACGCTCGGCGCGATAGTACACAGTTGGTGTACTATGTATACCCGGATAATGTTAGGTCCCATAGGTGGCGAGCCTATTGCTATAAACTGGGCACAAATCCAGATTCCGAATTTTTACATCTGTCCGACCTAGGATTTGAACCCAGGACCTCGTGATTGCAACGCGCATTATTTGCTACTACACCGAGAACGTGTACATATTCTTTTTAATAAAAAACACACACATTTGCTCTGACCTGCCATACTCCCATTCGCCAATCGTAAAGGATAAAATCTAAGGATGGTGACATTCTTGCAGACACACAAGCTGTATTAAACCGGTGGAGTTAATGTATGGATTCTGGTGCCACAGACGAGTCCAGAGGCAAGACTGTGGTACCAGAATCAACAGAGGACATCACTATGGAAGAAGTTGAATAGACGATAGGAAGTATGAAAAATGGTAAAGCTGCGGGAATAGACATAATATCTTCTGAGATGATCTAATATGGTGGAACTTGCGTCCGGGACGCCTTTCGGGTCCTTGCAAACCTTTGCTGGAGGACCGGTAGGGTCCCTACAGATTGGCGCCGCGCAGTCATAGTACCCTTGTATAATGGCAAGGGCTCACAATATGACTGCGCCAATTACAGAGCCATCAGTTTGATCAGCTTGGCAGCCAAGGTGTACGGTAAAATTATTGAACGGAGAATGCCCGAGAAGTCCGATGGAATATTGTGCGAGGCACAAGGGGGTTTCAGGTCCGGAAGAGGATGTTCGGATCAAGTTTTCTCCCTCCGCAACATCGTAGAGAAGCATCTCGCAGGGGGCCGGAAGGATTTTTGCGGTTTTGTGGATCTGGAGAAGGCGTTTGATAGAGTTGTGCGAAAGAGACTTTTGGACATTTTACCTGAGTATGGTATAAATGGCACTCTGTTGCGAGCCGTCCAGTCCACCTATGTGAACACCAAGGCATGCGTACGGGTGGGTGGTAACATGTCACCCTGGTTTGACGTTGAAATCGGCGTCAAGCAAGGTTGCATATATATAAAAGTCTTCAAAGACTGAAAGCGATGAATGAAGGTGTACAAATGAGTGATCTAGTGGAAAATCATCTACTATATGCAGATGACGTGGTTTCGATAGCGCCAACAGCCACTGATCTGCAAACATTAGTCACAGTTATGAAAGACGACTGCAGGAAAAATGGCTTACATTTAAATGTAAAGAAAACGAAGATTATGGTTATTGAATGGGAAGAAACCAGAACGAATGCAAGGATTGTGGTTGGTAACGATGTGCTGGAGCTAGTGAATGAGTTTGTGTATCTTGGATGCGCATTCAGTAAGGATGGGAAATACACCGCTGACATAGAGAGAAGAGTGAGTGCAGGGAACAGAGTGAATGGTATGATGGGAAAGCTACTTGGGAGCCGGCACTTAAGCCGAAAGGCGCAGCTGGCTATACATAACGGAGTGCTTGTCCCAACGCTGTTATATGGCATTAAGAGCTGGGTATGTAACAAGAAGAATGAAAGTAGGATAAATGCGGTAGAAATGCGTGCTCTGCGGAAGATGTGCGGAGTGAAGCTGACCGACCGCATTAGCAACAGCATAGTAAGACAGCGAGTAGGTATGAAAGATAGTATCGGTGTGAAGATGAGAAAGGGTATGCTCTGTTGATTCGGGCATATAGAAAGAATGTCCGAAGACAGAATGACAAAACTGATATACAATGCGAAAGTGGAAGGATGTAGATACCGGGGAAGACCTAGACTATCCGTAACCGGCGAGCGTGTATGAGAAGAACTGAGTGGAGGAAGCCAGAGAGGTATGTAAGGAAAGAACCTGTTGGAACTCTGTACTCTCTGCCTACCCCGCAAGAGATCCGGCGTGATGATATACATAGAAAGTTAGATAGATTAAGTATAAATAAACCCAACGCGCTAGTGTTGCTGCCCCATATCCCAGCAAGACTAATTCCTTAGGCAAAATACTTTTTCTTTAAAATTTTAGTACTTACCAATCTAAAGTAAAACACATAAGTACATAGCATCTCGAAATAAAGTTGCCTACCTTTTTCGTCAAGATTAGTCGGATGCGAGGTATAAATAAGTAAACTGGTATTTAAATTAAACCTTATTGTTTTTTAATCAATTTTATATTTAGCCTGTGCCCTTGTAAAAATTAGCAGAACCTGTTTGGGCTGTCGTGATTGAAAGTTCGTTTATTGTTAGAAGTATAAACAAAAAATGAGCAATTTTGAATTAAAAAATACAATATTTAATTTCCATATTGCAATCATAAAAAAATATTTATTAGGAATAATAATGTGCAAAACATGTTAAACTCAAATTTCAGACACGATCTTGCACTATCCTTCAACGATTAAATATTATGAAAGATAGTCTAATTTGATAGTAAAATTCTTCCACTAGTAGTACTATTCATTCTTCTTCTATCATTAGTTATGTATTATATAATTTTTATTTGAGGGAGGAAAACAAAATGCTTTATGTGTACGTAAAAATGTAAACGACGTGATATCACGATAATTTTTATTAGAATCTCCAACAGAAATTGTATCTTTTACCGCAATAGTATGATTATTGTATATCCGAAAAGTTTTTTTTTTCAGAGATGTCACACTGACACTTTAGTGATATTTTCGGTCCAGAATCGCGTAAGACTGAAAGTATTCACAGCAAATGGCAGTTTTGTCATAGACTGTTAAGATTGTTTAGACCGGCTAGAATTGTAACGCGTTTCATATCTGTTCCTTTACTATCATGGTGGGCAACATTCAAAAATCGAATAGACAATAAAATGTACATAGAAATTATAACTTTAGCTGCATATAGAAAAATATTTTATGTGTAAAAAATCTATCTATCTATATCATCACGCCTGATCCCTTGCGGGGTAGGCAGAGAGTACAGAGTTCCAACAGGTTCTTTCGTTACATACCCCTCTGGCTTCCTCCACTCTCATAGTTCATCTCATACACGCTCGCCGGTTACGGAGACTCTTGACTTGTCCTTCAGATAAGACATTAGAAATTGTAGTCGAAAAATAAAATTACCGTGAATATAATATTACCCTTATGCACATACTGGTGCTGCCCAGTCATACGTCTACTTTCCACGCCAGTGGGCAGGCCACCGTATGCCAAACAGGCTTGTAACACATGTGACGTCACACGCGTAGATGATCATACGCATTCCACGCCATGAGGAAGTCGTAACGCGTGTCGGAATGTTCCGCGCTTTGTTTCTCTTTACGGAAACATGTCATGCAATATGCTGGGGAAATGTGCCGAGTATACTTTTTTATTTTCAGTAAGTGTATACTGACTGTTGTTTTGTATCTCTGCGTGTGGAATTCACAAATGTATTGCTTATACTAGAATTTTGACTTACAAGAGTTAGCGATGAGAATATTTGGCGGGCTTAGCCCTATTAAAGAATACTATATTGAATGCATTCATAAAAAAAACGAAATAGTTTTAGTTTTATTATTCATAGATTTTAAAATAAAAATCGTGCCATGTTGCCCTATCACCCATATACAGATAGGATATATAACCGACCGCAAGGTCAGGTCGAAGACAGCAAACAATACTTTTAACATTTATTACCTAATAAACGTAACATTTTTTTTTTTTATATTACATAATATGTTACCTTCGCAACTTCAGCCGAAGATGCGATCAATCTATACTAAAATTATACAGAAATAAAGTTGTAAGTAAGTATGTACGTATGTTTCTAGGAGGTAATCTCTGGAGCTACTGATCCGATTCTGAAAATTCTATCACTGGCAGAAACCTACATTATTTCTGAATGCTATACTATATTTTAGATTTAGCAGTAATAGCCTAGTGATTAGACCGTTGGACTGCAAAGTCAGAGGTCTCGGTTTCAAACCCAGGCACGCACCTTTTCGAAGGTATGTGCGTATTAAAAATTAACAGTCACTTGCTTTAAAGGTGAAGGAAAACATCGTGAGGAAACCCGCATGCCTAAAAGTTTCTCGAAGATGTGTGAAGTTCGCCAACCCGCATTGCGCCAGCGTGGTGGACTATGGCCTAAGCCCTCTCAGTTTGAGAGAAGGCCCGTGCCCAACGGTGGGACAGTTCCTTACAGGGCTAATGTTATAATTATGTATCTCGCTGAGATTCACGGTCTTTATCCGGACCTTTAAAAGGGTCGCATGGGGACATGGGTCCAACACGTAGAGGCCCTTTGCGAGAAGTTAATGTTATGTAAGCCACCTGCTGAGTTCACTTGCTGAAAATGAAGAAACATAACCAGCGAACTGACCCCGGCAGGTGCAAGGATAATTGTAAATTATGAAAAGAAGACAAGGGCTATGTAAATGAGGTTTGATGGATAAAAACTGGACTATTTCAAAGGGGACGGACACCGGCCATAATTAGTGATACCTAATTCCCCGTGACCGGCGGTGACTCGCCGCTTACTAGATGGGCCCTCAAACGGTCGTCCTAGGACAACTGAGGGCAATACCGGTGTGAGCGGCTCAGGGGTGTAGAGAGGTGTGCTGCGCTTTCTCCTAAGTTACTCGCGGCGTTATGCCCTTCCACTTCCACCCCTGGAGTACATTGACGTAGAACCGCATTATCTTCCTACGTCGATATAGCTCTCACGGCTCCTCTCTGGACGGCCAATTAAGGCTAGCCA
Source organism: Phalera bucephala (assembly GCA_905147815.2). Lineage (NCBI taxonomy): Eukaryota > Metazoa > Arthropoda > Insecta > Lepidoptera > Notodontidae > Phalera > Phalera bucephala. Next base: position 35,833,274 of record LR990617.1, read on the forward strand.
GAGCCGAGAGTCCTGCGGGCACCGTTCGGTTTCCACTCGACCGACGAAGACACGCCGAGTTGGGGGCCCTGACCGACTCTCTGAAGCAATCGGGTCCGTGATGTCGTTACTCACCTACAGCGTTACCACCGTTATTATTAGTATTATATTGGAAGGTTTATTCTTTCCCGAAATTATTTAGTTTCGGTATTTAAAACAAAACCCACGGGCCTAAGCCAAGTGGATTTCGTTATGGGGAGACTTCTTCTTGCAAAACCTTTCTCACGATCCTGCAAGTGTTTAAGATAGCGGCTTTTTGCATGGTAATAAATAAACTAGTAGGTAACTGAATTTGTTGCAGATAATGATGAAGATGTTTGGGAATGACACCGGTACTGGACAGTACCAAAGGCACAATATAGACCCTGTTCATTTTCCATATCCTCAGTATTTCTTCTTTCAACTCTCTCGGTAATTGTGTTTTGCACGTTGTGCGTATTAGAAACAGCTATGTCTATCAGGTATGTATATTTATTAAGTTTATCAATGAAAGTTATATCGGGTATATTGTTGTGCACAGTTTTATCAGTTAATATTGCTCTGTCACAGTATAGTTTGTGCCTTTCGTCCTCTAGTACCGGTTTCGGGGTGTACTGGTAGTATGGGACTAGTTTAAGTGGAATTAGCTTATATTTAACGGGTAGTTATTGGTGAACTATGTGGGTTATCTGATTATGTCTGTGGGTTTGGCAGTGGGGGCTAAAGTTGGGCAGGCACTGGTTATAGGTTGGATGGTCTCGGATGCACGATGACATTTTCGGCAGTTATAGTTTTGGGTGTTAGGGTCTTTCAGAATGTATTTTTTATAATTTTTAGTATTTATTACTTGATCCTGGACTGCAATCATAAAACCTTCTGTTTCTGGGAAGAGAGAACCTAGCTTAAGCCAAGCATTTGACGCTCTCATCAGCACTTTGGAGGGGCTCTGGGATCTCCGTATGGAACGCACCGGTGCCCCTCTTGTGCCGCGCTCTGAAGAGCCCGCCATCGAAGGGAGACTTAATAACTCGCTCCCCCCCGCACTGAGGTGGTGCTCACGGCGACGTGGGCCACCGTTCTCCTCGGGGTCGCTCGTGAAGGAGGTAAAGGTGTATCTATGCTAATAGGTATCAGATAGAGTAAAGATAGGTTTGTATGTGTGTTTGTAATCGATAAACTCTGAAACCAAAGAAACGATATTAATATTTTTTTTTACCATTAGAAAGCTACTTTATCCAGAAGTAACAGTTCAGTAATAATAAGATTTCAGCCTGAGTAATGGTATGTGTAATTATTCATAAAGATGTTACAAAGAAAACGCGTGTGTATGCGCGGGGTAACGGTTAGTCCACAACAGTTGTAGAAGATGCTGGTTTGAATCTAAGATTAGTCGCACCTTGAAAACGCTACAGACTTAACTCAAAAATCTAAAAAATCAAGTTGCGGTCATAGAGGTCCATTAAACATATGCTCTATCTGGTGAATATTAAAACAGGGGCGTTTTATGTTTAATTAAGAAATACGATACTTCGGTCTCTTTCACTTTCTCTCCCTCTACCCGCGCCGCTCCGTTTGGGGAGACGCGATTAGTTTCCCAAAAACTTGATTTTTTGAGATAAGTCACTACTGTTCTGAAGGTGCGAGATGTTCTATATACTAACATCATCACGCCAGAACCCTTACGGAATAGGCAGAGAGTGCAAATATCTAACAGGTTCTTTTCGTACAGACTCACTGCTTTCCTTCATACCCTTAGAAATATTAAAAAAACGATTTTTGTTACAAAGAACCAAAGTTCATACATAGACCTTATTACGAATGGCTTGATCTAGTGATTAAGAGCTTGAGTCGCTTCACCCATTGGATTGAGTAGTAGCTGGTTCGATGCCCGCAAGGGACAAATCTTCGTGTGACCCACAAACATTTGTCTCGGTCTGGATATTTGTGCATGTGAGTTTCATGTTTGAAAACGCACCCACGAAACAGGAATATATCCTAGTGTGGGGCTACGTTTTTAAAAACAAGAAACAAGAACAAGACCTTATGGACGTCTTCAACAAAAAAAATATAAATAACTTTCATCTGAAAGTAACAGTAGGATTGTTCGTAATAAGCCATTCAGGTTCATTCCGGTCCATCAGGTATTCAGGGCACCTGTAACGCCCGGTCGGTGTCCGGCCGGAACGGGGCTCACGCGGTTTATATGCCGTACTAATTGTTTTTTGCCTTTACCTGAAGTTGTTTCTTTTTTTATATTTATTTTATATCGCCACGATTTCTTATATTGTGCTATAGACATCCAGTTAAATACAATAATACTCAATTTTGAGTATTTTTTTTAAATGCGTCTGTCGCAGCCAAATTATAGAATTTGCAGAATTACAAAAAGTACCGATAAATAACCTGACAAGAACTCGTGCTCTGAGAGTTCCGTATAAAAGCCACTAGATAGCGCTATTATATTTTTTTCATTGATTTCGAACAATATATTCATGTCAAAACAGGCTCTTATAGATATAACCTAAAAATATAAACGGAAACAATATTATAAGCAATTTTCGTCTGAAAGTGAGAGTAGGATTTTTCGTAATTAGCCATTCAGGTTCATTCCGGTTCGTTAGATATTTAAAACACCTGTCACGCGATCGGTGCCCCGCCGGAACAAGGCTGACGTGGTTTATATAGTGTACTAATTGTATATCCTATCTATATACCCTGGAACTGACTGAATGACTGCCTCGTTGGTCTAGTGGTAAAGCGCATTGCTTTGTGATCAATGTGCCGGGTTCAAATCCTAGGTCGGACAAATGTGATATTTGTAATGAAAACTTCCCAGTACGAGCCCGGAGTCTGGAATTGTGCCCGGTATATGGCAATTGGCTCACCCCCTATTACATGGGACCTAACATTGTCGGTAAAACGTGGGTGTACTCAGTGCACCTCTGCCACCCCTGCTTGGGGAATATAGGCATGACGGTGTATTAATGGCTGGTAAAGCTTGAATTATGTTGACCCATGCAGAACCAACATCGGTTGAAAGCTGTTTATACCATGAAAGCCTTTCAAGCCACAGCCTTTAAAGTAGCATTTTCATGCATATTACACATAATGCTAATAATCCTAAGGGATCAAATATTCTATGAGTTCGAAGTCTGGAATTGTGCCCGGTATATGACAATAGGCTCGCCCCCTATTACATGGGACCTAACATCGTCGACAAAAAGTGGTTGTACTCATAGCACCACTGCCACCCCCGCTTGGTGAATATAGGCGTGACCGTGTTATACTCTGGAACGATTAGGTCGCGTTTTCTTTTTTCCATGTGCGTATGTCGCAGCAAAATTATAGAATTAGCCATATTACAATATCTTTGCGCTTCAGGTATGTAAATACAATACATCCTTTTATAATCCTGTTACCCGTATGTGTCGACTATACAATGACCTCGCTTAAAGTAACAGCAATCTAGACATTATGATTTACTAATCATCCTCGGTGATACAAGAGTTGCATTAGAAAACTTATTTTTAAACATAATTAATGTACTTCCTTAGATAAGTTAGTAATAGTAAATTTAATTTGACTGAATTTTCCAAATTTTCTGTTATTGTTACATATTTTCTTCAATGTTTTATTTTGTTACCATGTTACTGTTCATATGTAATATAGATTAGGGTATATAGTTTGGTGTACTGTCTAGTTTGAAACTAGTCTACCTTTAAATGTTAAGTTTTAATTGACTGTACACTGTTTTGTGCCTTTTATTTAATAATAAATATTTAAAATAACTGTAAAACTGCGAGTAGAACTCGCGCTCTGTGGGTACTGTATAAGGGCTAGAGCTCTGTTATTTTTTTTCAACAATTTCAAGGATTTTTTTCTTTTGTCCTGGAGAGATAGAGATTATAGAGGGATATTCCAAACTTTCAATTGTTCAATCCTTCAATTGTTTACCTTTTCACGTCGTGGCTTTTTAGCTACGGAGGACCTTATAGGCGGATTGATGTTTCAATTGAAAAAATCATAATATCAGTCTTGAGTCTGTAATTGTGCTCGTTATAATAGAAATTGGTTCGAACTTTATTACAGTGAAACATCGTCGGAAAAAATGTGGAAGAACATAGTACATTTATGTCATCTCTTAGGAATTTAGATTTACTAATTCTGTTTAAGGTACATCTAAGCTAACCAATACTAAAACAGATAGTCTAAATCCCCTTTAACTTAACACCAAGATTACTGGATTCACCCCGAACCTCGATAACAACTGCATACTAAAAACAAGACACTCGCTTATCCCATCTGCCGGTTGCACCAAATTACTGGGACGTGACCGTTTGCGGAATCAGAAGTTGTCTATACGGTACGTGACTTCGCAGCTCCACCGTCCCCACGAAAATTTACTAATTCGGAAATATCAATTTGCTTTAACAAGACAGTAACAGGATTTTGGGTGACGCCAATAGCGCGGGGTGAATAGGGAAGAACGGGAACAGTCTATATTGAATAATGAATGAGTATTTACTAGGTTTATGGTGTAGTACGCAGTCAATATCGTATAACACGTAATACGAAACGGATTATAACAGTTTTTTTTTATTATTTATGTGTTTTTGGGACAAAATGATGAAGACTTTTTCTGAAAAATCTCATTAAAACTTTGTCCGACTTAGGGTACAAACCCAGGACATCGAGATACCATCCGCCATTGCACTATCAAGGCATCTAAAATAATAATAAAGGTGATTCGGAGTAAGTATGGTTTAAGTTATTGCTACTTATTTAATCAAAAAAATCTCAACCAATCTAATTCGGAAAAATAAGTTTTATTTCATTAATAAGTACTCACTTCAGTTACAGTTCCGCAAGGATCTTTTGGCTTATGGCCGAAATCATGTGAAATGTCACTTCATGACAGTCGCAGAGTGGCCGTTTGCTATGAAATTTGTCCAAGTTCTTTCTTTAATTTAGTAACCGGGCCCAACTTTTGAAATATCTCCATAAAAATAGGAAAATTTTACTAAATGTTAACTCTAATTTCACACCAACGCCTGTTCAAAGTCATCCAAGTGCCAAAAGATACTTGTCACTTGCTAGTCGCACTATACTTTCGTAATGGAGTCCGAAACGTTAGTCGGACTACATTCGAGGTTGTTTAGTTGTCGAACGTTAGATACAAGCGCTTTGGAGTAAGGCTTAAACCATTTTAGATAGAAATATATACTCTGTGACATCGTTCTTAAAGTTCCGTGGCATTTATGAAAATTTTAAATAGATAGATAGATAGGGTACTCCTTATTATACACCAGCAAAAATAAAGCAGAGAAATACAATATATTATTTAAAGATAAAGGTACAATTGGCGGTCTAATAGTAATCACTCCCAGACAACCAGTACGTTGGAAGAAGAAACTAGAGCGCAGTTGCTGGCGTACACTATAAAGATAAATATGCTATACACTTGTTATACATTACTACTATATACATACGTATATAACATAACTATACACACAAAACATTAATATTACCAATTTACTTAATTATGGAAGCGATTAACAAATTATCCAACCAGGAGAAAGTGTACTTTGACCATTTTTTTGCAAGAATCCAAAGACTTTGCACCTCTTAACGTAACAGGCAATGCATTCCACAAGCGAACAGCTTCACTAGTAAAGGATTTGTGAAAGAAATATTTTCAACCTCAGATTCTCCGATGACTTTAGGAACATCGAAATCGTTTCATGAAGAAATTCAAACCGTTTTTTAAGGTAAGAGGGTATTGAAGGATTACATAAAAGTGATAGTGTGTTAGCATTCCTGCGATGACGGAATGGCAACCACCTGATTCTTACACGAAATTTAGAAATATGTTCATATTTGCGTAGATCAAATATGAACCTTATACAAAAAATGTTGGTTAGCTCAACACCGTCACGCCTATATTCCCCAGAGGGGGTGGCAGAGGTGTACTGAGTACACCCACGTTTCGCCCACGATGTTAGGTCCCATGTAATAGGGGGCGAGCCTATTGCCATATACCGGGCACAATTCCAGACTCCGGACTCATACTGGGATTTTTCGTTAGAAAAACTACATTTGAACCCAGGACCTCGTGATCACAAAGCGATGCGCTTTGCCACCAGACCAACGAGGCAGTCAAGTTAATCAATGGTTAGCTCAAGTTAATCAATTTCATTCTTAGTAAGATCAAGATAGCTGGCGTCTGCAAACCCTAATATAGGAAGGAGAAGGGATTGTGCGAGTGCTATTTTATTGGCAGTTGGCAGAAAATTGCGTCCTGCAGATCCTGCAGATGCAATAATCTTGCGACTGACTTCCTGCAGTTGTGCCTCAGGTGAGATTAGAGTCTACATAGAATCCCCAGATTTTTTACAGTTTTGCTTATTGGTATTGTGATACCATCGAACCTAATTTCAATCAAATCATTGAAAATTGAAAATAAAAAAAAAGATGTTTACGCCACATGTGTATCTATCTACCTTTATCATCACACCAGATCCCTTGCGGGGTAGGCAGAGAAACACACAAAGTTCCAACAGCTTGTTTTTATACAGACCTCTCTAGCTTTCTCCACTCTCATAGATCGTCTTTATGTGTACAATTGATTTTTCAAATTTACGAGCCAATATTCTATGTAGATTATGATATAAAAATAAGTATTAATTAATTAATATATATAGTTCTAATTAATTATGATGTGAACACACATCTTCCCCGTTGGTCTAGTGGCAAAGATCTAATTAATCATGATGTGAACACACATCTTCCCCGTTGGTCTAGTGGCAAAGATCTAATTAATGATGATGTGAACACACATCTTCCCCGCTGGTCCAGTGGCAAAGATCTAATTAATCATGATGTGAACACACATCTTCCCCGCTGGTCCAGTGGCAAAGATCTAAATAATCATGATGTGAACACACATCTTCCCCGTTGGTCTAGTGGCAAAGATCTAATTAATCATGATGTGAACACACATCTTCCCCGTTGGTCTAGTGGCAAAGATCTAATTAATGATGATGTGAACACACATCTTCCCCGCTGGTCCAGTGGCAAAGATCTAATTAATTATGATGTGAACTCACATCTGCCTCGTTGGTCTAGTGGCAAAGCGCATCGCTTTGTGATCACGAGGTCCTGGGTTCAAATCCTAGGTCGGACAAGTGTAGTTTTGTAAAGAGATACGTCCCAGTAAGAGTCCGGAGTCTGGAATTGTGCCCGGTATGTAGCAATAGGCTCACCCCCTATTACATGGGACCTAACATCGTCAGCGAAACGTGGGTGTACTAGTACACCGCTGCCACCCCCGCTTGGGGAATATAGGCGTGACGGTGTGTGAACACATAACTAAACAGAGGAAAATTAGAAGAAAACCACTATCACATGCATAAACCTCAAAATTTTAAATTCGTATTTCTTCAAGTCTTGGTACATCTGTTGAAAAAAAAATCTTTAACACCATCGATCAAATACAGAGGCACGCTTGCCGCACGACAAATGGCACCACGAAAAGGCAGGCAAAAGTGGACGGTACTAAAAAATTAACAGGCATCCGCTATCTTGCAAATACAACTTTAAGTGATACGAGTAAGGTACAATATGCCCTAATTTATGTTTATATAATAACTACAGCTACTCACTTTGATTTAGGGACGTTTTAGTGTAACTTTTGAACTTGAGTGTGTGTCTTGTTATGATATATCAATCTTTAACACCCCATATTAGGACCTAGCCCTTTGAGATTCACTTTTTTCAATTAATGAATAGTTACTTTTACTTATATATGCATATAGATAGATAGATAAAAAGATTATTTGCAACAAAAAGACAAACAGTACAAAATATCTCCTAAAATACCAAAAAAATCATGCAGTACAGTTTAATTTATAATTTTATTGTAATATGTGTGTCACAGTGGTACAAAAGGGCCACCGCTCAGCGCAGCATTTGCTCGAGAAGCAAAACGCTGATTTTCAGCTGCAACCATGATATTTACGCGAGAAACTCGTGCAGCGTTACAGACATGAACCAAAAAATGGTTAATAAAATATATACGAGTACATAAAAGAAGAATACATATAATATTATTTATTCGAGGCAAAAAAAAATATTAAGTTTATGTTAGGACTACACGAGCACCAACTACAACTGAAGAACGCTACCAGGATGATCAAAGCGTAAACCTAGTTTCTGCATCTCAAAAGTGCTGATTTTAAACTTTTTTAAAAGTAAAGGAGGTGGTATATTGTTCCAATACTTAGTCGCCTGGTAGCGAAAACTGCATTAAATGTTACTGAGTCGACAACAGCGGCCGCGTTGACCTGGCCATATCTGATCCGTAGCGATTGTGGAAAGCGGAAAATTTAAGTTTGCCATACAGATAGTCAGGTTGCTACCATTTGGTCAAGTCCAACATTAGAGCCGCAAGATACAACTGCTTGCCTGATTCCATGCTTAACATGGAGGCCGGATTAATAAAAGGTGAAACGTGTGTACGTGGGGGGGATAATCAAACAATATCGACAACATGCATTTTGCACGCGCTGAATTAGCCGCTGAGTCCGAGATAGCATCCGGGGACCATAGACCAGATCCCCGTAGTTAACTACGGTGATCTAGTCTATGGTCCCCGGCTGCTGGTCCAAGGCTTAAGCCTTGACAAGATAAGGGACTCGCATAAAGTAATTCGTGCCTTTTCAGAAAGAAAGTTATGCATAAGCATATATGTATATACCCAGCGCTGCACCATGATCCAACGTTATGGTGCAGCAATATGCTAAGGTAGTATCCTATTCAACCCCTTACAACCTCTGGTGTCTGTATCATCATCTCGGCCTATACTTGTCCACTGCTGAACATAGGCCTCCCCAATCGCTTTCCAGCGTAACCGGTCCGATGCCACCTGCATCCAACGACTTCCTGCGATTTTCACAAGATCGTCGGTCCATCTGGCAGGCGGTCGTCCCACGCTGCGCTTGCCAATACGTGGTCTCCACTCTAGAATCTTTCTGCCCCAACGCCCGTCCGATCCACGCGCTATGTGGCCCGCCCATTGCCACTTCAGCTTGCTAATCTTAACGGCTATGTCGGTGACCTTGGTTCTTCTACGAATCTCCTCATTCCTGATACGATCGCGTAGAGAAACGCCGAGCATAGCTCTCTCCATAGCTCGCTGAGCAACTCTGAGCTTTTTTATGAGACCTATTGTAAGAGACCACGTCTCTGATCCATATATCATCACTGGCAACACACATTGACTAAAAACTTTAGTCTTAAGGCACTGAGGTATTTTGGATGAGAAGATGTTGCGCAGTTTCCCGAACGCTGCCCAGCCGAGTTGGATTCGTCGATTGACCTCTCTCTCAAAGTTGGACCTACCTAACCGGACTACCTGTCCCAGGTAAATGTATTCGTCGACAACTTCAAGAGTAGAGTTCCCAACGGTGAGTGCGGTGGGTACGACATGGAATTTAGACATTATTTTCGTTTTGTCCATGTTCATTTTAAGACCCACTTGTTGAGATACTCTGTTGAGGTCACCGAGCATTCGTCCTAGATCTTCCAGCGACTCCGCCACGACCACAATGTCGTCGGCAAATCGAAAGTGAGTGATGTATTCGCCATTGATGTTGATGCCAAGTCCTTGCCATTCCAAGAGCTTGAAGGCGTCCTCTAAGGTGGCCGTAAACAGTTTCGGAGAAATAACGTCTCCCTGCCGTACTCCTCTTTTTATGGGGATCGCCTTCGTGCACTGCCCCTGTACTCGGACTGACATGGTGGCGTTATTATACAAGCACTTCAACACTTCAATGTACCGATAGTCAATGCGGCATCGCTGGAGAGATCTAAGAACCCGGATGGTCGATCGAATCGAAGGCTTTCTCATAGTCCACAAACGCCAAGCATAGTGGCCGATTATACTCCTCGGTCTTCTGTATAATCTGCCGCAGCGTATGTATGTGGTCTATGGTACTAAAGCCTTTCCGGAAACCGGCTTGTTCGGGAGGCTGGAAGTCATCAAGCCTGCGTTCGAGACGATTCGTGATGACTCTCGAAAACAACTTATAAACATGGCTCAGCAGTGTGATGGGCCTATAATTCTTCAGTAAAGTGTTATCACCTTTCTTGAAAAAGAGTACCACCACACCCCTGTTCCACGCTTCCGGCGTTTTTCCTTCGAGCAAGACGGAATTAAACAGCCTCTGAAGGACTTTAAGTACCGGCGATCCGCCCGCTTTCAGAAGCTCTGCGGTAATTCCGACTTCACCCGGCGCTTTGTTGTTTTTAAGGTGTTTGAGAGCCATGCCAATCTCGTACAGGCTGATGTCCGGGATATCTTCAGTGTAGTGTCGGGTTAGCTTGGCTCTTGGGTCTTTTACCAAGTCAACAACAGGTTCAGCTACTGAGGTATACAACTGCCCATAGAACCTCTCTATCTCCCTGAGCACCTCTGACCTATTCGACGTTACGTTTCCGTCCTCCGTCTTCAGCTTCGTCGACTGGCTTTGCCCAATAGACGCGTCTCTTGCAAACACTTTGGAGCCCTTCTTCTGCTCTATGGTCTCCTCAATACGTCTTGTATTGAAGGACCGTAAATCGTGTCGCAAGGACTTCAATATCTATCCATTGAGCTGCCTAGAGGACTTAGCATCATCGGAGGTTTGGAGTGTCATGGTACGTCGCTCAGCCATAAGGTTTCGGGTGTAGTCAGATAGCTTTTGAGGCCTATTTTTACGGTGGGGCTTAAAATACTTGGACCCGACCGTATGGACAGTCTCTACCAACCCATTGTTGATTTCGTCCACTGATGCGCTGCTGTCTAGCAATTCGAAGCGGTTTGACAATTCGAGTTGAAAGTTCTCGGGGTTTTGGATATGTGTATTAGAAGGTCGGAGCGTAGACTTCATCAGACGCGATCTTTCCATTTTGACATTAATATTTAATGTGCCTCTGACCATTCGGTGATCACTGTTTACCGTGTGAATCACTGAGACATCATTAAATATTTGTCGCTTGGTGCTCATGATGAAGTCTATCTCATTTTTTGTGGAACCATCAGGGCTCATCCAGGTCCATTTCCTATGAGGCGGCTTCCGGAAGAAAGAGTTCATCATAAAGAGTCCCTCCTTCTCCAGATATTCGGCCAGCCTCTGACCCCTGGGGTTGCGATGCCCATATCCAAATTGCCCCACTCTCAATTCATCATCGCCCCGTTTGCCCAGCCGCGCATTGAAGTCACCCATAACCACTGTAAAGTGTGCTTTGGAAGTATGTATGGCTCTACTAATGTCCTCATACATTACTTCGACGTCATCATCTGAGTATGCCGAGGTCGGTGCGTAGACCTGTATGACCTTCGGCGAATATCTTTTGGATATTCTGAGTATCAGGTACGCTACCCTGCTCGACACACTAGTGATGGACACAACGTTGTCTATGAGTGACTTGTGGACGATAAATCCGACACCACCTTGGGACTGCTGTTCGCCCTCCCGGTAGTAAAACAAGTTGCCGGATTTTAAGGTTATCGTGTCCTCGCCCTTTCTTCGGACCTCCGATAAACCAACAATATTCCACCGCAACTTGTTTATCTCTTCTTCCAGCTCAAGAAGCTTCTCATCTGTCCTTAACGTGCGTGCGTTGTATGTCACCAGGGCCAATTTTCGGTGTTGGTGGTAGCCGAATCTCTGCCGGAGATTCTTAGCACCCCTTGTCCTGTCGTTACCATGGCTCCTACCGTGGCCAGGACGAACAGGACCGCCGGGGCCTAGGGGCCTGGTTTTCTTACATTCTTCCATAATTGGGGGTGTTTGCCATACTCGCCACGCTTGGCAGGCGGGTTGGCGAGCGCAGTTATTGGTCGTCGAAGTGCTAAGGGAACGCTGCTGCCCATTCCCTAGTTTTCCCTTAGTCGCCTTGTACGACACCCGATGGGATGAGATGGGTTGGTCCTATTCTAAGCCGGGAACCACGCGGCGCGGCGGTGGTGTCTGTAAATGTTTTATTATTTTTTGTTACTATTTTAAGTATCTCAATGTCTATGTGTGTGTGGTTGAATAAATATCTTTACTTTCTTTCCATAATTCCCAGTATTTCCCAGGCAGTACAAAAAATATTAAAGTTTGCACCAAATATAGTAGAAAGAATACATTATAACAACAACAATATTATTAAATACAATAACAATAATCGCATTAAAAATATCTAAAATCCAGATTAGCCATAAATTACCCGAACCCATTATCGAATCGAGATTAAACCTTTTAATCGATTTAAAATCGCATCCCTAAAGTTACTTCCTTGTACCCAAATCAGAGTATTGTTATGCAAAAATATTCCAACAAAACATCGGATGACAATTCAATTTTACACTATATCCTTTTTATGGCAAGGTTCATATTCCTGCTACATTGTTTTGTAAACCTACATCATTGCTGTGTGGCGGTATTCAATAAGTGTCGTTATGCAAAGATATTTCAACAAAACAATACATGACCATTCTGTTTTAAACTATATTAAGATGTTTTTAAGGTTTAAATTCTATTGATGGGGTATTGTAGACCTAAATGATTGCTGTTTGACGGTATTCAATTATTGTAGGGGTATGTTAGATCGACACCTCGGCAGGCGTTTGTTGACGTCATCGGGTCTCGCCGGATCTATTATTGCAGACCCTTGTAATTGACTTTTGGAAATGGTCCGCTGATGACAGGGTTAGTGGCAACTTGAATAGGAAGTGAAGAGTTCGTTGCCTTCTTAGTCAAGTGGCACACGATGTGACTCACGATATCATGAAGTCTTGTGTTCGAATCCTATAAGGACAGTTTTTGGAGGATCTTTTAAAACAAAATCTCTCATGACCAATTTAGAGTCTAAAATTGTGACTGGTATAGTAGGAGATTGGTCCAAAAGTTAAGAAGTTAAGCCACTTCGCGTACTGGCTCAAGTAGATACAGGTCGGATCCCTGCACGGGACAAATCTTTAAGTGACCTTGACTTGTGAAGACAAAAGTTTGTTTAAGTCTGAGTGTTTGTGTATGTGAATTTATCTACCTATATCATCATATTATATTTCTTGCGAGATAGCCATATGAATTTCATGTTTGTAAACGCACCCACTATACGAGAAGAAGCTGCAGTACGTTTATCAATATTATTATAAGCCTGTCCTACTGCAAGGCAAATGCATTCTTTCCCTTCTTCCACTTATCTCGGCTTAATGCAAGCTGATACCAGTCCTTGTCCAGGAGTCCAGCTCGTCTCACCACCTCTTTCTGGGTCTGCCGCGCTGTCGTTTTCCGCCAAGTGGGACCTACTCTATAGTATTACGTTTAACAAAAAAAAAGTTTTTGGTGAACAGCGTGACCGTATTTTTATTATATCCTATTTTTTTATCAGAAGGCTAGAAACTTCTTAATAGAATGGAATAATGGATGGATGACTGCCTCGTTGGTCTAATGGCAAAGCGCATTGCTTTGTGATCAAGACGTCCAGGCTTCAAATCCTAGGTCGGACAAATGTAGTTTTTCTAATGAAAACTTCTAGTATAAGTCCGGAGTCTGGAATTGTGCCCGGTGTATGGCAATATGCTCACCCCCTATTACATAGGGCCTAAAATCGTTGGCGAAATGTGGGTGTACTCAGTACACCTTTGCCACCCCCGCTAGGGGGATATATATTGAATATATATTAAAAATAGATTTCCTAGGGGTATTCCACAATAGCACAGGATCAGAAGGAATGGCCTGAGAATGCGGAGGCCTACGCTTTTCAGTGGGTAGATACACGCTGACTAATGATGACATGTTCTAATCCAAATCCTGTTCCATCAGAAATCTCACACAAAATAACCCATTCAAAACACTCTAGCTGACGTTTCTAAAAGCTAAGCTGTACTAATTGCGTACTAACAGACAGTAGTGTCAATTAAATCCAGCAGCTTGGTAACACATGTACTAAATGGCTTAATAACTGAACACGAGCTTGTGTGCTTAGAAGTGCTAATTGCAGCGCTCGGACCAAAGGGACCGAGATGATTCTAATGTTAAGTAAACGCTAGCTCTGTTTGGATGCACTCACGAAGTACGAAATTTTATTCTGTACCGTGGGTCCACTAGTGTTATTTATTTCAATTTCTCTATCTATATCATCACTCCAGAACTCTTACGGGCCTGGCGAGGAGTTCCAACAGGTTCTTTCCTTGCATACCTCTCTGGCTTCATCCACTCCCATATTTGGTATCATGCACGCTCACAAGTTACGGAGTAACCTTGATTGTAATTCATCTATGTATATCATCACGCCTGATCCGCAGTAGGCAGAGAGTATAAAGTTACAACAGGTTATATCTTTATAGACCTCTCTGACTTCATCCACTCTCATAGTTCATCTCATACACGCTCGCCGGTTACGCAGACTCTTGACTTGCCCTTTGAATCAGACACGGTCTATTTGGTCATGGTAAGAATGCACAATGTTACATCACAGCCTCACGAAACTGAGCAAGCACTTTGACTGTGGGGTCAGTTAAGTCTCACACTAGATACAAACTTAATATTATGATAATATTATTAAATACATCACATACTTAGGTAATGATATTTTAGTTTCCTTCTCAAAACTTTCATATTAGTCTCGCTACTGGCCGCCGGCAGACTATTCAAAAGGTATGGTATGCGTTAATCTTAGTCAATTTTCAAGCCAGATCCTATCACGGGGTAGGCAGAGCGTACAGAGTTAACTAAAGGGTAATCTGAGTCAATAATAATAAATAGAAAAATAAACATTCTCACACCTATATTCCCCAAGCTGGGAAAAAGTGTAATATATTTTCGCTGATATATTTTCACCCACTCTTCGCCGATGACGTTAGCTGTCAATTTAATAGGGATGTGAGTACCTACAACAATATTGGCACAATTCCAGACTCGGGACTGATACTGGGAGTGTATCGATGGAAAAACTACATTTTGTCCGACCCATAATGTGACCAGTGGATCTTGTAATCGCTCCGCGCGTTATACCTTACTAGACCAACAAGTGAATCAGTAATAGTCTTGTACCAATATTTAAATTAATTGTTCAAATTTATCTATACGCCTTACAAGAACCTATGTTAAAAATACAGAATATGGCTTGTCGTCGAAATAAAATATTAATTGGTTTTCTTACTTATTTTTATTAGATTTTCCTTAAACTTCTTAAAATTTACGTCCTTTCATCTATTCCCCTTACTCACTCATTTCTCTTATTTACTCACATACTCTATCATTCATTCATCACTGCGTTCATTCTCTATTAAATAATAATATTGCTTGCGTTCACATTAACAAAATGAAAGTTTAAAGTAATCCTACATAGACATAGCATTCAATAACAAATTTTAATTCCTATAAAATCACATTATCATCTTCTCATTTCTTAAAAAGCAACATGACCTTTTCCCCACTAAGCTGTAAATTGTAATACCCACAACTTACAGATATTATTTAAACCGGGTCCACCCGGTTAGCGTCGCTTAATCCGGAGCAATACCTGCTTACACGGAATGGGCGGCGCCGCAAGGAATCAATTCGACTCCGGATATACCCGTGCTAAATTATCCGTACAAAACCGCCGGATAGCCGGACCGGTTTGTTTACGGCTTGTAAATGTAGCTACGTGATTTTGTTGCCGAGAATTTGGAGGTTTAAACCTTGAAATAAAGATTATGTATTATTAACCACCTAAGAAGCTCAGGTTTTGCACTGGAACAAAAACCTTGAAACAATAAGACAAAATGTGAATTAGTATTAGTAAAGGAGAACTTAAGTTACTTAAGTTATTAAGAGTAAAGAGAGACAGTACATGGTGGTTTTATAATGAAGTGTAAATACAAGTAGCTCAGGACGTGTCCAAAATATCTATTTTTTTCTTTTTGAAGGTTTTTATCAATATTCGGCTCATATGCTGGAGAACTTTATTATTACTGACCTTTTGGATCCACTTTATACGGAGCATGCGACTGGAATTGCCAGCATTGAGCAATTGTTCCGTATGGCTCAGGGAAGAGGCCCATTCGCAAAACTGACAGCCATCCTCAAGTAATGGATATACAGTTCAAGAAGAAGAAGTATTACACGAATTTCTATGTTATACTGACTAACCTTTTTGTCATCTAAGAAGATTTTTTTTAAACCTAGCTCCACTCTAGGATTTATTCCTGGGCACGTGTACCAACATGAAAATTCACATACACAAATACCTAGACCGAAACAAATATTTGTAGGTCACATTAAGATTCATCTCATGCGGAAATCAAACCCGCGACTATTCGACTCAGTGGGTGTAGAGGTATAAGCTTAAGAGCTTATGCCTTGGACGGTTTGGCGACGATTTGGGGCAGAAGTTAAGACCACTGCGCCAAATCATCCGTCATAATATTATTTATTACTAGCCGTAACCCGCGGCTTTGCACGCGTTTATTTTATAATTTGACATAGGTAGGTAGGACTTTTTTGGATAGCATTTTTCCAAGACATAAGAGACACCTCCATATTTAGTTTCTTTTAAATCCGTTCAGCCGTACTATCCCCCAGAAATCTTGCATTTCCCGAGCAAAAAAGTAGTTTAAACAATCTCTGAAAATGCCTCCATTTTCCAGTGATAGTCTATTTACAAGGACAATTTTTTTTTATTGTGCCCGTATGCTCTTAAAATATCTTCTTTATTTCAAAATCACAAATCCCAAATCAATATTCTAGTGCGCTGTGCGGGGATCGTACCTGCGAATATTTGACAAAGTAAGTTAAGCAGTCTACGTTTTATCGGTTTAACCTTTCGGTTCGGTTTAATCTTTGTTTTCCAAAAGTATTTATAAAATGAACTTAAAAATGACTAAATTTCAGGGTTTTTTTAGCCTAAATATGATTAATATCTTTGAGCCTTCATGCAGGCCGGTAAAAATCCACCAAATGCATATTGGAGTGATATTATATACCACTTACACATAATAATATAGGCATGTCATAGTGTGTGAACAAAGCTGCCTATTCCATCTTACTATTTTACGACTTAAGATACTTTAATTCTGAAATAAAACTATTTTACGGATTTTATCGCGGTTTATTTTTTATTTTTAGTTCCCGACGTTTCGAGTGCTTTGCAGCACCCATGGTCACGGGAGGGACTGAGGTGTTAGATGTCCAAAAGGCAAAGTTGTTCCGGGGTACCCTCAAACTTCTTAATTATTTTGTTGTTGTTGGTCCGATCTACGCAGAATGAGCTCACGGTGTCTTGAGGTCTTGCAGTGTTATGCTAATCGGTGTTCTTTCACGACTTCTTTGAGCGACGGTGTTCACACCGTCGTTCAAAGAAATCTGCAGTCTGTGAACATGTCCTTGACCGCACCCACCATAACATCAGATTTGACCACACACGTGAAACCACACAATCCACACACCACCAACCCTCGTGAAAGAACACCGATTCCTACCAAGGATGGTTCGCGAGGCTATTGAAATTAAAAAACATCCTAATTTCAATAGAGAAGATGGCTGGGTGCTTCCATCGTCTTGGGATCCGGTAATTAATATAATCAAATCCAAAACCAAGCATAACACTGCAAGACCTCAAGACACCGTAAGCTCATGCTGCGTAGATCGGACCAACAACAACAAAAATAATTAAGAAGTTTGAGGGTACCCCGGAACAACTATGCCTTTTGGACGTCTAACACCTCAGTCCCTCCCGTGACCATGAGTGCTCCAAAGCACTCGAAACGTCGGGAACTAAAAATAAGCCGCGATAAAATCCGTAAAATAGTTTTATTTCATGTGTAATATTCGCGTAAATCTAAGAACTCAATACTTTAATACTATCTATCAATCTATATCATCACGTCAGATCCCTTGCAGGGTAGGCAGAGAGTACAGATTTCCAACAGGTTCTTTTCTTACAGACCTTTCTGGCTTTCTCCACTCTCATAGTCCGTCTTATACACACTCACCGGTTACGAAGACTCTTGACTTACCCTTCGGATAAGACACGTTCTATTTGGTTATAGTAGGATAGTCTAGGTTTTCCCCAATATCAACGTTCTTCCACTTACTCATTTTATATCTGTGTGGTTTCTTTCATATTAAATTTCTTTATAATCCGTTCAGCCGTTTTAGTCTGAAGAAATAATAGATATTCCGCAGAAGTCATGCTATTGCATATATTGCTATGCTATATATTTTTCGAGATATAAAGTGTTTTGTTTCATTTTACGATGTAAGACAACTTCAAATAAAGTTTCAATTAAATTTAGCAAGAACGCAATGTCGCAAGAACCGTGATTCCTTCGGGGATAAAAAGTATCTGAAATATTATTTCGAGACCTAAAACACCTTGAAAGTGTTAGTAGGATCCATTATGCTAACTTAATATGAAGAAATAACGGCTATCCCGGAAGAACTGTGTGTAAATATATTGTATATTTTGTCAACTTCCACCAGACTTATTTCTCTATCTCTATCACCGGGTTCAGTCTTAGCCCCACTTAGCCCGCACAGGTGGTATTTGTAAAATAAAAACTAAACTATAGCGCGATCTTATTCAACACACACCACTAACGCCGTCTCAAAAAAAGAAAGATACAATACCTTCCCTTTTAACAAGGATTATTAGTTTTTCTTTTTTTATTAATATTTATATTTCTGATTTAAAGTTTTGTGGTTTATCCCGCTTAAGTTGTTTAGAAACAATGGATGATTTATGAAAATCGGCTCTTTTTTCCCAGAAATTGTTAGATTTTTCGAAAACATGAGTATACAGAGTTATGATCCTTAGTACAGGCTACAAATATTCAAAATTTCATCGAAATCCATCAAAGAGGTTTAGAGTAAAGTGTCTTTTTAGAAATTCAATGTTTCGATTATTTTTGTAGATTGTGAAAAAACCTTTTAAATTTTCCGGGATAAATACTATTCAATGTGTTATCCAACATTTTAAAATATTCGCGTGCAAAGTTTCCTTAAAATAGGCCTAGTAGTTTTTGCGTTATGATGGTTCATACCCTTGGACAGATAGACAAACAAACAGACACGAAAGCCAAAAATTTTTGAATTGGCTTCTACATTAATAGAATGATATCCGTCGTTTGTTATTTCTAAAAAATATACACAGGCATGACTTCCTTAAAGTTTTATTGTATGTAGTATAGTATGTAGAGATAAAGATGCTTTACTTTTCCCTAAAAACTGTTCGAATTCCTGAAAGCAAAAATATAAACTATATTGTCTGTCATATGAAATATCTCTATGCTAAGTTAAACTGACATCTAAAGAGTACTTTTAAAAGAATGAATGATAAATCATAATCGACTTTCCTCAAAAACCGTTAGGTTTTTCAAAAATATAAATAAACAGAGTTGTGACCTTTAGTACAGGTTCTATTTACACAAAATTTCATTGAAATCCATCAAACAGGTTATGAATAAAGTATCTTTTTAGAAATTCAATGTTTTGCTTATTTTCGTCTTAACTGGAAAACCTTTTGATGTTCCGGGATAAATACTATACAATACGTTAGCCAAAAGTTTAAGGTATCCGCATGCAAAGTTTCATCAAAATCCACTTGGTAGTTTTTGCGTGATACCGATTCATACCCTGCGACAGACAGACTCACAGACAGACAGACAGACAGACAGACAAACAGACACGAAAGCTAAAAATTGTAGAATTGGCTTCTACTTCGATAGTATGATACCCCTGAGTTGTTATTTCCTAAAAATATTCCATGTACAGACACGACTTCCTTACAGTTATATATAACGCAAGACCTGAAATTAGTTTGTTCTAAATCGGTAACTGAATCGATTCCAACAATTTTTAATGTATTTTAATTTTTTTTTAAATCAGCAAAAAATGCTTTTACTCCTTCAGAGTGCTAAAAAAATTACATTTATTCTTGATTCATAGCAAGAAGAAGATTCTAAACGCATTCCTAAAACGTATTTCTCAAAACGCACACATACACGTACAAGTTTCATTGTTAATTGGGGTATAAAAGTGCTTTAAAAAAGGGTAAAAACCTTTAAATTTGAAAATTTGGTTTATTTTTGACTTTATGAATCAATTCTCTAATCGGGGTCTCTGAGGTCTTGCGTTTATTATGTTACACCTTGTATATATATATACTGCCTGATAGATAAACGGCATAGGTATTTCTATTTATGTTACTAAAATGCGTCATGTATAGAGTAACCTTTTCAAAATACGAAGCCTTTAAAAACATGTCCCCGACTAGATATAAATGTACAAAAAAGGAGTTAAAAGCACACAATCTTCAAATAACTAATACCAACATAATTTCTCACAGAACTCCGTCCGTCCGTTCTTTGCGGGGTTTCAATAAATTCCTTTGACTCAAACATAAAGATCCAATGAAATACGTTTTTCTGTGTTGAGGGATGTAAAAAATAAAACATTCCGTTATTTATCCCCACAGGTAAACACCCGAATACATTACAAAAAAAATTGAAACGGTGCTTTTAATCTGCAATTTGAATGTTTGTCTAAAGGGAATGAATACGGGCAAACCTTGGGATACATTTCTTTGCGTAGTTTTTGCATGGAAAAAATCATTAGAAGGTTTTTAGCACTGTGTAAGGAGAAATGAAGTATGCGAGACCTTTAGAACTCTAAAAAACGTAAGTCAAGGAAGTAGATACAGGCAAAATTTAGGGGTTCAGAAATACAAATTTAATAGCCCGCCATTGCTGTGCGACCTCACAAACTATATCCATCCTGCTGGTCTGCCTCTTGTGCCCCACCACCTACACAAGAGAAGAGCTGAGCGCGAGCAAAAATGGCGTGATTGAGCTAGTCACTCACTTAGCCAAACAAATATGAACCATTGACATGAAAAGAAGAAGAGAAGATGAAGAAGAACTCTAAAACATCCTCACAGTGGCTTTCGACACGGTTATATCGGGCTTGTAAATTGGATTGACGACTACCACATTAAGTTATTAACGTGCTTTCAAAAGCACGGAGATGCTCGAATATGAAAATAATTGCATAATAACTCGATAGCGTTACGCTAACGGCAATCTGTACGTGCTAATCCCTCAGAGGCACAGACTGTTTTGAAATTATCGTAACGTTTATCTTTGCTTAATGAATTTGTGGTGTGAAAAGCATGATATATCAACTCGGTAGTGTTAAACTAGAGACAGTTTGTTTAAGTAGGCCTTCAGAGGACTAAACACAAACCATTTGACATGATCGTAATGTGGTCGAGAAGACATGCTGTCACGTTCATCCTTATTTAATCAATTTGTAGCGTAAAAAGGAGGGCCTATCAACTCGAGCGTTACCCTAACACGTATCTGTTCATTATGATCCCTGTGGTCTCATAGGACTCGCATATACCGCACCCCCCACGGATTCACGTCTCGTTGGCATTATGAATTTTAATGTATCGACTTTACGGGCTGCCAACGGCTGAATGACTTATTCGCAGCGGCAGATGGGATGGATTTGTGAAATTGATTTTAAAATTACGTATTTTTGTGTTACCATGTTTCGAGGACCATCACCATAAAAAGACATAATCGATATATATAAATCGATTTTTAAAGTTCATACTTAGTTTTTTTAATTTAGATTGTACTATTATGAAAATAATCACAGCTCCACCAAAGCTTTCCTTATTTTTCTTTTTCAATATTTTCCCCAAGCACGAGTGGCAGAACTGAGCCCTGTTCGACATTGCACCGACGATGTTAGGTCCTAATTTAATAATAGGCTTCCATTATACCGGGAACAATTTAGAAATACTTCTGAGAATGCTTCAAAACAAAAAATCTGTAACACTATTGACAACCTGGTATCCATTCTCGTGATTTTTAAATTTATATTATCACTTTAAGCTCTACTCTAAAATGAAGTTTACTTCTAAATCCTAATTTCCTGTAGTAACTTTTCATTTTATATGAAGCGTATAAAAAGTAGGCCCTAGCCAAGAACACCTTTCCACTTAACGGGCTCAAGCTCTGAATAAGCCGGTCTCCATTTTCATGTTCATTATAAACTTTTCTAGGCTACTTTAAGGTTTCGCCATATAGCCGACGCACCGCGACGGGAGCGCGACGGTGGCTCGACTTGGGGAGTTGTAATGTACTGAAATGTACGGGAGACGCCACAAAGCACAGCCACGCTCGGCGCGGCGGCAAACGTCATAACCTTCCGCCGTCGCGCGAGCATTACAAACTAAGCACGGGGGGGAGCGAGACAGCAATATTCGTGCGTGTGGGTCGCCAGGGTCGGGCGGCCGTCCGGTCGGCGCGACGTCACTGCTGCAGTGTGACGTGCGTTGCTCATCGCCGACCGAGCGTAGCCGCGCTCTTCCTCCGTGCACCGTCGGCTATTTGACCAAAGCTTTAGATGGTTTGAACTACATTGTGGTACACGCAAGCTCCTTTACTCCCTTTTCCAAAGTGTGACGATTTTTTTCGTGTAGTTCTTATTTTCCCTCTACATTACGCCAGATCCCTTTCTAGGTGGGCAGAGAGTACGATGTTTCAACAGGTTCTTTTTTACAGACCTCTCTGACTTCCTCCACTGTGATAGTTTGTTTTATACGCGCTCTCAGGTTACGAACACTCTTGGCTTTCGCTTCAGATAAGACATGGTCCATTTGGTCATAGTAAGATAGTCTAGGTCTAGTAAATGTAGGCATAGTTCTTGAAAATAAATAAATTATCCAGGCTTTTCCCCTAAAATGTATTTTAAACTCTCCTGAAATTCAACTACTAACACATTCCTTTTAAAAAATCCCTCATCCATCCACAACGAGCTCGTCAGCTAGACCCGCGGTATTCCAGCTGAAAACTGAATTTGCAAGTGAAATCGTTCCCCGCAACCATAACTCGTTCAGTGTTCGGACGTGACGAGTTCTTGCTATGTTTCACTTGCAATTCGCACCGGGGGAATGATTTGCGAGATGCGGGTAAACTTGGGATTATCGGTGGAAAAATACGTATTTTAACTGAGTTTCTCAACTATTGGGGCGCTAAAAACGAAAGACCGCTGTGTAGTTAGCAATTACCTAGGTTGATGGTTGTTGGTTCATCACTATGCGGCGGAGAGGTCGCGAGACGCGGGACGGGATGGCTGTGAGCATTGACAGCCACGGCAAAACATTGCGTCAGTGTCAGCCGTTCGAAGCACACACATTTATTGTGTCTCTGCAATTGTCTTGTTACGCGTATCTAAATTAAACAGTCCATTGCTCAGTCTCCGTTTATTTCCTACCAACACCCGTAGGATAATCCTCATCATTTCGAATAGGTGTCAAACGTAAGGTATCACACTGATTTCTCCTGCCTGATCATCTGAGTGTGGAGTGTGGAGTTATCGGTGGAAAAGTAAGTATCTTTACGTATTTTAACTAGGCTCGTATCATGTACGAAAGCTGATTATCGCATCGCGTCGTGGTAATCTTTCGGGGAAGCCTATGATCTGCAGTGGACGTTTTTTAGCTGAAAAAGCAGTAAAATATAGTATTGTGACTATGGGTGACTTTCGAGTGATTACAATGATGTGGTAATTATGCTCATAGCTGGCGTAAGGGGTTTGTTTGTCCCTTAAAAATTCTGAGTAGCAGCTGCAGTTTGGAATGGTGCCTGGTATGATGGAAATAGACTAGATGGAAATGACATTAGAACTAATATCAGCGGCGAAATGTGGGAGTACACAGTAAAGCTTTGCCACCCTTATTTAAGGAGTATAGGCGTAAAAGGGTCTGAATTATAAGTAAAACATTTTAAGATTTTTCAAACTCGAATAAGAAAGATAACAATCCTGCCTATATTCTCCAACTTTATTGCCGCACTAATAAGAAGAATATTTCAATAGAAAACAAGGACTAATATTTAAAATACTCACGTACATACATACAGGCACGTACATAAGAAACTATATTACTAAGTCATATGCACGGCTCTTGGAATTTACGTTCGGAAAATAATTCAAAGTTCAGCGGAGCGGGCGACGCTGGCAAGCCGTCGCTGGCTCGCTCTAAGAAGCCATGAATATCACCCCTGCACTTACTTTGCACAGGGGTATAAGGAATATAGAAATGCCTTATAATATTGTAGATTGTATAATCATCCAATATTAAGGTAGATTTTATTTGTAGACTAGATGTTACTGGGGCCTTAATCCGTTGTGAAGTATTCCTCTTATAATTTCCAGATTCGGGACTTATAATCGGCAAACAGTCCTTGGTTTTGGTAAAATATTGTTCAAAATTCGAAATATATATTGGCTCGTTATAACATTGAACGACTTTAATATCTTAACATGGTATTTTATGATCTTAATGATGATCTTTTTACGACATTAATGAAAAATTGGAATCAGTTCAATGACTTCTTAAAAAATAGACAAAACTTAAAGAAACGGAGATAAAATATAAATTAGTAGGTTTTTGAAATATCAGCATATCACCAAAACTATCACAAGAAGCTAACTAATAAGTTACACTTTTACCTATTGACAATGTATCTAATGCTACATCCAAAAATTCTTTTAAACCTTCTTAAAAAAAAGCAACAAAAATTCAATTCGAATATTCAAGTATAGCCGACCAAGGAACGTATCTCGAATGCTTATTTCCATCGAAATATTCTAAGCGATTCATTACTTATTTACATATTTTCTAGAAGCGAAGTATTGTGCTATTAAATTATGCACGATTTTCTCAACTCATCGTGTATTGAAGCTTTATTTGGTTATTTTGACTTGTAAACTTGTTTATAAATAAGCTGAGCGTTTTTCAAGCCAGAATTTCTGCTTAGTCATCATTGTTGAGTAAAAATACAAAGCTATCTAGATCGAAGCAAAAAAAGTAGATATGCGCCCTACGTTGTTTCAACCAGAATAAGCTTAATAGCCAATTTCGTCTTAATCTGAGACGATTTGTGGTAACGTCAACGAAATAGATCGTTTGAACTAAATTATGTAAACAGTTGCTTGAAAAGGAGACAGGATTTTAGTCAAGTCCTTGAATTTAAAACCCAAAACCAATTCATAGTTTTTATCTATTTACAAATTATTACGTTTATTTATAATGGAGTAGAGTGTATCATTGATGGGTGGGGATGGACTTTCTTTTTTAAATAGATCAAAGAGATCTTCATCATTTAGCTTTAACACAATTCTTCTAAAGAAGTAAAGATCACAAATCCTAACCATAATCCAAAACCCCATTACGATGTCAATAAAAATTCAAGCACAGCTCAAGCCGGAATTAAATTGTAGACGGCGGTGATTACCTTTGTTGCTCCCAGTTGCATCAGCAGGCTTCACCTAAATGGAGTATTAATAGTGCACTGCCGCTAAGCACGTGAGTGCTCTCTCCAACATTTAATATTTAGTAGATTATAGCCTCACCTATGCGAATAAATTTCCAATACACCGCGTTCGGTAATAAATATTTGATCAGTGATATGTACTGCTGTGTGTACTGTTGATCTAAAATTTATAAATGTTTTGACGAGCTTTAAAATCTGAAGTACGTCTGAAGTTACATTGTTAATATTTTATGTGAGTTTTTGTACCCGCAACAACGTCTTTTTAGTTTTACTTTCTTATTTCTCTTGTTAAACTGAATTATGAGTAGTTTGATACAAAAATCATTGAAGCCAAACTCAACAACAATGACGATAACCAAAATCAATGGCGTCACATACATTAAAGCGACGATAAGGCCATTGGTAATCCTAACTAACAGGAGTGACAGGGGTGTGAATATGTAGTAGTCCCATTAAATACAAGAGAGTGAAGAGTATATTTTCTCCTTAAAACAACTATACAAATAAAATCGTACCCAGTTCCCTACCGTCTAGTATAAAGTAAACCACGTATAAATTACGTCAGGTTGCGACACTTCTTGTACATTATACTCCGTGGCTGCATATATTTGCCTGCAGGACAGGATGCGGAGGCATTTCGCACGGAAACATTGAATAATTTTATGCCAAGAACTTGGCGAAATGAATTCTTAGCGGTTGAGTAAGTCGTTAATGTCGGCTTCCTATCCGTGTGGCTAATGGACTTGTGGAAAAGAAAGTCTAATAAGTTTTTTTAATACTATCTACTTATCTACTAATTTCATTCATATTCATTTATCTCCGTTCCACAATCTATCTATCTTTCCACAAATAGCACAAAATTCTTCCTGCATCAGGCTTTATATGTAGGATTTCATGTCAAGTAATTGGTAAAATAAATTGTTAACTGTCGATTTCCTATCCGTGTGGTTAATGGACTTGTAGGTAAGAAAATCTAATAAGATTTTTTGATATTCTTTTTAATACTGTTTACCCCTAACTAACTTTTATTTGTTGTTGTTTACAAATTAGATAACTTGAAGGAAACAAAATCCTCATACATCAAGATTAGGTTAGGTATCATTTTTTTATTCCTTATACACATCTCCTCATTTGCTTAAGTTATCATTGTTTATTATGTACGCAAAGGCATGGTGTATCTAGCAATCATGAGGTTTAACCCTAGCTTGGTCAACGTACTACTCTGGAGGTACTCTCGATTTGACGTGTTTCCTTGCATTAAGCTGATCTGGATACCTATAAGGCTCAGCCGTTAGACACATACTCATGTATTACTTTGTTGTGTACCTTTTTGTATATTTTTCTCATGTATTTTGTATCCTTTTTTTAAAATAATGTTAATAATTCGTACGTTTTGTAATTTTATGGTTAAATTGCTGATATGTATGAGTCATATCAGCTAAATATCGTATTTTTCACGCCGTGACAAATAAGTTTCTTCGTTGCTCCACGAACAGCACCTTCACCGGGGGTAGGCTACGGCCGTGGCTTGCCACAACCCATCCAGCTGAGTCATCTTGCCAAGGGACCCAGTCGTGTTTGACATATTACCCGAAGTTGCCCTACGAGGAAGTGGGTCTAGCCTGATCACACCAGTTTGGATCCTGATCTAACTTTCGTCTCCTGAGCTTTTTTCAGAGGGAATAGGTCGTTACTGTATCAGCGAGCTGCATCTTTGATCCTATCGTCACTTTTCAAAAGGTAAGATAGAGGTCAATCACTAGCAAATTCTAAAGAAGTAAAAAAATCATTAGCAGTCTGAAGTCTGAGATGTACACGGTATAATAGTGATACGCTTGACCCATTAACTTTGGGACCAAACATTGGTAAAATGTGAGTGTGCACAGTACACTTAGATCAATCACCCATCGAAATCTTGTTTCTTTTATGTACCCTATTTTGTATCTCTGGTAGAACAATTGTTATCTATCTAGATTTACGAGGCAGTTTACTACACACACACACCATCACGCCTATATTTCTCAAGCGGGGGTGACAAAGGTGTACTGAGTACTCCCACTTTTCGCCGACACTGTTAGGTCCCATGTTGACGGACGATTTAGCGCAGTGGTTAAGAGCTTAATCCGCTCTGCCCACTGCGTCTCATAGTCGCGAGTTCGAGTCCCGCACGGGACAAATCTTTGTGTGATCCACAATTATTTGTTCCGGTCTAGGTATTTGTGTATGTAAATTTTCATGTTTGTAAACGCACCCACGACACAGGAATAAATCCTAGGGTGGGGCTACATTTTCTTTTAAAAAGAACACTAATCTATATTAAGAGGCAAGCCTATTGGCATATATAGGGCACAATTCCAGGCTCCGGACTCATATTGGGAAATTTTCGTTACAAAAACTTCATTTATGCGTTTAGAATTTGAACCCAAACAACAAAAAACCTTGTGATCACCAAGCGATGCGCTTAGCCACCAGACTAACGAGGCAGTCAATGACAGTATATTTTCATCCTATATATTACTTTATTATAATAGTCAGTATTGTCTTGTATCAGTATTTTGTATAAATCTTAAATCATATTTTTATCATATCTTATGCTTTTTTAATTTAATTAAAATTTTACTATCTTAACTTTGTTTCACGCCCCCGAATATTCTCTACACTTTGAAATACGAGTACCCGAATTTAAAACAAAATGTCTTGTCACAGCTTTTCAACCAACACTTAAGCTGTAGGAGATTATCCAAGGCGAATCGAGTTCTCTAAGAGGCTGTCACTGTGCTGCGTACTCGTCCATTTAGGAGCCGAGTATTAGACTTGGTGTATAGTTTAAGCGGATCAGTTTGGGAGTTGATATAATTAGAAAAAGAAATTCCTCTCGAAATCTTGAGAAAGTGAAATGATAATAAGAGTATAGAAGAGTTAGAAGAAAAAGTTATGTTCATTATTAGGAATAAGTACCAAAATTGGTTTGACGATTTAGCGCCATGGGTAAGAGCTTAAGCCAATCCGCCCACTGTGTCTAATAGTCGCGGGTTTGATTCCTGCACGGGACAAATTTTTGCGTGATCCAAAATTATTTATTATGTTCCTGTCCTAGATATTTGTGTATGTAAATTTTTATGTTTGTAAACGCACTTACAGGAATAAATCCTAGTGTGGGGCTACGTTTTTATAAAAATAATATTTTAAAAGAAATAAAGAAAAACAATATAACAGTTTATTTACAAAGAAATGCACTGCGCGTTGGACGCTCAAAGCGCTGCCCCAGGCTATCACCAAAGTTAGGCAAAATTTGACTCAGTCAGTCTTAGATAAGTAACTGTTCATAGCATTTCCATTTTCAAGCGTCTCTATAACTTGTTGGTCTCGATAACTTGTTAGTCTCGACTGCACCTTAATGAGGTTGTTAAGCTGTTAAGCTGGCTTAATGTGTGGTTTTATAAGTTTCACTAGTAATTCGTCACAATTCTGCCTTCAATCTTACGATCGATTAACGGACGAACGAACTATAATTTGTCATTATATAAATACATATTAATTTTGACACCACAAATCTGAAGCTTACATTTTATAATCGAGGCGAAAAGTTCCCGATTTACAATTTTAAACAGCATTTTGCTTTAATAGTAGTAAAATGCTGTTTACCTACCAAACACCATTTATCACAAAACTATATTCGCCCATGGCTTGAGCCCCGCCAAATTAATTAACAACAACATCTATCAAAGTGTCATACCGCTTGACGGCCGCTATCTCAATGATGCGAGTGTCAATAATTGATCGGAGGGACGTCCCGGCCAATCCAGAGACGCAATTAGGGCCCTGAGAGATGAGAGGCGATTTTTCTCCAGATAACATTGATTATAAGCAGTACCTAACAGGCACGTTTTTGTTGCGTGGCGAAAAAATCTTCGGTAGATTTCCGGTCCGCTGTGCAGAAGACTACGGAACCTATGTTGGAAATTCATTATTATGAGCCAAAAGTCCGATTTATGAATAGAATCACTAAACTCTTTCAAAACCATACTATTTTATTAAGCGACTTTCTTACAGTTTTATGAACTCAATTTTGGACTATGATTGTCTGGAATCTGTTTAACAAAAAACATATTAGATGGAGAACATATTGTATAGAGAAAGTGCACAAAAAAGGAAAGGTTCTGAATTATCACAGTAACCACCATGAGTCGTATACAAATTCTCAGTTGATGAAAGTAAAATGAGATAAATTGGTACATTTAAAGTACTCGGTTAGACGACAGTACATGCAATAGTCAGAATTCAAGCTGGTGTAAGCTTAGTCGATTTAGTGGTCGTGGACTCCGTTTACATAATACTCATGTAGCAGTCTTTTCCTAATTGGCCTGGTATGAATCTTATACAAGATATACAATACGAAAGTGGAAGGATGTAGGTACCGGGGAAGACCTAGACTATCTTACCATGACCAAATAGACCGAGTCTTATCTGAAGGACAAGTCAAGAGTCTCCGTAACCGGCGAGTGCGTATGAGACGAACTATGAGAGTGGAGGAAGCCAAAGAGGTATGTAAGGAAAGAACCTTTTGGAACTCTGTACTCTCTACCTACCCCGCAAGGGATCTAGTGTGAGGATATAGATAGATAGATAGATAAATCTTATAACTTTGCCAGACTAAAATAGCAGCAATTTCAATGAATCGAGTGTAAATAATGAATCGGAGAGATGTTCTGGGCAATCCAAAGGTACAATTAGGCCCTTACAAAATGGGGAGCAATTTTTCTCGATAATATTACATTGGTTAGGTTTCGTATATATGGATGATGGTATTATTACGGACTTACGAAAATAAGATGAGAGTTATCGATATTTTATGGATTAATTAATATTGTAGGAGTGTTTGGTAATGACTTCAGGTGTGATGATCTTACTTTAGGCCGCTCATTTCAATAGTCTGAGTAGTCGCAGATTTAAATCTCACTGTCGGCGTAGTGGAAATATCTTTGTTTTATTTATATCTCCAATTACCAACCACTGTGTTAAAATTATATTATCAATTGTTTAGAGGAATGACTTGGTTGATTTAGACGCACAATTAGGATGCTGCAAAATGAGATGCAATTTTAGTGTGAAGCTTTATACCTCAGTTAGCATTTTATAAGTTTCGTAAAAATAGGTGATAGTATTATTACTAATGGAGATGACGATGATGATCAGGATAAGATCAAATCAAATCAGTTTATTTGCGAACATTGGTCGTACGCCATATTCTGCCTTGAGGCATGCAAATATCATTTAGAATAATCAAAGAACTTAACCATGTAGTAAACAATTAAGAAAACATAATAATTGTATTGGACATTCATGAATTTATTAATTAAAATTTGAAAGTTTAATAAAATATGTAAAATTAAATTAATTTCAAGTGTCCGTTTTAATGATATCAATGAAAGTAATGTTAATTATAGTTATGCTATTTATCATATTGACGGACGATTAAGCGCAGTGGTTAAGAGCTTAAGTCGGTCCGCCCAGTGTGTCTAATAGTCGCGGGTTCGATTCCCGCACGGAACAAATCTTTGTGTGATCCACAATTATTTGTTTCGGTCTGGGTATTTGTGTGTGTGAACTTTCATGTTTGTAAACGCACCCACGACACAGGAATAAATCTTAGTGTGGGGCTACGTTTTTTAAAAAAAGAAAGAAAGAAAAGAAAGAATTAAAATATGATGTATTGATATTCTTTGGAATGAAGATACATTGACATTTTTGGGGTGTTCTGTGACGGTTGCGTGATTTAAGTCAAGTTATTCGGCTTGTAGACTGACTGGTTGCAGACTCGGCTTTTATAATTGATATTTTTTAGAAATATTTTTTCTCTAATTTGCCTCGATTTGGGTCCAGTCCTTGATGAAAATATTTTTACAAGTGTTTACTTAACCTACAATTTTCGTATACCTAATCTTGTGATTCATATATCTAGCACTTTCGGGTGACGATTGAGCTGAAATTTGGCATACCTACCTAAAATCAATGACAATGCAATAATATAGTGACATGGTGCTGGTCTGATGATGAAGTCGGAAGGTGGCCATATGAACATGTGAACTATACAACGTTAGCCCCTCGTGTTTGCACTTGTTACATTGGTATTAATAAGTACTTTACAACCAGATAGATTCAGAGTCTTATGATGAAGCTAAAAGGTGAGCAATGGAACCATCCGACTACTCAATATAACCACCTCACCGTGTTTTGGTTCGTTGGATTTATGTTGACTAGTACTTTAGACCCGTATGGTGTCCAAAGTCTGATGATGGAGCCGAACTCCTCAACTTCGCAAGATATTTTTGTTGTGTGTCTTCTATAAAAGGTAGTAGTTGGATTTTTTTTAAATTTAAATTATATTAATTGTGAACAAAACATGTATGTACAAAAAAATACCGCAACTGCTATTCTTATGCCAGTATCAGGGCTGGATAATGCACTACAGTTATGTTAACATCGTCTGCACTGAACTAAATATCTTGAATGGCTCAATGAAAGCTATCTACAAAATAATCGCATTAGATTCCGGATCTGCAACCTTTCAAAGCCTCTATCCAAGCTGATACCTAAACCATTAAAGCTTATATAATGACAGCCATGCGGACGCATTGAACAGTTTGTATGGCGTTGTCGGAACATTCGAATCGGATTAGTAAACATCGCTTTATATTCGTACATGAACTGAAGGATAATTTATTTTACGGACCAATATTCAAGGTTTATCATAAATAACGCAAGACCTCAGACACCCTGATTAGATAATTGCTTCACAAATTCAATACGAAAACCAGTTTTCCAGATTTAACATTTTTTAACCCTTTTGTTATTTGTAGTTGTATATTGTGAATTGGGGTATAGTATAAAAGTACTTAAGTACGTTTATACCCCAATTAACAATAAAACTTGTAATTGCATGTGTGCATATTGAGAAATACGTTTTAAAAATTGATTTGAAATCTCCGTATTGCTTTGAAACAAGTATAAATTTAGTTCATTATAACGCGGAGTAACAGTATTTTATGGCAAATAAAAATAGACGTTGTAAACATGAGTACTTTTAGATCGATTTTTGTAGAGAGGTCTAGGGAATACCTTTTCCCAGCTTTGGGATATAAGATACGTAGGATACAGTTATTATTATATTAGCAAAGTAAAAAATAAAGCAAAATACAGAAATATAATCCAGTAACTATCTCATTTCGAACAAAAATTTCTATCACTATGTTATTATTTTTTTCGCAAAACAAAAATCGTCAATGTAGGCCACTCAGCTGCAAGGCTCAAATGGAAGAGGGCTGGACATATCTGTCGTATGTCGGAAGGGCCTTGGGCAAAAATTACCATAGTTTGGGTTCACCTGGCGGTAAACGACGGCGCCGCAGGCCCAGAAAGAAGTGGCGAGATGAACCGGTGTCCTATAACAAGGACTAGCATCAGCTTGCACTAAACCGAGATCTATATCATATCATCACGCCAGATCCCATGCGAGGTAGGCAGAGAGTACAGAGTTCCAACAGGTTCTTTCCTTACATACTTCTCTGGCTTCCTCCACTCTTGACTTGTCCTTCAGATAAGGCTCGGTCTATTTGATCGTGGGAAGATAGTCTAGATCCTCCCCGGTACCTACATCCTTCCACTTTCACATTGTATATCTGTTTTGTCATTCTTTCTTCTGACATTCTTTCTGTATGCCCGAAACAACGGAGTATACCCTTTCTCACCGTTACACCGACACTATATTTCATACCTACTCGCTTTCTTACTACGCTGTTGCGAATACGGTCGGTCAGCTTCACTCCGCACATCTTCCGCAGACCTCGCATTTCCACCACATTTATCCTACTTTCATTCTCCTTCTTACATACCCAGCTCTCGCTACCATATAACAGCGTTGGGACGAGATCTCCGTTATGTATGGCCAGCTGCGCCTTTTGACTTAAGTGCCGGCTCCCAAGTAGCTTTCCCATCGCTACATTTACTCTGTTCCCTGCACTTACTCTTCGCTCTATGTCAGCGGTGTATTTCCCATTCTTACTGAAGGTGCATCCAAGATATACAAACTCATTCACTTGCTCCAGCACATCGTTACCCACCACAATCCTTGCCCTTAAACCGAGATGAGTCGAAGAAGGGAGGAGAGGCCTTTGCCTTGCCATGGCTTGTAGGCTTTTAATAATATGTAATAATAAGATTTTATTACAATATATACTGCACAATTCAATATTTAGCGACGACATTGACAGATTGACGTGTAATCTAAAACGTAGACATTTCTGCCATTCCCAGCTCGTGTCAAGTACGATATTCCCTTTGAAGATAATGCGAAGACATCTCCAGTGTTCATTAGGGCTCTAATCAGGCGTATCAAAGATGCTTTGATAAGCCTGCAGGTTGTTGATATAAATAACTAAATATTTTGTTGTGGAAATGGTGAAATTCATGATTTGACAATGGATGTTTTACGTGAAATAAAAGTCAGGTTGCCTACTTAAAAAAAGGGTTCAAACAAAGTATTTTATTATCATTCAGTTTTAACATTTATGCTATGAATACGTTTATACAGCTTCTGCCCCCGATTTCGTCCACGTCGACTTTATACAGGAACCTTACAATTTTCAGGAATAAAAAGTATCTGTTAATCCAGGTAATAACTATGTGTGTGCCAAATTTTATCTAAATCTGTTCAGCCGTTATTGCGTGATTAAGTAACATATAGAACAGAAAGAACCTGTTGGAACTCTGTACTCTCTGCCTACCCCGCAAGGGATCTGGCGTGATGATATAGATAGAAGTAACAAACATCCAATCATACACATTTTTTACATTTATAATATTTGTTATTTGTTTTGACTGCCTCGTTGGCCTGGTGGCAAAGCGCATCGCTTTGTCGTCACGAGGTCCTGGGTTCAAATCCTAGGTTGGACAAATGTTTTTCTATCGAAAAATTCCCAGTATGAGTCCGGAGTCCGGAATTGTGCCCGGTATATGGCAAGAGGCTCACCCCCTATTACATGGGACCTAACATCGTCGGCAAAACGTGGGTGTACTCAGTACACCTCTGCCACCCCCGCTGGGGAATATAGGCGTGACGGTGTAGAACAGAAAGAACCTGTTGGAACTCTGTACTCTCTGCCTACCCCAGAAGGCATCTGGCGTGATGATATAGATAGGACTAACAAACATCCAAACATACACATTTTTTACATTTATAATATTTGAAGTACTGCAACCTTTATAAGCTACAGTCTTGAAACTTTAAACATAGTTCAGAAGTGAATGGCAATGCTATAATAATCCAACTAATAAGTTTAATCTTAGGTGTCTAAAGTCAGATTTATATCATACCATTAACGATATATATACAATCCAAGCAAACTATGAACTTCATTCATTTAAACCCCCCCTTCGTTCACGCAAATAAATGAATGAGTCGCAAAAAATATTAAATTCCACTCGTATCATCAGAACAAAGTTGCAGTGGAGTCGCGACGAGTAATGAAGACTCAGCCGAGATTACGCGACGATAAAAACGTTATAACTTACAGATAACAAGAGATACACAACAATGGCGCGCTCGGCGCACGGAGGAAGGCCATGCGCTAGAAAAATATTTATAATATCTGCCATGGTTCCGTAGAAAAAAAATAATAAACTTTCTCATTTCTCCATATATATCATCATGTCAGTGCCCCAAGTCTGCTACTTTTTACATGTTTTGTAATTATGACACGCCACAAAAATCATTCAATTACAATTGTGCCATAAGTCGGCAATTATTTGAACTGGTACCTACGACTATGGAAAACCATAAGAATTATTGATAGGTGCCATAAGAATTGGAAAGCATTGAATTAGTAGACTGAAACACACACCGTCACGCCTATATTCCCCAGAGGGGGTGGCAGAGGTGTACTGAGTACACCCACGTTTTGCCGACGATGTTAGGTCTCATGTATTAGGGGGTGAGCCTATTGCCATATACCGGGCACAATTCCAGACTCCGGACTCATACTGGGAATTTTTCGTTAGAAA
The DNA here is from genome assembly GCA_905147815.2 of Phalera bucephala. Lineage (NCBI taxonomy): Eukaryota > Metazoa > Arthropoda > Insecta > Lepidoptera > Notodontidae > Phalera > Phalera bucephala. The sequence continues at coordinate 35,868,714 of LR990617.1, forward strand.
AACTACATTTGTCCGACCTAGGATTTGGACCCAGGACCTCGTGATCACAAAGCGATACGCTTTGCCACCAAACCAACAAGGCAGTCAGAGGCAGTAGATTGAAAACTGTCAGAACTAACAATTATGATGTCAATGTACAACAATTTTACTAAAATTGCAATAACGGACTTGGGGCCCAGATCCCTTGCCAGATAGGCAAAGACAGAGTTGCTGCAGGTTCAGGTAAACAATATTATATTATTTATGAACTTATGATTGACTTAAGGTCGCCGTTTCTGTGCGTACAATAAATAATTAGGTGATAAATCTTAATGGCTCTTTATTTATTTTAATAAATAGGTTGCTATGTAAATTATGATACATTATGCGCTTATTATTTAATCAGCGAATATTATAAACACTATTACTTTAATATGCTTGCACACCCAAAACGAGCGCTGCTAGATGAAGCTAAGCGAGCTGTTCACATCTGATAAATTATTAACTACGAGCAGTTTCCCGAGACTTCGTACTCGGTCGACAACAGCGCCACCTACCGGGTATATTATATAACATATATAATACCTATGTTACTTCTCGATAAGGTAGCTTTCTAGTGGTGAAATAATTTTTGAAGTCTGTTCATTAGTTTTTGAGATTATTCGTTATCTTTCCTCTTTATAATATTAGTATTAGTATAGATGAAATAAAATTAACTAACTAAATACTGAGTTCTTAGGCGAATATTACACATGAAATAAAACTATTTTACGGATTTTATCGCGGTTTATTTTCCCTCCCGTGACCTTGGGTGCTGCAAAACACTCGAAACGTCGGGAACTAAAAATCAAAAATAAACCGCGATAAAATCCGTAAAATAGTTTTATTTTATTAACTAACTAAATATAAATAATTAACTAAATATCGCAGAAATATATATTACAAAAATAACAAACATCAAACAACACACACTCATTCATCCTGGTCTATCTATCTATATCATCACGCCAGCTCCCTCGCGGGGTAGGCAGAGAGTACAGAGTTCCAACAGGTTCTTTCCTTACATACCTCTCTGGCTTCCTCCACTCTCATAGTTCGTCTCATACACACTCGCCGGTTACGGAGACTCTTGACTTGCCCTTCAGATAAGACACGGTCTATTTGGTCATGGTAAGATAGTCTAGGTCTTCCCCGGCACCTACATCCTTCCAATTTCGCATTGTATATCTGTTTTGTCATTCTTTCTTCTGGCATCCTTTCTATATGCCCGAACCAACGGAGCATACCCTTTCTCATCTTTACACCGATACTATCTTTCATACCTACTCGCTTTCTTACTACGCTGTTGCGAATACGGTCGGTCAGCGTGACTCCGCGCATCTTCCGCAGAGATCGCATTTCGACCGCATTTATCCTGCTTTCGTTCTCCTTCTTACATACCCAACTCTCACTGCCATATAACAGCGTTGGGACAAGCACTCCGTTATGCATGGCCAGCTGCGCCTTTTGGCTTAAGTGCCGGCTCCCAAGTAGCCTTCCCATCGCACCATTCCATTTAAAGTTGGTATGTTTAGATATTTGGATGTTTGTTACTCCATCACGCAAAAACTGCTGAACGGATTCGAATGAAATTAGTGACCAGATAGCTAGATAGGAAAAATGTAAGGTTCCTGTATAATGTCAACGCGGACCAAGTCACGGGCAGAAACAAGTAATTAAATAACGTGAACCATACAACAATGATTTATGTACCGACTACCGAACCAGTTGTATAAAATGATATAAAAATATGTATGTTATAATGCTCTGCACGAGTTACTTGTATCATCTCCAATTTATAGCCTCATAACATCGGCATTTTAAGATGCATAATTATTGCCAAATGTAACGGTCAAATAAATCACCTGCGCTCCAAAAAATTTTCTAACGGAACGCCAAAAGAATCCAGCCCTCTCCGGGTGTAACGGTCTCGTTTAGCCTGTATTGTGGCCGTTGAGTTCGCGGAGCCGGCAATTCTCCTTAGTAAATAAGTTTCAGGGACTCAGCTGAATTTGGCCTCCTCCACGCTCCAGTCTGTTGTACGTATAAATTAATTTGGAGTGTTAATGTTTGGCAAGGAAAACTGTTCGGTAAATATGTATTCACTAACAACATACAAGTGTTTGAGGAAGAAACTGGGAAAATGTCGATAGGGTTTATTTTAGTTGGATTTTTGATGCCACAATATATTATAAATTCTTGCCAAAACATGTAAACTACAAATGTAGTTTTTCTAACGAAAAATCCCAGTATGAGTCCGGAGTCTGGAATTGTGCCCGGTATATGGCAATAGGCTCGCCCCCTATTACATGGGACCTAACATCGTCGGCGAAACGTGGGTGTACTCAGTACACCTCTGCCACCCCCTCTGGGGAATATAGGCGTGACGGTCTTGCCAAAACTAATATGGATTGCAGACCAAAGTCGATCACGGTATTTAGGTGCTGCAAGAACATTCGCTTGAGTTTGAAATTGCATAAAAAAGTTAGGGATTATGTTGGTTATTAGTTGTTTTTTTTCTATCTATTTATATTATCACGCCAGATCCCTAGTTGAGTTTTTGATCCCTCATTATAAGCTACAATGCTCCAATACCCGGGTCTTATAGCTTCTCCAAATATTAATAAATTAGAAGTATAAGGCCGGAGGGACTCTGCTTACCCCGCAAGGGATCTGGCGTGATCATATAGATAGATAGACAAGGCCGGATCCAGCTAAAATAAGTGACATTTTCTAACTGAAAGTTAGTTTTCCAGAAAGAAACCATTCAAATCATGTTTCTCACAAACAAGACCAAACGACTCGCCTTTCAGGGGTGAGTGACGACACTGGCGTCTCTAACGAAACAAAAATATACTACTGGTTGATGTTATTAGACAAGACACAAGGTCGTGTCCAGACCTAAGAGTTCATTTAGTCGCTTTATGTGTATATAAACGTAATTTACGAATCTAAGTACCGGGTGTCCGCTTTATTGTTGGCAGCTGATGTTAACCGTGGACTTTATTGAAATTTGGGAGACATTTTCTTTTCTCTTAAATTCACTGTCGAGATGAGCTTACGTTACGTGCCACTTAAGTTACGTGCCACGTGCCCAAAACTATCTAAGCCAATTACAGAAAATCTATTTTATTTAGAAGTGGTTAAGAAATAGCTTTATAATGTTTAAAAATATTATATCAATACATCATCATATTATCAATTTGTAAGTGTAAAGTAAAAAATAAGTAACCGACTGCACTAACCCGCACCGACTTCAAATATTTGTTTTTTGCTTTTTGAAGTCGGTTTTTTTTAAAAAAAAAGATTTTTATTTTACAATTTTAAGTGACAATTGAATTATTTACTAATATTTATATACCTATTTTATATTATTTTGCTGAGTTGTACAGCAAGGTACCTACAGGATTGATATAATAACCATATTAACCGAATCTGTACATTCGTGCTGTTCGCTGTTAAGGCCCCTGATGTATCTTCCAAGTCCAAAGTTCAATACCGATTTCATTAAAATAGGATCACCTCGAAACTATACTAAACCCATCGTAAAAAGAATCATCAAAATCAGTTAATAAATAAAGACGTTATAAAAAAACACAGACGAATTGTCGACTAGTTCTGATTTGTTCTATGGCAGGGTACCTATAGCATTGACGTAATACCCGTAATATCTCAATCTACGCATTCGTATTGTTTGTCGTTAAGGAGTTCCCCGGTGTATCTTCCAAATCTAATGTCCAATACCGATGAAATTAAAGTGGGACCACCTTGGAGCTATACTAAACCCAATGCAAAAAGAATTTTTAGAATCGATTCATAATTGGCGGAATGATCGCGTAACATACATACAAAAAAAAGTCCTCCTCCTTTTTAAAAGTCGGTTAAAAAGTGAGATTTCACGAAAAAGGAGTTAAAACTTTTTACACTTCAAGCTGCAACTTGACTGGCTTGACTTTCAAAATACATGATGTCGATTATAGGTAGCGAGAGGCTCGACTAAGTAAGAAAGTATACAAAAACAGTTTACCAAGGTTTTATTTTTTAAATTCAAACCCTGTTCTCGCTTACATTTACTTTCACTAGCAATCCGTAAAAATATTTCAGACATAGGCTATCTGAAAAAAATTACTCAATCTAAAGTTAATTGCTCAGAACTTGTTACAAGATTACATCTAAATGATCCTCCACGCCATTCCTGACCCAGAAATCTGCTCCATGTTCCACAAACACGCACACAATATCGCCACAATAGTTACCTCCTACGCTCATCTAGAGCGTTTAATGAAACAATTGGTTCCACGCACCCAGTTTTAGATTTATTTTCCAGCAGTTCAACATCATACAAAAACCATTTGACTAAAAATGTTTTCCTTCCTCCATGTTAACATAGGACTTTGCAGGTATTATTTTACCTACTGATTGAATAATTATAATCCGATATCATTAAGCACATTTCTTCTTTTTAACTGTGGTGGTTTATAAATGGCTTCTTACTGCTAATCACTAAACTGTTTTATTAGCTCTAAGCCTCCCATATAAAATAAAAATAAGATCTTAAGACATATCTTGTATCCGGTGCTACTAGATAGATTGACTTTAGTCCAAAGAAAAAACAGAAATTTAAACTATAAATTGCATCATCAAACCAGTTCACGGTATCATATTATTGAATTGTTACTAAAATCACTTGCGTATACTAAATTTTAGCTCAATCAGATACCAGCCAGTCCGAGAGAATGATAGATAAATCAAAAATGATGAACTATTAAGACCGACAGAAAACAAAGCTTGTTGAATAAAAGTTTGTAAAAATAGAAGGAATTACACGCATCAATTCCATTGACAAACAACGTATTGTGCTCCAGATTCTTTGTGGCATCGTGGGGCACAGAGTAGCGACATGCGATTGTTAAGTACAGCATAATGGACCATTCAGATGGATCACGGCCCATTCATGGCCACTCCATTCAAGACCACGATTGATCGATTTGGAATACCGGTGTTCAGGACATCGATAATGATACAGATAGATTCTAGGCTAAAAATTTAAATTCTTGTTAGGCTCATTTGCAATTATGGATATTTTATTATTAGTTTTTGCAATCAGTTTTTTTATTGAATGTTAAGGATCTTGCGGAATACAGGTGTATAATTCTACATTCTGTTCTATTACCTTCAGCATTTCAAATGCATACCATGTTAAAATCTTATTTTAGAGGAAGCGTGAAAAGTGCTGCTGCTCTGAAATTCTAACTCCTGCAATTGGAGAGTACCAAAACTTTCTGCTAACTACTCGGGTACCGCTATCCCTATATAATAGCCTCTATTAATCTTTATGACAGCGATACGTCACTAGAATATTTATCTATACATTTTTATTGTTAACAGTGTCCTACCGTGCCTGTCTGGACTAGCCTCGAATAGTATCAAACGAATTTTATTTTAGTTTATTTTACTTTTTAACCGACTTCAAAAAGGAGGAGGTTCTATGTTCGGTTGTATGTATGCTTTTTTTTTTATGTATGTTCAGCGATATTTCCGTCAATTGTGGACCGATTATGATATTTTTTTTTGCATTGGGTTCAGTATATCTCCAAGGTGGTCCCATATTAATTTTATTGACATTGGACCTTGGACTTAGAAGATACACCAGGGAACTCCTTAACGACAAACAATAGGCATGTGTAAATTGAGATATTATGGGTATTACGTCAATCCTATAGGTACCCTACTATAGAATAGTTCACTGGTCACTTAAAATTGTAAAATAAAAATCTTTTATAAAAAAAGGTAAACCGACTTCAAAAAGCAAAAAAATAAATATTTGAAGTCGGTGCCAAGTAACCGACTGCACCAACCAGCACCGACTTCAAATATTTATTTTTTTGCTTTTTGAAGTCGGATTTACCTTTTTTTATAAAAGATTTTTGGAATAGTTTCATACATAACTGCTGCCGCGGCTGAAACCAAGCTCAATGCTAAAACAAACTAAATATAATTACAATTCAGCTAATAAATAACGATTTAAAACGATTAATCGGTAATTTATTTCAATAAAAGCAACTTCTGCCTGTTAATTAAAATTTTTGTATTGGATCGTGAGGCATTAACACACTCGCTTTAACAATAAAAAGCTATTTAGACGTTATTGAAATTCACTTGCTTTCAGTCCAGTGAAGTAATGATGACCGATTTATGGGCCCAGTCTTTGCTATGATTTATGATATGAAAAAAATATATTTAGTGATAGAAGCCTTTGTAATAAAAGACCTGCAAAAATACTCGTAAATTTATTGTAAGAAGCAAATAGGCAACCGAATGAAAGGTTTAGTTGTGATAAATTAACTAATTTTAGGACTTATTGATTCAAGTAACGCAATAGGTATTAATATATATAATATCAGCCTATACTGCCACTACTGAGCAAAGGCCTGCACTCACAAATCGAGGTGAGAGAGATCATACTCCACCACGCGGACCCAGTGCGGATCGGTGGAGGCAGGTTTGTGGCCACCTGCTGTTGGAACTTATCAAGCCGTCTTTAAGGCTTTCAACTCGGCTTAACGACTACCACATTACGTGGTAACCGGGACCAACGGCTTAACGTGCCTCCCGAAGCATGGAGACGCTCGAATAGGAAAATGCCACAAACGGTCACCCATCTCAGGCCGACCGAGTTGAACGCTGCTTAACCTTGGTGATCGATAAGAACACCGCGGTCGCACAGCGCTGCGAGCGCCTTCGCCGTATTAATATGCTAAAACATTATGTTAGAACGCTGACAAAAGGATGGTTACTTTTAAAAAAGGATCTAAATTAAGAGGCTCTGCTTAACAATCTGAAATACCAAGATGGTAAACCTTAACACCAAATAGAAGAAAGTAGATATTTTTGGAGTATACCCCTTTTTGTCTGAAATATTTATAGCAAAAACAAATTAAACATGACTTTATGATCTACGATATTATTCTTTTATATCAGAACAAAAAAAAAATGCTATTCATAAATCCAAATAGAACTTCTTGTGATGCCTCAATACTAGGTTTTACAGCTACAATATTGTCAATAGATAAAATTTATGTAATCCCATAAAAACAGTATCTATAAAAATGATATATGGGACTATGGGATCCAATTTTATCTTTAGGTAAGAACCCTAACTTACTGGGCTTTACGTTGGGTCATTTACCCAATTTGCAAAAAATTATATAACATTTTATGGTGGCTTTTATGAAGATGGAGAGATGGAAAAGCGGATTATTTGTTAGGAACTAATCATTGTCGGATATACCTATGACAATGGTAATTATCATCATCATCATCTAAACCTTGTCCACTGCTGAACATAGGCCTCTCCAATCGCTCTCCACCGCAGCCGGTCCGATGCCACCTGCGATCCAACGACTTCCTGCGATCTTCACAAGGTCGTCTGTTCATTAAGCCGGATGTTCATTATTTTCTTATTTTATTTGAACGATATCAATAAATTATTTCTGCAATTGATGTCATTGTGTCATCCTTCAGTCATATCAAATCTTATCACATCATATGTTAAACGCAAGATTATTTAGTATACTTATAGCTTTCTTCAATCGTTTTCAAAATTTCTATTGCTTTAATTAAAACGCACAAAGTCTAAACTCAAATTGTGTAACCAAATAACAAGCATTTACATGTATGTCTCGGCGTATATTTCTACGCCATTAATTTTCTATGTCATTTAACACCACAGTGCGCTTTCATTCTGCACACACGCTTCCATTACCGCGCTGTAACTCTTTTGTCCCAGTTTAACGCACGCTTGGTTTGTAATTAAATATCAAATGTAAAAGCTTTCTGTGGCCCGCTTTGTAGCTGCAACTGCGGTCGCTGTTGTTAAGGGGTTGACAATAGATGTCGTTGTTTTAGGGAACATTAAAGTCTGGAAACTATAAAGAGATGACGCTGTGGAAGTTAGATAAGTCTGAATCGCGGTTTAAGAGTTTTCGTTGCAATAAGGACTTTGTTTCTGCTTATTCATAGCTATCTAAGGCATAGGCATTACTTTAGATGTTATGAAATAATATGAACTCACATTGTACTTAATCTAACAATGCAAATACATTCGAACTATTAATTTAACTCTCGGATAAGTTACAATGTTTAACAAGGTCCTTTTTAAAAGATGAGTCAATTCAAAAGCGTACTATGAGAGTGGATAAATCCAGTGAGGTCTGTTGGGTACGAACCTTTTGGAACTTTGAACTCTCTGCTTATATAGATAGAGGCATCATTAAAAATCTTTTAAAATTGTATTATCCTAGGAAAAGTTATACTTTCATCCCAAATGTTACTGACTTTAAGTTTAAATCCTAAAACATTTATTAAAGTCATTGAGCCCTTTTTATTTCACCTTCAAATCTAAAATTACAAAAAGACAAACCAAAATATCAGACCAGAGGTTAACCAACTCACTAACTCTTGTTTCGTACTTCGCCGGGTGTAATCTTAATCTTAACTAAACCATTGTTCGTGTCGCCGAAAGCATTTATCTACAAAATTCAAAATGGCCGCCAATTATACGTTTACTTAAAACTTTTGGTAGAATTTTCCTAGACAATAGCGAGGTCTGCGATCAGGTCATTGTTCCCATAAATTGAATTAAAAAGTTTTAAGCTGTTGCAAAGTATTTGTAGTTGAAAATATTTAATTCGTATATGTTATTTTCTGACATTCTCAATATACGTACAGTTTAATTTGTTTGAAGAAGTTTATTCGTAAAATAATACTACCCGTAAGTACCATATGAATCTTAATAATAAGACAGTTGGATATATCTATCACGTATATATTCACAATTTAATCATATGTATTTTATGTAAATTTATGAGGTGGTTCTTTAGTTGTTCAGTTTCAATATTATTCAGCGCAGTAAAGCATTAATTTCTAGTTGGTAGAATGCTCTGCTTGTGATCATAAGGTCTAAAGTTCTAATTCCGGTGTGCAGCTCTGAATTTTTCGAAAAGAGGCGGTCGTAAGTAACCTCTATGTCTAAGAGCACTTAAAAGATCGAAAGACATGTGAAATATCCTATCAACCACTACCGCCATCCGTGGCATATTCTCACTGACCCTCGTGATACCCTTACATCCCTCCGTATGAATACAGATACCGCACACAGGATCAGACACCAATTTCGCCGGCGAGGTCAGAGAATCCTTTGCCCGCCGGCCGGTGCAAAGCACCACGGTGAGACACCTAATATACGCCCTCCCCCATAGCGACTGACCAAGCCGAGGCGGTTCCTCCTTGAGGCGCCCTTGAGCTAGGTGCCTTCTGACTCGAGCGCAGTGGTTGCACGCTTGCCCTATTATGCGGCGAAGCTGTAAAGGCCCGCGGCCAACAGCGTAGATAATTCACATACCAAACCACAAAATGTGAAATATTCACAATGAAGTGAAGGCGGAAGATGTGTACACCCAGATTTCTAAGATTTCAGATTCCAATGGAATAGAGAGCAAGCCTACTGCACTCATACCGGGAATAACCTCAGACTCCAGACTGCTCCTAAGGATTTTTCTATAGGAAAAGACCTCGTGATTGCCAGACGCGACATATACCACTAGACCACAGAAGGTACATGTAAACAGTAGACCATCTTAGAATTAATGTTTCTAATAAGAATCACGTTCACATACGCGCGCTCTACGCGGCTTCTCAGCAGCTTTCATTAAGTATCAGGATAGCTACCCACTGAAAACTACCATAAAGTCGTATAGAGCGTGATTCTTATACGGATATTTATTAAGTAGATAGTAGTAAAACATATCAGGTAATACTGTTCACACATTATTATACTGTGACTAATTCTACAATGCTTTAACTTTGTTATTTTTTTTAAATTAAAATCTTAGTCTCGTGCTAGAGATTATTCCTGTGTCTTGGGAGTGTTTACAAACATGAAATACACAGAAACAAACACCTAGACCGAAATTTATGTGGGCTACGCAAAGAATATTTGTGCCGGAAACGAACCCACGACTACTCGATCTAGAGGGCGGAGTGGCCACTGGATCAAACCGTCCGTCAAGTACTTCTTTAATGATAAAATCTTCTATCCTATTTATCGAAACTACGTCCGAGCATGAGGTTTGATGTCGTACAAAGTAAACGAACGCCGTAAGATAGCCATAACTCCGATGATTTGTGGATCAAATAAATCGTACCCATTATAGCCGGGATGGACCCAGAATCCTAATAACACTTGTAACGTATTCACAATATCAATATCGCAAATGTGAAAGTAGTTGGCGATACATTTATGTAAAATGGGTTTTTCAATAGAAAATTTCCATGTAATAATTTTAATTTAAAAAGCCTTTTTATCGTGCTTAGTTGAGACGTTCCTATGTCTGCTTCGGGTTCCATAATCAGACCTTGGACACCGTCCGGGTCTAAAGTACTCGTCAAAACAAATCCAACGAGCCCAAACACGGCGGGGTTATATTGAGTAGTTGGATCATTCCATTGGCCACCTTTCGGCTTCATGATCAGACCCTGAACACTATCTGGTTGTATAGTTCTTCTCAATACCAATCGAACAAGCCTTAACATGACGTTGTAAAGTTCACATGTTCCTATGGTCGCCTGCCGACTTCATCATTAGACCAGCTCCATATTATTGCATTGTCACCGAACTTACATACGTATGCTAAATTTCAGCTCAGTCGGACTCTGGCAAGTGCTTGAAAAGTGGATCATAAGATTTAAACCGGAATCATAGACAAACATACAAACATTGCAAGTTTAATAAAAGTTTGTAATAAATGAGTTTTAAAATAAATTTCGTCAACGTTTTTACTTTCACGTACGTATATTTCCGAATTAAGACAAATAATTACGTTTTTATTTCGATTTAAAGTAGGTATATAAATAAATAACAACAACAGGCTTAAGCTCGGTTTATCAAGGTATGTGTTGCCATGAGTTTGAACAAATTACACAAAGAGTTTTTTTGTTAAAGAGTGTTAATTGAAATTAACTATATATAATACCGCTTTCGCTTGATCTTCCCGAAGAAGTAGACAGTTGTGTCTAATATATACCTACATTTCACTTAAAATTATAACTACCAATCTAATAGAAAGCGAGTCTATTGCCATCATTCGAAAAACATTATTTGCCACAGAAAAGTTCCAGTAATACTTTTGTCCGATCCAGGATTTGAACCCAAGACCTCGTGAGCACTGACCGCACCACTCGCCACTAGACCAGAGGTAGAAGAATGATAAATTGATAATTACATTGGGGATAGAGAGGCGCTTGTAGCGCTGTTCGACCACGGTTGTGTTAGCAATCACCAAAGTCAAGCAGCGATCGGCCCGGTCGGTATCTGCGATCTGCATTTACATATTTGAACATCTCCATGCTTTGGAAATCACGGTAAGCCGTTGGTCCCGGCTACCAATAAATGTGGCAATAGTGGAGCTACGTTGGAAGCCTCATAGGCTGTGGCCATAAACCCGCGTCCACCAATCTGCACTGGTAAAGTATGAGCTAATCTTTCTCATCTCGATTTGTGAGAGAAGGCCTTTACCAAGCTGTAGGTCAGTATAGACTGTTTGTATATTGGGTATTAGTTTACTAAAACAACAGTAAAACGCAATATTTTATCACCATCCCCCCGCCACCCCCAACGCGCGATCACGCGGCAAAACTAACGGTCCATTAAAATCTGCATAATAGAACTTTATTGTACGCATTTTATGGAATAAGACGACATTAAACAATGAAAATGAAAATGTCCGTGAAATGAGCGCGCTCTGAAAGGTTCCGCATCGTAAAATGTAGACTCATAGTGACTCAATCCCGTGAACTTGCAGAGGAAAGTGTAGGGTGCTAGTGATCGCTTAATCCACGAAGATAAACCTCACCCTTCCTTCTAAGTGCGTGGTTAGTGCGTGCGTTTTTTATTGATCTACAAAACATAATTTATTTTTTTATTTAAACATTTCATAGTAAAAACAAGCTTTAATACAGCCCGTTAATAGTGCAATCTAAAAGAGCCAATCAAAATTGAATATGCATAAAAAATTTCGTATCTATTTTGATGGTCTGTGTATAGAATTATTCATCGAAGCTAAACAAACATGTCAAATTTCTCCGTAGAATAAGAGGAAGTGTTTCTAATTCATCAAAGTTTAACCTAAGCAAAAAAGTTTAGGGAAGACAGATGCGATGGTGGGTTTAAATACCCAAGCGGAGGTGGCAGAGGTGTATTCTGCCCACTTTTCGCCAACAATATTAGGTCCCATATAATAGGAGACGAGCCTACTACTCGGAGTTTTTCTATCGAATAATTAGATTTTCGTCCGACCTAGGATTTGAACCCCCTTGTCATCGCTACGCGCATTATTTACTACAAGTCTAACAAGGAGATCTTATTTCAATCATTATTTCACTTTCTATGAAAAAGTATTATTAAAGCGAAAAAAAACGAAAAACTATTATTAAAGCGAAGGTCGTGATAATTGAAAAACTTGGCCGTACAATGCGGGCCGGCCATGTTAATGCGTTGTTTTGTGAAGCGAAATTGAAACGTATGGATTGCTTAAAAATTGCTTAAAAAAACAGAATCCTAGGCTGGGAAAAGTATAATACTTCGATAGAAATATTCCCAGTTCAGCCCAGTGTCTGGCATTGTGCCCGGTATGATAGCAATAGACTCACCCGTTTATGGTACATCGTTGGTGAATAGTGAGTGTACAGGTACACAGAGCATTTCTGGGGCGTATACTTTATTTTTATTTGACATAACACTATCGTCCAAATATAGGTGTATAGAATACACCTCTGCCCCGATTTAAAAAATATAGACATAAAGGTGTATTTTTTTTAAATTTTTAATTTCTATCTTTATAAAATGCATTTCACTTTCTAGTTAAAGACTATTATTATAGGGAAGGTCGTGGTCGTGGATAATTGAAAAACTTGGTCGCCCCGTGCGGTCCTCTAAAAACTCGTATTTTAATTTCCCGCTCCCGTTTCATGGCTTTCTGTTTCATTGTTTTGCGAGTTTTATTGTCCGCTAGCGATTGCGCCGCGACTTCGCTTATTAAATGCGTTGTTTTTTCAAGCGAAATTGAAACGTATGGATTGTTTAAATAATAGTTGTTTTTACATTTGCGTATGAAATATTATAACGCGTTTTAAGTTAATTTTACGCGTTTTTAAAAACATTGTTTCAAATCTCTATGCAGTCGTTAGTTAAGTAGAAAATAGTTGCGCTCCAGCGTACATTAAAAATAGTTACTTAAATGTATTCTAATAAGAGCTAGGAGCTCTGATGTTATTAGAGTTCAACAAAGTCGCCAATATAGCCCTCAGAACTGCCAAACTTAAGTGGCAGAAGGCGAGGCACATTGCTCGTAGACTTGAAGGACGCTGGAGCCAAAAGATACTCGAGTGGCGTCCTAGTACCGAAGACGTGGAATGGGCAGGCTTTCCACAAGGCGCACCAATGACCCGGTCAAAGTCGCAGGTTAAAAGTGGATGCAAGCAGCAAAAAGCTGGTCATCGTGGCGATCTTTGAGGGAGGCCTTGTCCAGCAGTGAACTTCTTTCGACTACTGAGTTCTTAGATTCGATCGACTGTTGACAAAGGTTAAAAAGCGTCTGTCCGGCTTACTTTGTCTAAGATTAGAGAGTACGTTAAGCCATTCCAACTACTGCAAATTAGAAGCCTTATAGGCTGCTTGATAACTTCCAACGACAAGTGATTGCCAACCAATCCGCATTGCTCTGCCACCCCGGGTTGGGAAAAATAGGCGTGGTGTCAGACAGCACACAAATTATCTCCACCAATCCGCACTACTCTGCGCTACTGAGGAATATTTATGCGTGATAGTGTATAATATAAAAGCGAAGCATAGATCTGCCACCCCGGTTTACGGGATATAGGCGTGACAATGTGGAACATAAAAGACTAAAATAAGTCGAGGTGATGATCCCTCCTTTGACTACACCTCACCGTACTATTCCCGGATTTTCCACGATCTCGGATTATTGAGAGCGGCTTATGTTCCATGAATGGCTGCCTTGAGACCTTAGCACGAATATACTGACATAAGTGTAATGCTATCGAGTTGATATGGTATCCCTTTCACACCAGAAATACACAAAATAAAGATGAACGAATAAAAGTGACAGCATGTTTCTCGATGACTACTATAGCTTCAAAAAGTTTATGCTTAACCCTCTAAGGGCTTAGCACGAATAGATGTGCTGTCACGTTTATGTATATCTAGTAAATTTGCAGTGTGAAAAGGATGGCACATCAACCGACAGCGTTACGCTGACGTCAATATGTTCTTGCTAAGCCCTCTGCTCTGTATTCAGTCCGGAGCTCCAGATCTGATTGCGGATTCGTATTAGAGTACCGAGTTATGTAGTGGATGCTTATTAATTTGATGTCTGATAGTTATTCATTATACTATTCCATAACTCTGTAAGATTATTTTTTACCATTTATCATTATCTGGGGTTTTAACCGGCAGATGTCAACTCTTTTTGGGTTATAACGGTAACTTAACTGACTAGGACTGTGGATTGAAAAAAATCGGGTGTGCTATGTCGGAGCACTCGGCCGTTAGTTTTAACTTGAAACGTCTATGTCAGCGAGTCGCTTTTAGTGTGAAAGATTGATAGGGAGCGAGAGCGCCGGTTTCAGTCATTCTACGGAGTACCCTCCCCGCCGCCCCGCCCGGCCCCGACGCAAATTCAAGGTCAAAACAGGGAGCTGACTATATAAGCTAAATAATGATACTAGATTCATGTTTCTAAGACTAATAGTTTTGTTTATATATTTATTTTTGTAATGTTTCTTTTTTTTAGCTCCACATACTAGGATATTTGCCTGTATCGTGGGTGCGTTTACAAACACAAATACTCAGACAGAAACAAATGATTGTGGGTCACGCAAAGATTTGTCCCGTGCGGGAATCGAACCCGCGACTAGTATCACAGTGGGCGGAGCGGCTTAAGCTCTTAACCACTGAGCTAAATCGTCCATCCTTATAAAGGTAAACGATATGGACCCTTCGTAACGGTCCACTTTTCTGTCCTGGTCCTGGTGTTCACGTCAAAATGTTATACTGATTTCAAAAACACCTAACCTAAATGAGCTCTCCTTCTGTGTAGCAGAGAATCGCTTTTTTTGACGACCATACTACTATTACTACTATTGCAGTATTCATTATTACGTAACTCGCTAAGATTAATGGCTTTTACGAGGATTTTTTGAAAGGATTGCTACAACATGGATCCAACACGTAAAAGCCCTTTGCGAGAAGTTAATGTTATGTAAGTCGCCTCCTGAGATCAATTATTTGCAGAAACATAAACAACAAACTAAACTCGGCAGGTGCAAGGAATATTGTAAACTATGGAAAGAGAACAGAGACTATGTGAATGTTGACAAAAACTGGTATATATTAAAGGGACACCGGCCATAATAAGTAACGTAATTCTTATTGTTAACTGTATTTGTTATTATTATTTAAACAGAAAATATAATATATCAACATATATTATCAAACTGGATAGAGAGGTGGTTTCACCCCTTTCAGAATAAAATCCTCGTCAACCTATTCATCTCAAAATTTTCCCCTTTACTGACAGCTAATAAGAATAATGTCAACCTAGCATTTTTTTAAATTTTAAAGTTGTCAATCACACACTTACACTAAAATGCATGAAAATATATGTTATTCTTCTACAAAAATATCTTGACCATAATATTCAGCGATTCAAAAACTCATTCTCAAAATAAATAAAAGAAATTACTATATTTATATTCGTTTAAAATATTTTTTGTTTTTTTTTCTATATCTATTATCATGCCATCTGGCATGATAATAGATATCTTGTTCTTGTTCTTCTAACACTGCATATATTATTATTATCTCAATATTAAATAAGCTAATATTTTGTCAGATCCAAAATTACTTACAAGAACAAAACCAAAATTTAAATGTTGTTCATTCTGTAAACTTCCTAAATCTCCATTGTCTAATTCGTTTTCTCATTCATTCCATCAATCATTCACTCGTTCTCGTTTTGCCATTAATTCCATGTCATTTCTCCGTAACAAATCACAGAGGACTCCTTTTGTTCCAAATAATTCCCTTGCAAACGTCCCGACACCCAATTAGTGATGTGCATTATTTTACTATGACTCCGGGATTCACTGCCTCGGAACTGCCTCGACGTCAAGTGGCGAGTTATAATCACGAGTTTCGGATTCATATCTTACATGGAACAAAGTGTGGTTTTTCTATCGAAAAATTTTCCATTTCAGTCGCAGTCCAGAATCTGGAATTGTGCCTGGTATAAAGACAATAGGGTCGCCCCAAATTGGGTTATAACATCTTCGGTGATATGTGGTTGTACACAATACATCTCTGCCTTAGAGCATCAACCTGCTCTAAAATCTCTGCCAACCACTGTTTGGGGAAAACAGACCTGACTGTATTATTTTGTTTATAAAAATTACGGTTGCATTGGCAATTTGACGGACGATTTAGCGCAGTGGTTAAGGGCTTAGTCCGCCCCGCCCACTGTGTCTAATAGTCGCGGGTTCGATTCCCGCACGGGACAAATCTTTGTGTGATCCACAATTATTTGTTCCGGTCTGGGTATTTGTGTATGTGAATTTTCATGTTTGTAAACGCACCCACGACACAGGAATTAATCCTAGTGTGGGGCAAAGTTTAAAAAAAAAAAAAAAATTATAATTAAAATTACAACTTCTCATTTGACAGTCAGGATATAATCAATGAAAATTACGGACAGGTACTGAGAATAATTTTGTGAAAAGAGAATCATCGACTAAAAAATTTTACCTGAAGACCTTACCTTCTAACGAAAGAGACCTATTGATAAATTAGCTCCTAACATGTTACGTCATAGTTTAATAATAGTAAATTCGCTTGCTGCTATCATACCGTATCTAAATGTCACTGGCTTTTATTCGATGGTAACTTCAATATTAATTAACTAATAAATCAACTGTAACCACAACAAACAAAACAAAGTAATTTCGAATCCCGCGTTTCCCGGGATTCCCATCACTCCAATCACAATGCACGAACAGCGGCCGTGCACCAAGAGGTTATAAAAGCTATCAGTCATTGTCTATGCCGGTTGGCGGGAGCCATGTTTTATTTATCGGACCCATTATGGACCCCATCGGAATATATGGCGTCGGAATGGATCAGCCGAGTGGTTGGCTAGTTGATTTTTATTAATTCACGTTGGTTTGTGTCAATGAGAATTCTAGGTGTGGGAAATCTACGTACCTAATTATGTGGATATATTTATGTGTACGATCAATACTTAAGAAACTTTTTTAAGTAACAATAATGAATACTTATTCATCCGCCGAAACTCATCTATTGAAGGCATCACCAAAATTCACAACAACTATGTACTTTGTGTTGCATGCATCGGCTTTTACCTACTACATGGTACTCGGACAGGTAATCGGTGTTGGTACATTTAATGGCGGGCCTGCTCACTCTTAAATTATAAATACTTATACGAATAACAAATTTAATGAGCTCAAACATGATAGGTTTATGTTGTGTAGTTGAGGAGTTCCTATGGTCACTACTACTACACTACCAGATCCTCCACTAGCTACTACACTAGAGGTCACATGAAAACATTATCATCAAACTTACATAGGTATCCAAATTTCAGCTCAATCTACTAAAGAAAGCTGGAATAATGGATTTCAAATTTTAAAAAGGCACGAACAGCGTAAGTTTAATATTTTAAAAAACATTGCCTTACACTATAAATTATTCCTGTATCGTGGTTGTGTGTTTACAAACATAATAGACCCGTACATAAACCTCTAACCGCAACAATCATTTACGGATCACACAAAAATTTGTCGCCAACGAATGTTACACTAGAAATAAAATAACTACCCCATCGAACGCTTTTATCAAGCCGGAAATATTCAATAATAGAAAAGTTTGCTCCGCAAAAGGCTATTTCTTTCCCTAAACAAGTAACAGGTAAACTTTGTTGGGAAAGATGGGTTCAGCATACTAATCTAGAGGTTCGGAGGGCCGGCTCAACAGTACTGGCATTCTGAGCAGGGGCGGCTTTAATTTGAGCCAGTTTAGTATTAGGAACAACGTTAGGGACAAGTGGTACAAGTTTTTGGATTAGTTTGTGGGCTGCGTCGTCTTATTTTGCGGAAAAAATCGTTGTGTATTAACTTTGTGTCGTGTCTTTAGATGCGAATTTCGCGTGCACTATACATGACGTCGTGGCAATTGTATTCCTGCGGGACTACAGTGTGCTTAGTGATCACCGAGGTTAATCAGCATTCGACTCGGTCTAAGGTAAGTGACTGTTTGTGACAGTCTCATTTTCAAGCGTTTCTGTGCTTCGGATGACTCGTAATCCTGGCTGTCACTCAATAGGACAGTCGGTAGCTGCGAGACTTTAGCGATACAAATTTAACGTTCAATAACGAAAATGATATCATTGCGTTTCAAGCATGTTTTAGTTGCTTTGCCAGTGCATCGACGGTTGGTAAAAAAGCAATCGTTTGTTTTTGTCTACACCTCTGACTAGTAACAATCCAAATATAACACAGACTACTTTTACTCACACAGCTTATATAATAAATCATTTTAGTAACAAATTCAATATCCACCAACTAATATCGCAAAAACCATCACAAACTAGCGTCATTCAAACGCTTTTTTCACGAAACTTTTCATGTAGATGTTATTAGTCGATCAATCATAGCCGGGGTCGATCAATCTATTGTACGCCCCAAAGGGACACGCGTGAAGGTCGCGACGTAAATTAATTAAAATAAAAACCCCTGGGTCTTTGTTGGTGGATCAATCGGGCGAGGTAATGGCGGCTTTTGTTAGCGACACATTTTGGTAAGGCCGAAGTCATCTGTTACAATAATGGCGTTGTTGCGTTTAACAGGACAAAAGTATTAATGATGGAAACGAAGGATGGTGGGGGTTCTAGCGACTTTTTGTTTTAGGGTTATTGTAAATATTTTGTGATGGGATTAGGATGGTTGAATTAAGGTTTATAGATTGTTCTTTTAGTAAGATGTGCACCACTCTCTCTCATCATAGCTCGTAGAAGTATGCAATGTTCTACAACTTTGTTGTCAGCGTGTTGCTAACCCTGAGATTACATTCAGCTCCGTCGCATGACAGTGACCAATGAAATGGACATGAAACTGACTGGCGCGAGAATGTAAACCATAATAGTGAGCAGAGAACTTCTCTAATAGGACCTAACATCATCAGCGAAAAATGTACATCTCTGCTACCTCTGCTTGGGGAGTACAGGCGTGATGGTGTTTATTTTAATATTTTTTTTAACCGAATTTATCAACTCAAAGGACCAGTCGCACGCTGATGTCATACGGCATTAGGCCGGCTACATGCATAGCGACGCATCAATCACCGTCGCTATCGCACCGCTAATTAGTCGTCGATTTATAACGCGTAATTAGTGCGGGAACCCAAAACTATGATTTGAGTGGCACTGAGTTAGTGGCTTTGGTGTTTATGTATAGTGTTTGAGCGTAATACGAGAAAATCTACGTCATTGGTGTGATGATGCATGGCATGGTTAGCGATCACGAGCTGCGAAGAGGTTTCGGACCCTAAGTCGGATAAAGTTATTATTTATTCCTATCCGAAAATTCTTAATAGCCGTTTGCTGTCTGGCACTGAACCCGGTGTAATGGCAATCGACTTGCACTAAATTATTACGGGACATCTTCGGCAATATGTGGCTACTAAATAGTCAACTCTGAAACCTGTAGTTGGGGCGTAACTGTAGTTTTACATAAATAACCTATCTATATCATCACGGCAAATCCCTTTCGGAGTAGGCAGAGAGTACAGAGTTCCAACAGGTTCTTTTCTTACATACCTCTCTGGCTTCCTCCACTCTCATAGTTCGTCTCATACACGCTCGCCGGTTACGGAGACTCTTGACTTATCCTTCAGATAAGACTCGGTCTATTTGGTCATGGTAAGATAGTCTAGGTCTTCCCCGGTACCTTGATCCTTTCACTTTCGCATTGTATATCTGTTTTGTCATTCTTTCTTCTGACATTCTTTCTTTATGATCGAACCAACGGAGCATACCCTTTTTCATCTTTACACCGATACTATATTTCATACCTACTCGTTTTCTTACTACGCTGTTGCTAATGCGGTCGGTCAGCTTCACTAGTTACTATACATCTAACATCATCAACGATTTGTAGGTGTACACCATACACCTCTGCCACACCCACTTGAGGAATAGGCGAAACAGTAACAGTATAATCAATAATATCATCATCAACCACTAGCATTCCACTTCTGGACACCAATTGCACGCCATTGAATACAATCCTCGTCTAAACAATTTCTAATTATAATATAATATAGCCTATACTATCCCACTGCTGGGCAAAGGCCTTCTCTCACAAATCAAGGTGAGAGAGATTAGGGCATACTCCACCACGCGGAACCAATGCGGATTGGCGGAGGCAGGTTTGTGGCCACCTGCAGTTGGCTTGGCTAACGAATACCACATTACATGGTAACCGGGAGCAACGGCTTAGCGTACCATCCGAAACACGGAGACGCTCGAATAGGAAAATGCCATTATTCAACGGTCATCCATCTCAGGCCGACCGAGTCGAACGCTGCTTAACCTTAGTGAACACTAAGAACCCCGCTCTCACACAACGCAACGAGCGCCGCAAATTTATAATAACTGTTTATAATTTCAATATACCCTATTTCCTTCCAATCCACGCTTGAAATAAGCACATATTGATATTTCAGACATACATATAAGATTGCAAAGTTAAAGTTTACTCGTAAACGAACACTTTAAAATATCGGAAGCGAGACGTTCTCGGCTCAGGAAATATCGGCCATTGAGTTGTGTGCCGTGCAACAAATGTATGAATGTACGGAATTGCTTGGGATGTCAGTTTGATCTGATATCGTAGAAAATGATACGCTGTTATGATCTGAGTAGATTTTAAAGATACGCTTTGTGTGTTGTTGGCTACTTGATGCAGTTAATAATTGAAGTCATTGAGCAAATTCAAATAATTTAAACTGAGTACGTAGAGTTTCTATAAATTTATGGAGTTATTAGGTTTAGTTAGGTATTAGTAATTACAAAAATTTTACGAATTGAAAGTTATACAAAACAATACTGATAATTTTCATTTTCAGAATATAGGCCAGTAATTATTTCAGTTCTATAATATTTATCATTTTGATACACTAGGTACTTTTCCAATAAATCTACACTTGAAATAAGCACACATCGATTTTGCAGAAATACATATAAAATTTCTAGAATTAAAGTTAACTCGTAAACGAACACTTTAAAATATTGGAAGCGAGATATTTACGGCTCAGGAAATACCGTCTATTGAGCGTGCAACCAATGTAACGGGAAAGGAAGCCAGCGACCGGGAACACATGGAGTATGTACGGAATGACTGGGGATTTCAGTTCGTATTGTTCGATATCCTAGAAAAAAATTATATTACTTTAATGATTCGAGAAATCTCTGAAAGGAACACTTTGTGTATAGTTCGGTACTTTGTACAGTTAGAAACTGAAGTCAAGTATCAATTTAAGGAGTTTGAACTGAGTTCCTGTTTAAAGTATACATAAACCACTTATGCAGTAGAGTACGAAAACTTGAATAATTGAAGAGTTAGCTGAATGTCAGCTAACTTTCAAATTGGCGGACATGTTGTAAACTGAAGTTTGTAGTACTTTGATGACAATTTAATTTAATCAGCTGTAATTATTAGATATTATTTATTTTATTTTTTTAAAGCCTTTCGGCTTAAGTGCCGGCTACCAAGTAGCTCTCCCATCGCGCGTTATTCACTCTGTTCCCTGCACTCACTCTTCTCTCTATGTCAGCGGTGTATTTTCCATCCTTACTGAATGCGCATCCAAGATATACAAACTCATTCACTTGCTCCGGCACATCGTTCCCAACCACAATCCTTGCATTCTTTCTGGTTTCTTCCCGTTCAAAAACCATAATTTTGGTTTTCTTCACATTCAAATGTAAGCCATTTTTCATGCAGTCGTATTTCATAATTGTGACTAGTGATTGCAGATCAGTAGCTGTTGGCGCTATCAAAACCGCGTCATCTGCATATAGTAGATGGTTTACCACTAGATCACTCATTTGTACAACTTTTTTTTTTTTAAACGTAGCTCCGTACTAGGATTTATTCCTGTGTCGTGGGTGCGTTTACAAACATGAAAATTCACAAAGAAATACCCAGACCGGAACAAATAATTGTGGATCACACAAAGATTTGTCCCGTGCGGGAATCGAACCCGCGACTATTCGACACAGTGGGCGGAGCAGCTCAAGCTCTTAACCACTTCGCTAAATCGTCCTTCATTCATCGCTTTCAGTCTTTGAAGACTTTTATCGAAATATATTATAAACAGTCTAGCGGACAACACGCAACCCTGCTTGACGCCGATTTCAACGTCAAACCAGGGTGACATTTTACCACCCACCCATACGCATGCCTTGCAGTCCACATGGTTGACTGGACGGCCCGCAGCAGAGTGCCATTTATACCATACTCAGGGAAAATGTCCCAAAGTCTCTTTCGCACAACCCTATCAAACGCCTTCTCCAGATCCACAAAACCGCAGAAAACTTTCGGTCCCACTGCCAGATGCTTCTCCACGATGTTGCGAAGGGAGAAAACTTTATACGAACATCCTCTTCCGGACCTGAAACCCCTTTGTGTCTCGCACAACATTCCATCGGACTTCTCACGCATTCTCCTTTCAATAATTTTACCATACACCTTGGCTGCCAAGCTGATCAAACTAATGGCTCTGTAATTGGCGCAGTCATATTGTGAACCCTTGCTTTTGTACAAGGGTACAATGACTGCGCGGCGCCAATCTGTAGGGACCCTACCGGTCCTCCAGCAAAGGTTTGCAAGGACCCTAAAGGCATCCCGGACGCAAGTTCCACCATATTTCATCATCTCGGCAGATATCATGTCTATTCCCGCAGCTTTACCATTTGTCATACTTCCTATCGCCCATTCAACTTCTTCCATAGTGATGCCCTTTGTTGATTCCGGTGCCACAAACTCAAACTCGCCTCTGGGCTCGTCTGTGGCACCAGTATCCGGGGCATCTCCATACATTTCTCCAAATTATTTACTCCAAGGGTTTAGTACAGCTTGTGTATCTGCAAGAATGTCACCATCCTTAGACTTTATTCTTTCCATTCTGGAACCTGACGAATCACCTCAAGACTCACCTCACTTTGCTCCAAAAGAGTTTAGTGTTGTTCTCGAAGTTCTTCGCCAGCCTCTTCTCCTCAATCGCACCGGCTCTTTCACGCTTTTCTTTTTTTTTAAATTATGTTTATAAATATTTTTTTAATATATATCCTTAAAACTAATTTCACTTTCACGAACACTTCACATAACCTCAAAAAGCACTATGAAGGCTCTGCAGCACACCATCGTGGGACTGTCTTCTGTCCTCTACGCCGAGATGGCGCACTTCGACTCTGAACTGGAAAAGGCAACATCTGCAGGTGTCAAGCTAGGACTTGTTGTAGCGGATTTTCCCGAGTTCAAATCTTTTGTGGTTGAAGCACTAGGCAATCTGCAGCAGCAAGTGGCACTCTTAGCACAGACTTAAGAACGCCAAGAAATCAGGAGTCGGCGGAAGATGCTTCTAGAGTATGGCGTGGCGGAGAAGAAGGATGAGAGTGCAGTAGACATAATAATGGACATCTCTGCGAAACATATCAAAGGATCTTTCTGATATCAGTCGCTATCACCGTATTGGCCGACCAAACTTCAAGAAGCCCAGGCCGATTTTAATTAAATTCCGCGATCTTAGTTAGAGTTGGGTATGGTTTGCTAAAACCGTTTTTAAAGGTACTGGTATAACAATATCCGAGTACCTAACCAAGGAACGGCACGCTGTGTTCATGGAGGCTCGGAGATATCACGGCGTAGCCAACTGCTGGACGAGGAACGGCACTATAGTCGTGGCTGAGCCCAGCGGTAAGCGGCACCACACTTTCGCCGAGCTTGATGCAGTCCCGTATGCGGTTCCCCCTGAACACAGTTCTGGCTGTGCCTCTCGCGCGTTCGGTCGTGTCACTGCGCTGCCCGCCCGCTCGCTATTTTCGTGTTACGTAATTTTCGATTTCGACTTGCTTTGTTGGAAACGCCTGCGCTTGCGTGGAGTGGTGACCTGGTTGGCTCCTATACGTGTATACGTACGCATATACGGGCTTGCGACGGTACTTCTCCGCGTCTGGCTCGCGCGTAGCAACAAGGCGAGCCGTTAGGCAGACTCGCCGTTCTGACGGCGGTCGGCCTTCCCGCGTTTTTGTAACGGTCGTTTTCCGCGACCTACGTGGTTCGTCGCGGCTGTGCTTGCGTGTGTTGTGCTTGCGTGTTTACGTGTTTGCATACGCTGTGCGTATGCTTGTGCGTCCCGTGTAGGTACGGTTCGCGTATCGCCCGGCGTGACCAATCACGTGGGTTGCTAGGCAGCCGCGTCGGCTAACGGCGCGGCCGGCCCTCCCGCGGTTTCTTTTCTAGGGTGAGTTTTTAATTCGATTTATCTATTCTCTTTATATCTTTATATCTATTTCTATCCTATTCTCCGTGCGGCGGTTCTCTTCGCCCCGGAGTAGCTAGGGTTTGGTGCCGCCCGTTCGCCCTTAAGGCGAAGGGGCACGCCGCGTCTCCCCGGTAGTGCCACCCCCCCGCCGCTGCTGGTGGGGGGATCAGGGCATCGTTCACGCCCGGGTCTTAGGGCCCCTTTTGTTTTTAGTTCACTCGCCCTGCCATTTCCCCTCTGGAAATGGCGGAAGACTTCCCTCCGGAGTTCGTCCGGGAGCTCGCGAAGTACATCATCCTACGCTGCCCGGACATAGTCCGGGAATTCAGGGCGACGTACTCGCCCGCCTCGCCCGACGCGTCGCCCGCGCGCGCGTCGGCCCCCGGCCCCGCGCACCCCGCGCCTTCTGCGCGCCCCGCGACTCCGTTCGCCGCGCCGCGAACTGATGTAGGGGCTCAGCCCCAGACCCCCGCCGACCGCCCCGTCTCACCATGCGGGTCCGAGCCTCTCTCGGACTCGGATATGGAGGTCGAGCGCGCGTCCGCGCGACGCGCCGCCCCCGCCCGGTCCCCGTCCCCGTCGCTCTCGTCGGAGGACGACTTCGTTCCCATCGCGAATGGGAAGCGGGCGCGCAAACCGCGCGACTCGCCGCCACCCAAAATCCAGAGGGCCGGAAACGTTTCTGTTTCTCCCGGCCCCACCGGCCCCCGGCCGTCTCCGTCTCCCGACGCGGCCGCGAGGGCCTCCCCCCTCGCGCGCCCCGCACGTCCGAACATCACTCCCCCGCCGCTTGTCATTCAGGACAAGAGCGCCTGGGAGCGCATCTCCAAGGCGATCTATAATCGCCAAATAAATTACACGCACGCGCGTTCCACCGCGCAAGGCATAGCCGTCAAGGTGGCGTCTTCGGACGACCACCGACGGCTATCCGCGTTCCTGCGATCAAATAAGATCGCTTACCACACATACACCCTGGAGGAGGAAAGGGAGCTCAGGGTGGTAATCCGCGGTGTCCCGAGGGAGCTGGACACCGCCGTCATCAAGGCCGACCTCCAGTCCCAGGACCTTCCTGTGCGCCAGGTGCACAGAATGGCCAATGGGCGCTCCAAGGAGGCGTACGACATGGTGCTGGTCGTCCTCGACCGCACCGAGTCCGGCCGCAGGGTCTTCGATCTGAAGGCCGTGTGCCATATATCTGGCCTCTCCGTGGAGGCCCCCCACAAACGTGGCACGCCCGGGCAGTGCCACAATTGCCAACTGTACGGGCACTCTGCCCGAAACTGTCACGCGCGCCCTCGATGCGTTAAGTGCATCGGGGACCACGCGACGTCCCAGTGCGCCCGCTCGAAGGAGACGGCGGCCGAGCCCCCCAGCTGCGTCCTCTGCGGCACCAAGGGGCACACCGCGAACTATCGCGGTTGCCCCAAGGCCCCGAAGGGGAAGCGCGGCCGGGCGAGGCGCGGCGGCCGCCGCCGCCCCCACGCGGTTGCCCCCCCCTCTGCGCCCTCAGCGCAACACCCCCCCGCACCCTCAGCGCACCCTCGTCCGGTGCCTTCTGCGCCAGCGACCACGGCTCCCCGCGCTCCCGCGACACTGAAGCTGGCCCCCCCTCCCCCGCCGCTCAGGCCGTCCCTCGGCGCCAACGCGTGGGTGAAGCCGCTGCCCTACACCGCGGCCTCCCACCCTGCGTCAGTGGGCCCCGCCCGCCCCCCGAAGCGCGCGCCGGCGATCCCGCCGGTGGCGGCTTGTCCCCCTCCGGTCACTAACGTCAGTCAGGACGTCGACCTAATTATGAGCGTCTCGGCGGTTATAAGCCCCGCGCTGTTCCCCAGAGTCCGCGAACTCGCCCTTCGTCTCCGCGCCGCCACCAACTTGGCGGACCAGGTTCTCCTGGCCGCGGAATACAGGGACGTCTATGACGTCCTGGCGTCCCTCAAAACCCAACCCCCCCGCACCCAATAATGGATCTACGATCTCCCCGCCAAAAGCCCCACAACCTATCCCTGGCGTTCTTTAACGCCGATGGCCTTCGCTCCCAGCGAGATCAGGTCGCTGATTTCCTCCGAGATCACCAACTTGATATCCTCCTCGTGCAGGAAACCTTCCTGAAGCCCGCACAACGCGATCCTAGGATCGCAAACTACAACCTCGTGCGCAATGACAGAATCGGCTCCCGCGGAGGCGGTACTCTCATTTACTACAGGAGGTCCCTGCACTGCATCCCTCTCGATCCCCCCGCGCTCACCAACATCGAAGCCTCGGTCTGTCGCGTCTCTCTCACGGGGCACCAGCCCATCGTGATCGCCTCCGTTTACCTTTCCCCCACTAAATCCGTTCTCAGGAGTGACTTTGAAGCACTCCTCAATCTGGGAAGCGCCGTCATTCTGGCGGGCGACTTCAACAGCAAACACGTGGCCTGGAACGGTCTCACCACTTCCCCTAACGGTAGGAGCCTTGACGCCCTGGTCGACGTTCTCGACTTTGACGTCATCGCACCCATGCACCCTACCCACTATCCTAACAATCCCAATCACCGACCCGACGTCCTGGACATGGCGCTTCTGAAGGGTGTCACCCTACGGCTGCACTCCTTGGAAGTAGTCCAGGAACTCGACTCTGACCATAGACCTGTAGTCATGAGACTCGGTTCCCCCCCTTCCGCCCCTCAGCGACCCAAAAAGACGGTGGTGGATTGGCATGCGCTAAGCACGGCCTTGGCGGATGCCGACCCTCCCCCCCTGCCTCTCAGCTCGGACTCCATCCCGTCCCCTCAGGACACCGATCAGGCCGTAGATGCCTTCACCGAGCACATCCGATCGGCTGTCAGTCGATCGTCCAAGCAAGTCGAGGCGGAAGATCTCTACCTCAACCGCTTTCGACTGCCGGACGATGTTAGGGATCTCATTCGTTCCAAGAATGCTTCCATCCGAGCATACGACTCCTACCCCACCGAAGCCAATCGGGCCCGGATGCGCGCTTTACAACGAGAGGTAAAGCGTCGTGTCGCGGAGGTCCGGGAGGAACGGTGGGGTGTCCTCCTAGAGGGCATCGCGCCGTCGCATCTAGCCTACTGGCAGCTGGCGCGTAGCCTCAAATCCGACTCCTCGACTGACATGCCCCCGCTGTCCCGCCCTTCAGGCAGCGCAGCACCCCCAGCCTTCGACGACGACGAAAAGGCCGAGCTTCTCGCCGACTCCCTCGAGAGCCAGTGCGCCCCCAGCTCTCAGTCCGTCGACCAGTCCCACGTCGACGCGGTAGATAGGGAAGTCGAGCGCAGGGCATCCCTCCCTCCCGTCGATTCCTTGCCTCCTATCACGCAAACGGAGGTCGAAGATCTAATAATGGGTCTTAAATCCAAAAAAGCCCCCGGCCCTGACGGCATTTCGAATCGCGTTCTGAAATGCCTGCCCGCCCAACTCATCTGCCTCTTGGTGGCCATCTTGAACGCCGCCATGACGAACTGCACCTTCCCCGCTAAGTGGAAGGAGGCGGACGTCATTGGCATCCCCAAGCCCGGCAAACCTCGCAATCTCCCCGCGAGCTACCGCCCTATCAGTCTCCTCAACTCCCTGGCCAAGATATACGAGCGCCTCCTTCTGGCGAGGCTCAAGGACTTCATAACGTCCAGGGGTATCCTTATCGACGAGCAGTTCGGCTTTCGAGCCAAACACTCTTGCGTCCATCAGGTGCACCGCATCACGGAGCACATTCTCTCCGGTCTCAATGGGCCCGGAAGACCCGTCTACACGGGCGCCCTCTTCCTGGATGTCGCGAAGGCATTCGACAAAGTCTGGCACAACGGCTTGATCTACAAGCTCTACCGATTGGGTGTGCCGGACAGACTCGTGCTCATCTTACGAGACTTCTTGTCGAATCGCGCCTTTCGTTATCGCGTCGAAATGACGCGCTCCGCTTCCCACTCCATCAGTGCTGGAGTCCCACAGGGCTCAGTGCTCTCTCCGCTCCTGTTTAGCCTCTACACGAACGACATTCCTCGTTCGAGTGATGTTAAACTAGCTTTATTCGCGGATGACACCGCTCTTTATTATTCCAATAGGAACAAGGCCCTCATCACGAAGAAACTCCAGACCGCCGCCAATACCCTAGGGGATTGGTTCAGGAAGTGGCGAATCGAGGTGAACCCGGACAAGAGCGCGGCGGTGCTCTTCTCCAGAGGTGCACCTTCGCACCACTCTCTGCGCCACCCCGGAAGGAACCGAGGTCAAGTGACCATGTTCGACCGACCCATTCCCTGGGTCAAAGAGGTCAAATATTTAGGGGTCACCCTGAACAGTACCATGACCTTCGGCCCGCACATCAAGCGGGTCCGTCACCGAGCATCCTTCGTGCTCGGTCGTCTCCATCCGTTAATCTGCAAGCGGAGTAAAATGTCCCTTAGAAATAAGGTGACGCTTTACAAAACTTGCGTTCGTCCCATCATGACTTATGCGTGTGCTGTGTTCGGGCATTCGGCCCCCTCTCACATCGACAGACTTCAAGCGGTTCAAAACCGCTTCCTCCGTAAAGCCGTAGGAGCCCCCTGGTTCGTACGGAACGTCGACCTCCACTCCGATCTAGGTCTCGAACCTATTCGCGCCTTTATTAAAAAGGCGTCAACACGTCACTTCGCGAACGCATCTTCCCATGCGAATCCGTTAATCGTAGCCACCGCCGACTACGACCTCCCTCGCGACCCCTGCCGCTACCGCCGGCCGAGACATGTTCTCACCGACCCCCCCGATGCTTTGTCATCCCTTCTTTCCGCTCAGAATACGAGCGACGGCGTAGACGCAGACGCAGTAGTAGATCCCCTCCCATAGCCGGCGGTCGACCGGTGCGCTTAGTAGTGCACCCGTCCCCCTACAGCGACTGTCCCAACCGAGGGCGCCTCTCCGAGGCGCCCTCGAGTATGTCGCCTCTTGCCCTTCTGGCTGGCTGGAGCGTGGTGGTTGCACGCTCGCCTTTAAAATCCGGTGAAGCTGTAGAGGCCTCGAGGCCAACAGCGTGGATCATTCACACACACACACACACAAGGTTCCCCCTGAAGGCGTAAGCGGTCCTTCCACTAGCAAAGAGGACAAAAGCAGTGTACGAGCAAAGCCCCGTGCTAAAAAACACGAATATGCCTATTTTTATTAATATATTCGGTGCAACCATCGATCAAATGATGAGTGCAACCACTAGTTTCTTATACCCACCGAGTTGTTCTGTAATTAAGTATGTACCATACAGCACAGTGCCTAAGACAGGGCCAGTGTTTAGCTGTGTTCTGTGCTAGTGGTTATCTTTTAAAGTTTATTTTCACTATCTGTATGATTCCGTGTGTAGGTACGTCAAACATTTTACTGTCATTTCACTGTCACTGTTACACTCATTACTTGTGTAAACATTTTATTAATCATATAACTTATTTTTAGTATCTGTGGTTCTTTTGGCATAATGAACAATTGGGTTGTTGGCAGCACGGGAGTGCATAAAAAAGGTTGGCTGCTCTGGAGTGACGATTGGATTATGGCGGGATTTGAATAATAGCGTAATTATTAATATTTAACATTGTTATGAGTAACTGGAATGCTTTTATGAAATAATATAGCTACGTTACATCAACACTTCTGAACTAGTTTTATTTTACTTGATATCTATCTTGTAAAAGTGATACTTTTATTTCATTATAACTTGTATATCTGGGTTTTAGCCATAAACGTATATTGTTTATTATGTTATTTTATTATGTAACTTATCCTGAAATATTTAATTTTCATATAGTTTTTTATAGTATAACTTTAGTAGGTGGGTTAATTATTTATTAACTATATAGGTACCCTTTGGTTTACGGTTCTTTAAATTTGCCGTTGTATTTGTTTGTTGTTCTTTCTTTTCTTTGTATTGTAATTTTACGATTTGATTTATTGTACAAACTATTATTTATATAGTTATTTTTGTACCTATTTTGATTGCAATTATTTTTGTAATATATAATGATGAAAATAATAATTTGAATCTCGATCCTATTGATACTTTTCTATCTTGTTCCTCGTCAGACAGTAATGAAAGCTTTTATAGCGTTGCACCTTCCTTATATGATATCTCTTATTTCCGAATACTCTAATGTTACTAAAACTTTAATATCGTGCATATTAATGCTCAAATCATTCCCGCCCACTATCAGGACTTAGTTTTGACCATGGACAATAAAAATATCCATGCGATTTTGGACTCTAAATCTTTTTTACAGCCTTGTCTTTCCTCTACTGCCTTTCTCTTCCCGGTTTTCAGTTAATCCGCAATGACCGTACACGTAGTTCCTACGGTGGTGTTGCTATCTGCTAGACTATCTTCCTTACTCCATAGTTAGCAAATCAGCGCATCCTCCTCCGCCAAATACAGCGGAACACCTCTTGATTGAAGTTACTCTAAATTATTACAAAGTTCTTTTGGGTGTCTATTATTGCCCCTCTCTACATATTAACTTTTTTTCTTCTTTTGAAAGCCTCCTAGAAGACCTGACCCCGTCATATGATCACTCCATTATTATGGGTGACTTCATCACTTGTTTATTCAAGAATGACTAGCGATCTCGCAGTCCTAAAGGTTTAGTAGATTCTAGTAATATGGATATCCTCCCACTTACAGCAACTCATCATGCCCCTAACTGTACTCCTTCACTATTAGACTTAATTATAGTCTCTTCTATCGAACATGTTGTCAAATATGGCCAGTATAGTGCTGATGCCTACTGTTATCATGACCTGATATTTCTATCTTATAAAATTCGTCCCCCTTAATCTAAACCAAAGACTTTTCTGCAGCGCAATTTTAGTGCAATGAACCTTGCTCGTCTTCAACAAGATGCCAAGAAAATCGACTGGTCTACAGTTGAGGAGGAAGAAACTGTTAACACTAAAATCACTGTGTTCTATACATTACTCATGGAACTTTTCGATATACATGCTCCTGTCCGGGAGGTAAAGATGAAGCATCGTCCTGCACCTTGGCTGACTGAAGATATTTAGGTTCATATAGAAAAGAAAAATAGAGCTAAGTCGAAGTATAGGGCTGATTCTAGGGATAAGTACCGTGACAAATATCATCGGGCTAGAAACCGCTGTAACACAGCTTACAGGGACGCACAGAGGCGTCATATCCATAGTTCTATCGAAAACGGGGATCCCGCTATAGTCTGGAGGTTCCTTCAGACCTTAGGAATAGGTGAATCCTGACAAGATGTTACCTCAATTGACATTGACATGGAGCAACTTAATCAGCATTTCTCTAAGTCGTCAGCTTTGGATATAGTATTAAAGCTTCGCTCACTTTCTGCACATGTTTTCATTCCCTACGGTTTCTGAATACGATGTTAAAAAGAGTATTCTTTCCATTACTTCAAATGCCGTCGGAAGTGACTATATTAGTCGTAATATGATCATACCCATTCTTGACTCCTTATGCCCCATTATCACTCATATCCTGAATTCTTCCATCACAACTGGCATTATTCCAAATTGCTGGAAGGACGCCCAAGTATCTCTTTTGCCAAAAAAGGCTAATCCTAATTCCTCTTCAGACTGCCGTCCAATCTCTAGTCCAGACTATATCCTGCTCGTGGTTGCTGACTGCTATTGGTCTGGTCCTTCTGAATAGACATAACAAAAACAGTTTTTGGTCCCATCCCTTCCTTTCCTTCGTCCTACCCAGTCCCTTTTCCCCCGGCTTGAGCCGAAAGGTTGTGGCGCCTGGCTGCGCCCCTCCGTGGGGTGCAGCAGGTGGCGCCTGTCGTTTGGGTGGTCGGTCGAGGTCAAAAGCGCGGCGCTAGTGTGCGCCGTGTATTTTGGAAGAGGGAAGGACCTCCCGACCGCCCGCTGGGCTGTGGGGCCCCTTTTGGGTCCCTAGCCCGGCCGTGCTGGGCCGACCGGCTGCTGCTGCTTGCTGCCAGAGGGGCGGCGTGGTGGCAGTTGGAAGGCTCACGTGCCTATGTGGCGCCTGGTTGCCCCCTCACACTCCCTCTGGAGAGAGAGTTGGGTGCAGCAGGTGGCGCCGCCCCTGTTAGGGAGCCG
The DNA here is from genome assembly GCA_905147815.2 of Phalera bucephala. NCBI lineage: Eukaryota > Metazoa > Arthropoda > Insecta > Lepidoptera > Notodontidae > Phalera > Phalera bucephala. The sequence continues at coordinate 35,901,483 of LR990617.1, forward strand.
TTCGGACGCTCGCCCCCAGGGGTGTGGCGCAGATCGGCTCGGTGGTACGGTGGTCGGTGTAGGTTTGCGTAATCTTCCGACAGCCTGCTGGGCGGTGGGGCCCCTTCGGGTCCATAGCCCATCCGAACCGGGCCAACCGGCTGCTGCTGCATGCCGCCAGAGGAGTGGCGCGGCGGCGGCTGGCGGCTAGGGCGCCTGTGGCGCGAAGGGGGCCCGTGGATATCTCCACGGCCTCGGATGTCAAAGTCCGGGTACATGGGTGTCTCTACCGAAATACCTGGGTGGTAGACTCGGAGGAGTCTGCCTCCCAGCCCGAGAGGGAGACGCCGCGTTCCCAATCCTATAATATCTAAATCCAAATAACAGGTGAAGTTAAAACGTCCTCACTTTTCGAGTGCCAGCCATTACCGAACCCCAAAAGGCCCACCTACCGTTTATTTAAACAGGTAACATTATAACGGTAACCAACTATTAAATAAATGACACCGATATTTCTGGTCCGACCCGAAATAGATGGCGGTATACTTGTGGTTCGTAATAGCAAAATGTTAAAATTATGTTTTGGTGAAAATATTATTTCATATACTGAGTTTTTAGATTTACGCGAAAAAAAACTATTTTTCGGATTTTATCGTGGTTTATTTTTGAACGTCGGGAAATTAAAATCAGAAATAAACCGCGATTAATCCCAAAAATAGTTTTATTTCATATTTTAGTGGCATGCTAATAAGGATAAAAAAAAATGCTATTTGATATATTTTGAACAGTTCTTTTTGTATTTTCTTTCCCTCTTAGAACTAAACTTAGCCTCACACTAGTAATTATTCCTATGTCGTGGGTGCTTTTACAAATATGAAATTCACATACACAAACCACTTAAACCAAGATTTGTGTATGTGGAACGAACCCGCGACTACTTAATTTAATGTTTGGAACAGTCTACGCCCTAACCACTAGTACAAACCGTCGTCAGACGAATGACCAATTTTCTCATAGTAATAATCATCTACTCGTATCATCACGCCAGATCTCTTGCAAGAAGATATAACTAGATACCAAAACGTTTCATGGACTTATTTTCAATTTTTTCATGACAAACTCTGATTAATACTCACTTACTCATAATTCGTGTGTTGATCCAAATAGAAAAGAAAGTAAAAATTATGCAAAAAAGAATAGTGATCTTTTCAGATTACCTTTTACAAATTAGTTGTGGTCACGTTAGGCAGTCAAAATATATACATACTCGTATACACCGTCACGCCTATATTCCCCAAGCGGGGGTGGCAGAGGTGTAGGTCGTATGCAATAGGGGGCGAGCCTATCGCCAAATATCGGGGCAAACAATTCCAGACTCCGAACTCATACAGGGAATTTTGCGTTGGAAAAACTACATTTGCCCGATGTAGGATTTAAACCCAGGACCTCGTGATCACGAAGCGATGCGCTTTGCCACTAGACCAACTAGGCAGTCCCCCGAGATTTTGAAATACTTAATTCTAAACGTAAACAAGGAGTATACCTCGATTAGAGCATTAGGGTCCAATTTAAACAGGCGTTATTTAAACTTAAGCAAAGTTTGCCAAAACCTTTATGACGGTTCAGCACGTTTCTGTAGTAATATTTTCAAAAACTTTGATTACTAAAAGTTTGATAAAATTATGCCCTTATTCGCTAGGACCAAACGCGGTGCGTTACGATAACTTTGTGAAATGATGGTATAATTGTATTTTGTACCATAACCAGTGCTGGGCATTATTCAATTATTTTCTTTTAATTATATAATAATATCAGCCTATACTGCCCACTGCTGGGCAAAGGCCTTCTCTCACAAATCGAGGTGAGAGAGATTAGGTCATACTCCACCACGCGGACCCCAGTGTGGATTAGTAGAGCATTTTTTTAAATTATAGGATCATTTAATTTCAGTTTCAATCAAATTAATTTATAAGACGTCAAAAGCTGTGTGTATGTGTGGATGTGTGAATGATCTACGCTGTTGGCCGCAGGGCCTTTACAGCTTCACCGGACAAGAGGGCGAGCGTGCAACCACTACGCTCGAGCCAGAAAGGCAAGGGGGCAACTAGCTCAAGGCCGCCTCAAGGAGGAACGGCCTCGGCTTGGACAGTCGCTATGGGGGAGGGCGTATACTAGGTCTCTCGCCGTAGTGCTCTACACCGGCCGGCGGGCGATTCTTCGACCTCGCCGCGAGGTCGGTGTCTTATCCTGTGTGCGGTATCTGTATCCGAAAGAAGGGATATAAGGGCATCAGGAGGGTCGATGAGAACATGCCGCGGACGGCGGTAGCGTCTGATGGTAGCGGATTTCTATGATCGGACGCGTTCGCAAAATATCGGAGATCGAGATCGGAATGAAGATCAACATTTCGTATGAACCACGGGGCTCCGACGGCTTTGCGGAGGAAACGGGATTGAACTGTTTGGATGAACTGTCTATCGATGTGAGAGCGGGCGGCGTGCCCGAACACCTCACAAGCGTACGTCATGATGGGCCGTAAACAAGTTTTATAAAGTATCACCTTATTCCTAAGGGACATTTTACTCCGCTTGCAGATCATCTGGTAAAGACGACCGATCACAAAGGCTGCTCGGTTACGGACTCGCTTGATGTGCGGTCCGAACGAAGGTCATGGTATTGTTTAGGGTGATCCCTAGATATTTCACCTGTTTGACCCGGGGAATAGGTAGGTCGAACATGGTCACTTGACCGTGATTACTTCTGGGGTGGCGCGGGGAGAGGCGCGGTGTGGCACCTCTGGAGAAGCACACCGCAGCGCTCTTGACGTCAAACGCCTCAGTCCCTCTAGTGACGATGAGTGCTGTAGAGCACTCAAAACGTCGGAAACTTAAATATCTAAAATAAAATCCGAAAGATTTTTCTATCTATCTATATGATATAGATGATAGAAACATCTTTCGGATGGCTGGCGTGATGATATCACGCCAGCTCCCTCGCGGGGTAGGCGAAATATTTTTATTTCAATTTAATCGTTTTTACAATTAATTATTGCCCAACTATACCAATAAAGAACATTTTACGAAGTTACCGTATCGCGCCACGTTACGTATTTGATTGGTTACAGCGAATATAGTCCCAGTTTGTTAACACAGACAACGCTCAAATAGATCATCAGCTTATTTATTTGTAGTTAAAAGATACATTTGGTAATCTAATGGCACATAGTGAGTACGATCACGAGGTAATGAGTTCAAATTCTAATTCGGACAGTGGGCTTTTTTATCAAAAAAGATCGAACGATGCTGTGTAGACGCTGTGTAGGGCTTGCCTTCATTCACACTAGGATTTAACATCGTCAGCTATATATGGGTCTAGACTGGACACCCCTGCATCCCCCACTTAGGGAATATAACCCGAGAACAACTTTAAGGGAACCACGCGAAAATCTTTCAACTATCTATTTAATTAATTCCCAGCCATTAAACTAAAGCATAATTAAATTATTTGACCGCGAAGACAAACCACAAGTTATGCTTTTTAAATAATTACTAGCAGTAACTCAGCTAGCCGTTTTATATACCATTATGTCGCTGCCAAATTGAAAAATTCATCGTATCTATATGGAAATTCTACAATTTGCAAAGAAATAAAGAAATTTTATTTGTTACAGCCAGGAAGTAAGAATTTCTTTCTTCGTAATCAATAGTTTCTTGATATAGACTATTAATGTGTTCTTAGATTTACGCGATAAAACACATAAGAGATAAAACAATTATTCGGATTTTTGCTTTTTTAAGTTCCTAACGTTTCGAGTGCTTTGCAGCACCCATGGTCATGGGAAGGACTGAGGTATGAGATGGCGACGTGGGGGGCATTGGTGTGAAATTAGGGTTATTATTTATTAAAAGGTAATCCGATAAAGAACCAAAGTTATCGACATAGCTCGCAGACTCAGTAAGCTAAAGTGGCAATGGGCTGGTCACATCTACAGAAGGACCGACGGCCGATGGAGCAAGCGTGTCCTAGGGTGGAGACCGCGACTTGGTAAGCGTAAGGTAGGACGGCCCCCAGCTAGATGGACTGACAAAAGGGTCAGACTAGATGCGGAAGGCGGAGGACCGTGTGCAATGGCGCGTGTTAGGAGAGGCCTTTGTCCAGCAGTGGACTGCGATAGGCTGATTGATTGATTTATTAAAATGTTCCTACTTCCAGGGAAATATTTCAACAGGTGAGCCTGCAGAGTTACTTATTAAAAAATAAATTGGGTAAATTTCATAGCAAACGGCAACTTTGCGACTGTCATGAAGTGACATTTCAAATGATGACAGCGTTAGTTGCGATTTTGGCCGCTGGCCGCAAGATCTTTGTATGATAGTTGCCAATAGATGGAAGTATAAATTTGCGCACTAATAATTGTTCGCAGATATGACAGGGTAAGAATTAGAATTCTATCTAGCTATCTATATCATCAAGCCAGATCCCTTGCGGGGTAGGCAGAGAGTACAGAGTTCCAACAGGTTCTTTCCATAGATACCTCTCTGGCTTCTTCCACTCTCATGGTTCGTCTCATACACGCTCGCCAGTTACGGAGACTCTTGACTTGTCCTTCAGATAAGACTTTGTCTATTTGGTCATGGTAAGACAGTCTAGGTCTAGAAAGAATGTCAGAAGATAGAATGACAAAACAGATATACAATGCGAAAGTGTATAAAGGATATAGGTACCGGGGAAGACCTACACTATCGAATTAAAGCTGTAAAACCCAGCCTTGCAATTCTAGTTAACCCAAGAACCGTATTATACGGTAATTGGAATACTAATGAGAACGAACAAACTTACAGAGCAAATTGTAAAGTAGATTACGTGTACATACAAAATTAAGGTAATAAAACATTACAGCGCCGAGCGGAATGTTGCCAGACATATATTTAGTTAATTTTAGCCTGCCGTTAATTAATCACCGTCACACCTATATTCCGCAAGCGGGGGTGGTAGACGTGTACTGAGTACACCCACTTTTCGCCGACGATGTAAGGTCCCATGTAATAGCGGGCGAGCCTATTGTCATAAGCCGGGCACAATTCCAGGCTCCGGACTCATACCAGTAAGTTTTCCTCAAAAAACTACATTTGTCCAACCTAGAATTTGATCCCAGACCGCGTAATCATAAAGCGATGCGCTTTGCCACTAAATGATCGAGGCAGTCGTTAATTAAATCATTATGAAATATTGAAATGCAAATGTGACGGACGCTTCAGCGGAGTGTTTAAGAGCTTAAGCCGCTCCGCCCACTGGATCAAATAGTCGCGGGTTCGATTCCCGCACGGGACAAATCTTTGTGTGAGCCACAATTATTTGTTTACGTCACAGAAATGAATCGTAGTGTGAGGCTACGTTTTTAAAGAGAAAAAAAATATATAATGAGGAATTAAAAGCAGTGATAGATGTTAAGCCTAGCCCCAATTGTTAAAGCCAACGTCAAAAAGCATCGTCATGGAAGTATTTGAACTGTACCACAACTACATCATCAGGCGAAAGACGTCCACTGCAGTACAAGGCGTCACCCAAAGATCACCATGATGATCAGCTTTTGTACTGTACGCATCCAGCTTTCACCAGGTCATCGGTCCACCTCGTGAAGAGCCTACCCACTCCACGTCTACACAACTACGCTCTTTGAGAAATTCTTTGCTGGCAACCTGGTTACTTATTGAGAAAAAACACTCCATGGCAACCAGTAGTAAGGTGCAATTATCATCTGCACAGGGCATAACTGAATCTCCTTACTGTGATTGTGGAGACTCAGTGCAGACTATCCAGCACATCGTGGAGAACTGCCCCACTAGGAAATTTAGCGGCGGATTCTAGGGGCTGCACCAGCTGACACCAGAGGCTAAACAATGAATCCTTCACTCTGATATAACATTTTGATCGTATATCGCATTATTAAAAGTACATCACCATACGATGATAGGTAAGAAAGAATACAAAATCCTCTTTCGCAATGGTTACGAATGTCAGTTGCCATCGTGATCGAATGGGACAAATTTAGGTTTTGACCAATCTCAAATTTGACAAATCAAGTATCTAACGAGATTCTGCGTATTCCCCAGGCAGGTCATAGGCGTACTGTGTAATAGTAGGTGAACCTATTGTCATTATACCGGGCACCATTACACTGCTCTTGAAAATTTTGCGGTAGAAAAATCACACTTTTCCGACCTGGAATTCAAAGCCGGACCTCATGGTCTACTAGACCAAGGAAGTAGTATTATTTTTACAAGTATGAAATTTAGCTAAACAATAAAAGCTCTTGCTGAGCCAACCGCTGTATAATCCACAATTACAGTCCAAGAAACGCGAACACATTTCAAGTTTTCTCACGGAAAAAATGAATTCAAATTACAAGTTTTAAAGAGTCAATTTAGGAAGCGTCGACCACCGCTCGCTTTTAATTAAGAGGACGGGACGCGAGGGTAGAACGATAAAAAAATAATAAAATCTACCCTCATTTGAAAAAATATAAGTTCTGATTGTGATCGCTGGTGTTGCTAATGGGATTAAACTTTGGTATTTATTGGATGGATATGGGGGGGATTTTGGCTAGGACTCAGTCTTTTACGGAACATTGAGACTGAATTATACGGGTAAATCGAAGTCTGGGTACCTACGTAAAAATTGAAAATATACTATTTTAAAACATAACCGTGGAATGACCTGCCCTTCTTCCTTATAGGAATGGCGTTCCGAAGGTATATATGATAGTAGAATCTTTCTTACTTTTCTAACGATTTATAAATACTTGAATCTATCCTAGATTGAGTTTTGTAATGTAATCAAAATCCGAGGCTTTCAAATATATGTTCCTATACTAGTTAAGTTCATGACTATAGCTATTTACTTTCTTTATATAACATCTGCATTTCTCAAGCGGGAGGAACAAGATGTGTTGTGTGATCCAAATTTTGCCAATAATGTTAGATCGGGATGTAATATAGGGCGAGTCTATTGCCACATTACTTGACTCCTAACTACTATTGAGAGAAAACCACACTTAGTCTGGCCTTATATTTGAACCCAAGATCTCGTGATTGCCAGTAGCACTTAACGCCACTAGGCTAACATAACAGTCAGCGCAACATAATATATGTACTACATAATGTCACCATACAACTCTTGTCAATATACATCAGTACAACACAAATTCCTTTTTATTGACAATCACTAGATGCCATTCATGTATACATAAATAGTATTTACTATTATTACTAAACATTTGATCGTTCCATTCTTCCCAATAAATTGAGCACAAGATCACGTTAAAGAGGACAAAAGACAGGTGCACTCGTCCATTCCTACTTCCAGTGCAATGTTAGGAGACAGCTTTCAATAGCCAATGTCTCCGGCAAAGCGACTTCTTTTTGATATTTTAGAAAATACGTATCCCGGCTTGGAGTTTAAACATTTATTTATCGTAACCCATATGTGTGACATTGATAAAAGTAACAATTTGTAGGATGGTATGGTTGAATAAAGATATTTCTACAGTAAAATGAGTATTACGATTTTTAAATAAGACTTGGTATGAAATAGAATGTTTTTACGAGTCCTTTGGCCAATTTTATTAAAGTTAAGTTTCAGATGAAGGACATACGACACAACAACGACCAATTTGAACGTACTATGCAGTACGTTCATTTTAAATTTCAATTTACCTATTGATAACAACTACTCTCATTAGAATGTGTCTTTACACAAACTATCACCAGTTACAACCGAAATTATTTTTACAACGACCAGATGGTATAAATGGTTTTGCCAATAATTTTTGTATCTGATGTATATTAAGCAATTTCACTCACAATTTGTATTTAAGAAACTGAACAACATAGTGAGAATTTCTATTTCAAAAGAAGTTATCTTGGTAGTTATTTAAGCTATCTATCATCTCTATTATATATATCATCATTCCTGATATTCTCATCATCATCATCATCATCTCAGCCTATACTTGTCCACTGCTGAACATAGGTCTCCCCAATCGCTTTCCAGCGTAACCGGTCCGATGCCACCTGCATCCAACGATTTCCTGCGATTTTCACAAGATCGTCGGTCCATCTGGCAGGCGGTCGTCCAACGCTGCGCTTGCCAATACGTGGTCTCCACTCTAGAATCTTTCTGCCCCAACGCCCGTCCGATCTTCGCGCTATGTGGCCAGCCCATTGCCACTTCAGCATGCTAATCCTGAGGGCTATGTCGGTGACCTTGGTTCTTCTACGAATCTCCTCATTCCTGATTCGATCACGTAGAGAAACGCCGAGCATAGCTCTCTCCATAGCTCGCTGAGCAACTCTGAGCTTTTTTTATGAGACCTATAGTAAGAGACCACGTCTCTGATCCATATATCATCACTGGTAACACACATTGACTAAAAACTTTAGTCTTTAGGCACTGAGGTATTTTGGATGAGAAGATGTTGCGCAGTTTCCCGAACGCTGCCCAGCCGAGTTGGATTCGTCGATTGACCTCTCTCTCAAAGTTGGACCTACCTAACCGGACTACCTGTCCCAGGTAAATGTATTCGTCGACAACTTCAAGGGTAGAGTTCCCAACAGTGAGTGCGGTGGGTACGACATGGACGTTAAACAATATTTTCGTTTTTTCCATGTTCATTTTAAGACCCACTTGTTGAGATACTCTGTTGAGGTCGCCGAGCATTCGTCCTAGATCTTCCAGTGACTCCGCCATGACCACAATGTCGTCGGCAAATCGAAGGTGAGTGATGTATTCGCCATTGATGTTAATGCCAAGTCCTCGCCATTCCAAGAGCGTGAAGGCGTCCTCTATGGTGGTCGTAAACAGTTTCGGAGAAATGGCGTCTCCCTGTCTTACTCCTCTTTTTATGGAGATCGCCTTCGTGCACTGCCCTTGTACTCGGACTGACATGGTGGCGTTATTATACAAGCACTTCAACACTTCGATGTACCGATAGTCAATGCGGCATCGCTGGAGAGAACTAAGAACCGCCCAAGTCTCGATCGAATCGAAGGCTTTCTCATAGTCCACAAACGCCAAGCATAGTGGCCGATTATACTACTCGGTCTTCTGTATAATCTGCCGCAGCGTATGTATGTGGTCTATGGTACTAAAGCCTTTCCGGAAACCGGCTTGTTCGGGAGGCTGGAAATCATCAAGCCTGCGTTCGAGACGATTCGTGATGACTCTCGAAAACAACTGATATTCTAGCTTGATTAAATTTTAATTGTTTTATTTTAGTGAAGAATGTATTTTAAATAATAAATTGCTTAGGTGGTACGACCAAATAACAGATCTACATGTTAATGAATTTCATGTTAAATAAAGCACTTGACATGGTTAGTTTTCTATTTCAAACGCTGTCCACTTCCGCCAAACGGCTAGTTAAATAGATCAACAAATTGGCGCAACCCAGAGTTGGCGGTAGTGCAATTTGGCCAGTAAATTAGATCACGGTGCCTCCGTCTGTGGGAACATCGTACTTTGCCAGCGATAGTTTCGTGTTGCCGTGAGGCTTTGAAAAGGTTCAGATGCTAATGTAATTTATATTTTCTAATTGAATTGTATACTTTAGCACCTATTACATTGGAACTTAACATTGTCGGCGATATTTGGGTATACACAGTACACCTCCACCATCCCAACATGGGGAATATAGGCGTGACGGTGCTGTATTATAGGTCCTTTTTACCGTCTGATTTTAGCAACATTTCGACATAGTGCACTTTACTATATAGCAAAATATACCCACATGATGTATAAATGAGGTAATATAAATCACAGCACAGCATCTGTGAACTTTAAATAAGTTATTCTTTGGTATTTTTAATTTATTTTTCCTTGAAAGAGAAAAAATAATGTCTCTTGGTTTCGCAATCCAATAACAATTTATTCGTATACTTATTTTGTGCATTTTATGCGCACATTATCATCCACAAAATTAATATTTCGTGCCTCTATATTTTGAGAATCCCTCCAAGAACTCTACTATACCTTACTTACTTGCATACTTCTAGGTGAATGACTTAAACCTCTCGAAGCAATTTATTACTAGTACTTAGACGAAATCCCATTGAACGCCCTCGTTCCTACTACGTTAAAATGCACTAAATTTAAGTGCCAGGATGCTAATGTATTTCTAAGCTGTTGACGGAATCTAACTGCAAAACTTGTGTTGCCTGTTAGCAGCTAAAAAATAAACTATCGCGCTCTAATGTGTTCTTCTAACGATGCAAGTACTTAACACTTTGTTCATTACCCTGATTACTGCAAGTATCGTTCCTATAAAAGGAAACAACTTTTCTAATTATTTCGTTTTAGATACAAGTTAACTGATTCTATCTTAGAAAAAGTATTATCGAAGTCTTTCTATCAAAAATTCTTAGTAACCGTCCGTATTCTGATATAAAAGCAACACGCTCCTCTTGTTAGTTTAGGACCTAACATTGCTAAAGAAATTTGATCCCCGCTCTTAAATAAACACAGCATTATATTACGAAAAACTGCGCGAAATTATAGATCAGCGATCCCGAAAATACCTCACAAATCGATCTCACCCAAGCCTTTAACAGATAACAATCATCACCAAGACATCGCTAAGCGGTGAACTTCCACAACTTCCCAAACTCTGACCACTTTACTTCGTTTATTAGTTCCAGCAGTCGTGCTACAGACAACTGGACTGCAATATGTAGCAGTGTTTCTTAGTTGTCCGCCTTCAGAACAAAGTGCTAAACTTCGGTGTATCTTGATGACGCACAAGCTGAGTTTGAGGGTTCAAAACTTGAAGAAACACCTCAAATAGTTGCTTGCATTCCAGGAAGGGTGGCTTAAGGTACATTGTGAAGAAATCTTAGTTTTGTTGCGTGCGAAAACTTCCAGTGAAAAATTAGATGACACTTAAAACACAACTGAAGTCAGTTTGGCGCTTCGTAAATTATAACTACAAATTACGAAATTTCGTACGTGCATATACGAGAAAATAACAGTTTTATAATCATTAAATACTCGTTACGTAGACTATCAAACCGGATTGTTGGTAATTATATTAATTTTGTAATTCTAAAAAGTTTACAAGCTCAAACCCAAAACTTTAAGAAGCTAATAATGGTCATAGTAGTCGGTTAGAACTATGTAACAGCGGTTGGCAACCACGTAATATTGCCCAGATGGTTTTGCCCGCTCAAAATGACTTTTCATGAGCTTACATATCAGCCGATTATTCAGAATTTCAATACATAAAGATACTCAAATTTCATAAGTATCCAACATTATCATAAACCATATTCACTTTACACAAGCCGTAAATAAAATCATATCTAAAATATTCTACAAAATAGGTTTGAATACATTTTCGGGCTCATAATGTATGCTCCATTCTTTTGAATCCTATTGTACAAACTTTACAAGAGTATCTATAGCACTGACCGTAGCACGTACATTGAAGCCAGCGTCCATTCGCGCGCTAAGACCAGCCTTTTCATATGTAACGGCGAAGACGGTGTATTGAGTGCGAGTCTGGCCTCTAGAGATAGTTGGAATATATTTAAATAAGCGAGAACAGGCCGACTATTGAACTTGTGGGGCAATAAGATAGCGCTGGTAATAATGCTTTAAAGATATATTTTTAAATACGAGTATGTTAAATTTATTTAAATGATGTTAAAATGAAATATCTTTGTGCTAGATATATTTGTATGTGTTTTGATTTATTTTACAACTATGCTTTGTTTGTAGCATACTAATTCATCATTCCATTATTTTCTTTAGATAATTGAGTATTTATAATCTATAGTCAGTTTTAACATGGGTTTAACATCTGCAAATCATCCTTTCTTAGGAAAATATAGAATTTTGGGCTCAATCAGAAGATAAAAAAAAAATTTTTATTTTTCAATTTTTAGTGATGAGGAAATAATTATGTTTATTTATATACCTGTATTATATTATTATACAGTAAGGATCTTACAGAATGGATATAATACTCATAGTAACTGTTTTTACACATTCGTGCTGTTTGCGGTCAAGAGGCCCGTGGTGTATCTTTAAATTCCAAGGTCCAATACCGATACAATTAAAATGGGACTACCCCGGAGCAATACTGGACCCAATGCAAAAAGAATCATCACAATTGGTTTATTAGCAAAGAAGTTATCAAAAGCATAAATGAATAATGAACTTCCTCCTTTTTTTTAAAGTCGTTTAATATTCTGCTTAGTTCTATAGTAGAGTACCTATAGGATTGACGTTATACCCAGAATATCTCAATCTACACATTTGTATTGCTCGTCGTTGAGGAGTTCCCTGGTGTATCTTCAAAGTCCAAGGTTCGATACTGCTGAAATTAAAATGGGACCACCTTGGAGCTATACTAAATTCAATGAAAAAGAATCATCAAAATCGATTTGTAATTAGCGGAATGATCGCGTAACATACATACAAAAAAAACATACAGTCAAATTGAGAACCTCCTCCTTTTTAGAAGTCGGTTAAAAACAGATCAGATTTTAATCCGAAACCTAAATAGTAACTTTCATTCCAATTACCTTAACTATTAATTAAGCAAATACTATACTATATACCCATTACCCTCACTTTTATCGGGATATTTTGCCAGATATACCTTTAGCTCCTTCCAAGACTTGCTATCTCTCTAGTGTCTCCTGCTATGTGATAAGTAACCTTACAGCGTCATTTTAAAGTCCCAGTTTGCATATTTATAGGCATCCGAATAGCGATGAGCTCGACCTCCGAGAGATTGCGCCCCATTCACTCAGCCGCTCGTTTTTCCAGCGAATTTCATTGCATTCGTTTGTTACGTACTAGCTATTAAACTACTCACATAGGTGCAAGACTTGAAGATCCTCGTTACAAAAGAATGCATGTTTATGTATAATTTGAAGTCTTTGCATTAAAATAAGCAACAAATGAGTAATTTGTATTCACAACTACAACTTGGAACAGTCAGTTAACAAGATATTTAAAACACTAGAAATTGATATCATTAAATAATTACTGGATGTTGTAATCATATAATTTATTGTTCCCAAACTTGATATCTAAATTAAAGTAAATTTGAGATACGTTCGTTAACTGAACACCAGAAATAAACATAAACTTGTGTTACCAATTTTTAGGCTTAAAAAAGTATTCACTTCCTTGTATGAGTCGATATTCGCTGCTACAATAAGATACCGAAGCCCATATTAGATTTGCCAAATGACAGATTTAAAAGTTATATTAAATCTTTACTAATGAGTAGTCTTATACTGTAAATGATTTTCTAAATGATACAAATGCCTTTACATAAATTACCTGAAGTTCCCAAGAATATGAAGTTAAGTGCAGCGTATGCTGCCTAGCGAGCGTTAATAGGTTTTAAATATTATTTTTCGAACGATGTAGACAGGGTCGTGGATTGGTCATGCTCACTAAAATGTCTTTGCTAGTGGCGGCTCTGTGGAGTGGGTCACTTCGTCCCCTATGTTATGGTCGAGGAGCGATGGCTGCTTCTGAAGTCATACTCGTGAACGGGTGCTGCTGGTGGGGACAGATCCGTTCTCTATCCTTTGACTGATTAAACATGTACCGTGGTACTGTTGAATTTAGTCTCGTTAGGGATCACACTGGAGCTGTAACCAATTATTTTGTACGCACTCTTTATTTATTTTATAGTAACCCTTTCTCTTAATATTATTATTATCATCATCATCAGCCGACTGCAGGACAAAGGCCTTCCCCAAAGATCGCCACAACGACCGGCTTTGTGCTGTACGCATCCAGCTTCTACCTGCGACCTTCACCAGGTCATCGCTCCACCTTATTATTATTGTACTTTTTATTATATATCTTCACAAAGTCCCTATTCTGTAAATGAGAGGGCTATGTAGACAATGATACCATGAATCTAAGCACACTTATGTTTAATCTATACTTAAGCACATCTAGTTTAGCGCGTTCTGCACTGTTCTCCCATACTCCATGAATGCAATATATACAAAAAGAAGAACACTCTCATTTTTAAAAAGAGTCACCTTAAGTTTCTTGCACTTTTCCACAGAAATGACTTTCCGAACAGGTGGTAGTCTTAAGCAATCAATGACTTTCTATTTTGACTATTCCTAAGTGCGTTTTAGTCTATATGCATAAAAAACTTTTGATTTTGATACTGTACCTGTTAAGCCGAGTTAGAAGTGACGGCTTACGGCCGGTTTCAATATTCAACTCAAGGATAGTTTTGCTTATTGTCAGTAGAATGTTGATAGATTTTTCATACAAAATATTACAAAATTCTATTACATGCAGTTAGCAAATCTACCATTGAGTTAAATATTGAAACCGGTCGTTATTCAGACTCAAATCTATTCTCAAACAATAAATTCGACTTCTCCTTATCAGATGATTTCGTTTCTCCAAAGTTGGCGTATATGCCTAGAATTTGGAAACCCAAAATATCTACATTACAGCATATACCGCAATAACGGGTAAATTATAATGCAAACAAAATTAAATGTACCAATATTAAGTCCGCATGATTTATGCCACCCGGCAGGAATCTGGGGCTATGGGACTGGCGACTGGCCAACCTATTATTATGGCTGGCAATTTAAAAACGCAACCCCAATAATATTCTTCGCTAACAAAACTTTACGATGAATTGATATTGGGAAACTTAACGGTCCACCAATGGATCAATGACCTGATGAAGGTCAAAGGTATAAACTGGATGCATACAGTACAGACCAATTTGTCGTGACGGTGTTTAGAGGAGGTTCTGCAGTAGACATCATGATGATGATTTTTAATTTGATTACATTTACGGTGCCTCAGAGTAGGTAAGAGGATTTTGAACCCGTTTTTATTTCTCAAAATGAAACATCCAAATTATGACTGAGATGTCCTGACAAATCAGTCGTGCTAACAAATCAGAAATCATGGCGTACGACTACCTCTATTAAAACAAAGAGGAGATTAAAACAAAGTTAGAGGTACCTAGTAATAGCTTAATTTCCTCAATTCTCTGTTGTATCGTTGTTTCATCATAGCATTAGGTCAAAGACATGTTGCGTATTTATATATGTTAAAATACAGCCTCCACTCCGCGGAAATCTACCATGATGATATGTAGGTAAATAAAAAAAATTAAATCGTTCGTTTCTTTTTCTGCTACCAACTCTTTAATCAAGTTTATGGTATGCCAAAGTCAGCAGCCCTAATTGTTCTTCTCTCCAGTTTAAAGTTTCACCTAATTTTAACTTAAACTTCCTTTGCTCCCAACTAGTAACTAGATACACTGAAACACTTTGTACAAAATAGTTGTTCTCTCACAATGTTAGCGTGCTCATCTCCCTAATGACACTAATGCAGTGTTAGGTGAACATTAACGGGCTTGTATGCGTTTAACTGCCCGCTGACTTGCAGTTTTCACACAATTAGGAGCTTAACGAGCAATTGAGTGGGTGCAATCGACCTTACACAAATATGGGCCATTCTTTTTAAGAGTAAAGTCCTGGAGATTTTTATGCCTACGAGAATAGGTTACTGGCTTAACCTCATTGATATGTGGGGCTTGGTACGACTGGGGATCACCAAGTTATACCAATGCATACTCAATTTGAAATAATACCAAATAGCGCTAAACAAAACTGAAGCGCTCGTAGACCCACAATTTTTCTTACCAATCTCTAAAGTTAAGTAACATTCGGCTCGGTCGGTCTGACATAGTTGACCGTTTGTCGCAACTCCATTTTCGAGCGTCTCAGAGCTTTGGAAGGCTCGTTAAGCTGTTTATCCTTTAGTCGAGTTTAAGCCTCATGAGCGGCTTCATAAATTTCAAGAGTATATAGCTACAAACCTGCCTTTACTAACCCGCAATGGGTCCGCATAGTGACCTAATCTCCCACATCTCTATTTGTGAAATAAGAGCATAGGGCTCTATAGTGATTAATACACGCAAAAGAAAATTCAAATAGATACCTAATATTAAATTCGTTTAATTACTAGAAGCATTAAATTCAATATCTCACTTAAATCAAACCCGAAGAATATTAATAGATGCTACAGATATAATATTAAATTCGGTCGAACAATCGCCGATTCCTCCGGGAGGCGGCGGTCCGCTGAATTTATCGCTTCATTTGTTTGCTAGCTAAATTTTATAGCTAACGAGGTTACGAGACAGATTTTAAAGGGCATCATTGTGAAAAGGTACTCGACTTAAGCTGAAGATACACTTATTGCTACTTGAAGATATTGGGCTTTTAATATAATTACTTAAAACTTACACATAGAAGCTTTAGTTTTTTATACTTTTACGATTCTATAAACGTATTATTATAACAATCCTTTGAAGATCGGATACCGTTTATCCTACTGTACATCATTTAAACAGATGAAAAACAACGCACTGTCACGCCAATATTCTTCAAGAGGTGTACTATGTACGCCCACATATCGCCGATAACGTTAAGTCTTAATGTAATATAGAGCGAGCACAATTCAAGACTTCGGGCTGCTACTGAGACGACTGATAAAAATCCACATTAATGGCTGGGATTCGATAGGGCCTCGTGATCGCCAGTTACACTATCTGCCACTAGACTGTTCAGTACCTCGTGTACTAAACTACGACTATGCTTAAGGTCACCCTTTGTGTTACTTTTAGTCTATTTTTTTGTAATATGACATATATGTTCTTCGTGTACGTTAAAGAGTTATTTATTTATTTATACCAGAAACTCAATCTCTAAGAATAACGCTTAAAGAATTAATTCTGCTCCTAAAAATATGTTTTCTGCTAACCTACTTTATCCTACTACTAGAAAAACATCTCCCCTATTACCTTCCAAGTGGATCTATGATTAGCCATCTCAAGCCATTTTATTTGAAACCCATTTAAAAATATATTTCAATCCAACACCAAACCTGTAACGCAATTGAATTTACAACATATCACAAATCATATAAAAAACACCTGTAAGAAAACCATGTTCCTAATTAAGTGAACAAGCTTAATGCTCGACTAAGCTAAATTTCTCGACGCCAAATGCTTAAACATCCAATGAGTACACACCATTGCCAAAACGGTGATAATTATTACGGTTGTTAATGTAAGTATTCGATATCAAATATAATTCTTGGAAGTGCTTACGTGCCGTGAAATTTGAAGACATTGTGAAATTCTGAGATTTCAGTTCTATGATTTCGGGTACACGTTGAATTTATAATAGAATTCATGAACGTATTGTATTACTGTGTATGTTTTAGACAAAACATTTCACTTTACCAGAACGACTAAATAAGTCTATTGCTGTGAAGTGTCACAATTATTATCTATGCTTAAATATTAAAACCGGCCTTTGGACGTATTATTCGTGCCTCTGTAGGCTGTTAAACAATCCAATACGACAGATATCTCTCACACCCGACTCGCTAAATCTATCATCAGCTTAAGTACATTTTAAAATAGGTCATATAATATTTTCGCCACACGACTCGTTCTATCCGCACTCCGCGAGGAAACGATCTGTGAGGGTAAATGAGGCAAGAATTCTTGCTGGTTTTAACGACGACTCGACAGGACTCGAGTCGACTCGACGTATTTATTGTTAGATGAAGTCGACGACTTCTGCGTACGTATTTACTTTAAAATGTTCTCAATATACTTATCAATAGTGGAAATATATAATAGGCGCTTACGTCCTAAGGGACATAATTATGAATGCGTCTTATGTCAATAAGTCAATTTGGAAGTGCTTTTGTATTGGCGTATACAAATAACCAATTTTTGACTTTGACTAAGATGATGTTGTTAAGATGATGAGGGGATTTCCTCATCGACATTATTACGACTGACACTTACGGTGGTTGTCTGGCGCGTGTAACTCCCTTCCCTCCAATATGGTCGAGGGGAGTGATGGCTGTTCTAAGAGTCATACTCGTGAACGGGTGCTGCTTGTGGGGACTGGTCCATCTGGAATCCTTAAGACACTCTTTACAGATAACATCATTAGATTTATATCTCAATCGTAAGGCATCACTCTGGAGCTAGATCGAAAACTATTTAAGTAAAAGCCCGCTGAGTTTCTTCGCCGGATCATCTCAGTGGAGGCAACTTTCCGATCCAGTGGGAGATTAGTACTTAAATTAGATTAAAAAAATGTAAATTGACTATTTGTAAGCGCCCCCGCAGGGCTTATACAAAATAAAATATTTGAGTTTCAGTTTGAATGACTGCCTAGTTGGCTTTCTTGACTCATAGTGCAGCTAGCAATCATGATTAAAAAAAGATATAAAAGAACCACCTTTACACTGATACTCCCAAGTGGGGATGCGGATAGAGTAGCATGGACGTAGTGAGTAGAGGTACACCCTCATCACCGACGATGTTCTGTCCCAATATATTAGGAGGCGTACCTGCAACCACTGCATCCGGACAGCTAATGAAGGCTTTTTGATATAAAAGCCCCACTAACACTATTTCAGATTCTAGAACTCTAACCAAAAACCTTGTGATAGCTAGCCGCACCATGTGCCCATGCGCTTATATTTTCTTATTATTACGGAAACTACTATATAGCCTATGTTATGCTGAATAAGGTAGCTTTCTATTGATGAAAAAATTATTAATACCGGCTCAGTAGTTTCAGAGTTTATCTATTACAACAAACCAATATTTCCTCTTCAAAATATTTGCATATGTTGTATCCTATTATTTGAAAATCAGTTAAGGGAATGACGAGCAGTTATTTTCATTTTAGTAACCTTGTAATCTTGCCATAGATATACCCTCTGATGATTGCTCTAGTGTGTTTAGTTGTGAAGCGATAACAGATGGCATCTGTCAGATGACGAATCACCGATGACAGATAGTCGATGTAAAACGGCGGATGGCGCTGCGTTGTTATTCAATTGGCAACGGAGTAAGCGGTCGGACGTATCGCGAAGCAGCTAACCTCACTGCATTCCATGTGACAAATAATCTCTAACTATTGTGCGTATACTCGCTTATCAAGGAAGAACAGTGTACCGGACGAGACCCCAGTGTTATTTCAAGATTTCCTTTATGTTCGGCCACCATGCGGACGACTATGAAAACGAAGATAAATCCACCTTTTACCGTTACCAGCATTAAAACGGCCATCCAGAAAACCAAAGCGCCGATATATAGATAAATCTAATAGCATTTATCCTTCATAGTCTAAGGCCTGTATTACAGTCAAGTAAGTCTGTAAGAAAATCAGTTTTAAATCCAGTTTTCATAAGTAGATTCACGACCGATTTATATTCTCTAATACGGGCCTAGGAGGCGGGTCTAATTCGGTCATACCGATTCAGAACTCGGTCTAACTTCTGTCTCCCCAGCCTGTTTCATAGTGAATAAGCCGCTGACTCAATAGCTTATTCACTCCACGTTCAGCCACGTCTTCGGCTCCATCATCAATTCTATCAGGTGAGAGAACCGCTGACCAGTCCTTAATAATGTCTGCCCCAGTCATTGACCTCAGTCGGCCACTGAATGAAACGACAATAATCATAATATAATTTGCCCCACATTGGAGACATTAAGCAAGCAACATTGAACACTCAGTCTACGGCTAAGTATAAATGCTTACTTATTCGCAGCCGGGGCAAATTGGGTCGCGGGGCGTCGAGCACCTCTGGGACATCCAATTTAGTTAATACTTGCTCTTAAACGTTAAAGGTCGTGGTACAAGGATGTAAAATCACGGCTGTCGAGACGATGGGAAGTGAGGTTAATTATTAATTCATGACATTTTGTTTTCAGGGATATTACATGGACTTAAACATAGATCTATTCTGCTCCAATATTAGTATGATAAGAAGGATATTATCGAAACATATGTTTAATATCAGGTAAGTATATATACATAATATTAACAACTATTATATTTTCGCGCTAAGGTCTTGTTAAGCATATAAGGATTGAACGATTAGGGAAACCATTACATTGCCAAAGAAAGGAGATTATGATTGACATTTTCTCATTGGCGTTAGCTCCTTTTATTTCTATTTTATAATAGTACTTACGTGATACAATTCGGGTTTGATTTGCCGTCTAAAAGCAACCAGACAACGCTCCATTTTAAGAAAAGAGAAGTTTTAAAATATTTTCATATTTTAGTTCAGCGTAAAAGACAACGGAGTGTATATTTGGTATCAAGTGCTATCTCTTCGTTCCAGTCGAATGCGCCAAAATGATGGAAATGAGCTGTTAAGGTTGCCACTGACATGCTGCTCTTGCATCGTAATGATACCTAGGATACTGAAATTTATGTGCCTTCACCCTAAAGTGTAATATGGTACAGTATATTTTGGTAAGGTTCCCTATGTTAGTTGCGGATTAACATCTTTATGTCACTTTTTCACTTATGAACTGTGTATGTAAAACATCGTATGTTCTACTGTGATGTTCATAGTGCAGTGCTTATGATTAAGATATATACATAGAAATTGATATGTAGATGAAATTAATATATCTATATTATCATGCTAGAAGACACGCAAGACAAATGATGAAAGTGAAGGAAGCCAGAGAGGTCTGTTAAGAAAGAACCTGCTGGAAATCTGTACTCTGCCTACCCCGCAAGGAATCTGACGTGATAATATAGATAGATCATGCCAGGTCCCTCGCAGACTACACATACTTTCAAAAGGTTATTTAAGTCTTGTGGTTAAATTAATTGGAACCCATAAAGAGGTTGAACATATTCATAATCTACCTATTACATTTTTACGGCAAAATCCCCTGTCTGGCAAAGTGATTATACTATTGATTTGATATTATTATTTAGAAACTCTAATCTGACTTACATCTATTAATCGACTTAACGCATATCGGTATACTTGTCCGGTGAAGCTATAAAGGCCCCGCGGCCACAGCGTAGATCATTCACACACACACAAAAGCATATCGGTCTGTAACGTAATGCGTAAATTTAATGAACTAATGAACTCTCTCGCCTTGGTTTTACAGAATACTTTTGTCCAATCAATCAATCAATCGGCCTATCGCAGTCCACTGCTGGACGTAGGCCTCTCCTAACACGCGCCATTGCACACGGTCCTCCGCATTCCGTATCCAGTCTGTCCCAGCGACCTTTTTGAGGTCGTCGGTCCATCTAGCTGGGGGCCGTCCTACCTTACGCTTAGTAAGTCGCGGTCTCCACTCTAGGACACGCTTGCTCCATCGGCCGCCGGTGCCACTTTAGCTTACTGAGTCTGTGAGTAATGTCGGTAACTTTAGTTCTTTATCGTATTACCTCGTTACGAATTTTATCCTTCAAAGAGACGCCGAGCATAGGTCGCTTCTTAACTTGCTGTGTGACTTTGAATTTGTGAACTAATCCCATTGTGAGTGGCCACGGCTCGGCCTCGTAAGTGATGACAGGTAGGACGCATTGGTTATAGACTTTAGTCTTCAGGCATTGCGGTATAGGCAAAGAGAAAACGTGCCGTAGTTTGCCAAATGCTGCCCATTCCCAATTGGATCTTGCGGTTAATTTCTCGAAGTTGTTTCTACCAAATTGGACAACTTGTCCCAGGTAGGCATACCCCGAACAACTTGGAGCATCGAACCATCGATGTAGATCGGTCCCGGCGTGACATGTTCATTAAACTTGAACTTGGTTTTATCCAAGTTCATGCCGAGACCGACACCTCGAGAGGCTCTATTTAAGCTATGCAGCATTTCGCTTAACTGTCCAGTGACTCTGCCACGATGACGATATCATTGGCAAACCGAAGGTGTGAAGTGTATTCGCCATTGATGTTAATGCCCCGCCCAGTCCAGTCCAGCGTCTTGAAGACGTCTTCGAGTGCATTGGTGAAGAGCTTGGGAATATTACATCCCCCTGTCTTACCCCTCGACGCAGCTCGATCGGGTTGGTCTTTTGATGGAGTCGAAGGCTTTCTGGTAGTCCACGAAAGCAGCAGCTGATTGTACTCTTCGGTCTTCTGTACAATCTGCCGAACAGTATGGATGTGGTCTACGGTGCTGTAGCCTTTTCGAAACCCGGCTTGTTCCAGTGGCTGGAACTTGTCGAGTCTTCTAGCGAGGCGATTTGTGAGTACTCTCGAGAACAACTTGTAGACGTAGCTCAGGATTGAGATGGGTCTATAGTTCTTCAGCAAGGTTTTGTCATCTTTTTTGATGAACAGAACCACCGCACTCCCGCTCCACGCTTGAGGTGTTAAGCCCTGTTGGATGACGGAATTAAAGAGGCTCGCTAGCTTTTTCAGGATTGAAGTCCCGCCTGCTTTTAGGAGCTTAGTGGTGATTGCGTCATCGCCTGGCGAGTTGTTGTTTTTGAGCTGCTTGAGAGCCACTCTGACCTCGTCCTGGTTGACATCAGGGATGTCTTCCGTGTGGTGGCGTGTGAGTGGGGCTCTGTGGTCATCAGCGCTGGGTCTCGTGGGTTTAGTCATCCGTGATGCGTACAGGTCTTTGTAGAAACTCTCAATTTCCTCGAGTATCTCGAACTTGGAGGTTACGGTTTTGCCACCTGCAGTATTAAGTTTCGTCAGATGGGATCTACCTAGCTGGTGCGCGAAGACTTTGGTGCCTCTGTTCTGTTCAATCGCAGCCGCGATGGCGCGGGTGTTGGAACATCGGAGGTCACGTCGCACCAGCTTCCAGATCGTCCGGTTGAGGTTCCTCCCATCCGAAGAAGACGCCTGCGTAGATGACATTTCCCATCTCTGCCTCATAAGTTCGAGAGTCTCGAGCGAGAGTTTAGTCTCTCTGTTACCGCTTTTGCCGGGAAACACCCTTCGAGACACATCCTGTTGCGTTTTGACCACTGTGTCGGTTTTCTCGTCAACATTGCCTTCGGTTTCCAGCAGGTCGAAACGATTTTGAAGCTCCAGTTGGAACTTTTCGGACCCTGAAGCTATTTGAGGCGCAGTAGGTCTGAGAGTAGACCTCATCATGCGACGCCTTTCGGCCCTGAAGTTTATATTTAGAACGCCTCGGACAAGTCGGTGATGGCTGCCGGTATTACACCTGTTGATCACGGAGACATCTCTAAATATAGACTTCCTGTCAGTCATGATGAAGTCTATCTCGTTCCTCGTCACAGTGTCGGGGCTTTACCATGTCCACTTCCTATGAGGCTTTTTCTTAAAGAACGAATTCATCAAGAAGAGCCCCTGCGATTCCAGAAAGTTGACCAGCGTCTGCCCCCTGTGGTTTCGGCGCCCCACGCCGTGGGGTCCGATTATCGTTTCGCCGCGTTCTTGTACTCCCACTTTGGCATTGAAGTCCCCCATAACAGTGCCA
Organism: Phalera bucephala; assembly: GCA_905147815.2. Taxonomy (NCBI): domain Eukaryota; kingdom Metazoa; phylum Arthropoda; class Insecta; order Lepidoptera; family Notodontidae; genus Phalera; species Phalera bucephala. The sequence goes on from LR990617.1 coordinate 35,924,797, forward strand.
TGTAATGCCTTGGCTATGTCTTCATACATGGCTTCGGCTATGTCGTCGCAGTATGTCGAGGTCGGAGCATATACCTGTACTACCTTCAGGGTGTACCTGTTGGTGATTTTAATTATGAGATACGCTACCCCTATCGACACACTGCTGACTTCCACAACGTTGTTAGTGAGAGCTTTGTTGACCAGGAAACCGACACCGCCCTGAGAGGGCCGATCAGCGTACCGAAAGTAGAACAAGTGGCCTGACTCAAGGGTTATCGTGGCCTAGCCCTGTCTTCGGACTTCGGATAACCCCAATATGTGCCAGTTTATGCGACCTAGTTCTACCTCGAGTTCAGTGAGGTGTTGGTCCAGCCGTAGAGAGCGTCCATTGTACGTAGCCAGGGTCAGGTGTTTTTGGTAGCCTTGTGTCTTAGCCCGGAGATTCTTCGCACCCCCTGCCCCACTGTCCGCGACCACTAACGTGGCAGCGGACAGCGGGACTACCAGGAACTGAGGGCCTTTGCGTTTGGTGTCTTAACATGTAAAGAGGTTTTTGGCCTACTCTACCACGCTGGCCAGACGGGTTGGTATAGGTTTGTTTCAAATTTTGTCCAGCATAGCATATATACTAGCACATTCCACAAGTGTACCTATAAAGCCGAACTAGCAAACAGCTCAAATGAATTAGCTACAAACGAAGTCAATTACAGATAGGAACGTTCGGAATCTAGTATAAAGTTAGCAGCCACCGTTCTGTTGCTCAGGCAAAGTGTTAGTGTTTTATTTCGCACTAGGGATGGAGGGGCAGGCGGATACGTTTACATGGATCAGCATTCGGAACGGTGGCGAATTAACATCCAAATTTTATTTGTTTTATAACTGGTTTGAACATAATCTTTCACATCGTCGGATTTATCTCGTAGATCATAGTGTATTTAGAGTATAGTGTACTTTTCCTATCGAAATAGCTCAGACGCAGATCGGAATCTGAAATTGTGCCTAATATAATGGCAATAAGCGCACCCCTAATACATTAATGTGTTCACAGTCCGCATCCAATAGGGCAGCTTGCAGAATTTAGGTGTGACGGTGTCAATATATTTTGAACTTTTTTCTATTTTTACCAGCTTTTATTTAACTTGCAATGTTCGTGTGCCTGTCTGTCTTTCCGGTTCAATTCTTGTGATCCATTTTTCAAGTAATTGCGGTTATCCGATTGAGCTGAAATTGGCGTACGTATGTAAAATCGATGACAATGCAACAATATGGTACGATTGAGCTGCTCTGATAATGGAGTCGAAAAGTGGCCATATGAACATGTGAACTATATAATGTAACCCCCTCGTGTTTAGGCTTGTTAGATTGGAATTGACAAGTACTATACAACTCAATAGTGTTCAGGGTGTGATGATGAAGCCGAAAGGTGGCCAATGGAACTCAATATAGCCCCGCCGTGTTTGGACTCGTTGGATTTGTCCTGATGAATACTTTAGACCCGGATGATATCCAAGGCCTGATAATAGAGCCGAAAGGAACTCTTCAACTAAGCAATATATCTGCGTCGTGATTTCGCTATAAAACCTTGTTTTTATAAAGTATTTGTAAATTATTTCACTTACACTACTAACACAAGATTTATTTCTTTACATTAATTATGATATTTCCCCAACCTTTATTGTAAATTAAATTACGACTAACTCATTCGTTAGATAATATAATATTGATCACGTGAGACTTCACAGACAGTTTCAAGGTGGGGAGTTTGTGTAGAGTAACCCAAACGCTGTCCCACCTTATATCATGCTCTGTGTGTCCTAATACCGTAGGCAGCAAGATTTGTTTCCGACAATGCAGTCAATGTGGTCGCCTTCTGGGCTGCATCCATATAATTATAATCATATATGATGTCGAAAGGCTAAGAAGAAAAATATTTTACTGAAAATCGAGTATAGCATTTTGTTAGCTATTGGACGCACCATACTTTACATCATCCATCTACAGATCTAGGAGCATGAAGCTGGGAAATAGTACCACAAATCTGGATACACATCCGAACCTAAATACCGAAAATTCAAAAGAACGTCCCATCTCTAGCTCGCAGTATGGTAATGCGCGCAAGCTCTGCCACCGTTACAAGTAAATTGCATTGAATGTTTGCTGCATTCGGGTGTAGTACTTCCATTCGGTTGTTTTGTATTGGCACCTAATGAAAAAGATTTGGTTTCACAATACATTTGTTCTGTGTAAATGTTTATAAGATGTTTATTTATGGTATGAAACAGCTTTCAGTGTTACATTTACTTTTATATGCACTTAGCAAGATACCGCGTTAAGGAAGTAGAAGAGATATTTGTGCTAAATTTCTGACAATATTTCGACAAACAAACGGTACACTACATAACCTTGAAATCGCTAAGCCTTTCACTCGTAATTGAGCGATGTTAATCAATAAATCTTTCAATAACATGCTTGGTAATTTAGAGAAGTAATTTTAAACTGTCATAGCCAGACAGGCCAATTTATTTAAAACACCAAATTGTTTATTAATAATGGTATAACTGGAATAGGCAGGTCACCAGATGAATCGATGGCTTGATAAGGGTTGCTAAAAAGAGCTGATTGCAGAGAGTAAAACAGTCGTTGTGGCGATCTTTGGGGGAGGCCTATGTCCTACAGTGGAAGTCTTCCGGTATTATAGTAGTACTACATAATTATTGAATATTGTGCTCAATTTTAATACTCTTATAATAATAATAATTCATTTATTCGCGTAGACAACATTGATCCATTATTTGTTAGTAAGCTTAAATTCTAGGAGTTAGTAGAAATTAATCAAATTAAAACAAATCAAATCAAATTAAATTAAATCAAATCAAATCAAATCAAATTAAAATAAATTAAATTGATTCACTACCATGCATCTTTTTATTAAACATTGCCAGATAGGGGAGGCAATGTCTTCCGCCACAACCTTCAGTATGCTGTTGGGACTGCGCCTAACCGCTCCAACTAATGTTGCCGTCTTTGTCCTGATGATGGCTGAAAAACCATCAGTTTGGTACTGTGCAAACATCTCCGAGGCACTGCAAAACCGGGGTAGTCCCAGCAGCATTCTGAAGATATTGTTATATTGGATACGCAGGGCATCCATCGATCTTTTGGTGTGGCTAACCCAGAGATTTCCCGAGTAAAAACCTTGACAGTACGCCTTAAAGAGCGTAATCTTAACGTCGTCAGAGCAACGGTAAAATCTACGGGTCAGCATATTACCTCTGACCGAGAGCGCTCTGCGCTCCCTCTCAATATCCATATTGTGTTTAAGGTCGTCGGTAAGAATGTGCCCCAGATATTTGAAAGTTTTTACATGTCTAATATTTATATGTATCTTATGCTTCCGTATAGGTACAATCCAAAAATGCACTTGATGCAAATTTAACGGACAATCAAGTTTGTAGTGGGGCGTGTAAAACGGCGATTTTATTGTCACATTTATACGCAATCGGCCGTTTTCGACAGCACGAAATAGTGTGTGGCTTACGCTTGTTTCCTCCTTTATTTAAAAAGAAAATACGTTGTTAAAAGTACTGATCATGGAATATTTTGATAACCTATTCAAGAGTATTTTCAGATAAGACTTAATTACACCTTTTAGCAATAAGTGTCTCGAATGCACGTCTAAAACAAAACCGAAAACAAACATCGCCACGCTTATAAACATCAAGCGGGGGTGGCAGAGTTGTACTATGTATATGCACTTTTCGCCAACTATGTTAGGTCCCATATAATAGGGGGTGAGCCTATTGCCATATACCGGGCACAATTCCAAACACCGGACCGATACTGGGAATTATCATTAGAAAAACTACATTTTTCCGACCTAGGACTTTAACCCAGGACCTCGTGATTGCAAACCACATTATTCGCCACTAGACCACCGAGGCTTGGCCATATTGAATGCCGCCATGGAGAACTGCACCTTCCCCGCTAAGTGGAAGGAGGCGGACGTCATAGGCATTCCCAAGCCCGGCAAACCTCGCAATCTCCCCGGGAGCTACCGCCCTATCAGTCTCCTCAACTCCCTGGCCAAGATATACGAGCGCCTACTTCTGGTGAGGCTCAAAGACTTTGTAACGTCCAGGGGTATCCTTATCGACGAGCAGTTTGGCTTTCGAGCCAAACACTCTTGCGTCCACCAAGTGCACCGCATCACGGAACACATCCTCTCCGGTCTCAATAGACCCAAACCCATCTACACGGGCGCCCTCTTCCTAGATGTCGCGAAGGCATTCGACAAAGTCTGGCACAACGGCTTGATCTACAAGCTCTACCAATTGGGTGTGCCGGACAGACTCGTGCTCATCTTACGAGACTTCTTGTCGAATCGCGCCTTCCGTTATCGCGTCGAAATGACGCGCTCCACTTCCCACTCCATCAGTGCTGGAGTCCCACAGGGCTCAGTTCTCTCTCCGCTCCTGTTTAGCCTTTACACGAACGACATTCCTCGTTCGAGTAAGGCGCATCTAACCCTATTCGCGGATGATACCGCTCTCTACGTCTCGCATAGGAATAAGGATTTCATTACCAGTCACCTTCAGGCATCCGCCAGTTCCCTAGGGAATTGGTTCAGGAAGTGGCGTATTGAGGTGAACCCGGACAAGAGCGCTGCGGTGTTCTTCTCCAGAGGTGCCACCCCGCGCCACTCCCTGCGCCGCCCTAGAAGTAATCTCGGCCAAGTGACCATTTTTGACCGACCCATTCCCTGGGTCAAAGAGGTCAAATATCTAGGGGTCACCCTAAACAGTACCATGTCCTTCGGCCCGCACATCAAGCGGGTCCGTCACCGAGCATCATTTGTGCTCGGTCGTCTCCATTCGTTTATCTGCAAGCGGAGTAAAATGTCCCTTAGAAATAAGGTGACACTTTACAAAACATGCGTTCGACCCATCATGACTTATGCGTGTGTTGTGTTCGGGCATTCGGCCCCCTCTCACATCGATAAACTCCAAGTGGTTCAAAACCGCTTCCTCCGTAAAGCCGTAGGAGCCCCCTGGTTCGTACGGAACGTCGACCTCCACTCCGATCTAGGTCTCGAACCTATTCGCGCCTTTATTAAAAAGGCGTCAACACGTCACTTCGCGAACACATCTACCCATGCGAATCTGTTAATCGTAGCCACCGCCGACTACGATCTCTCCCCCGACCCCTGCCGCCACCGCCGGCCGCGACATGTTCTCACCGACCCCCCCGATGCTTTGTCATCCCTTCTTTCCGCTCAGAATACGGGCGACGACGACAACGTAGTAGTAGATCCCCTCCCATAGCCGGCGGTTGACCGGTGCACTTAGTAGTGCACCCGTCCCCCTACAGCGACTGTCCCAACCGAGGGCGCCTTTTCGAGGCGCCCTCGAGTATGTCGCCTCTTGCCCTTCTGGCTGGCTAGAGCGTAGTGGTTGCACGCTCGCCTTTAAGTCCGGTGAAGCTGTAAAGGCCTCGCGGCGCCAGCGTACATTATTCACACACACACACACACACCGAGGCTAGATTCAGATGCTCAATCAATGTTATTCGCTAGTCGTATTAAGTGACATTCGCTAATCTCTATTAAACTCATCTGATTAAGAGTATATTTTACAATAAAAATCAGTACTGTAATTAATTCATTTAAGCACAATAATTGCGTGCCGCTTTATTAATCTACACAGTACATTTGACTTGAATTACTGCCGATCCTTACAACGCGTTACGAACCTTGTTTTTCATTTGCGCGCGAAGTTTTAATCTCACACAAGACAAATACTTAGCAAGAGTAATGATTGTAGAACGCGCTTTCTAAGGTCGCACATTTGGGGTACCGGAACGAAAAGCGGGGCGGCTAATGTCCCTCATTGCGTGGACGCCATACAACAGAATATTAGGGGTAAACTTCCCTTAGCACAAATAAAAATACAATTTTTGTAGAATAAAGTATGTTGGTCTGGACTATGTCAGTATAAGAAAGAAAATGGCATTTTCCGATGGTTAACACGTTAAAAGTAATTTGTTGAAACCGACATACAATACAGACCACATAAGTATACAAATACCAAAGATTATCTATGTATATCATGACACCAGGTCCCTTGAATAAAGATTAGAACAGATGACAATGCATTGTCGTTGTTCTAATTTTATAGTAAATTTTATAGTAGTATAAAATTATTAAAAAATTACGCCAACTCTTACAAGATACCGTAAAAAGATAGTTTTTAGAACGGACTAATAGCCGGTTGTAATATTCAATTCAAGGATAGATTTGCCTACTACGGATAGAATTTGTGATACTTTATATGGAAAATCTGTCAAAATTCTACTGTTTTAATTTATGTCAAATTTATAACGTGACGTCATTGATGTCAAACTATTGAAAAGCTCTTTGTTTAACAAAATAAAAATTAAATAAATTAACAAGTTATTGAACTCGGTTAATTAGTGATCTGACAGTTCATATCATAACAAACAGTGTGTATTGTTTATCAATAGATGTAAGCAGTACTTAATTTACATATTAAATCTCTAGAATATAGTGATATAGTTAAAACTACCTTACACGTAAAATATTTATAAGTAAATAATTCACGGATTTGAGGCCAGGCCGGAGGTACTAGAGCGGTGGCAGGCGGAATCAGCCTCGGGTGATGTGTCTGACCTCGAAAAGGAAGTCAATCAGCTCAAGATCGAGCTGAATGAGCGGGAACAGGAGGCCCTGCTGTCCGACCTGGAGATAGGGCACCTCCCGAAGGAAAAGAAGGAGAACGTCCTGCACTCTGTATCGGTACTCGCTGTGAAGTTGGGCGTCTGCTTAGAGGAACGCGACATAGTGTTCGCTGAACGGGTAGGCGCGGTGACGAAGGCGGAGGGCGACGCAGCGACAAGGCTCCGGCGCGTGGTGGTGCGGCTGGGGCGCCGACATTTGCGCGACAAGCTGGCGCGCGTGCGCCGCACTCTCTCGGCCGACGCCGCCGGCGGCGTAGCCCCCGGCCCCCGTATCTGTGTCAACGAGAGACTGACGCGCTTGAATCAACAGCTGTTCCACCACATCCGTGAGGAGTGCAATAGGCTGAAGTGGCGGTATTCGTAGACGAGGGGTGGTCGCATCTATGTAAGATAGGGCGATGGTCTTCCATCAACACAAGACCATCGTCTTCCCGTGTACCACATTAAATGTAATACAGATGTACAGCTTGTTTTTCGCTCTAGCTAGGTTTGATAGATAGATAACACTTTATTGTTCCACCAGAAAAACAAGAAGGAAATAAAAGATACAATATTTCAATTGAAAGGTAGTATAACAAAGGGCGGCGTTATCACTAATAGTGATCTTTTCCAGGCAACCTTTGGATGGAGAGGATCTAAAGAAAACACAAGATTTAGGGGTGTAATTAGCTAACAGAACATAACAATACACAAATAAATCTATCATAAACTACTTCAATAATATACCTATATATACACATAATAAACAAGTAAAAATAATATATACGTGCCAAAGATAAGTCTATAATATAAAGCAACTAGCAACAGCATATAGAAAACATTCGGCAAATTAATTTAATTAATCAGTGATGTAGAACTTTTTCACCTGACCTCTAAATATATGAATAGATGGAGCACTCCTTATGGAAACAGGTAGTGAGTTCCACAGTCGGCTTTGACCGTAAAAGAGTTATCGTAAAAGGTGCTAGAGTGTAGAGGAATTACGAGGGCCAAGTTTTCTGATGACCTTAAAGAATACGAGTTGGAAAAGTGAAGGAAATTGAATCGTTCCTTAAGGTAACGCGGGGAAGACTGACTGAACAAAATATTGTACAGAAGACAGAGGATATGAGTATTCCGGCGAAGACGTATAGGGAGCCACTTGAGTTTAGAACGAAACTGAGATCTATCTATCTATCTATCTATAACCTCACGACAGATCCCTTGCGGGGTAGGCAGAGAGTACAGAGTTCCAACAGGTCCAATGTATCTATATCTCTGTTTATACAATTATGTTATGTGTTTATTTACTCCTCCCTGAGTTCAGGTTGCCATCTTTGACGACACTCCTTCTTATAGGTGCTGCCAGAATACCAGCGCTGCACCATGACACAATGTTATGGTGCAGCAATATGCTGAGGCAGTATCCTATTCAACCCCACACAACATCTGGTGTCATCTGGTGTTTGTAATTTTGTTATCTTATTGCCTATGTTTGTGTGGCTGAATAAATGGTTTTTCTTTCTTCTTCTTTCTTTTTTCTACTGACAGTAAGCAAATCTATCCTAGAGTTGAATATTGAAACCAGCCATAAAAGACATAAATTAAACAATCTCTTAGGGCGTATGCAATACACAATTGAATGGAGATAGCAGAACGAAAAAATAGATGTATTTTTTGGTTTTTAATAAAACGTAGCATGACACTAGGATTTATTCCTGTATCGTGGTATTTCTGTTCCAAACATGAAAATTCACATAGAAAAATACCCAGACCTGGACAAATAATTGTGGATCAAACAAAGATTTGTCCCGTGCGGGAATCGAACTCGCAACTATTAGACACAGTGGGCGGAGTGGCTTAAGCAAAGTGAAGTGTAGGGTGTAGCGTGTAGCTGCCGTTGAGAAAACACACACAATAGCGCATTCACATTCATAGCATACGCCACACTTTTTAGCTTTAAATTATTACGTTCGTAGTAATACTTGTGATATATGTGGTAGGTAGTCGTTAAGCCGAGTTAAAAGCGTTATAGGCGGCTTAATTCAGACAGCAGGTGGCCACAAAGCTACCTCCACAAATCTGTCTCACTTCGATTTGCGAGAAAAGGTCTTTACTCAGTGCTAGGGCAGTACAGGCTGAATTATTATTATTATAAAAGTACCCGCTACCCGCTCACCTCCAAATCTGTGGCCTAAGCGCAAGATTAATTGTGTTTGCGCGCAATAAAAAGCCTTCCAATCCGTATTTATTGCAGAATAAGCAACTCAGGTGGAAACTGAAGTATGATTACGGCAATTAGAATGTGGCATGTTGTTGGAACCTTGTGGAATATTCGTATAAGGGTACAACCGCGGAACGTTCTATAATATTATTTTGTTTTATATTAATTTCTCCTCTTTCCTCTCTCTTATAGTAGGTCTTATAAAAAACCTCAGAGCTATGGAAAGAGCTATGCGCGCCGTTTCTCTACGTGATCGAATCAGGAATGCGGTAATTCGTAGAAGAACCAAGGTCACTGACATGGACCTCAGGATTAGCCAGCTAAAGTGGCAATGGGCGGGCCACATAGCGCGAAGATCGGACGGGCGTTGGGGCAGAAAGATCCTGGAGTGGAAACCACGTATTGGCAAGCGCAGCGTAGGACGACCGCCTGCCAGATGGACCGACGATCTTGTGAAAATCGCAGGAAGTCGTTGGATGCAGGTGGAATCGGACCAGTTACGCTGGAAAACGATTGGGGAGGCCTATGTTGCTTATGGACATGGACACGTATAGGCTGAGATGATAATGATAATGTTAATCTAGCAACTACAAGTTAGTACATCAATCTTCCTCATGACGTCGACTGCTGCATATAACCCTCCTCCCCCAGACACGCCGACCGACTTAGTTCTGTAAGCAAAGTCGAAAAAAGCTATAGTGAATTGTTATAGTATCGATAGGGTGCCTAGTATTAAAAAGTATAAAAAACCTGTTGTCTTTACATTGAATAAAAACTGATTGGCTTTTATTATTTAGATCTCTGAACACGAAACAATGTTAACAAAAATACTTTTTGGCTCTTTATTCGGATATCACGCAAGAACTATTGAACCGATTTTAATGGTATCTTTACATTCAAATGTGCAGTGTGTTTATTCGATAAATCGAATATTACTTACTTGTTTCTTGTACAGTTTCATGTTACTTTGTATCTTATTTTAATCTAAGCTTAATTACATTCTGAACTATTACTATCTTTTGGTTTCAATTATCAGCACAATATTGCTTAAGCTTACACAAACAAAGCAGTCCAATCTAGTTTCATCTAGACAATTACGCTACTTTGGGGGTTCCGATCGCGAGCCAGACACATGGGGCGACAAGCTTATTATTACTTACACACCCTTTCATCACTTTAAGGTGTCTTATGCATGAGCGATATTCTCGCGGCGATTGTCTGGCAAGGGTCAAAAATACTAGTAAAATGTGTCTGTTATAAATATCTTTAAAAAATACATTATTTTGTTGTGGGATGTAGGCTGCTTAATAAAGAAGGTCTAAGTTAAACCGACTAATATTAATTTTTTAACATTCACCAAGCGTAGTTAAGTTAACCTAACACTGCTAACTTAACTAACTTTGTTGATGGCCCAGTGGTCTGAGACGTGTGATCGTTTGGGATAATTAAACATTAGAACATTTCCGTGCTTCGAAAGGTGCGGTAAACCACATTATGTCATTTATCTAAGTCAAATTCCTTACCGGTTAGATAGGTTCCATCAGCGGGTGGCCACCAATCTTCACTGAGTCCTCACATCTTTTGAGAAACCCTTTTCCCCATTAGCGGGATATTGTAAGCAGATATAAATAGATAGATAAGGTTATGAGAAATAGACTGAAACATCGATATGTTATTTTTACAATATATCGATGATCTGAAATTACTAATGATTGTGTTGAATGGAGCGTAATTATGAAAGATCTTTGTCCAACAGGACATGTTAGCCTTGTATTGTAAAAAGAATTAGCTCAATACATCAAACCGACGTTATCGCCGCTAAAATCTCGCTCATAGAGAAGCACCCTGATTTTCAGCCAGCCCACCGGAATCCTCCACGCCATCATATGTCGGCTGTGGCAGTACCATAAAAGTAAATTACGCGACAATCTCATCTCAAAGCTGGTTCCTTCTTTGCTACGAGCAATTACACACGTAACGCGGTGCGTTACGATAACTTCGTGAAATGGTCGTTTACTGGTACTTACGCATACAGAATACCATTACACAGTCATTTCACAAAATTATCGTAACGCGCCGCGTTTAGTCGTAGCAAATATAGGCCTAGGTATATTTGAGTACCACTAGTTAGGGGCATTCTCCTAATCTTCGTATCTGTCGGTATAGCTCGTAAAAAGACGTCAGTGACATTTCAGTGGCATACAGAATGCCATTAGTACTAGTTTGGGTCATTGTCCCAGTCTAAGGGCCCCTTTTGCCCAAATCCCCCCCACCCCTAAAAAAATCTGAAGAAGACTAATGAACAATTAAAGTTGTAAGTAAGTCTGTGTACGGATTTCACTATCTCTGAATGGCTACTCAGAAGTGCTGGTTAGTTACTTTACGGTTAGCATTACGAGTAACATTAAAACTGGCTATTTTAACCGTTTAAACGACGGGTGTAACCGCGGGGCACAGCTAGTCCATACTTCTTTACAAATATTATAAGTTTCTTTGTTTGTAATCGATAAACTCTGAAACTACTGGACTGATTTTACTTCTACTACTATATCATCATGCCAGATCCTTTGCGGGGTAGGCAGAGAATTGAATTGACTTTAATAATTATTTTACCATTAGAAAGCTACATAATCCAGCAGTTACATAGACCCGGTAGGTGGCGCTGTTGTCGACCGGGTGCGAAGCCGCGGGAAACTGCTAATCCTGCTAATATTATAAACGTGAAAATTTGTATGTTTGGATGTTTGTTACTCAATCACGCAATAACGGCTGAACGTATCTGGATGAAATAGCACACAGATAGTTCATTACCTGGATTAACACAAAGGATAATTTTTATCCCAAAAAATGCAAGGTTCCTGTTCAAAATCGCGGGCAGAAACTAGTTAAAAATAAAATATAGAATTTCATTCACATTTCACGAAGTTATTATAACGCGCCGCGTTTGGTGATAACGAATAAGGAACGTCTTTTGTCGGACCAGATTTATATCAAACATTAGACGAAGACGCGAAGATAAAAGTTAGTTTACGAGCGTTCGCAACTATTACATGGGTGATATTCGGTCTGATACCGCGTTATTTGTCTGTGGAAGTCGTTCTGATTGGAGTTAGGGTTATGAAGTGATGGGGAGCGAATGTTTTGGTACTTAATTTGGGGTCATTTTTGTAGTGGTTTATGTCAAGAGTATTTATTTGATATACTATATATGTTTGATGGCCAAGATCCACAATGATATTCTTAGATGACACCAAAGTTTGCACCTTGGAGTATCCCGGGAAGCGATTTAATTGTCTTGCAACGCGCAGCAAATTAAATTAGAAACAAAAACAGGAGAAGTAGAAAAAGATAAAATTCCACTTTCCTTTGTCAATTAAGTTAGTAGAATGGATAACTTACCTATAGTTATTTCATAGGTAGATTGCATAGTTGTCCTATTAATGCCACTGGTGCTCACGAAGCCTTATATAATAATAATATTAGCCCTGTTAAAACACTAGCCGGTGCCCAGCATTGGGCACGGGCCTCCTCTCAAACTCAGAGGGTTTAGGCAATAGTTCACCACGCTGGCTCACTGCTGTTTGGCGCACTTTACACACCTTGGAGAAATCTAGGGTATCCAGGTTTCCTCACGATATATTCCTTCACCGTTAAAGCAATAAATAGTTATTTTTTTAATACGCTCGAAGACTTAAGTTCGTTTATTTTTTCTGTTGAATGATTTTCAGTAGTAGACCGGAGCCTGCAATTCTGCTCGATGTAAAGTAAATGGACTCGCCCCCTATAATATTAGGTACTAATATCCTCGGCAAAAATTCGGTGTACATGGTACACACACACCGGCTTGGAAATATATATGTAACGGTATTTTTATTTATTTAATTTCTTTCATAGTTCAACGTTGTGCTATTCGCAATTGACTAGTTTTCTATTTTAAACGACTACAAAGAGGAGGAGGTTCTATGTTCGTCTGTATGTATGCTTTTTTTATGTATGTTCACCGATAGTTCCGTCAATTGTGGACCAATTTTGACGATTCTTTCTTTTGGTTTCAGTATAACTCCAAGGTGTTCTCATTTTAATTTATATTGGAGCTTGGACTTTGAAGATACACCAGAAAACTCCTTAACGACAAATGATACCAATCTGTATATTGAATTAATATAGGTATTGTCTTAATCCTATAGGTTCCCTACCATAGAACTAATCAGAATATTATACGAACTAATGACTGTATGTTTTTTTGTATTGTTTTATAACATATTACGCGATCATTCCGCCAATTATGAATCAATTTTGATGATTCTTTTTGCATTGGGTTCAGTATTGCTCCTAGGTAGTCCCATTTTAATTTCATCGGTATTGGACCTTGGACTTGGAAAATACACCAAAAAACAATACGAATGTATAAGATCAATCCTATAGATAGGTAGGTTGTTGCAACAAGACTATTCCAGCACAGAGAATTTATCATTAATAACTTAACATGCACACACACACGCGCACACGCGCACACACACACACGCACACGCACGCGCACGCACATGTACACACACACACACACGCACATGTAAACACACACACACACGCACACGCACACCCATGCACACGCACACCCACGCACACGCACACCCACACACAAACATGCACACAAAAATGCATATCAAACCTTTTTGTAAATTATAATTATTAATATTGTACGATAGATATTTCACATTGCTAAATTACTATAGTATTAATCTTAACATTTGTTCCCATTATATAGTCGAAAACTGCCCCTTAAGATACAGGGCCACCTAGTTTAAGAGGCAGGGTTAACATGTTTTGTATACAGATTTAACTTGTACAACCTAGTTACTGATTATCCTTGTTATCATCTATCAGTCTGTAATTACTTATGCGCAAATAAAGAAATTTATTTATTTTAACGAGACTTAAATACTGAGGTCTTAAAGTTACTGAGTTCTGAGACTTAAATGTAAATAGAAGACGTTAAAATAGAAGAAGATTAGAAAAAGTTTCTTTGACAGCCAAACAAAGATATATTTAAAAGGAATAAAATGGCCTAATTGGTTTCACAGAAAATTTTTGCTGGACCGTAATAAATTCCGAATCACGATATAAAATTTCATAATAAAATATTACTCGGGGGAAAAAAGGCTAGGCTTAGTTCACATTGGCTATAAAAACTTTTTTCATACACCGTCACGCCTATATTTACGCATGGTAATGGGGGACGAGCCTACCGCCATATACCGGACACAATTCCAGACTCCGGACTGATATTGGGAATTTTTCGATAGAAAAACTACATTTGCCCGACCTAGGTTTTGATGCGCTTTGCTATCACAAGGGCTCGGTTCCAAATCCTATGTGGACAAAAGTAGTTTTACTATCAAAAAACTTCCAGTATCATTCCGGAGTCTGAAACTGTGTCCGGTATCCATATACCGGACACAGGCATCAGTAGGCTAGCCCCCCATTACATCGGAGATAACATCGTCAGCGAAAAGTGAGTGTACTGTACACAGACAACTGTTTGTCACACTTCATCTTAAATTGCGAAGTTTCTTAAAATTGATTCAGTGGTAAATCAAGGGCATGATACACAACTGCGGCAAAAGGGTTAGCTGTCGATTCGCACGAATTTTATAGCACAAACTGTGCGAATCGCCACCCTTTACATTTTTTTTTTCAGTAGTCGATTTTCACGAATACAATATTTGTAGTGCGAATCGTCACCTTCAAAAATATGTAAGTAAGTCATTCGCACTCTTCATATTTAGAAAAAAAAATTTTTTTTTAAAAGTAAACTGACTTCTAAAAGCCAAAAATAAATATTTGAAGTCGGTACCAAGTAACCGACTGCACTAACCGGTATTTTATTTTACAATTTTCAGTGACGAGTGAATTATTTACTAATATTTATATACCTATAAGTAAGTCGGTTAATATTCTGATTAGTTCTATGGCACCTATAGGATTTACGTAATACCCATAATATCCCAATGTACGCATTCGTATTGTTTGTCATTAAGGAGTTCCCTGGTGTATCTTCGAAGTCCAAGGTCCGATACCAATAATATTAAAATGGGACATCTTTGGAGCTATCCTGAACCCAATGCAAAAATAATCATCAAAATCGATACATAATTCGCCTCTTTGCGAGAATACTATGTTATCTCGAAAGAGGCAATTTTTCAGGAAGTGACTTTTAAACTTAAAAAAAAGGTAAACCGACTTCAAAAAGCAAAAAAATAAATATTTGAAGTCGGTGCTGGTTGGTGCAGTCGGTTACTTGGCACCGACTTCAAATATTTTTTTTTTGCTGTTTGAAGTCGGTTTACCTTTTTTTATAAAAGATTTTTATTTTACAATTTTAAGTGACCAGTGAATTATTCTATAGTAGGGTACCTATAGGATTGACGTAATACCCATAATATCTCAATTTACACATGCCTATTGTTTGTATATACTATATAGGGGGTCTGTCCAAGAACGTGCTCGTCGCGACCCCTGCCAGTCATTATGACTGCAATCTTGGACCGAAGACGTACCGCAGTGCGGGCTAGGGCGTCCCCCCGAGGCGACGTGTACCGGCCCGCCCCCGTCGGTACGAATATAGGTGGAAGCGGCGATGGGGGCCGCCACCCATCACGCCGGGCCCGAACTGGCGAGTCGTGGGGTGCAGAGTGCCGAATAGGCACTTGGAATGTAAGAGGTGGTATGGAAGATAAGATGCATGAGGTGATTGATGTAATGAAAGAGAGACGCCTGGATGCTCTGTGTGTAACAGAGACTAAGCGGAGGGGCAGTGAAACCTGTGATCTTCCTGATGGAACGATGGCTCTGTGGTCTGGGGTACCGCAGAGCAGTCGTGCCAGCATGGGGGTGGGTATCTTGCTGTCCCGTCGCCTGGCCTCTGGAGTGAGAGATTATGGCCTGTGCGATGCGAGACTTCTCTGGGTCCGTTTAAAACTGGGTGTCACTAGAGTATTTATGGTCGCAGCATATGCTCCCGTAAGCTAGTCGACACCCCAGGACCTTGAGAAGTTTTGGGATAATGTCAGGGAAGTTCTGGATTTGGCTGAGGCTAACGAAAAGGTGATTTTGTGTGGCGATCTGAACGGATGGGTAGGAACCAGGCGGCAAACTTGCGACGCTGCTCTGGGTCCTTATGGTGATAAGAGAGTGAACTATGCAGGTAAGCTCATTGTAGATGTTTGTTTGGAAAGGGGTCTCCTTGTGTCTAATACGATATACCAGCACAAGGACATACATATTTATAAGTGGAGAAGGAATGAACAAAAAAGCATGATAGATTTGATCCTGGTTGATAACCGTCTCCGAAGCAAACTACAAGATACGCGTGCGTATAGAGGCCCCACTCTGGAATCAGACCACTATCTCGTAGTTGCGCGGTTTAGTGATCTGTTCAGGAAGTGGAGGCACTGGCGAGAGCGTATCCCCTTCGGAGACCTTGAAAGAATAAAGGTTGAAAAGTTGCAAGATGAGAGCGTGAGGAGAAAGTATGAAGACAGAGTCCGGGACAAGCTTTTGACAGCAGGCTCTTCGGACTCAAATGTAGATGAATGCTGGAATAGCCTGAAAGAGAGTTTGGTAGAATCCGCGAAAGAAGTATGTGGTTACTCAAAGAAGCATATTACAGCAAAAGGTGATGCATGGTGGGATGCGGAGTTGCAAAGCTCCGTAGAAAGTAAGAAGAAAGCGTGGCAGGCCTGTGTATCTTCTTTGAACCTGAATGCCAGTATGACAGAGATGAGGAAAGAAATATACCGGCAATGCAAGAATGCCACTAAAACTTTAGTGAAAGAAAAGCGTGAAAGAGCCAGTATGATTGAGGAGGAGAGGCTGGCGAAGAACTTCGAGAACAACACCAAACTCTTTTGGAGCAAGGTGACAAAGGCTCGAGGTGATTCGTCAGGCTCCAGAATGTAAAGGATAAAATCTAAAGATGGTGACATTCTTGCAGACACACAAGCTGTGCTAAACCGGTGGGGTGAATATTTTGGAGAAATGTATGGAGATGACCCGGATGCTGATGCCGCAGACGTGCCCAAAGGCGAGATTGCGGCACCAGAATCAACGGAGGACATCACTATGGAAGAAGTTGAATGGGCGATAGGAAGTATGAAAAACGGTAAAGCTGCGGGGGTAGACATGATATCTGCCGAGATGATCAAATATGGTGGAACTTGCGTCCGGGACGCTTTCCGGGCCCTTGCAAACCTTTGCTGGAGGACCGGTAGAGTCCCTACAGATTGGCGTCGCGCAGTCATAGTACCCTTGTATAAAGGCAAGGGTTCACAATATGACTGCGCCAATTACAGAGCCATCAGTTTGATCAGCTTGGCAGCCAAGGTGTACGGTAAAATTATTGAACGGAGAATGCGCGTGAAGTCCGATGGAATGTTGTGCGAGGCACAAGGGGGTTTCAGGTCTGGAAGAGGATGTTCGGATCAAGTCTTCTCACTCCGCAACATTGTAGAGAAGCATCTGGCAGTGGGCCGGAAGGTTTTCTTCGGTTTTGTAGATCTGGAGAAGGCATTTGACAGAGTTGTGCGAAAGAGACTTTGGGACATTTTGCCAGAGTATGGTATAGATGGCACCCTGTTGCGAGCCGTCCAGTCCACTTAAGTGGACTGCAAGGCATGCGTACGGGTGGGTGGTAACAGGTCACCCTGGTTTGACGTTAAAATCGGCGTCAAGCAGGGTTGCGTGTTGTCCGCTAGACTGTTTATAATATATCGGGACAAAAGTCTTCAAAGACTGAAAGCGATGAATGAAGGTGTACAAATGGGTGACTTAGTGGTAAACCATCTACTTTATGCAGATGACGCGGTTTTAATAGCGCCAACAGCCACTGATCTGCAAACACTAGTCACAGTTATGAAAGACGACTGCATGATCAATGGCTTACACTTGAATGTGAAGAAAACCAAGATTATGGTTTTTGAAAGGGAAGAAACCAGAACGAATGTAAGGATTGTGGTTGGTAACGATGTGCTGGAGCAAGTGAATGAGTTTGTATATCTTGGATGCGCCTTCAGTAAGGATGGGAAATACACCGCTGACATAGAGAGAAGAGTGAGTACAGGGAACAGAGTGAATGGTGCGATAGGAAAGCTACTCGGGAGCCGGCACTTAAGCCATAAGGCGCAGCTGGCCATACATAACGGAGTTCTTGTCCCAACGCTGTTATATGGTAGCGAGAGCTGGGTATGTACGAAGGAGAATGAAAGTAGTATAAATGCGGTAGAAATGCGAGCTCTGCGGAAGATGTGCGGAGTGAAGCTGCCCGACCGCATTAGCAACAGCATAGTAAGACAGCGAGTAGGTATGAAAGATAGTATCGGTGTAAAGATGAGAAAGGGCATGCTCCGTGGGTTCGGGCTTATAGAAAGAATGCCAGAGGAACGAATGACAAAACAGATATACAATGTGAAAGTGGAAGGATGCAGGTACCTGGGAAAACGTAGACTATCTTACCACGACCAAATAGACCGAGTCTTATCTGATGGAAAAGTCAACAATCTACAATCTGGGTCTTTCAAGACGAGCCAAAGCCAACTAAAGTTGTTCGTTCTCGAAGCACTTCAAAGAAGATGGCGTAGTAAGAAAGCGAGTAGGTATGAAAGATAGTATCGGTGTAAAGATGAGAAAGGGTATGCTGCGTTGGTTCGGGCATATAGAAAGAATGCCAGAAAGTGGAAGGATGTAGGTACCGGGGAAGACCTAGACTACCTTACCATGACCAAATAGACCAAATAGTCTTATCTGAAGGGCAAGTCAAGAGTTTCCGTAACCGGCGAGCGTGTATGAGACGAACTATGAGAGTCGAGGAAGCCAGAGAGGTATGTAAGGAAAGAACCTGTTGGAACTCTGTACTCTCTGCCTACCCCGCAAGGGATCTGGCGTGAGGTTATAGATAGATAGAGACAGAATAATAATAAAGTTTTTTTATTTATCCCGCATTAATCCAGGATTGCTTAATTTTTTCCGGAATAAAAAGTATTTAATATTTTAAGTTAGGGTATAACTTACAACCATATCAAATTTCAATAAAAATCCAGTCGGTAGTTTTTGCGTGATTGAAACATAAAAAGACAGACAGACAGATAATAATTAAAAAAAATGCCTATGTATCGATAAGCTGACCCAATTCAAATTTTCAAAAAATATTCAATGTACATTTGGTATTTTGGGTATTTGGCTTTTAGTTTAGTAGTAGTTTTGGGTCCTAGTTTTATTATATGTATAAGATCAGGGGTATTCATGATATTTATGATGATGATTTCCGTTTGAGAACTGAAATAACTATGCTGAGAGTCATTAATTTTATTTGTTGCTAATAAAACTAGGTTCCCGCGCGCGACCCCATCTGAAAAAATAATTATAAATAGTTACTTTATTTTAGTGCTTACAACGTAATATATACTATATACCTTAAGTTCAGGTGATAAAAATATCGGTAAAAATGGAAAAACAACAAATATTTTTTTGTATTAGAAAACCATACATCATCAACAATGTTTCATCCTAAGATATCGTAATGGAAAATAGTTATTTTTTCAACAATAACGCGATATCCGTTTTTTATTACACTTTTTATAACACGGTCACATGCTATATGTTTTTCAGAAAGAGTAAGACAAATACACATAACCACTTTATAATAATAATATGATCATTAAATTTAAACATACCGCTGTTGTCAAGTCGTGGTGTTGTCTCATTTTTGCAGAAATGTAGGAGCACCTTATCCTTCGAATGATAAGTGACAACCGACTTGACACATTGTTGAAGCAGTGAACCCGTCTGAAAAGGACAACGCAGCAATAGAATATATTACTGTTGCATCATCACTTTCGCTCATAGATTCGCTGTGTTCCACTTAAAAAATACCATGTTTTTGTAGAAAATAAAGTTCATCGTGGCGGTTCTGTATATCTAATAAAAAAAATATCGCTTTTTTTTCAATATGTAACATTTTTCTCGCAAAGAGGCGAATTGGTGAAATGATCGCGTAACATACATACAAAAAAACATACAGTCGAATTGATAACCTCCTCCTTTTTTGAAGTCGGTTAAAAAAGGAATAAAGTCCAGTAAAGTACATAAAAATACGAAAATTTCTTAATATTATGACAATATGACATGATATATTTAGTTGCTACATTTGATACATTTCACTAAAATACTTTAAATCACAATGTTACTATTAATTATTTAGGAAAGTGAATTTATCTACTAAACATAATAATTTTGTAATTCTATATGAATTAAACAACCAGTAGGTCTACCATGAAAGTTTCAATCCGAAACTTCGGAGCCGAACGATACACGAACGAAATACGATGCGTGTACCTACCATGAAGTTGCATCGGATTTATTTCTTTCGGTCGGGCACCATAGACTGTGTTCGTTAATGAATGACAGATGCAAAGTATGTTTCCGTTTACGAAAAAAGTTAGTAATAAATGAAGTAGTATAAACCAACCTAATAAAAAGTGCATTCGTTTCTTATCAGTGTCTGATAAGTTATGAACATTCCATGTTAGTCGTGTAAAATTATTAAATGTCAAGCTGTCATAATGACATACTGGTGCGAACTATGCATATAATGTTCTAAAATTTCACTGTGTTGTCTTAAGTTGAAATGGCGCAGTAAATAATGTCACATTTGCTACAAATTTGATGCGAGTTTGTACCCACTACTAAAGGTATATTCTTTTTTGTGTTTTTACAAGTTTTATATTCTTTTTTTTTTCAATTTTTATATTTTGTTATTAACGGCAATAAAGGCTATTTGGTATTTAAAAGCAACTCGACAAAAATCGTCATAGTCATCGCAACCTAGGCGGATGCCCTTCTGCTTTCGATCTTTGAAAGGATTTATAGAAAAATCGTGTTTTTACGTATGTTTGTACTCTATGTTAAAATAGCAATAATCATATTATAAAAACACCATATAATTCCAGTTTGAACGCATTTATTGCTTTAAGATATCAACAAAATCTCCATTAAACCATTCGTGTTTATATTTAAACAGCCAAAGAATTAAAATTCATACTTACGAAAGTAAAAAGTTACCTCTTTAGTTTTCGTATAATTGAGGTTAAAGTCACGAAAGAAGTGCTGTCAAAATGCCGAAACATCGTTTGTTCGAATCACTTCATGGTAGCATTTTACGACGGACGAAACGTCACAAGCCGTCTTCGGGACCGATTTCGGAACGAAAGTACTTCGTGGTAAGAATCGCCCGAAATTTCAATCCGAAACTTCAGAATTACGTTTCATGGTAGACCTACAGTGCGTTTTATCAGTGATGACATACGGTGCCGAGACGTGGATACTTACAGTAGGGCTAGTCCATAGGCTCAAAGTGCAGCGCTCGCGCAGCGAGCTACGAGATAAACTTCGAAATCAGGTTATCCGTCAAAGAACCAAAATAGTTGACATAGCTCGCAGAGTGAGCTCGCAGTGGGCTGGTCATTTATGTCGAAGAACCGATGGCCTATGGAGCAGACGAGTTCTAGAATGAAGACCGCGACTCGGCAAACGTAAGGTAAGATGCCCCCCAGCTAGGTGGATCGACGACCTCAAGGTTGCAGGGTGGGACTGGATGCGGAAGGCGGAGGACCGTGTATTGTTGCACGAATTGAGAGAGGCCTATGTCCAGCAGTGGACTGCAATAGGCTTATTTGATGACATGTATTAAAACGATTTGTGAGCAAAACTAATATATCATCTCATGATTGTACAAAAATATTGCAATTTGTTATCTTGGCTAGTCGAACAAAATGGTTAAGCAGCTTTTGTTCCACATAGAACTGTAGGTTAATTATATTATTATAAGTGACCAGAATTCAATCTTTTAAATAAATGACCCCAGTTCATTAAGATCCATATGTTGATACATGGATATGTTTTCCATCTTTTTAATTCGCCTATTTAGGGAGTTAGTAAAATTAAATCAATATATTTTGTGTAGCTTTTATGCTATTAAAAATTAAAGTATCAGGACATCATAACAGACTAAAAAAATATCGAGGGGTAAATTATAACAAAATCCGTTTTAAAGTACCAGGATATCATATTAGACAGAGAATTTGAGCCGAAACTCAATGGCAAACTTAACCGAATGCTAAAAATCATTTTTTTTTTTCTCCCTTGTTTATTAATATTTTTTTGGTCGTGTGTGCTCGACTGTACTTTTAATTTTATTTTTCTATAAAAATTCGAATGTGTGCGAATGGCCTACTTACGTATTTTTAAATTTGGCGATTCGCACGAAAAAAGATGTCTTCGTGCGAATCGACAACTTAGCCACAAAAACTAGTATACTTTCGTGTTACTATACTGTACTGTACGTGTACTATGTAAATAAGGAATACAAAAGATATACTTACAAAATAATAAAAAAGCAAAAATCAAACCCCCTGTCAATGTAAACACAGCTTAAGTAAGGTTGACGATTCGGAATTATTAAATGTTTAAATTAGACTTTTCCCGAAGAATAAAGGTAGCGACAACATGAAATTAAAAACAAAATAGAACACTTCAATCAGACGACACCAACGCTTGGCATCGAAGCGTGTAATGTATATGCTAACAGCGGATATCTATCTATATATCTATATAATCACGTCAAATCCCTTGCGGGATAGGCAGGGAGTACAGAGTTCCAACAGGTTCCTTCCTTACATCATCTCCCTGGCTTTCTCCATTCTCATAGTTGGTCTCATACACGCTCGCCGGTTACGAAGACCCTTGACTAACAACGGACATAATTATACAAATTATCTTATAATAATAATAAGCCAGCCTGTACTGTCCCACTGCTGGGCAAAGTCCTCCCACAAATCAAGGTGAGAGAGATTAGGTCATACTCCACCACGCGGACCCAATGCGGTACGGTGGCGGCAGGTTTGTGGCTACGCGCTGTTGGAAGTTATCAAGCCGACTATAAGGTTTCCAACTCGGCTTAACGACTACCACAATAAGTGGTAACCGGGACCAAGGGCTTAATGTGCGTTCTGAAGCACGGCGACGCTAAAATATAAATACGAAATGGTTTATTCAGTAACACTCATTAGTTCATTCGATACACTGTTTCAGTATCCGGGACCTTCTTTTAAGTATAAAATCTATCATAAATGATGACCTTTCTCAAACCGACGGAGCCGAACGCCGAACTTTGGTGATCGTTAAAAACACTGCGGTCGCACAGCGCTACAAGCACCTCTTGTATCAAAATAAAATTACACTTAATACTGCTGAAAGTATTGTGGTAACCTGTTCAAGTCTGTGTCAAGCATGAACAGGTAGATGTTAACGTAACACTATCGAGTCAAGATGCCGCCATATTCACACTACAAAGGTCATTGTTGTGCCCATACATGATGATGAAAAAATACTTGTATGATTTCAAATCACCGATAAATTATTTATAATTTTATTATTAAACGGACAAGCGGGGGAATCGCAATATTGCACAAAAAGTATTAGATTTTGGGATTATAATTAAGTAGCCATTTGTACATATGAGGTTATATTGTGTGTGTAGACAGATGTCGACGACTTCGATATAAGTACTTACAATACTTGGAAATAGTCGTTTTAGATTGTTGTTGATCAAATTGTCCGTTAGATATGGATTTTATTTTAATAAAATAGATAAATAATGATGGCACGGTCAAATGTTTGTTGGTTCTGGGGCAATTTTCGACAATGTCCTTAATTATATAGCCTAAAATTAATCAAATTCTTTATGCTTACAAATTACCGATAGCGTAATTTTTATAAGAATTTTTATAAGAATCAAGCACATTACTACCCACGGATAAAACTTTTCTTTAAATTGCCCAATACCAGAACTTGCACCACCTTCCAACAAAATAACGGCAAAATAAAATTTCTCTACGCAATGTAAGCGGTTCCTGAGTTCCCTATTTAGCAATACCGCAAGATTGGAATTGAATATTTCGTCACCCCATCTTGACCCTTATTCACTGTAACCAATCAAACACATAACGCGGCACGTTACGAGAACTTCGTGAAGTTATTATTTGATAGTACTCCAGTGGTATACAGAATACCAGCACACGATCATTTCACGCAGTTATCTTAACGCGCCGAATTTAGTCATAGCGAATAAGAGCCCTGTACTGGGGAACAGAGGCCTAAGCATGAACAACTTGACGCTATAGTCCGTAACGTTGCGAAGAATGCGTGCTGTCACGCTCATCTTTATTAAGTAAATCTGTAGTGTGAAAAAGATGGTATATCACCTCGATAGCGTAACGATAACTTAAATCAGTTCTTGCCAAGCCCTCTTGTTGCCAAGCCAACCCCTTTCGCCTCACTTTGTTTTGTTTAAGTGCTGCCTTTATTGGATCCGGATAGGAATGTTTTCGATGCGTTGTTTTATTAAATTTTGTCTCATTTCATAGAATTCTCTTAATATACAGTGAGTTGATCAGTATTGTGGAAGAATTTAGGGAATAAAATAATAGACGCCGTACACAATTCTTCTATATTACATAAAACACGTTTTGTGTTTGTTTCTAGGAAATATTTTACTAATACTCATTAATTAATAGATCAGAATAGCCGTTAGTCGAAGTGAAAAATACTCTACCATGTGGCATAAATATAGGTAAAAGCTAGATGCGGCACAAAACCGGTCGTTTTGACGATCTTTGGGGAAAGCCATTGCCTTGCATTAGACGTCTTTATGCAGATGATGTCAGAAGAAGTCACCCAAAAAGAAATCACGTGGTGATTTCGGCGAAATTTATATTCTTTTTGAGATAAAGTCAAATGCGCTGCTCTTAAAAGTGACAGAAATGCATGGACATGAGGCCAAAAACGTGTGTTAGGATCGTAGCTTGTGATGAGCTGCAATCTCTGCCTACCGCTGTAAGATAGAGACGAGAGTGTACATGTACAAATCTAGAAGACCGAAACTATCTTTCAATGACCAAGTGGATCGTGTCATATCTGAAAAGCAAATCAAAAGTCTCTGTAACCCGCTAGCGTGTATGAAACAGGCTATGAGAGTGAAAGAAGCAAGTTAGAAACATCTCTTTTATAAACAAATTGGCTCATTTAAACCGAAAAGCTGTCATGTCCTATTTATTATTAAGTAGTTAATAGCTTATTAGGGGTAATGAAGTCAATAATATCAAACTCATTTCTAGAAAAACTTTTTCAAAATAAACCTATAGCCCAGATTATCAAGATCTCTATAAAAGGTGAGTTTCGTGAGAAAGCGGTGCCGTAATTAAGTGGTTTAGTAGAAGTCAACAATAGGGGCCTAAACACAAACAACCTGACGTTGCCAAGAAAGTACTCTACTTCTAAACTCTATTCCATATTTTCCTAAAGGAGGGAATGTTGTGTGTTTCTATTGATTAATATTTTCACAACATGGACTCCCTCACTTGGAGTTTAGGTAGGAGTGATACTAAAAAAAAACCGTCACAACTATATTCCTCATGCGGGGGCGACAGAGATGCACTGCACTCACATATCGTCGTCGATGTGCGGTCCCACTATGACAGAGGCGAACCTATCGATATTAAACCGGGCAAAATTGCAGACAATTTGTCCGACCGAGGCTTCGGTTTCAGTTCTACAGGTACAAGGAACTATTTAACTTATTATATATAATATAGAATAAAACTATTATCCGTAAAATAGTTTTATTTCATGTGTAATATTCGCGTAAATCTAAGAACTCAATATATAATATAGAACTTATTATATATAACTATACATCTATATCATCACACCAGATCCCTTACGGGGTAGGCAGAGAGTACAGAGTTCCAACAGGCTCTTTCCTTACATACCTCTCTGGCTTCCTCTACTCTCATAGTTCGTCTCATACACGCTCGCCGGTTACGGAGACTCCTGATTCCTATATATATATATATGGTCAAACTAACTAGCACAAGAGCTCAATCTACAGACTCAGACTTGGGCGGATTTAGGTTTCCAAACAGCTAAACACAATGATTGCCCATCAGTTATTTAATCACATAACTTATCCACATGGAACACAATATTGTAAACATTTTATTAATTATATAATCTATTTTTATTATGTGTGCTTCTTTTGGTACAATAAACCATTGAGTCGTTGGCAGCACGGGAGGACATAACAATGGCTGTTCTGGAGTGACGATTGGATTGAGGCGGAACTTGAATAATAGCGTAAATACTAATATTTGATAATGGTAAGAATAACTGGAATGTTTTTATGAAATAATACAGCTACGTTACATTTACACTTCTGAAGTACTGTTATTATAATATCAACCATTGAATTATCCAAAGGCAGGACGACCATCTTGACACGTCGTCATCGCATCGTTATCCATGTTCTGTCCATCTTCCTAATTCAAAATCCCGTTGACGCTCGGCCGTAGCGCTGACTAGCGGACGACCCGCGCACTATTTGCCACAGATAATAACCACGCCGACGTATATATATATATATATATATATATATATATATATATATATATATATATATATATATATTTCTGCGTTATTGTTTTATTGACACATTGCAACTACCAATCACGAGGTCCCAGATATAAATCTGTCTCATACAATGATATGTGACTTGATCCTAAGTGAAAGTCATTACTTTAATCGCCACATTCGTTATATATTCGATTTTTTTAGAAAACCTCACCCTAATACCTAATTACGGCTATTGATTAGTTGTAGTAGGGGAAGCCAGAGGGGTATGTAAGGAAAGAACCCGTTGGAACTCTGTACCCTCTGCCTACCCCGCAAGGGATCTGGCGTGATGATATAGATAGATAGAGATTATTTGTATGTGTTTGAATATTGTAAGTTTATATGTAATTATCATAAAATCCTTACCCGACAAACAATATTAAGGGTACGGTTACTTTTAAAATTGAGCCGAAACTTATTAAAACAGCAAACTCTAATAAGTGGGGGTAATCGCCGAACTCGATCTTGTAACTTTAAAAATTATATTTTTTGCTGGATGAGGAATAAAATAAATAAACCTATACTGTTCTGTTGACCAATGGCCTCCAGTCACACATTAAGGTGAGAGAGACTAGAACTAGGACTCCATCACGATGACCCAGCGCGGATTCGTAGAGGCAGGTTTGTGGCCATCTGCTGTTGGAACTTATCAAGGGGTCTATAAGGCTTCCAACTTGGCTTAACGACTACCACATTACGTGCTAACCGAGAACGGCTTAGCGTGCTTTCCGCAGCACGGAGACGCTCGAATATAAAAATACCACAAACGGTCACCCATCTCAGACCAACCGAATCGAACGCTACTTAAACTTGATGATCGCTAAGAACACCACGGTCTCACAGCGCTACGAGTGCCTCAGAGTTTACATGTAAGTATCATAAAACACGTTACCTAATAAGTATATTAAGGGTAATGTATAAGCTAATTAAGCCGAAACTTATCAAAATAGCAAACTCTAATTAGTGAAGGCAATCGCCGACCTCGATCTTGGAACGCCGAAATCTGCCTCGCATAGGTAAAACGTTTGGGAATTATATTTTTACTGAATGAAAAATATAATGTAAGAAACCTAAGTATTATTGGTTTCTTAGATTTCCGCTTACATTTAAATGTTTATGTTGTAGCACTTGAAACGTCGGCAACTTAAAAAACATAATAAGCCGCGATAAAATACGAAAAAGAGTTATTTCATAAGCCTATGTTGTCCCACTGTGGGCAAAGGCTTTCTCTCAAAAATCGAGGTGAGAGAGGTTAGGTTATGACCTAAATTCTTTCATCTAGAGTATGCTCTACCACGCGGACCTAATGTCGTGCGGGTTGTGTCCACCTGCTGTTGGAACTTATCAAGCCGCTTTATAAGGTTTCTAACTCGGCTTAACGACTACCACATTAACGTCCTCGGTTCAAATCATAGGTCGGAAATAATGTAGATGTTCTATCAAACAAAATCCCAGTTCTAGTCCGGATTCGAGGATATGGGCCCGGTATAATGAAAATAGGCGAACCCCTAATTGCCGCACCTAACATCGTGTGCGAAAAGTGGGTGTACACAGTACCTACATCTCTACCACCCCCACTTGAGGAATATATTTGGGCATAACGATGTATATTTTTTTAGAACTAGTTTTTACGACCAAACCTTTTATTCTCATCTAAAACTAACATTTTCTATACACACAATTGAAACACGTAAAAAACTATTTCATCCCTACATCCGGCGAGGTCACCGCTCTACCGGAAACGGTAATCGGCCGCCGGAAGTGGCCCCCGCTGTTTATCGTCCACCCCGTGCCGCGACAACCGCCACAATGGAAACCTTTGCTGCGCTATCATAGAGCCTTTATTAAAATAATTGTAGAGCTAAACTCTATCGGTCGTGTTCTGATTGTGATTACAAAGAAATAATAATAATATCAGCTTATATTGCCTCACAGCTCGACAAAGGCTCTCACAAACCAAGATGAGGGAGATTAAGTCATAGGGACCAGATCGGATAGCATGTTTGTGGCCACCTGCTACTGTAACTTATCAAGCCGCCTATATGAAATAACTGGACAAGTGCAAGTAGGACTCGCGCTCTAAGAGTTTCGTACCGGCTTCAGTTTCGGCGAGTTTCAGCGCAAAATCGTAGTTTCGTCGGGTCTAAAGAACTCGTCAAGACAAATCCAATGAGCCCAAACACGGCGGGGTTATGTTGAGTAGTTCGGTAGTTCCTTTGGCCACCCTCCGGTTCCATCATCAGATCCTGAATATCATCAGAGTCTATAGAACTCGTCAAGGCAAATCCAACGAGCCCAAACTCGGCGGGGCTATGTTAAGTAATTGGGTAGTTCCGTTGGCCACCTCCCGGCTCTACCATCAGACCCTGGGTAGCGTTCGGATTTATAAAACTCGTCAAGACAAATCCAACGAGCCCAAACACTGCAGGATTATGTTCAGTAATTGAGAAGTTCTATTGGCTACCCTCCAGCTCCATTATCAGACCCTCGAGATCATCCGGGTCTACAGAACTCGTAAAGACAAATCCAACGAACCCAAATACGGTGGGATTATGTTGAGTAGTTGGGTAGTTCCGTTGGCCACTCTTCGGTTCCATCATCAGATCCTGAACATCATCTGGTTGTATAGTACTGTCAATACCAATCTAACAAGCCTAAACACGAGGTGGTTATGTTGTGTAGTTGACATGTTCCCATGGCCACCTTTCGACCCCATCAAAAGACTGGTCTGGAGCTGTGTCCATGGTATGTACTATATAACTGCATTGTCACCGAACTAAGATACGTATTGTTACGTAGCGGGGTAATTAAATGCCGAATATCGTGCGAAGTACTTTACTAGGCGGTGACCACACAAAACAGTACATCGAATGCAAGTACACACGCGAACCTATCACACACTGTACCACTCTTGTTAGTACCCAAATACTGCTTCCAAGTCGCTGAGTCACTCGTAGTACCCGTATATCGATGCTAAAGTCGCCGGTGTATTTCACTTAGATCGCTTGTTCTCTGATTTGATCACTATCGCTGCCGAGAAGAGACTGTCTCGTCCCCGCGCTCTGTGTTCCCTTTATACTTGTTTGAAAGTTCTAGAACGGACGCGAACCCTCTAAGTACATCGATAGAAGTACATCGAACAATAGCCGGCGCGGCCCACAAAGCGGTATTATATTACATACCTACTCTTATTTGCGCGTGAATAAATAGGTACTTGTATACCGCGACCGCGCGCCGGCGATAATTAAAGGAGTGGAACCTTCTACACGTTTCGCCACTTAAGCGCGGATTCTAGATCTTTCTAGCCAGATCACCGGGGGACCTAAGGGTGTGTTGTGCGTTTTAGAATCGACATCCCCCGATAACGACTTTTCAAGATATCGGGGTATGTTCTGGTCATAACAGTATGCTAAATTTCAGCTCAGTCGGATACATGCTTTCTATTGTCAAACGCTATTGGATATCTTAATAAATTAAAATAAAACTAATAAATAAAATACCCGAAGTGCTTGAAAATGGATAACAAGATTTGAACCAGAAAGACAGATAGACATACGATCAGAAAAGCTTCTAAAAAGTTACCTGTACCTCGTTAGTCTATTGGCGAATAATGCGCGCAGCGATCACGAGGTCCTGAGTTCGAATCCCAGGTCAGAACAAATGTAATTTTTCGATAGAAATATTTCCAGCTTCAACTGGCATAGTGCCCGATATAATGGCATTAGGCTTGCTCCCTATTGCATGAGACATAACATCCGGCCTTGGGGAATATAGGTTTGAAGATTTTTATATATTTTACAATTTAAATGAACAACTTGAACAATTCAATTATTTCGGTGTAAAATTCACACACACTTGGACGCCTACATTCACCAAGTAGGAGAGGCTAAGAGGTGTACTATGTACACCAACTTATTGCTGAGAATGTAAGGTGCCAATGTAATAGGGGCGAGGCTGTTGCTATTATACCGGGCACAATTTCCGACTCCGGACTGATACTGGGCAATTTTCTATAGAAAAACTACAATTTGTACGCGATTCTCCGCGATCTCTAAACGCATTATATGGTGCCTACTTGTTCAACGGGGCAGTCCATAAAAATACCTTTAAAAAGTGCTCTTTCTTTATAATATTTTGCCGTAAGTAAATTAATAACATTTAATTTTCATTTAAACTATATAAAAATAAAAGAATAAATCGACAATCTGATCCAATTTACGTCCTATACCGTACACAGATGGCGCTACATATCTGAGAGATCTGTGGCGCCATCTCTGTGTGTGTATAAATAAATATTTATTAACCACAAATCAAAATAGTTCCACAAAATGACACTGATAGCACATAGACAAAGAAGTATTGTTGTAGTGTGTTAATTAGTCACTAGGCAGTGCTATTTTAATTTTTCATCAGATTTGAGGGAAATTAATTATATTTTTTATATGTTATATTTATAAATTGTCAAATATCGGAATTCTTCCTTTACTTGTACTTTAAAACCTTGCGTTTTGCCTTATTCCACGACAAGTGACTTTAAATGGCCATATCTTTTGTTTAGGTTTACTTAGAACCTTCATTTTTTTACACTAGTAGGAGACCGTAGACTTTCGTATTTAGTATAAATTTCAACTTATTACCTTTAGCTGTTCCCGAGAAAAAAACCCTAAAAAGGTGATAACCGTCGGACAGACGGACAACGAAGTGATCCTATGAGGGTTTCATTTTAGGTACGAAACCCTAAAAATGTTTAAAAAGAACTCTATATTACCTAGTAATTATAAAACACCGTCACGCCTATATTCCTTAATCGGGGACGGTAAAGGTGTACTGATATACCGCCGACGATGTTAGGTCCCATGTTTTAAGGGCCTAAGCCTATTGCCACTGTACTGGGCACTATTGCAGACTCTAGACTGATAATGGAAATTTTTCTAACGAAAATTACATTTCGCCCGACCTAGGATTTGAACCCATTACCTCGTAATCCCTGCGCGCATCTTTAGCTACTAAACCAACTAAGTGGCCTTATATAGATTGATCACACTTAATCCTTAATTATTAACAGATAATTTATAAATTATGAGATAGATATTTTTACAAACACACACACGTACCCACACACACAAACGCACACACACACACACACAAACAAACAATCATACCCACGCGTCCATACATTATCTGTTTATACACCTAGTCCACTTTTGAGTATCTGTTTAAGTTTTAATTTCGTGTCTTATAACTGTTACCTGGTTTCCCAAGATACAGGCTTTGCTAGTTTGGGAACCTCTGGCAATTATGTGGTTTAAAATGTTTTCTTTAGATTTTAAGGTTCATAATTTTACTGTAACTACTATGTGGTCAATGAATAAAATTATTATTATTATATAATATAGTATAATAATTAACAAAATCATTATCATTAATTATTATTTAACTAATGACAGACGATTTGGCGCAGTGGTTAGGAGCTTAAGCTGCTGCGCTCACTGGGTCGAATAGTCACGGGTTCGATTCCCCGCACGGGGAAAATCTTTGATTGGCCCACAATTATTTGATTCGGTCTGCGTGATGATATAGATGTATCTATCTATATCATCACGCCAGCTCCCTTGCGGGGTAGGCAGAGAGTACAGAGTTCCAACAGGTTCCTTCCTTGCAGACCTATCTGGCTTCCTCCACTCTCATGGTTCGTCTCATACACGCTTGCCGGTTATGGAGATTAGGTATTTGTGTATATAAATGTTAGTAAATGTATTCCGTATAGTTTCAAAAAAAAGAACATAAATATCTATATAACTCTGATGAAATGAAAAGTTCATTCACCGTTACGAGAGTGAACTTATCAAAAAATACACTATTCTAATACCCGGTATAATGGATCTCAATAGACTCCTAAGACTGAGCACACTTAATCTGCCATAGTACTAAATGTAACGAAACCATACCGCAATGTATTTCGACTATACCGCCATCTAATGAGGAATATATACAACTTTACTCGAATGCCGAGTCTGTAAAACATCAGCTATTTATTTTCGAGCTTCATAAATAAAGTGAAACCTACGCTAATACCTCTTAATTTTCCAAAATCTATTATAAGCATAATTTGTTCAATCCATTGATTAATAATTCGGAGTAGAAGAGAGCTAAATCTAAAAGAATTCATAGTATTTATCAATACGAACAACTTTTAATATGACAAATTACTGCCTCTGCAACTGACTGCATCGTTCGTCTAGTGACAAACGCATCGCATCGCTTTGTGATCACGAGGTCCTGGGTTCAAGGTCAGACAAATGCAGTTTTTCTGACTAAAAGTTCCCAGTATGAGTCCGGAGTCTAAAATTGTGCCCGGTATATGGCATGGGCTCACCCCCTATTAAATAGGACCTAACATCGTCGGCGAAAGTGGGTGTACATAGTACACCTCTGCCACCCCCGCTTGAGGAATACAGGCGTGACGATGTAAATAAAAAAAACTGGAAATGAAATAAAAAACAACCAGCTTTTCATATATTTTATTTGATTTGATTGATTGATTTATTATAAAGCTGCTTTTTTTAGTACAGACAATTTTTGTGTTGATGTAAAGATGATTTAGCCACAGGATTTAGCGGCGATACCCATAATATGCGCCACATCTAATGTAATCAGTAAAGACTTACATTTTAAAGAATTACTATGTAACCTCATTTTAATTTATTATTTGTGTTACTTAAAAGAAATGAATTATATTTTATCTATGTATATCCTCACTCCAGATCCCTTGCGGGGTAGGCAGAGAGTAGAGTGTTACAACAGTTTTATCTCTAACAGTTCTCTCTGGCTTCCTCCACTCTCATAGTTCGTCTCATACACGCTCATTTTATTTTATATTTCGTGCTCTTCTTTTCATTATGTATTTGTTTCTTAACTTAGAAGCAACTTTGTTATTAGCCAAGTTCTTGGCTGAAGTATAGAAAAAATATGATAGCGAAGCAGCTATCTGTCTTCTATAATACTTTGAAAGATGAAAATTATCTTTTGTCCAATAATGTCTTGTTAACATACTGTTAATATCTATGATATGCATTTTGTCACTACAAATGTAGTTATTTTGAGGTTTTACATTGTGCAATGTTATATTCAGCCTATAAATAGCTTCACTTTCCACCTGTGGCAAGCATTTGCTGTAGGGAAATGTAAACATGACAATTTTTGCTACCTTTAAATTAAGTATCTATCTATCTATCTATATCATCACGCCAGCTCCCTCGCGGGGTAGGCAGAGAGTACAGAGTTCCTACAGGTTCTTACCTTACATACCTCTCTGGCTTCCTCCACTCTCATATACGCTCGCCGGTTACGGAGACTCTTGACTTGCCCTTCAGATAAGACTATTTGGTCTATTTGGTCATGGTAAGATAGTCTAGGTCTTCCCCGGTACCTACATCCTTCCACTTTCTGGCATTCTTTCTATATGCCCGAACCAACGCAGCATACCCTTTCTCATCTTTACACCGATACTATCTTTCATACCTACTCGCTTTCTTACTACGCCATCTTCTTTGAAGTGCTTCGAGAACGAACAACTTTAGTTGGCTTTGGCTCGTCTTGAAAGACCCAGATTGTAGATTGTTGTTTGGAATCAGGATCATAGGCATAGATCCAAGATTTGTCACCACTGATGATGTCGTAGACGTGATTTGACTTTCTTCGGTTGAACCTTTGCAGAGTTTTCTTATATCATCTGACGCGGGCCGCCTTGTGATCGTCGGAAAGCAGATGCGGTATCCAACGGCAAACTAGATTGCTCACACCAAGCGCTTCATGCAAGATCTTCTGAATGGTTGTCCCTGAGATGCCTAATAGAGCCTCTATCTCTCGATACGTCACATGACGATCTTCGAGAATTAGTTGTCTCACAGCAATGATGTTATCTTCAGTGAAGGCGGATTTTGGGCGTCCTTCGCGAGATTTGTCACTAACACTAGTATGTCCACGCTGGAATTCTAAATACCAGCGTTCGACAGTCCGCAGACATGGGGCTTCGTCACTGAACACAGATGTTAGCTCTTTAAAACACTGAAGCCGTGTCAGGCCTCTTCTAAAGTTGTAGAAAATTATTGCACGAACATTTTCCTTAGAAAGATTCATTTTAGTACGTAACCTGCCAGATTCCAATCGACTCTGTGACTAAACAATAGCATTAATCCTAATACTTTTAACTGTTTTGAGATTCAAAATTTAAGCACATTCGAATATAGAACAGTTCCAAATTCAAAATGGCCGGGAATTATGGAAACGACAGCACTTAAAAGGCATGCCTCGTATTCCAACAAGTAGGTCCAGATGGTTACTAATTAAAAAAGAGCTTGAGTAAATGTCATAGCAAACGGCAACTCTACGACAGTTATGAAGTGACATTTCACTTGATGACAGCGTTACTTCCGATTTTGGTCACGAGCCAGAAGATTGTCGTCGCACTATAGGCAGAATTATCGGTAAACGAAAGGGCCATACATTATAATTAGAGCTGAAACTAGGTAGAATTATTAAAATGGGATATATCAACAATATCACAATAACAAGTGAATGCATAACGTAGTTCTAAAGCTTACCTACCCATATAATCCTCCTTCCCCAATCAATGGGTGGGTGCAGCAGCCGTATGATTGACCTCAACTGGCGCAGAAAATAAGCATCCTCCTTTCAGGATGCGCTTTGCACGCCCTCGCTCCGGAATCAATTTTAAAAGCACCGAACCGAACCGTACGTGATTGAGATCTAAACATTGAGTAACTTCTTATTTGCAACTTGAATCGTTAGTCTAGGGACATCATGAGGTCGTTAGTTCGAATCTCAGACCCAACAAAGTGTGATTTTAGCAGTCAAGAATTCGTAATTGTTCCTGGCATAATGACAACAGGCTTGCCCCGCCGAAGCAAATATAAAGAGGAGGAGTCCTCTTCATATCGCGCCAACCCGCGCAGTGACAGGCTTGATCTATCTATATCATAAATAGATCAGGCTTGATTTTATAGGAAAATGTAATAATGCCATCTCTTCTATATGTCTGATTTGTGCTTACCCCTTTTAGGGCCCTTACATCGTCGGCAATATTGACGCCAACGATGTTAGGGTTCAACATAATTGGGGGCGGACCTATTGTCATTATATTAGGCAAAATTCCAGACTCCGGGCTGCCAATGAAAATTGTCGTACCACCACCACTGTCGCATCACTGTGTGGCTTAATTTCTTACCGGACATGGCAACTTTAAGAGTAAATTATTCCCTTTTGAACTGGTCCGTTCACCGCTACGTCAGGGTTCTACGTCTAACTACGAGTATGAAAAATCAGCACACCACGTTCTTTGGGAGTGCAGCATCTGGTACAACGAGCATACCATTATGTTAAACAGTCTGCGAAATACTTCTGGGGTAATCTACTAAACGGATCTTGTAGAAACTCGGGATAATTTCCGTGCGTTCAAGCGTTTTTATTATACCTATTACTAGAATCAAACATGAGGCTCACAAATAGGGCCTTTTAATATTTTTTTCGTATCGATGGAGCTTTACAGGTGTAAAGGTGGGCTTATCCTAGTTGTACTCTCCTTCTCTATGGCTGATCTGCCAATTTTTGTTGTCTCCCGCTATGCAAAGGAGGGAAGTGGAATTTTATTTTTCTTACCGCTGCTGCTAATCTTTCTATTTTTGTTTGTTTCTAAATAAATTTGTTGCGGGTTCAATGACAGGACAATTAAAGCGTTTCCCGGGACACCCCAAGGTTTAAACCTTGTCGTCATCTAAGGAAACCATTGTAGAATGTGTGGCGGGCTTTGTCAGATTATCAAAACACTTGTCGTAATTAGGTTTCAAACCCAGGATCGCCATCGACCCTCGTGATCGCCAGTCGCACCATCTGACATTAGTCCAACGATACAGTCTTAATAGTTTGATATCACCAAAATAACCTATCTACCAACCTATCTCTCTACATAAATATGATCACACCAAATCCGTTGCGAGATAGGAAAAAAGTAAGTATGTACACCAAAATGTCCTATTTACCAACTTATCTGTCGATCTACATAAATCCCTTACCAAGCAAATATACTAGATCCCTTGCCAAGTAGACAGAGAGTATACACTTACAAATATTTCCTATCTTAATTGATTAGAATTGTTTATGTGTCAGAGCTGATTTGAGATTTAATTTACTAGAATTTGTAAAGTAAAGCTACGTTTCTCAATATCTCAAACATAACCTAGTTTACACATGCGGCTAACAATAATTACAAAATTTCGCGATACAAGGTTTTATTAGTCAATTGCCTTATGTAACTGACGAGGGTTCGGGGGGTGCGCCGGGCGAGGGGGAGGGGGGTAGGGCGTAGGGGGTAGGCCTCAGGATGCGGAGGTCAGGGCTGAGCCATTAATTTCCATTTATTCGCCCTGACAGAGGATCGGCAACGGGAACCGTGTGGTGTGTACGCACCCTGAAAATTCGCTTCTACAATGTTTTGTGGGTTTACAGCGTATAGTTGGGGTGCTGAGAATTGGTCATTGCTATGTTTTAAAATACTTAATGCAGTTTTAATGACCGTATTACAGACGAAGACGTGCATATAGTATCACCAATCCGGTCTGGGTCCGCGTGGTGGTGACCTATTCTCTCTCGCTTCTATTTGTCGGAGAAGGCTTTTGCTCAGTAGTGCATGCTGATTTATTACGTGTATGTTCTTAGCACCATGATTTTTTTTAAATTATTAGAGCAAATATCTTCTCTAATCGGACCATCTGGACCGGTACTATATGCAAGGTGTAAACTAATAAACGCAAAACCTGAAAGTAGTTTGTTCTAAATCGATAACAAAATTGATTCCAATAATTTTTAATGTTTATTACATTTTTTTTAATCTGCAAAAAATGCTGTTAGTGCAATACTCCGTCACTCCTTTAGTGCCTCTATAACAAACTAAATATATTCTTGATTCAAAGCAGTACGGAGATTTCAAATGCATTTCTAAAACGTAATTCTCAAAAAGCACACATACACGTACAAGTTTCATTGTTAGTTCGAGTATAAGTGCTTAAAAAAGGGGCTAAAAATTTGAAAAAT
This sequence comes from Phalera bucephala, assembly GCA_905147815.2. Taxonomy (NCBI): domain Eukaryota; kingdom Metazoa; phylum Arthropoda; class Insecta; order Lepidoptera; family Notodontidae; genus Phalera; species Phalera bucephala. The sequence continues at coordinate 35,962,402 of LR990617.1, forward strand.
TGGTATTTATATTGAATTTGTAAAGCAATTTTCTAGTCGGTGTGTCTGATGTCTTGCGTTATTTACGATACACCTTATATACTTATCATTTTGGGAATAACGGGCATCATAGATTATAAACATAAAACTAGATCCTTTAATAGATCAATGGAAGATCTTATCACAGCCTTCATCTCTAATACATGTATAATTAATGTCAGGACAGTCTCAATCAATCAATCAGCCTATCGTAGTCCACTGCTGGACATAGGCCTCTCCTAACACGCGCCATTGCACACGGTCCTCCGCCTTCCGCATCCAGTCTGTCCCAGCGACCTATTTGAGGTCGTCGGTCCGTCTAGCTGGGGGCCGTCCTACCTTACGCTTACCAAGTCGCGGTCTCCACTCTAGGACACGCTTGCTCCATCGGCCGTCGGTCCTTCTGCAGATGTGACCAGCCCATTGCCACTTTAGCTTACTGAGTCTGCGTGCTATGTCGGTAACTTTGGTTCTTTGTCGGATTACCTCGTTACGAATTTTATCCTTCAAAGAGACGCCGAGCATAGCTCGCTCCATAGCCCGCTGTGCGACTTTGAATTTGTGGACTAGTCCCACTGTGAGTGTCCACGTCTCGGCCCCGTAAGATTTAGGATCATTTTGATTGTATTCTGTTATGGTGTCTTGTTTTATAAATTACTAATAGCGGGATAGAAAGAATGGTCTGCAATGAAAGAACCTGTTGAAACTCTATATTCTCTAACTCACAAGTGTTATGACGTAATGATATAAATCAGAATCGGAATAGTTTTAGTAAGCAATTACAGTATTTATGAATCGTTAGAAAAGTAACAAGGACTTTACCAAACCTACAAATAGACATATAGTTTAATAGCAAACGCCAGTTCTCACTGACTCCACTGCGTCCGTAACCAAATCACTCAGGCACCGGCGTCCACATGTAGCGCTTCAAGTTCGGACTCCAAAGAGTTAATTATTGAGCTGCTAATCTGTTCGCGCATTACTCAACGTCTTTGCTCGATCATGACTCTGCAAAGCTACGAATTGTACCAAGTTTTAGGATTTCGGCAGCTAATTGTTAGTACCTAAACCAATGTACTGGAAATACGGGGATTAATTAATCATACATTTATGTGCCCCATATAATGGTAACAGGCTCGCCCCCTATCTAGAGACCTACTACTGAGGGTGAAAAATGGATGTACCTTTTTTTACGTGGGGAAATCCTCATGAACTTTCGCCAACCTCGGGAGAAGCTTGCGGGGCATGTCGGAGTCTTACCGACCAAAATTCCACGTTAGCCAGCATCGACACTTCGGGGAAGGACTCCGGGATTTCCGTTAGGAACACACCGGTGCCCCTCTGTTGTACTCCGAAGAGCCCGCCTTCGAGGTGGGGGAAGCCTATGGACCCGCTCCCCTCCTGCACCGTCGCGGTTCTCACGGTGGCATGGGCCACACCACGCCGCCGTCCTACTCGGGGTCGCACGTGAAGGACGCTTAGAGCCCCCGCCCCAGCGTCCCACGACCTCAAGAGCCCCCCTGCGGATATTGGTGCACGGGGGGGGTCCCCCGCCAAGTGGATGTACCTAGTAGATCTCTGCCTCCTCTTGGGGAACATAGGCGTGCTGGTGTTTATTTTTATTTTTTATTCATATACTTACACTGGGAATTCCCGCGGCATCGAACCCATTGACAGGGCCACGTAAAGCTACAAGCCATCTAGGTGACCCCATAAGCACAAAAAATATGAAAATCTGTGAAGCCGTTGAAGAGGAGAAGGATCAGGCACGCACATCGGAATTTTATACATAAAGATGAATATTGCATTTAATTGACAGACGATTTAGCGCAGTGGTTAAGAGCTTAAGCCGCTCCGCCCACTGTGTCTAATAGTCGCGGGTTCGATTCCCGCACGTGACAAATCTTTGTGTGATCCATAATTATTTGTTCCGGTCTGGGTATTTGTGTATGTGAAGTTTCATGTTTGTGAATGCACCCACGACAGGAATAAAACCTAGTGTGCGGCAAGGTTTAAAAAAAAATGCCTTGTCTGTGTAGTAATTAACGAGGCAGGTAACGATCGCGAAGTCGTGGATTCGAGTCTTAGGTCGGACAAAATGTGATTTTTTATTGAAACATTTCAAGTACCTATTAATCCAGTATCTGGAATTGTGTCCAGTAAGTATTGTGGCAATAAGCTCGCCCCAAGCTATTACATTTGGACCTAACATCAACGGCGAAAAGTAGATGCACTTAGGATGTGCACCACCCCTGATTGAGGAATATAGACGTGTCGGTGTCTATTGCCCTCATTTTTTTAATAAAATACAAAAGTTATTTTATTTCTTTGCGCTTTAATTTCGTCAGCAGTAAAATCCGAATCGCTGTGTTTTTTGCGGGTCGCGCCAAATGGCGGATATTCCGCCAAATTGGCGCCATCATATCCCGTAATTGAAACTCGTCGGCGAAACATCACCCACCCTGTTAATATGCTAATTCTGTAACGTTCCGAACCTTTCGGGGCTTGCCATCGGAAATGTACGGCAGACATATTTTATTAGGTGAAATAACGTATTTATCGAGGAAAGGTAAACGGCAAGCCACATCTGTTTTGACTTCATAAAGTGTTTATTACTTGCCATAAATTATTAACCTTGTCTTATCTGAAGGGTAAATCAAGTCTCTACAACTGGCAAGCGTGTTTGGAAAACTATGAGAGTGGAGGAAGTCATAGAGGTTTGCAAGGAAAAAACCGGAACTCTGCACTCTCTGCTTACTCCGAAAGGGATAGATAAATAGATAAACACTGTCACGCCTATATTCTCCAAGCGGGGTTGACAGAGGTGTACTGAGTACACCCACTTTTCGCTGACGATGTTAGGTCCCATGTTGAAGAGGGCGAGCGCATTGCCATATACCGGGCACAATTCCAGACCCCGGACTCATACTAGGAAATTTAGAAAAACTTCATTTGTCCGACCTAGGATTTAAACCCAGGACCTCGGGATCACCAAGCGATGCGCTTATCCACTAGACCAACGAACGAATCTGAGTAAAAAAATATATTTAAACAACATATTTCAGGAAACAGCAATTACATAGAGACATAAAACAGTAACAGCACAAGTTCTGTGAAGACAAGTAGGTCTGCATCAACTTAGGATTAGCTCTAGTATAAGCGCGCTTCTGTCCCATAACTATACAGAGGTCTTCTCTTATGAAGCACGGTGAGATAAAATAGATCTCACTCTACCACGCGGACCTGGTGAGTATTCGTGGAGGTACGTTTGTAGCCACCTGCTTTTGAAAAATATCAAGTCATTGGACTTCGGACTTGGCCTAACGACACTTGAAGTGATGACCGGGATTACCAGCTAACCATGCCTTCCAAAGTACGGAGACGCTCGAAAATTAAACTCATAGTACGATAAACGCTTGAATATAGCCATCGATCTAAGAATGAACCGAATGCTGCTTTTGATGACCACTAAGAAAAACGCAGTATCACGACCGTCCGCACTTTTCGTATAATAGTGTTTGTTTTTTGATTTACGGCCTGTTGCAATATACAACTCAAGGATAAATTTGCCTTCTACGGATAGAATTTTGACATATATTGTACGGAAAATCTGTCAAAATTCTACTGACAGTAAGCAAATCTATCCTTGAGTTTAATATTGAAACCGGCCATTAAAGAATGAGAAATGAATCACTTGGCTTAATTAACGAAACGAATTATTTCTTAAATAAAAACCCGTTGTAACCTAATAAAATATATTACCGACCCTCGCACGCCCTCAGAAACCAAGAAATTACCGAGAAATTCAGAACAATCCATATGATATAGTTAGGGCAAATCAAGTTTCCACTAATTACATAACGAGCCTGCGGGCTCGGCCGAAAAGCTGATCAAATAAGCAGTAATCCCGGCTTTAACCACGCACTAAGATACGTTGGTAAATAAAAGCTATAATTTCATTTGTTCGCGCGAGGATTAAAGGTGGGCCACAAAAATTTGGCAGGAGAAATCTTCGCAGTATATAATTTTTTACCTGAAATTTCTGTTGATGTCGTGTTGCTGTGAGTGTGAGTGAAGTTGTGTTGCTGTCTTTAACAGATGATTACGTTATCCTAAAATGTGTAATTCAGGAATCAAGGAAATTGGGAGAACACTAGACTTTGTAAAAAAGCTACGCTGTACTAGAAAATATTCCTGTGTTGGCGGTCAGTTCTTAGACCAAAACACATACTACATAAAGATTTCTCCCATACAGAAATCGAACTCGCAACTATTCGTTTCAATGAGTTTTGAAGCCAAATTAAAATATAATAAATAGGAAATATAATTTAAAAAATAAATTAGTTATGTCATTATTAACTTTAAATTAAATTAACTATCTCTTTAAAACACCTACGGGTTCGTAGCTTAAAGATTTTTAAAACAAACCAATTTTCACTAGTCTATACCTATCTTTTTTAAGTAACTCTTACAAACTAACTTCAAACTTTTGCCTATTAAGGTTTTAAGTTTTGAAATTATTACGCATTACATTTTTATATAAATCTACCTGACTTTGTGCATATGAATTTGAGTACACTGAATCCGCCCGTGGCCGCACATTTTCTGGCCCTCACACTATCGAAAAAAGCTCCAGTGATTGTCTCCTAAAAATATAATGAGACATCTCTTGTGAGTGCCTGCACAAGATGAAGGCGATTAATGTGGATGGATTAGAAACCTTGTGATGACTAGATTACTAGACACGAGTGCGTATTAGCTAGGAGCAGAGACCAGTATAAGTGATATATGTAGAATTTAATATCTATATCATTATGCCTGATTCCTTGCGGGGTAGGCGGTGTGTACAGGGTACCAACAGGTTCTTCTGTAAGGAACCTTTTATGAGAGTAGAGGAAGCCAGAGAGGTATGTAAGGAAAGAGCCTGTTGGAACTCTGTACTCTCTGCCTACCCCGTAAGGGATCTGGCGTGATGATATAGATAGATAGATAGAACCTTTCGCTTGGTTCACTCTCATAGTTCGTCTCATACACGCTGCTGGTTACGGAGCCTCTTGATTTCACCATCAGATATGAAAATGCCCAATAATAAATTTACGACCTTCTATCTATCTATATCTATATATACCTATAATAAAACTGTAACCGAGCTGAATCTGTACATTGAATATTTTTGGAAATTTTAATTGAGGTACACTTCTGTATCGATATAAAGGCCGAAACAATTTTTTTGGAATTATTGTCTGTCTGTCTTTCTGTCTGTCTGTCTGTATCTTAGTGTTTCAATCACGCAAAAACTATTGACCGGATTTGAATGAAACTTGGTATGGTAATAACTTATACTCTAAATTAAAATCTAGGATACTTTTCATCCCGGAAAAATCAAGCAATCCTGGATTATCGCGGGAGAAAACATAAAACTTATTATTTCAATTATGGTTAGTCGCGAGGTGCAATGTTACATTAAAATGTGTGATTTCATCTACTGATATTGCACTCGGGCTTGTCTCCTTACGAAGAAACTCTTGAATGGTTAAAAGCACGCGCCCGAAATTGTTTATACACATTTGATTTAGATACTTAGATACGATTTGTTGCAGGAACTGATGATGCAGTCAGGATTGCCTCTTCGGGAGTAAATTTTTCAACGATAAATGACCCGGTCACGAAATTTGGCATATTAGTTCGTTTAAGATACCTAAACATGACTGATCATGATGATGAACTGTGTATTCTTACGAGAAAATAGACATGAAATGTACTGACAAAAGATTTGTTTCATACTTAGCTCTTATACAATAAAAAAGAACTCATCGGTACGCGTACCCTTCGTGTACCTTTTTTTAATATTACTCCAGATCTTTAGCAGGGTAGGCAGGTTTCAATCAGAGCCATTTTAACAATAATTATGATAATAAACAACAAAGACAACAACAATAACAATACAAAGACGGGCTAAGACGTAACCCGTTGATAAAGAAATGATCGACTACATTGTTCTAAAACGAAAATTTACTAATTTTAAGTTGCGTTTCAAATACTTTTGCAAAGCGATGGTGGCTTGGTTTATGCGTTAAAACGTACATAACTCAACTTACTTTCTCAAATAGTTACAAGTACGATTCCCACGCGGGAATACTAATAGACAGAATTCATATGTCGATCTGATTTTTTAGGCTCATATGGCTATTTGTACCATAATAAAACCCAAACACGTCTTTTATTAATTTTCCTTTGTCTGTTTGTTTGTCCGTACTAATTTTTGGCGGAACCGATTTTAAGTGGAATGGACTGGAAGATGGAGGACTTTTCAGGGATTATTTTGGGTTACTTTTTATCCATGCATTTCAGCAGGATAGTTTTTATTTATCCATACCAATACGACTGAACAGTTTTTAAAGCTACTTAGTATGGAAGTGTCTTAGGTCTTGGAATAATATACAGGATCTGTGCTATTCCAGAAAAACCGACCTACCTTTGTCCAATTATTGTAACGCGTCTTCACTGCGCTATCTTTTGACAAACACTTCATGTGTTTGTCTATAAAACTATTTTTATATTTCTACATAACATATTTAAATAAACTACATACTTGTTACAGGTTTTCACTAAAGTTCAGTTTTCATTTAAATTTCTTGGTGTCAATAGCTTTTACGACAGTATCCAGACTAGGAGACCATCTATGCATAATACAGGATTTGCGGGTCAAGATTTGTTATATGGCTAGTGACAATCTATAAATTTAAACTGGTCTGTGCTAGGGGTTATTTGAAAAAGAACCGTGAATACCAATCCATTAGTATTAAACTCAAATTGACTATAGATATATTGACACTAGTGTTAATCTCAAAGAATAGTTACTTTAGATTATAATTTGAACACAAATCAATGTTGAGAGTGTTTTCTAATTGCTCTTTGGTTGATAAATCATTCAATCGTGAGACCCTTTTAACAAGCTTTTATTTAACTTGCAATGTGTGTATGTCTGTCTGTTTGTCTTTCTGGTTCAAATCTTGTGATCTATTTTTCAACCACTTGCGGGTATCTGATTGAGCTGAAATTTGGCATACTTATGTAAGTTTAGTGACAGTACAATAATATAGTACCGTGGAGCTGGTCTGATGATGAAGTTCAAAGGTAGCCATAGGAACACGTGAATTAAGCAACATAACCCCCTCGTATTTAGATTTGTTGGATTGCTATTAACGAGTACTTTACAACCAGGTGATGTTCAGGGTCAGTGTATTCAAATAAATGAAATTAAATCTCTAGGAACCCTAGTTAAAATGGGCGTTCCTCAGGGATCGATACTGGGTCCGTTTCTATTTTCGGTATATATTAACGACCTACCTCAGAGACCTAGTTATTAAAAAACAAGCGAACGTAGTGTTATTTGCGATACCTCTTTAATTTTGAAAGCAGAAAGACATGTAAATAACATTGACGAGGTAAATGACGCTATCCTTCAAGTACATAATTGGTTCACAACCAATAACTTAGTGCTTAATAACAAAAAAAAACTAAATGTATAAGGTTTACTTTACCAAATGTGAAAAGTACTGCATGTGTTATTATATTGAATAAAGAGAAACTTGAGTTTATCAATGATACTCGTACATGGTTCTTAGGGATTACGCTTGACTCTAAGTTACAATGGGGCCCTCATATTAAGACTTTAGGTAAACGGCTCAGTGTCACTGCCTATGCCGTAAGAAAGATCAGACAACTTACTGATGTGGACACAGCGCGGATGGGCTATTTCAGTTACTTTCATAGTGTCATGTCTTACGGTATATTATTGTGAGGTAGGGCAGCTGACATTGAGTCTATTTTTGACCGACTTCAAAAAGGAGGAGGTTCTTTGTTTGGTTGTATGTATGCTTTTTTTTCTTTTTTTTATGTATGTTCACCGATATTTCTGTCAGTTGTGGACCGATTTTGATGTTTTGTTTTGCATTGGGTTCCGTATAGCTCCAAGGTGGTCCCATTGTAATTTAATTGGTATTGGACCTTGGACTTTGAAGATACACCAGGGAACTCCTTAACGATAAACAATACGAATGCGTAGATTGAGATATTATGGGTATTACGTCAATTCTATAGGTACCCTACCATAGAACTAAGAAGAATGTTAACCAACTTCACAAAAGGAGGAGGTTCATAATTCGTCTGTATTTTTTTGTAATTTCTTATAAACTGATTTTGATGATTCTTTTTGCATTATGTTCAGCATAGCTACTTGATGGTCGAATTTAAATTTTATTGGTATTGGACAATGGGCTTTGAAGATACACCAGGGGTTTCCTATACGGCAAACAGCATGAATGTGAAAATTTTGTTATTATGAGTTTTATATCAATTGTATAGGTACCCCACTGTATAAACAAGTAGGATAATATAAAGGAGGTATATAAATAATAATAATTAATTCACTCATCACAAAAAATTGTAAAATAAAAAACTTTTAAAAAAGGAAAACCGACTTCAAAAAGCAAAAAATAAATATTTGAAGTCGGTGCTAAGTAACCGACTGCACCTACCAGCACCGACTTCAAATATTTATTTTTTGCTTTTTGAAGTAGGTTTTCCTTTTTTTAAAAGTTTTTCTTACAAAAAGGGCTATAAGAGCCATCAATAACTTTGGTAGTCGCGACTCTCTCAGAGAATTGTTTAAAGATGCCAATATTATGACGGTCCCATGTCAGTATATTTATGAAAACATAATGTATACAAGAAAAAATATAGATCTGTTTAATCAGCTAGGCGATAGGCATTGCTATAATACGCGACATAGAAATGAATTAGATCAACAGCAATTTCGTCTCTCAAAAATTCACACTTCTTCCATGGATTACTTTTTTGGTGAACCACAATTTTAATTTTATAATAAAACTCCTCTTGACGTCACTTAACTTAGTGACAATAAATTCAAAGCTTGTATTAAACGTACGTAAAAAGTGGTAATTTTTCCGGGCTGCCAACATTAGGCGGGTGCGGTGAGTGCGGGGCGTTTGTTGAATTTTTAGCGTCACCGCGCAACGTGAAATTATGACTGGACGCGCCTTCTGGATCTGGGGGCACGATTAAGCCCTCGCCAAGACGAGCCAAACGAAGCGCAAGGGCACTATCACCTTTTCTCGAAGCGCTTCGACGTTTTTTTTTAACCCTCATAACTTGGGTCTGTATTATACCAGATAAACAAAATTATGATATCGGGATATGATGTCAATAGTAGACTCAATAAACATAATAAGTTTCAATTGCATAGCTCTTATACTTTAGATTTTATTGATATCTAAAAAACCCCGATCCCGTAACATAATAAACGCAAGACCTCAGACACCCCGATTAGAGATTTGCTTCATAAATTCAAAACGAAAACCAAACCAACGAAAGTGCGTTTTGAGAAATACATATTAGAATTGCATTTGGAATCTTCTTCTTGCTATGAATCAAGAATAAATTCGATTTTTTATAGCGCACTGAAGGAGAAAAACATTTTGTGCAAATTTAGAAAAAATTTAAGAATCATTAAAAATTGTTGAAATCAATTCATTTACTGATTTAGAACAAACTACTTTCAGGTCTTGCGTCTATTATGTTACACCTTGTATACAAGGTGTAACATAATAAACGCAAGACCTCGGACACCCCAATAAGAGAATTGCTTCATAAATTCAAAACGAAAACCAACGGTCTTGCGTTTATTATGTTACAGCTTGTATATATATATATATATATACTATATATACACAAACAACAAAAACATTCTACAACATGGAACCCCCAATTTACCCCCAACTCCTTAAAATAGGGGATGAAAGTTTGTATGAGACTTCCGCAAATTTTGATGCTAGAGGTCTGAAAATTGATATAGGGACTCCAAGTAATAAATAATAATAAAATACATATTTTAGGAGTTTTAGTAAATCACCCCCACCCTTTAAATTAGGAAATGGAATTAAGCGCGCAAAACGCCTAAAGTGTACTCGCTGTGATTGATGATGATAAATTATAAACAGTAAACCAACGAAAAAAAAAGGCAAAGATAGAGAGTAGGCTATGAAAAAAGGAACCTCTGATGTGCAAGAAATAAACCCCAAAAAAAAAGGAAGATAAAATGAACAAAATAAAAAAAGTATTGTGATAAGCAACTTACAAAAAGAAGTAAAATCCCACCAAAAACCTATTCATGTAAAATATTGCCAAGACGAGACCAGGCCGCACCGTCAAAAAGTTATCAAATCTTATGTAGAAGCAAGCTTCTAACTCTACACGTCCTAACTCTACAAGCCCTAACTTCACAAACTCTACACCTTAGTCAAAATATGTGGCTTGGCCGTTTCGCTACCGTCACATAGGCGTCAGGTGGGATATATTATTCTAAAGCAAAATCATTTTGACACCCGTTATAACAAACATTCAACAAATTATCCCTGACAGGCTCACTGGATGTGCCTTCAAAACCCTAAGGTTAGAATTAGAGATTTCTGGCTGTCTGATAATGCCACAAAATACGTTAAACATATTCTTTCTTACAAAGTTGTAAAGCAAACCACCTGATATTTTGTATGCAATATAAGCAAGCCATCGGACTTGGCTACTCAAAGTTCGACGCAGGTTCGCTCGCGCCCTAACTCGATCTAACTTAAGTCATCACTGTACCTCCACTAACTTGTGCCCCCTGCACACACTTCTGCGCTCCTGGTAGTGTAACTACAAGTTTGTGATACAATATTCAAGCTTTGATCTATTGATGCAGAAAACAGAGTGTAATAATCAACATTTACTGCTTCATTGCTGGGCAAAAGTTAGTACAACCTATACTAACTAGAGAATGGAGGACTACTAACAAATGGAGGTTATAAAGAATAGGTTGTACTAGTTTCTATAACCTCGAACATACAAAGCGAGCCTAGTGCGAGTTGGTGGAGACAGGTTTGCAGCCACAAACTGATGAAGCATACACCTCCCATACAGCTTGGCTAAACGACCACCACATTAAGAGGCAATGCCTGCGTAACATTCCTGCCGCATCACGAAGACGCTCGAATATGGAAATGCCTCAAATGGTCGACAAGGCAAATGCTGCTTAACCTGGGTGCCTTAAGGCTTGATAAGTTTCAACAGCAGGTAGTGATAAACCTGCCTCATTCATCGCTGGGTCGACGTAGTGAAGTAAGAGCTAATCTCACTTACCTCGATTTGTAAGAGAAGACTTTTACTGAATACTGAGCCGTGGGGCACTCATTTATTACCCTAAAAGCTGCTAGATTCCAGCAACCCGACACGGGCATATCAACTATCATTCCTCCCTACAATCTTTCCCCTACCCTCATTCTCCTATTGCCATCAATCACTGCATCGTCACATTTCCACAGAAAATTCCAACTTGAGCAATAATTCAAGCCTGTTCTCTTCAGAACGTTCCGATTCCACTTTACAGTGACAGTGACGAATATCACGAGACGACTCCGCCTAGACTTCAATGAATCTCATTGAAGTCGCGTCCGCTTTCAAGTTTTTCTTATAAAGACTGGTAACGTCGGCAAATAAAGGAATGGCAATTTTAAATATTGTTTGAAAAAAGAAACAGTTGCCGCATTAAGAATGGTGTTGGAGTTAATAAATATGAATTTAATATACCCACACCTAGACTGAAACAAGGATTTGTGGGTTACACAAAGGTTGAACTCACACAATGCGCCAGTCATAAAGATCCTGTTCGCAGATGTAATTTAGAAATCTCGTCTTCACAAAATGTTATAATTTTTGACGTTTGTAACCGCTCTTGTACACAAATAAAATATTTTGACTTCGACTGATGAAATCTTAGCCCTTATTCTGTATCTTCGTGAGATACTCCGCTATGATCAATTCAAAATCATTTTAAGATCTCATCATGTTGCGATCTTGCCATTCTGAAACCTACCAACCAACACGAAACCAATCTCATCACCCTGCAATCTTGTCATACTGAGGTCTTAGCATCATAATGCCGACAGATTCTTCACATGAATGTGAACGTAAATGTTTTGAACCTTATTGAATTGTATATAATAAATTATTTCCCAAGACTCCAATAGTTGCGAGTTGCGTTGTTAATAGCTTGCAAAAAAATCAAATTTTCCAAAAATTTATTTGCAGCATACTAATCGATCCGTTACATTTTCGATATGTGAAATTAAAAATACCTTTTTTTGAAATGTTCTTACAGTGCTATCTAAAGAGCTGGTAAGCGATGAGACAGGAATCAGCGAGCTAAACTGCGGTCAGCCAGCGCCTTTAAATTTATTTGTTTACTTTTGCTGCAGACCCTACTACACAGGCCGTAGTTTTTGTAGCCCCTCCAAACGAGTTGTGCGGAAGTTTTGAGTAACCATTCGACTTCAGTTTTTATTGTGGACACTTGAGAGCTAACCGCTCCGGTGGGATTTATTACCCGGCTGCCTGGTGCTGGAGATTGCCCTCGCACTCCTCGCTACCGTTCGGACTTAGTTATGACTAATGTTTTTGAAGTAACTATTCTTTTTTACTGTGCTATGTAATTGGTATTAAAAAAGTACCTGCAGCAAATGTACCCGTAGATGTACCTACTGTTGAAATTTATTATGCTGCCTGTTGAAATTTATTAGGCTTCCTACTTGATTTAACAAGTATCACATTAAGTGGTATAAGGGACTGACAGCTTAATATATCTTTTGAACATAAAGATGCTCAAAAATAAAAATGCCACTACAGTCATCCATCTCAAACTGACCGAGCCAAATGCTGTTTCGCTACGAATATCGCAGTACATAATGTCATGAGTGCCTCAAAGAGAGACAGCGCTATATTAATAAAACGTTCAAGAGATTGATATCTTATTTTTGTAGTTAACTTGTGTTTTATAATTATTTGAGAAATTATGTGGAAAGCTGTTATTATAATCATAGCATAATCAGGATATTACGGTTATAATAAACACACCTATAGTACGGTCTTTGACGTATTGAAAAGTGAATAGATAACTTTGGAAATAATGAATAGGTTAGGTAATACTAGGGGGGATCAAAAAGTAGTAAGAACGACATACTCCGTGGTAAAAAAAAAATACTGGCAGGCATAGTTCAGATACATATTTGTAATATTAATAAAAAAAATAATCTTCGATTCTCTTTTATTTTTTTCTGAATGTAGTCATTTGTTTGCTTCGTGTCGGAACGTGTTCTCGAAAATGGAGAAAAACGAAGTGCGAGCCGTTATTAAATACCTCTGTTTAAAAAAGTTAACGACGCAAGAGATTCATTGCGATTTGGAGGCAACATAAGAAGAGTCTGCTCCGCCGTATTTCACTGTCGCAAGGTGGGCTTCTCAATTTCGAGTAGGGAGAACGAGCACGGAAGACGAACATCGTTGCGGCTGTCCATCGACGTCAGTCACCCAAGAAAATGTTGCAAAAGTCGAGAAAATTGTATTGAGCGATCGAAGAGTTACCATCCGATACTTAATTCAAGAAACGGGCATTTCATATGGAAGTATTTAATCCATATTAAAACAATCTTTGAAAATGAGAAAAGTCTCCGCAAGATGGGTGCCGAGAATGTTAACCGCCAGTCAGAAACAAAATCGACTTGACATTCCGAAGATATTGTTGGACAAGTTTCAAGAAGATTCTGAAAACTTTTTGTCTCGTTTCGTAACAATGGTCGAAACATGGGTCCATCATTTTGATCCCGAGACAAAACAGCAATCTTCGCAATGGAAACGGCCATCATCACCGACCCCGAAGAAGTTTCGTGTCGTAGCATTGGCTGGCAAGATTATGGCCTCAATATTTTGGGACTCAGAAGGAATATTATTGATTGATTACCTGGAGCGCGGAACCACTATTACAGGCCAATATAATGCAGCTTTAATTCCCAAGTTGAGGAATGCCATCAAAGAGAAAAGGAGAGGGAAACTTCGAAGGGGCGTGCTGTTTCATCACGACAACGCACCCGCGAACAGGTCGGCAGTTGCGATGGCTGCCATTCAGCAAGCTGGCTTCGAATTATTCACCAGATCTGGCGGCTAGCGATTTTTAACTGTTCCCCAAATTGAAAAAATACTTAAGGGGAAACAGGTACGAAGACGATAACGAGGTGATGGATGCTGTGGAGAGCTTTTTGCAGGACCAAGACAAAACTTTTTTTGTGAAAGGGATTGAAGCCTTGGGACTCGGTATGTAGAGAGACTCGGAAACTATGTACAAAAATAAATTATTAAGTTATCAATGGTCATTATATTCTATCTCATTCTCACTACTTTTTGATCCCTCCTCGTACATGTTGAAAGCAAAAAATGTCTAGTCACATTGTGCTAACAAAATAATTTTATTTTTTGCAAATCATTATACAAACAATATACCTAGTAATTGGGTAACAATGACGTCAAAATATATTTAGTCGTAATTGATAGATCACTAAAATTTTTGCTTGTAACTAGTTAGCTCTTTATTTATAAGATAGGTCACATAAGAACGATAGGACTCATAACAACGATGGGCTTTATAAGAAGGCTCAAAATCACCATATCATAGATGATATGCTCATGGTTACAGACTGAATCAAAAACGTACACTTGTTGACTTGACTTAAAATTGTTTAACTTAAGTGGCAGTGGGCGGGGCACATTGCTCGTAGAACTGACGGCCGTTGGGGCACAAAGGTTCTCGAGTAGCGACCACGTACCAGAACCACAAGACGGACCAATGACCTTGTGAAGGTCGCGGGCAGAAGTTGGATGCGTACAATACAAAGCCGGTCGCTGTGGTGGTGTTTAGTGAAGGCCTTTGTCCTACAATGGATGTCTTATGGCTGAAGATTATATAAATGCCATAAAGACGTCCTACTGAAACCCAAGCTCTACAAGAGCATGAGCAAGTTGTTAGTTTCACTTTATTTCTATTTTACCAGCACCACAACTAAGCCGAGGCCGTTCCTCCTTGAGGTGCCCTTGAACGAGATGGTCCCTTGCCCATCTGGCAGGAGCATAGTTGCTGCAAACTCACCCTCTTACACTGTGAAGTTGAAAAACGCCCAACAGTGTAGTCACACACACACACATATCATAAAAAAAAGTTTGGAAATCTGTAACCCGCCTAGAGAATAAACGCTGATATACAGTAATATATATATATATATATATATATATATATATATATATATATATATATATATATATATATATATATATATATAATAATAATAAATAATAATATATATTATATATATAGGTATATATATATATATATATATATATATATATATATATATATATATATATATATATATATCAGCCTATACTGTCCACTGCTGGGCAAAGGCCTTCTCTTACAAATCGAGGTAAGAGAGATTAGGTCATACTCCACCACGCGGACCCAGTGCGGATTGGTGGAGGTAGGTTTGTGGCCACCTGCTGTTGGAACTTATCAAGCCGCCTTTAAAGCTTCCAACTCGGCTTAACGACTACCACATTAAGTGGTAACCGGGACCAACGGCTTAACGTGCCTTCCGAAGCACGGAGACGCTCGAATATGAAAATGCCACAAACGGTCATCCATCTCAGGCCGACCGAGTCGAACGCTGCTTAACCTTGGTGATCGGTAAGAACACCGCGGTCGCACAGCGCTACGAGCGCCTCAAACACGCCTCACGCCTCACGCCTTCTGAAAAATGATATTATGTGTAAATACGTTATTTACACATAATATCATTTTTCATATAGGGATAACTCAAGCGAAACATCCAAAATTTTTCCTTATCTCATAAATTTCCCAAAATTATTTCGCCTGTTTCCTATTTCCTTTGTTGCGAGTACGTCACTGAATCTCACTTTCGTGATAACACAGACCAGTTCAAGTTAAAGGACTCAATAGCCATTTAACTCTCGCAGCGTTGTAAAACCATGTCCACCAAGATCACCAAAGTTAAGCAGTGTTTGATTCGGTCAGTCTGAGATGTTTGACCGTTCAATCCCGTCCCGGTTGTCATTTCTTGTGATGGTGGGTAAGCCAAGTTGGAAGCGGTAACAAGTTCCATCAGCACCTACAGTGGCTACAAATCTGCCTCCACTAATACGCATAGAATCCGCGTGATTAAATATGAACCATTGTCTCTCCTCACCTCGATTTGTCAGAGAAGGCTATCGCTCATCAGTGAGACAGTATTGACCGATTTATAGCCATATAACAAATTGTGACCCGCAAATTCTGTATAATGCATAGATGTCGCTGATTCGTAGCCTGGAAACTTTTGTAATAGCTATTGAGACAAAAAAATACTTCTTCAGTAAAAACCACTAAAAACTATCTATTTTTTTAGAATACGAAATATATTGTAAAAATATATAATTTGTAGATTTATAAATTCCATATTAAAAAAATCCATATAAAAAATAAATATCACCTTTATGTTTTTATCAACAGGTGGCGTGGTGAGAACGACTTACAATATTTTGTTATACATTTTATTTCTTTTCACTTATACTAGTCTCTGGTAATAAGATTTCTTCCAAAACGGGGACCTAAGTTTCTCCAATTCCCTCGAAGAACTCATGCCCCACATTTCTCGTCCAATCTTAGTTGCCAAGGTCACGCAGCGTGTTATATGAAACTCGTGACGTGACAGGGTGACGTGACAGGCGTGACGTGTCATGCTGATTATTATTAATGTCCTGACGTCACGGCGGCTGTAGGCTGACTTTGACTGACTTACACTTATGTACATTATCAAAATTGCTATGCTCACGTTTTCCATGGCCCGTGAATGGGTTGATAATATTTAATGGGACATTATATTGGATGTGTTAAGGTGGTTATTAGAATTTATTATATGATGGCGTTACTGCACCCCTTATTGGAGCTTTATTGAAAATTATGGGGCTATGGTGACTCGTTACCAAGAGTACATAAATATTTCGTTTCGTACACAGTTATGTGACGTTTGACTTCTAATTTCGTCCAAATTTTAATCTATTGTAAGCCGTTTCCTCCAGATACAAATATTTTTATTGTATGTGGTTTATCGTGAAAACCGCTGATAAAATAAAGCCTTGCCAATATTCCACAAGCGGGCGTGGCATGGGTGTACTCTATACGGACGTATTTATAGTTGACACTTAAATAAGTGAATACTTAGCGGCGACAATGTTAGGTCCCAAAGTAAAAGGAGGCGAGCCTGTATCGATTATACCGCGCACAATTGCAGACTTCGACCTGATACTAAGAATGAAATAAAACTATTTTTCGGATTTTATAGCGGTTTATTTTATTTGATTTTTAAGTTCTCGATGTTTCGAGTGCTTTGTAGCACCCATGATCACGGGAAGGATTGAGGTGTTAGATGTCCAAAACTCATAGATGTTCCGGGGTACCTTCAAACTTCTTAACTATTTTTGTTGGTCCGATCTACGCAGAATGAGCTCACGTGTCTTGAGGTCTTGCAGTATTATGCTTGGTTTTGGATTTGATTATAATAATTACCGGATCCCAAGTCGATGGAAGCACCCAGCCATCTGCTCTATTGAAATTAGGATGTTTTTTAATTTCAATAGCCTCGCGAACCATCTTTGGTAGGAATCGGTGTTCTTTCATGATTTGTGGTCTATCAAATTTAATATCGCCTGGACAGCAACAGATTTATCACAGAAGTTGCTAATGTGTTGGGGCACCTTCAGCCCTACCTTCACCTAGCCGAGATTTTCTGAAGACCTGATGCAGGTAGTAGACTCTAAGAATTAACAATATCTTAACGTTATATATAGCAAACGCATCGCGTTACGATATCTTTGTGAAATTAATGATATACAGAGTACTAATACACGATTATTATACGAAGATATCGTAACGCGCCGCGTTACGTATTTATAACATCATCATCATATCAGCCTATATTTGTCCACTGTTGAATATAGACCTCCCCAATCTCTCTCCAGCACAGCCGGTCCGATCCCACCTGCATTCAACGACTTTCTGCAATTCTCACAAGATCGTCGGTCAATCTGGTAGGTGGCTGTCCCACGCTGCGCTTGCCAAAACGTGGTCTCTACTCTAGAAACTTTTCCGCCCCAACGCACGTCCGATCTTCGCGCTATGTAGCCCGCCCATTGCCACTTCAGCTTACTTATCCTTTGGGCTATGTCGGTGACCTTGGCTCTTCTACGAATCTCCTCATTCCTGATTCGATCACGTAGAGAAACGCCGATGATCTTGAAAACATCAGTAAGTGGGCGAAATCGTTCAGTTTCATGGTCAATCCTGCCAAATCGTAAACTGTCATCATTGGTGGTAAACACTACATGAACGCCCTTAATATAAATCTACAAACACTCCCTTCAGTTGTCCTTGATTCTGTTCCTAAAGTAATAATGTTAAGAATTTAGGTGTTCTTATAGACTCCAATCTGGCCTGGAACTCTCACAAAGTGGAAGTAAGAAGAAAGTTCTACGGCACTATTCAAACTCTCAAGCGTCTACAAAAGTTTTTGCCTTATCAAACTAAAATAAGTCTTGCTCAGTCTCTCCTTCTTCCACTTCTAGACTATGGTGATGTTTGCTTCCTAGATCATCATCATCATCATCTCAGCCTATACTTGTCCACTGCTGAACATAGGCCTCCCCAATCGCTTTTCAGCGTAACCGGTCCGATGCCACCTGCATCCAACGACTTCCTGCGATTTTCACAAGATCGTCGGTCCATCTGGCACACGTGGTCTCCACTCTAGAATCTTTCTGTCCCAACGCCCGTCCGATCTACGCGCTATGTGGCCCGCCCATTGCCACTTCAGCTTGCTAATCTTAAGGGCTATGTTGGTGACCTTGGTTCTTCTACGAATCTCCTCATTCCTGATTCGATCACGTAGAGAAACGCCGAGTACAATAGCTCTCTCCATAGGTCGCTGAGCTACTCTGAGCTTTTTTATGAGACCTATTGTAAGAGATCGTTTAGAGACGTGTTTATTTAATCTTAGTGAATAAGGGCACCTGGCCTATATGTTTGATTCCTATTTACCTACTATATAATAATAATAGCAGCCTATACCGTCCCACTGCTTCATAGGCTTGCATAGGCCTTCTCTCACAAATCAAGGTGAGAGAGTTTAGGTCATACTCCACCACGCGGACCCAGTGCGGATTGATGGAGGCAGGTTTTGGCCACCTGCTGTTGGAACTTATCAAGCCCTTTAAGGCTTCCAAATCGGCTTAAAGACTACTACATTACTTGGTAACTGGGACCAATAGCTTCCGAAGCACGGGGATGCTCGAATAGCGTTTTCAACGCTTCAAACGGTCACCCATCTCAGGCCGAACGAGTACAACGCCTTGGTGATGGCTAAGAACACCGCGGTCACACTGCGCTGCCACGGCCTCCAGTAACAGTAAATAATTACATTACATTTAATTAAACCCTTGAAACAGTACTGGGGTCGGATATAATGAACAATCAAACCAATCGATTTCCCAAGCGTATTATTTAAAACTGCATTGTGCCGCACCGGAGAATGGAAAAGTTACTTTTAACTTTTGCTCCCTCCATTTTTAAATGAATTAATTATGGCACCTGTGAGATTTGAGTCTTTATGAGCTTATTGCAGTATTGGAAGTTAGAAATGATATTGGTTCTCTATATATCATACAAGGTGTTTTTATATATATGTAAATTGTACAATTTCTGATGCCTGAAATAAATAACTAATTATTATTATAAACACGTAGCCCCATTTTAGGAATTATTCGTGTGTCATGGGTGCTTTCACAAATATATAAAACACACCGTCACGCCTATATTCCCCAAGCGGGGGTGGCAGAGGTGTACTGAATACACCCACTTTTTGCTGACGATGTTAGATCCCATGTTATAGGGGGGAGTCTATTGCCATATACCGGGCACAATTCCAGACCCCGGACTCATACTGGGAAGTTGTCGTTAGAAAAACTACATTTGTCCGACAAAGAATTTGAACCCAGAACCTCGTGATCACAAAGCGATGCGCTTTGCCACTACACCAATAAAGCAGTCTATTATTAGTCAGCAGGCACTTTGCAAATATAAAATTCACATACTCACACACCCAGACCGAAATAAATATTTGGGGATCACACAAAAATCTAATCTGCGACTACTCAATCCTGTTGGTGGAAAGGCCTAAGCTCTTAATAATTGGAGGAAGCCGTCCATTATTAATTATTAAATAATATATATGTGGGAATGTTATTTTAATTAAATTTTTTATTCTAGTCACATTAGTTTATTTGCGAAAATGGGTTACAGTGGATGTGAGAATTACATTTGTCGTACGCCATATTCTGCCAAGAAAACATAATAATTGTATCGGACATTTATAAATATCTCACAAGATTTTAATGATAGCAACACTAAATGTCAGTTTAGGATGACGTACGGTAAAATAAGGGATTGTCAAATGATTGTCAAAAAAAAGGAAGGACGCACGCTCTTTGGACTTAGTTTAAAAATAAGATTTTGTTGAGTAATTCGTTTAATATCAATCTTTCGACCGATATATAATAGGACTTAAGGACAACTTCCGTACACCATGAGAAATAACTTTTTTTTTTAGTTTAAAAGAAAAGAAAATCAGGGCTTCCATTGAAAAAAAAATTGACAAACGACAATACGTATGGAACAGCTGTTCTTTTTTCGCAAAAGTTTTGAATATCGCAACACAAGTCATTTGTCATATTGTACAGAAGTTGCTCTTAAGAGGTTATTAATATTTAATGTTTATTTTAATCAGCCTAAATTGAAATATTTGACACATCATTATTCATTTCAGCCTATACTTGTCAACTGCTGAACATAGGCCTCTCCAATCGCTTTCCAGCGTAACCGGTCCGATGCCACCTGCATCCAACGATTTCCTGCGATTTTCACAAAATCGTCGGTCCATCTGGCAGGCGGTCGTCCTACGCTGCGCTTGCCAATACGTGGTCTCCACTCTAGAATCTTTCTGCCCCAACGCCCGTCCGATCTTCGCGCTATGTGGCCAGCCCATTGCCACTTCAGCATACTAATCCTGAGGGTTATGTCGGTGACCTTGGTTCTTCTATGAATCTCCTCA
This sequence comes from Phalera bucephala, assembly GCA_905147815.2. Classification (NCBI taxonomy): domain Eukaryota; kingdom Metazoa; phylum Arthropoda; class Insecta; order Lepidoptera; family Notodontidae; genus Phalera; species Phalera bucephala. Next base: position 35,983,518 of record LR990617.1, read on the forward strand.
TTCCTGATTCGATCACGTAGAGAAACGCCGAGCATAGCTCTTTCCATAGCTCGCTGAGCAACTTTGAGCTTTTTTATGAGACCTACTGTAAGAGACCACGTCTCTGATCCATATGTCATCACTGGTAACACACATTGACTAAAAACTTTAGTCTTTAGGCACTGAGGTATTTTGGATGAGAAGATGTTGCGCAGTTTCCCGAACGCTGCCCAGCCGAGTTGGATTCGTCGATTGACCTCTCTCTCAAAGTTGGACCTACCTAACCGGACTGCCTGTCCCAGGTAAATGTATTCGTCGACAACTTCAAGAGTAGAGTTCCCAACGGTGAGTGCGGTAGGTACGACATGGACATTAAACATTATTTTTGTTTTGTCCATATTCATTTTAAGACCCACTTGTTGGGATACTCTATTGAGGTCACCGAGCATTCGTCCTAGATCTTCCAGCGACTCCGCCATGACCACAATGTCGTCGGTAAATCGAAGGTAAGTGATGTATTCGCCATTGATGTTGATGCCAAGTCCTTGCCATTCCAAGAGCTTGAAGGCGTCCTCTAAGGTGGCCGTAAACAGTTTCGGAGAAATGACGTCTCCCTGTCTTACTCCTCTTTTTATGGGGATCACCTTCGTAATGAATATTTGACACAATATTCTATAAAATAAAATAAACTTAAGCACGACAATTTACAACTTAAAAGTTAGGTATAAAACCACAAGGAACAATAAATAATATAAATCTAAAATCTATAACTGTGCATACTATTTACAAAAAATAAATTAATAACAAATTAATTACGAATAACCCTGTATACGAGGCATGCCTTTTAAGTTTTGTCGTTTGAAGAAAAAAACACACCTAGAACCTTCTACTACTTTTTATTGTTTTTCAAAGTATTCACCACGTACCTTAATACACTTTTCCATTCGCTCAAACCAGTTATTATAACATTTATTCCACTCTAAAGTGGGGGTGTTCAAAATGGCTGACTTGAAAGCGTCGACTGTTTCTTCATCGGACTGGAACCTTTGACCACGAAGCCTTTTCTTAATTTTAGGAAATGTAAAGAAATCGTTAGGGCTTAGGTCAGGACTGTATGGAGGATGGTCAAGAATTTCTACTTTTTCCTGCTTCAAATACTCAATCGTTTGACAAGCGCTGTGTGAGCTTGCGTTGTCGTGGTGCAGGATGATGCGTCGCTTTGAGTTAGATTTTCGAAGTTCGGCGATGATTTGTGGTAAACAAACTGTGGTATACCACTCTGCGTTATACGTTCTACGATCTTCAAGTGCAATAGTCGCAACATGGCCGGTTTTTCCATAGAACGTGGCCACCATCTTCTTTGCAGTGCTTCGAGAACGAACAACTTTAGTCGGCTTTGGCTCGTCTTGAAAGACCCAGATTGTAGATTGTGGTTTAGAATCAGGATCGTAGTCATAGATCCAAGATTCGTCACTACTGATGATGTCGTAGACGTGATTTGACTCTCCTCGGTTGAATCTTTGCAGAGTTTTCTTACACCATCTGACGCGGGCCGCCTTGTGATCGTCGGAAAGCAGATGCGGTATCCAACGGCAAACTAGCTTTCTCACACCAAACGCTTCATGCAAGATCTTCTGAATGGTTGTCTCTGAGATGCCTAATAGAGCCTCTATCTCTCGATACGTCACATGACGATCTTCGAAAATTAGTTGCCTCACAGCAATGATGTTATCTTCAGTGAAGGCGGATTTTGGCCGTCCTTCGCGAGATTTGTCACTAACACTAGTATGACCACACTGGAATTCTAAATACCAGCGTTCGACAATCCGCAGACATGGGACTTCATCACTGAATACAGATATTAGTTCTTCAAAACACTGAAGCCGTGTCAGGCCTCTTCTAAAGTTGTAGAAAATTATTGCCCGAACATTTTCCTTAGAAAGATTCATTTTCGTACGTAACCTGACAGATTCCAATCGACGCTGTGACTAAACAATAGCATTAATCCTAATACTTTCAACTGTTTTGAGATTCAAAATTTAAACACATTCGAAAATAGAACAGTTCCAAATTCAAAATTGCCGGGAAATATGGAAACGACAGAACTTAAAAGGCAGGCCTCATCATCATCATCATCTCAGCCTATACTTGTCCACTGCTGAACATAGGCCTCCCCAATCGCTTTCCAGCGTAACCGGTCCGATGCCACCTGCATCCAACGACTTCCTGCGATTTTCACAAGATCGTCGGTCCATCTGGCAGGCGGTCGTCCCACGCTGCGCTTGCCAATACGTGGTCTCCACTCTAGAATCTTTCTGCCCCAACGCCCGTCCGATCTACGCGCTATGTGGCCCGCCCATTGCCACTTCAGCTTGCTAATCTTAACGGCTATGTCGGTGACCTTGGTTCTTCTACGAATCTCCTCATTCCTGATTCGATCGCGTAGAGAAACGCCGAGCATAGCTCTCTCCATAGCTCGCTGAGCAACTCTGAGCTTTTTTATGAGACCTATTGTAAGAGAACACGTCTCTGATCCATATATCATCACTGGTAACACACATTGACTAAAAACTTTAGTCTTAAGGCACTGAGGTATTTTGGATGAGAAGATGTTGCGCAGTTTCCCGAACGCTGCCCAGCCGAGTTGGATTCGTCGATTGACCTCTCTCTCAAAGTTGGACCTACCTAACCGGACTACCTGTCCCAGGTAAATGTATTCGTCGACAACTTCAAGAGTAGAGTTCCCAACGGTGAGTGCGGTGGGTACGACATGGACGTTAGACATTATTTTCGTTTTGTCCATGTTCATTTTAAGACCCACTTGTTGAGATACTCTGTTGAGGTCACCGAGCATTCGTCCTAGATCTTCCAGCGACTCCGCCACGACCACAATGTCGTCGGCAAATCGAAGGTGAGTGATGTATTCGCCATTGATGTTGATGCCAAGTCCTTGCCATTCCAAGAGCTTGAAGGCGTCCTCTAAGGTGGCCGTAAACAGTTTCGGAGAAATGACGTCTCCCTGCCTTACTCCTCTTTTTATGGGGATCGCCTTCGTGCACTGCCCCTGTACTCGGACTGACATGGTAGCGTTATTATACAAGCACTTCAACACTTCAATGTACCGATAGTCAATGCGGCATCGCTGGAGAGATCTAAGAACCGCCCAAGTCTCGATCGAATCGAAGGCTTTCTCATAGTCCACAAACGCCAAGCATAGTGGCCGATTATACTCCTCGGTCTTCTGTATAATCTGCCGCAGCGTATGTATGTGGTCTATGGTACTGAAGCCTTTCCGGAAACCGGCTTGTTCGGGAGGCTGGAAGTCATCAAGCCTGCGTTCGAGACGATTCGTGATGACTCTCGAAAACAACTTATAAACATGGCTCAGCAGTGTGATGGGCCTATAATTCTTCAGTAAAGTGTTATCACCTTTCTTGAAAAAGAGTACCACCACACCCCTGTTCCATGCTTCCGGCGTTTTTCCTTCGAGCAAGACGGAATTAAACAGCCTCTGAAGGACTTTAAGTACCGGCGATCCGCCCGCTTTCAGAAGCTCTGCGGTAATTCCGTCTTCACCCGGCGCTTTGTTGTTTTTAAGTTGTTTGAGAGCCATCCTAATCTCGTACAGGCTGATGTCCGGGATATCTTCAGTGTAGTGTCGGGTTAGCTTGGCTCTTGGGTCTTTTACCAAGTCAACAACAGGTTCAGCTACTGAGGTATACAACTGCCCATAGAACCTCTCTATCTCCCTGAGCACCTCTGACCTATTCGACGTTACGTTTCCGTCCTCCGTCTTCAGCTTCGTCAACTGGCTTTGCCCAATAGACGCGTCTCTTGCGAACACTTTGGAGCCCTTGTTCTGTGCTATGGTCTCCTCAATACGCCTTGTATTGAAGGACCGTAAATCGTGTCGCAAGGACTTCAGTATCTGTCCATTGAGCTGCCTATAGGACTTAGCATCATCGGAGGTTTGGAGCGTCATGGAACGTCGCTCAGCCATGAGGTTTCGGGTGTAGTTGGATAGTTTTTGAGGTCTATTTTTACGGTGGGGCTTAAAATACTTGGACCCGACCGTATGGACAGTCTCTACCAGCCTGTTGTTGATTTCGTCCACTGATGCGCTGCTGTCTAGCAATTCGAAGCGGTTTGCCAATTCGAGTTGAAAGTTCTCGGGGATTTGGATATGTGCATTACAAGGTCGGAGCGTAGACTTCATCAGACGCGATCTTTCCATTTTGACATTAATATTCAATGTGCCTCTGACCATTCGGTGATCACTGCCGGTTTTTACCCTGTGAATCACGGAGACATCATTAAATATTTGTCGCTTGGTGCTCATGATGAAGTCTATCTCATTTTTTGTGGAACCATCAGGGTTCATCCAGGTCCATTTCCTATGAGGCGGCTTCCGGAAGAAAGAGTTCATCATAAAGAGTCCCTCCTTCTCCAGATATTCGGCCAGCCTCTGACCCCTGGGGTTGCGCTGCCCATATCCAAATTGCCCCACTCTCAATTCATCATCGCCCCGTTTGCCCAGCCGCGCATTGAAGTCACCCATAACCACTGTAAAGTGTGCTTTGGAAGTATGTATGGCTCTACTAATGTCCTCATACATTACTTCGACGTCATCATCTGAGTATGCCGAGGTCGGTGCGTAGACCTGTATGACCTTCAGCGAATATCTTTTGGATATTCTGAGTATCAGGTACGCTACCCTGCTCGACACACTAGTGATGGACACAACGTTGTCTATGAGTGACTTGTGGACGATAAATCCGACACCACCTTGGGACTGCTGTTCGCCCTCCCGGTAGTAAAACAAGTTGCCGGATTTTAAGGTTATCGTGTCCTCGCCCTTTCTTCGGACCTCCGATAAACCAACAATATTCCACCGCAACTTGTTTATCTCTTCTTCCAGCTCAACAAGCTTCTCATCTGTCCTTAACGTGCGTGCGTTGTATGTCACCAGGGCCAATTTTCGTAGTTGGTGGTAGCCGAATCTCTGCCGGAGATTCTTAGCACCCCTTGTCCTGTCGTTACCATGGCTGCTACCGTGGCCAGGACGAACAGGACCGCCGGGGACTAGGGGCCTGGTTTTATCTTTTTCTTCCATTCTTCTATTGGGGGGGTTTGCCATACTCGCCACGCTTGGCAGGCGGGTTGGCGAGCGCAGTTTTTGATGGTAGAAGTGTTAAGGGAACGCTGCTGCCCATTCCCTAGTTCTAAGGCAGGCCTAGTATCATATATTCTCTATATTATGACTGCCTCAAAACCAATGAAAAACTGACAAAAGTAAACATAAGCTCTAATATAATCGTAAAAAAAATCCTTGCAGGCCGAATAAATTTAACTAGTTGTCGCCCATTGGTCGCAATTCGATCATAATTAATTTAAATTATATGTTTGAACATTATTAAGGTCCTATTGTCAAAGACTATACTTCTATAATCACACATTTCGCCAAAGCTACAATGTTCTGTTAATTTGCCTATTATTTTCAAAAAAATTATATGAAATTTAAATAAAAAAAAACAAAAAATGATTAAAATAAAGAATACCTTTCTTTTTTTTATTGTAACAAATATCATGCGATAAAGAAAATGCTGTCCATTGAACTTGACATACATATATCGATAATTTTATTAATGATACAAAACTTCTTTGTAAGCGATGTTTTTTGTAAAAACTCTTTCATCGTTTGCTGGTTATGTTTGACATTCAGTAAGACTATAGAAAAATAATATTAAAGACAAACAATATTAATCTAGGAGTTTTGGCGGGAAGTCGAAGAGTGATGTTGTCAATTTGTTTTAATTTCCAAAACTTGTGTTATTTCGACTAATAATGTGTAATGTTGGTGGAATATTAACCATTATGTGTTCTTATATGTGCATGAGTGTAGGTAATTGTAACAAAGTGATAAAACGTGCCTTTTCGACTTCCCTCAAAACGGCCGTTGCAATTGGTATGTAAAGTATCCACCGCTTTACTATCCAGGGTGGGGTACTTCATTAATTTCATTATCATCTTTGTCATCAAATTCTTCGGGGAGTCGAATTAATTTTAACAAACACGATTATATATCTCACTGGACACTGGCAATATACACTTATAATTAGTGTGAAGCTATAACTTGAAGAAGAAGAAGAAGAAGAATATTAATCAATTCTCAATTTGAAGTGTATTCTGTCAAAGACATGGTAGTGTGTGTAATGTTTTTTTTTATTGATTTAATGTATTTTAATGCATTCTGCACCTTCTCGATATACTATAAGTCTGGGAAATTTCATACTCCTCCATCTGCGGAATTTTCGTAAAAAGGAGTACAAAGTTTTTTTTTGCTTCACGTATTAATGTAATGATAATATGAAGTTTAAACATTTGAACCTGCGTGGGTCGAGTTACGAACTCACAATTTCAATGTGACATGAATCAGGGAACGAAAGATTATCCGAACAGGTAAGATGTGCTAGATAGGGCTTATGATCTATTCGAGAGCTTGTACTGGTATATCTTGCTTGCAGAGAGTAATAATTATTGTGCATTTTAGACTTATACGCGACGCACCGTCTCATGTACTATAGTAATTTTCACATAGGTTGGGTAGTCACAGTTCTAATTGCCAATCCGGCAGCATAGCGCTGCTACGTAGACCGCAGCGCGTACCGGCCGTTACAGTGACCCGTGGATACCGCACAATGGCCTTCGAAGCAGCTACTCTCTTAGCTGGAACGCCTCCGTGGCATCTGAAGGCGAAGGCCCTCGCCAGGTTGTACCGCTGGCGCAGGAAGGCCGATCCCGATCCTGGAGTCACGGAGGCCAGGCGAAGAGAGCTCCGACGAGCCGTCTACGGAGAGTGGCGCGAGCTGCTGGAGCATCCCAGCGCCGGACATACCACCATTGCTGCGGTGATTCCCGTCTACTAGGAATGGCTGGAGCGGCGGCATGGAGCGCTTACGTACCGACTGACGCAGGTTCTGTCCGGGCACGGATGTTTCGGGCGGTACTTGTGTCGGATCGGTCGTGAGGAGACGGAGGGGTGCCACCACTGTGTGGCCTCAGTAGACACGGCGTCCCACACCCTGTTGGTGTGTCCGGCGTGGGATGGGCAGCAGCTTCAACTGGCTGCTGAATTGGGTGAACGGGCGCTCTCGCTTTCGGGCGTGATATCGTCCATGGTCGAGAGGGAGAGCGCCTGGGCGGCAACTGTCGCCTTTTCCGAGGCGGTGATGGAAGCAAAAGGAGCGGGAGCGGGAGAAAACATCCCCGAATCCCGCCCGTAGAAGGCGTGCCGGACGGAGGCGCAGGGCTTACGCCGATAATGACCTCCGCCCGCCTTGAAGATTGGCCTGCAGGCGTCGGGGGAGGGCTCCCCGACGTCTGACCAGCAGCAGGCCCAAGTAGAGAAGGCGCCGTGTCACGCGCGCTTCATATATCATACGGAGTCAAACCACAGACGTGGTCTGCGTCACCAGACTCAGACCGAGGCCCGCCCTGTCGCAGACGAAATGCCCACGAGGCGACCCCTGCGACAGAGCACTCGGCCAAGCGAAGGACACCGGGGGGTTTTAGTGGGTGCGAGCCCCACATAACTGCTACACCAAGCCTACTCTGGTGTGGCAGTATGCGGCAGGCATTTCCCCCCGAAAACAAAAAAAAAAGTTCTAATTGCCATACGAAATTAATATTTAATTCAATGATGCTAAAGCCATAATATTTCCGCGTTTCTGATAATTTTGCAAACAATTTCGGATTCTGCTTTACAAACACTGCTACCTCTAAAATATACAACGAAGCAAAAGTAAGAATCTTCAGGGCTTTAAACATCGGAATACAGCTATCAGTCATTGTTAGATCGCATATTGCTCGGATACACCTTTTTTGTGCTATAAGAACCAAATCTCTGTCTGTAGAGTGACCCCAAAAGATAATGCCGTATCGTATAACAGATGCAACTAGAGTACGCCGTTAAAACAGTTTCGCGATTTGCTACCTCTGACAGTTTAAAAAGTGCATAAGCCGATTGGTTTAGCCTTTTGCATAACTTATTAATGTGGGGTTTCCAGTTCATTTGAATATCTAAGGTTATTCCTAAAAAAAATGTAGTTTTGACTTCTTATAGAAACGGGTATTGCCACTAAATAAAGTACAATTTCGTTTGGCAATTAGAACTGTCACTATGCCATTCTATGTAAAAAATACTATAGTTCTATGAATTTGTCGTCACTCTACCGAAGTATAGGTAGCTCACATTGTAAATACATAATTTGATGCGACTCAGTACGTAATATCTGTCTGAGTATTCTACTCATTGTTCGACAATAGATGCCTGATGCACAAAATAAATTGGTACAGAAGGTCCGCTCCATACAACGGCCACTAAATGGAGCCGTACACGTGATAATGGCACAGATTATTGGAACCTAACGCGGCTCGACGTAACATGATGCTGGTTGAATTAAAGCAAGTCCTACTATTTTCTACGAGCACAAACACTGAAGTCTGCCTACCCGGCAAGTGATCTGGCGTGATGATATAGATTAGGGATTCCCAAGAGACCCCTTTTCCAAAATGAATTGATACCTCAGACCCCTATAGCCAAATTACTTTTTAAAATCAGATCTCAAGTTTTTTCCTATTGGTACATTGGTGATACTTATCAATTTAAAAACTTTGCGGTTGGTTAAGTAAGTAAAGTACAACAATGATACTTCCTACTAAAATATTAGTCATTCTTATAACAAGTTTGTACACGTCATACAGTATTTTGAAAGTGTCAAATAAGAACTTGTGTCAATTAATAGGGGACGATTTTTAGACTTCGTCGACCCCCAAAATCAGTTTTTGTTTCTGTCGACCCCTTAGGGTCGATATCGACTTCGATTTGGGTATCCCTGATATAGATAAATGGAAGGACAAAATATGCAAAGACCCGACGTGACGCGACTCTGAACAGACACGTCCGTCGGGTCGACTCGTAGCGTCGGATGTCAATAGTCAGTTTGGGGTTGGTTTTTAATCACAGAAATCGTAATAAAAGACACTAGAATTCGTGTAGCCGCGTGAACTTGTCTCCACAAATTTGAGATAATTATCACAAAATACTTCAGTACTGTGTGGAACAATCTATGCAATACAGTGGCTAAAGTTGGTGTGAAAGTCCTCAGAAACTTGTAACAATTCAATTGAAAATATTTTTTACAGCCTTAATGTAAGTGTATATGTGTGGGTGTCCTGCGTTCGTCGTCTGTCGTCCCGCGTATCACAAGGCCCTGCGTTCAAGTTCTAAGAAAAAAATATTTTTCAATAGAAGTCCAGTATCAGTCCGGAGTCTGGCACTGTGTCCGGTATGATGGTAAAAGGCTCGCCCCCTATTACATGGGACCTAACAACGTCGGTGAAAAGTGACCTAACATTACGGTGAAAAGTGGGTGTACACAGTACGTCTGCCGTCCCCACTAGGGGAATATAGGCGTGACGGAGTGTGTATGTGAGTCTCAATTTTTTAAATGTATGGAAAGCGACGATAGCTTTTTCAAACAAAATCGTATGCTATTTTACTTCTAGTGTCTAGTGCTATTTAGTATAAGGTACGATTTCTGTGATTTCCATGCTGCAAAAGCTCAGGCTTTTGCCAAAAACTATTTCTTACGACAATCTCAGATCAAGTCGATCAAATGGTTCAACCGAATCGATCCGAGATCGTCGTAAGCACCCATTTACGTGTGTGTTCGCCAGTTAGCGCTCGTTCCATGGAGCTGGCCTTCTGTTCTTATTTATTTCGTGGCTGATGCTTCCAACGGTTCAATTATTTTATTGTGAGTTCGTTGCTGTTCGAATTACCTGTTCCCGAGGTACTCGACTGCTATTGTTTGGTGACTATTTAACTATGTGTAACTATTTTGTTCGAGTGTTGTGTCTGAGTGGAAAATAACAAGCTACCACTTTAATCTCGTCGGATATTTGAATACAAGTTTCAGAAGAAAATAATTAACTACCTATATTATATCTACTAAAGTAGTAATAGGTCTCGGATTCAAACCCAGGAACGCACCTCTGTCTTTTCGAAATCATGTGCGTATTAAAAATACCTGGACAAGTGCGAGTAGGACTCGCGCTCTGAGGGTTTCGTACCAGATTCGGTTTCGGCCAGTTTTAGCACAAAATTGAAGTTTCGGTTTCGGCAGAAATCCAGCTAAACTAGGGCCTTTTCGGTGGCCTTTGGGCGCTATAGGCGAGTGTCGAAACGACTGAGCTATGGTTTAGGTATGTCGATTTATTTTAATAAAATCTATCTTTTAATTAATTCTAAACGAATGCACTGGAATTGATTTCCGTGTTTGAGCCTGTTGGAATTGTTTTAAGTGGCCCTTAAATAATTAAAAAAAAAAAAAAAAAATTCTAAACGAATGCACTGGAATTGATTTCCGTGTTTGAGCCTGTTGGATTTATTTTAAGTGGCCCTAAAATAATTTCAATTAACAAGATAGCCCCATCATGTTTGAGCTTGTTGGATTTATTTTGATAAGTTCACTACAGCTGTCAGAGAGACGGAAAGCGCCCATAGGAATTCGCCTAATATTTAACGTAACGTAACGTATCGTATTTGAGCTCATTTGATTTATCTAGACAAGTACCATATACCAGGCGAGCAGGATCTAAGCCGGAAAGAGGCCAAAGTAACTCCACAGCTTAGTAAAATATCTCCGTCGCATTGTTACAATAAAAGTTTTTTTTTATTATAATTATTAACATTAAAATCGGATTATAAACGAAGAAGTTATGGTCAAACATACATAAGAAAATGTATATACAGATTAATTTAGAAGCTCCTTTTTTGGCGCCGTTAATATTTTGTTTAGTTCTATAGTAACGTACCTATACAGAGGTCATAAACTTATAATAACTCAATCTACACATTTGTATTGTTTGTCGTTAAGGAGTTCCCTGGTGTATTTTCAAATCCGAAGATCCAATACCAATGAAATTAAAATGGAGGCTGGAGCTGTAGCTCACACACTAAGTCCAAAGCAAAAAGAATCATTACAATGTTTCGTAAATAATAATTTTAATTTAAAAAGTTCCTTTAAATCAAGCTTTTACAGCTATAACTCTATGGCAAAAACACAACGGAGACCTACAAATACTATGGTTATAGAAGGTCTGCGAAGTCAAGGCTCGACGAATTTCAACCCCTGGAACAGGCCGGGTTTTGAAGAGGGTATGGAACCATAGACCACATCCACACTATACGGCAGATTATACAAAAGTGCGAAGAGTATAATCGGCCCCTGTGCTGAGTATTCGTGGACTATGAGAAAGCCTTTGACTCGATCCAGACCTGGACAGTTCTGGAATCCTTGCAACGATGCCAAATCGACAGGCGATACATCCAAGTGTTAAGAAGTCTCTATAACGCCGCGACCATGGCCATCCAGATATAAAACCAACAGACCAACCCTATCCCAATGCATCGAGGTGTGAGACAAGGGGACGTTATTTCCCCCAAATTTTTCACAAATGCATTGGAGGATATGTTTAAGACGCTGGACTGAGAAGGTCATAGCGTAAACATAAATGGCAGTCATATCTCACACTTGAGATTTGCAGACGACATCGTCATTATCGCCGTAACGTTGCAGGATTTACAACAGATGCTGACCAGCCTAGCCGATTCTTCCGAACGCATAGGTCTCCGCATGAACTTGGACAAGACCAAGGTAATGTTTAACCGACATGTAGTACCAGAACATGTTGCAATACATGGCGCTATTCTCGAGGTTGTTCAAGAATATGTTTACCTAGGGCAAACTCTGCAGTTGGGCAAAAACAACTTCGAGAAATAGGTCAACAGAAGAATACGGCTGGGCTGGGCGGCATTTGGGAAATTACGTCGAGTATTTACATCGCCTATTCCACAAAGCCTAAAGACAAAAGTCTTCAATCAGTGCATCCTGCCCGTTATGACTTATGGAGCCGAAACATGGACACTCACGGTTGGACTGGTCCGTAAATTTAAAGTCACGCAGCGAGCTATGGAAAGGGCTATGCTTGGAGTTTCTCTGAAGGATAGAATCCGGAACGAAGTCATTCGACAGAGAACCAAAGTTATCGACATAGCCCACCGGATTAGTAAGCTGAAGTGGCAATGGGCCGGTCACATTAGTTGAACAACCGATGACCGGGACAAACGAGCTCTTGAGTGGAGACCACGGACTGGCAAACGTAATGCAGGATGTCCTCGGGCTAGGTAGAGCGATGATCTTCGTAGGGCGGCTGGCAGAAACTGGATTCGTGTATCCGAGGATCGTACCCAATGGCGTGTACTAGGAGAGGCCTATGTCCAGCAGTGGTAGTATATAGTAGTCTATAGGCTGATGATGATGATGATGATGACAAGGTCTGAGGTCTAGAGTACAAGGTAAATCCTACAGGATGATGATAAGGCTAATAAAACTACCTGTTACGATACCGTGATCTATATTAGATCCAAGAGCGGTGTTCTTGTGATCTGTGCTTACGATTTTTTTATTTTTTTTAACGTAGCCCCACACTAGTATTTACTGTGTCGTGGGTGCGTTTACAAACATGAAAATTCACATACACAAATACCCAGACCGGAACAAATAACTGTGGATCACACAAAGATTTGTCCCGTGCGGGAATCGAACCCGCGACTATTAGACGCAGTAGGCGGAGCGGCTTAAGCTCTTAACCACTGCGCTAAATCGTCCGTCATATCTGACCATACAATAAAATTAATGACTATATGAACTTTATAAAAAAATTAATAACGCGGTTTACAATCCCGGGTGTCGCTAAGCGCTATCTAGCGAAGTTATTTTAAACTAAAAATAATATAATTTAATAATACTTAACAATAGTACTTGTCAAGACAAATCCAACGAGCACAAACACGGCAGGATTATGTGCAGTAGTTGAGAAGTTCTATTGGCCACCCTCTAGCTCCATTAACAGACTCTGACCATCATCTGGGTCTACAGAAGTCGTCACGGCAAATCCAACGAGCTCAAACACGGCGGAGCTATATTGAGTAGTTGGGTAGTTCCGTTGGCCACCCTCTGGCTACATCATCTGACCCTGGACATCATCCGGGTCTACAGAACTCGTCAAGATAAATCCAACGACCGCAAACACAGCAGGATTATTTTCAGTAGTTGAGTAGTTATATTAGCCACCCTCCAGCTCCATTACCAGACCCTGTATATTATTCGGGTCTAGAGAACTCGTCAAGGCAAAGCCAACAAGCCCAAACACAGCGGAGCTATGTTGAGTAGTTGGGTAGTGCCATTGGCCACCCTCTGGCTCTATCATCTGACCCTGGACATTATATGTGTCTACAGAACTCGTCAAGACAAATCCAACGAGCCCAAACACGGCGGGGTTATGTTTAGTAGTTGGGTTCCGTTGGCCACATTTCTTCTTCAGACCCCGAGCATCATCTGGTTGCATAGTACTTGTCAAAACCAATCTAGCAAGCCTAAACACGAGGTGGTTATGTTGTGTCGTTAACAAGTTCCCATGGCCACCTTTTAACTCCTTCATGACAATGGTCTGGAGTTGGGTCCATGGTACTATATAATTACATTGTTACTGAACTTAGATACGTATTCCAAATTTCAGCTAAATCGGATACACGAAGTGCTTGAAATATGGATCACAAGATTTTAACCAGAAAGACAGACAGACATACGAATATAAAAACTTGAAAAAGTTACCTATGCCTTGTCAGTCTATTGGTGAATAATTCGCGTAGCGATCACAAGGCCCTGAGTTTGAATCCTAGGTCAGACCAAATGTAATTTATCGAAAGAAATATTTCCATAGTCCACCAAGCTGGCCCAGTGCGGGTGGCGAACTTTACACACCTTCAAGAAACTCTTAGGCATGCAGGTTTCCTCACGATGTTATTCTTTACCGTTAAAGCAAGTGATAATATGTTTGATATTCAGATGCTTTAAAGCGTAAATAACTCTACACCTTCAAAAGCATTTTAGACTCGAAAATATTCCTTCGGACACATTTTATCTACTAGCTCTGTACTCGGTCTTGTGCAGTTTCCCTTATAGAATGGTTTAAATAAATGGTTTCAAAATACGGTTGCGAGATGAATTTGGCAATAGTTATTCGGCAGAGTGGAGGAAGCCAGAGGGGCTATAAGGAACGAAAATGTTGGAACTCAATATTCCTGAGCTACCCCGCAAGAAATCTGACGTGATGATATGGTTGGGAAGAGATACCTCATGTGCTACAGGAAATACGCAAAAAAACACAATTTATGTACCAGTACCTACCTAATTACAAGCAAAGACTTTAGTCTGAAAAGGACACCTTGACAAAATAACCTTTTATCAAAACTAGCCTAACTGCTATTTCGATAAAAATCCATTTAACAAACGACCTAATGCGACATATTTTTTAGAAACTAAACGAAAGAGGTTTAACTATCTCACCGGTCTAATGGCGCAAAGTACCACTGACGATTGCTTTGAATCCTACTTAGTTTTACCGACCATACTTATGACAGTGTTACTGAGGCTCTAAAACTGACAGTTCCATAGAACAAAGTTACATATGCCAAGCAAAATAAATGGCATTTGCAAGTTTTGTGCCCCTCGATAAAGTTATTTATGCCAAATGTAAAGACTTTTTTCATTGACCACGTCGAAATATTCTTAGTAGTAGACCAGGGTCTGGAATCATACCTTGTATAATAGAGTCGCCCCTACAGCCTAGCCTAAGACCAAGCATTGCCGGCGAAATGTACCCACATTGAATGTATAGGATAGGCGGACATAGGGGGCGAGACTATTGCCATTATACTGGGCACGATTCCAGACTTCGGATTACTACATACCCTAAGCTATACATATGACTCTATGCCCTAAGCGAGGTTTTTTTTGTTTTTTTTTTATAAAAAACTTAGCCCCGCACTAGTATTTATTCTTGTATCGAAGGTGCGTTTACAAACATGAAAATTCACATACACAAATACCCAGACCGCAACAAATGATTGTGGATCATACAAAGATTTGTCCCATTCCGGAATCGAACCCACAACTATAAGACACTGTGAGGGGAGCGGTTTAAGCTCTTAACCACTGCGCACACGTTAAATCGTCCACACTCAAGTGTGTACACAATGTGGACGTGACGGTGCTTTTATACTTGTATGATAGTTATTATTTTATTTTATTTTTATTTTATTTTATTTGGGATAACAAACAGCTATGTAATAGCGCATACAATATATCAGACTTATAACAAATAAGTAATTACACAGCCAACACCATTATCCACTAAATATACTTATAAGGTTAAGGCACAGATACTACACATAAAGAAAACAAATTAATAAATGTAAGTAGCACATACGCCTTTGTAAAGTACGTAGTAATTAAGGTTGATACTATCAATAACGTACCAATGTGCTTTAGGATAACAAGATGAAAAGAAAAAACAACAGTACAGGTTAAAATAAGTGAGAAATATGAAATAGCATTTAGACATCTATCTTTGACAATTTGTTTATAACAGCATTTCTGAAGTGATTCAATGAGGAAGCAAATATGTCAATTTCAGAAAAGTTATCATTAAAGGCTTTCATAATACGGCACAATGGGGCGCGTTCGCCAGCATTCGTTTTACTCGATTTGGGTATAAATACACTGTGAACATAGGTACTCCTAATACGATGAGAGCGACTAGGGATTCGTAAGTAGATTTGGTTGATAAGCTGATTACAATCAAAAAAATTATGACAAATTTTGAACAGAAATATCATATCCAATAGAAGTCTTCTATTGTTTAAAGTTGACAAGGAAAACTTGCTGATGAGGTTATGATATGATGACCTGGTACCAAAGCATTTGAAATTAAGTGAACGAAGATATTTTTGCTGAACAGATTCCAATTGATCGCAATATTTTTTGTAATATGGATTCCATACCTGAGTGGCGTACTCAAGTTGAGGTCTAATAAGCGATTTGAATAGTAGTAAGTAGGTGTTTGGTTTTTTGAAAGATTTGCAGGTTCTCATAACAAATCCATATAATTGAAAAGACTTATTAGTGATGTGATTAACATGACAATCAAAGTGCAGTTTGGAGTCAAAAAGTACTCCGAGGTCTTTAATGACAGCAACTTTTTCAAGGAGAGTATTACAAAGAGAGTAAGTATAGGGAGTAAGTATTTTGTTTTTAGTAAATGTGATAGTTTTGCATTTAGACAAACTTAAATGTAATTTATATAGACGACAGTAGTTGGAGAGACGATCTAAATCTTCTTGTAATATTTGACAATGATTTTGGGTTTTAATACTGCGATAAACTTTGAGATCATCGGCATATAAAAGGAAATAAGAATTTTTGAAACAAATACTTATGTCATTGATGAAGAGGATAAATAGAAGTGGTCCTAAAATTGAGCCTTGCGGCACGCCTGATGTTACTAAGATGTTGTTAGATGAGAAACCGTTTACCACCACTTTTTGAGTCCTGTTTGTGACGTAGGATAAAAACCAGCGAAGTAAATTACCCCGTATACCATTGTATGCTATTTTTTGTAAAAGTATAGCATGATCCACCTTGTCAAATGCTTTCTCAAAATCAGTATAAACTGAGTCAACCTGAACCCTATTGTCCATATTTTCAAATAAAAAGTTGCTATATAATACAAGATTGCTAACTGTAGAACGGTTTTTGACGAATCCATGCTGCTCCGGAATTATAATGCTATGCAAACTGGGATAAATAGAATTGTGCACTAGACGCTCCAATACTTTTGACAAGGTGGATAGTAGCGAAATAGGTCGATAATTCGTAACATCGTTTTTATTACCACTCTTATGTACAGGTGTGATGTTTGCGGCTTTCCAGGTCTGCGAAACACATCCTTCACTTAGGCTACGATTAAAGATGTAGAAAAGTGGTATACTTATGACTTCAGCGGTTTGTTTAAGGAAAAAAGGTGGTATGCCATCAGGGCCCGAACCCTTAGTAATATCCAAGGACTTAAGTTCATTTATTATAGCTTGTTTTGTTATGTGTATGTCAGAGAGGTTCAGATTATTAGAAGAGGGTACATAAGTGTCAACATTAAGAGATACGTCTTGACTTTTTTCGTAAATGGAACTAAAAAACATTGAAAATAAATTACAAATTTCTTCTGGTTTATCAGATTTGTCATTGTTATAAGTCATTGCATTAGGAATACCAGATTTGTCTTTGCGACTATTCACGTATGACCAAAATGTTTTTATGTCCTGCTGCATTCTTGTCTCAATAGTATTAATGTAATTATTAAAGCAACAAGCACAAAGAGCTTTAAACCTTTTACGTAGTAAGGAGAATTCCTCATAGTCGGATTTATTTTGGAATTTTTTCCACCTAATCCAGGCCTTTTCTTTATTTCTGAAGATATGTATCAGCGGCCGAGAGAACCAGATGGGGAATTCATTCGACTTATGACGTCTTAGGGGTACATATTTCTTTATGATTTCATAAATCCTCTCATAAAACAAAAGGGTGGCTTCGTCCGTTGACAACCCATACAGGGCAGTTGCCCAGTCGTAGCGATCGATATCCCTGTTAATATCCGTGTAGTTACCTTCAATAAAACGATATGACTGCATCAAAGAACTGATCAAGGGTTTATAAGTGCCTCCAAATACAATGTAGGCTAAGAGTGGGGGATGAAAGTTATCAATTGGCACTAATGGATTAAGTGGGTTTTCACATGAACATGTATCATCATCACTAATAAATAGGTCAAGTATACGGTTCTTATTGTTTTTAAATTTATTGTATTGTTTTAAATTTAGTATAGATAAGAAATTAGAAAAGAGAACTGTCAAGGGGGTAACAGGGCTGGCTAAATCGGGAATTGACGCGGATGCATTACAATCCTGCCATATAATGTGAGGTAAATTGAAATCTCCGAATATAAAAAGCTTACTCACTTTAGATGATAATAATTCACTCTGTAAAACATTTAAAAATGTATCGTATGAATGATGATTCAAATTTGGGGGTATATATAAACCACAAACAACACAATAATTCCCTTTCGTATCCAAACATATCTTTAATAAAACGTAATCAATGTTAGGTGGCTTTGACAATTATCAAAACGAGTTTGTGGTGGACTGGTAAGTAAGCAGCGAATGGCGTTCAGACCACGGCGTACCGCTATCAAAACGCCACCGCCATCCGACTTACCACAAGCCTCCCTATTCCTGTCACAACGATATAATGTATAACGAGAATCAATCACTTCTAAATCCGCGACTTCGGCAATTAACCATGTTTCCGTGAGTATAATGATATCATAACATTCTAACAAAATGTTATTATACAAGATATTGAGTTTGGTCCGTAATCCTCTACAGTTTTGGTAATATACGGATACTTTGTCAAGCATTGTAGCTTAAAAACGTGTCAATTAATGTTACTAAAACGATTGTTAATAACAAGTGATAACATAATAAATAACTATGCGTATAAATAATAGAGAAAACACTTACTGTAATAAAAATTATTCTATGTACAAATGCCTTAGTCAGCAGTTTCATACGCACCAACACTATATATATTTCAGCAAAATAGTCTGCACAGATTCCAAAGAGTATAACAAAACTTCGGAGAAATACAGAACAATAGATTAAATGTAAAATCCAAAACATATTTTTTAAATAAAAGCTGCGTAAGGAGTTCGCCACAATGCATCGAAACGATTACTAAGTTCACAGAGTAATATAGGGGTGAGAGAATGCATATCACTAAACTGCAATAAAAATAAATAAACATATAAGACCATTGTGATTTTATAAAACTGAAAGCTTTTCTAAAAATGCTTACAAAGAAAATAAAAACAAAAAAAATTTGATTACGATTAACATTATATGCACTATTGTCCATTATTATAAGGTTTGATTTTGGAAATATCTTTTTCAGACCGTATTGAAAAAACAGCAGATGTTTCATTTGCTCGTACAAGTATGATACCATGCTTGACCCAAACAAATCTATATCCATGTGTTTTAGCAGCATACCGAGCTTCACGAAATAAATTTTTGTTCTGTATGGTCAGGTGTTCATTGACATAATTTTTTTGGGAGGCACCTTGTATTTTCAATTGATCGGTTGTAATGCCTTTTGCTAGATGAGCAGCCGATAAGAAGTTATCTCGTTTAACTTAAGTCGTAAATCTGACGATAATATTCTTGGGATGTACGCTTTTGGGATCCAACTGTGGGACCCGATGCACAGTAACAATGTCATGCTCGGACAGTGGATAATTGATTACATTGGCAATATTTTCTATAATAGTAACTGGGTTTTCTCCTCGCTTTTCAGGAAAGTTATTGATTTCCACATTACACCCTCGTGACTTCTGCTCCATGTCGTCTATCTTTGCTTGCAGTTCATACATTTTTGATCCACTTTGTTCAACGGATGCAACTTTCTTCTCTAACACAGATTGGCGCTTCTCAACCTCAGTCGTTTTTTTCAATAGCGCATCATATTCATCTCTCATATGCTTTATGGAAGTTTTAACATCTTCAAAATCTCTCACAAGCTTAGTGAATTTATCGTCTTGTTTTGAAAACCAGGATTCCATCATACCAAACATCTTATTTTGAAAGGCAAGAAATTCTTCTCGGAAATTCGACTCACTGGTATTCGGAGCACCCTTGCGAAATGTAACATATGGTGGAGGGGACTCAGTTTCCAGAAGTGATCCATCAACACTCATTTCACCTGGTTTGTGTTGACATTCATTACTACCACTATGAGAAAAAGTATCATTCAAAGGATTCATGTCGAAACGAGTTATCTGGATTCAAGAGTACTCTGTGCCAAGTACAAAGTCCGCGAACAGGCGGCCGGTGGAATTAGCGAAGATCTGCAGGTAGATTGTAAACCGTTGACACACGCACACGCGTAAGCGAATTATTAGCAGAGCGGAGAAAGGAACAACCGACACGACTCGCGACGCGAAAGTTGATTATTAGATTAGTTGTTCTTGTTACGGTTTTACCACTTGTGTTTTCCGGGAAGTGCACATATTCGACGCTTATGTAAACCATTCTAACCAAACTTAAAGAGAAAAACCTTGAAATCACACGTGCGTGGAATATAATCCAAGGATCTTGAGCTAATTTATTATCTTTTTCCAGTAGTTTGCACGGTTTGAATACGTAAATTTATATTTGCCAAACAATAATACTAATATGGGTGGTAAAAATTTACTCATAGAAACAATCAAATCAGCCCAAAATGAACACATCTCACCAGTCCTTACTGTACCACTACTACAAAGGCCTTTTCTCAGATATAAAGGTGACAGGAAGATGGTCATACAGGTGGCAGGCTTATGGCCACCTGCTGTTGGAGTTTATCAAGCTACCATTAGATCTTCCAACTTGGCAAACCAACTACCTTATAGCGTGGCAACTACGTCTTAACTTTCCTTCCGAAGTACTGAGAAACTCAAGAATGTAAATTACATAAACAGTCACTCGTCTCAGACTGATCGAGTCCAATCTATCTATATTGTCACATCAGATTCTTTGCAGATAGACAGAGAATAAATAATTCCAACAGGTTATTTCCTTAATCCAATCTAGCTTAACTTTACTGATTGCAGGAAAACCGCGATCTCACAGCGACATGAGCAAGTAATTCAAGTCAAAGCTTCACAAACTACAAATAATTCGCGTTACATTCCTGGTATACTATGTCTCTTTGCATTAATCCTGTCTATTTGTTCTGTATATTTGTACGATTCTTACACAGTGTTGAGTACTGACAAGAAAAGTCCATTTGCTTTGAAACGCCGCGACAGCGGGAATCAAACGATCGACAACTTAAAATGACTCCGGAAAGAAAACAGGAGGAATAGCGGAAACAGAGGGAATGGGTTTCATTGTTTACTGTAGGGTTATGGGGTGAGGAAGATTTTTAAGATAAACTGGTAACGTGGTCGCTCAGTAATAGTCGACCGAAATTTCGGTATGGAAGTAAAAAGAGGAGAAGAAATATATAAACACCAAAACGCCTACATTCTCTATATCATGGTGGCAAAGGTATACTGTGTAAGCCCACATTGCGTCTACGATTTTAAGTAATAGGGCGCGAGCCTATGATTATTATACCGAGCAGGACATTAGACTTCGGATTGACACCGAGTATTATTTAGAAGAAATATAGAAAAAATATTTATTCAGCACAGCACACATAGAAAATATATGAAAGGTAACAAAAGAAAATAGAAAACGAGGAAAGACAAATAAACTACTGCTGCTTCTTGTGACGTATGCCTCGGTGTGAGCTGTGCCGGAAGGCATTGGGCTCAGCATGTGTTGGAGGGGGACAAAGTCTCCCCCAACACTGGTTTTCAGCCAAAGCCTCCTCAGCTTCTATTTATTATACATTAAATTTTTACCCTTAATGCTGACGCAGTCGCCTATACTGCATATTACAAATACAGTAAATACATAATTCTGTAATATAAATGTGTAAATAAAGGACATAAATATTGTTTATTATATTGATTAGAATCCAGGTCATGATCTCCTGTGGCACCATGGGCTAGATAGTTTCAAGTGTATTGTTTGAGATTAGTGAAAAATGTACACTGACACTCGAAATCATGAACACAAGAACACTACCCAATAATCCTGAAAATTTGAACTAAGTAGGTACTTTCACTTTTGATAAGATATCTTCGGAAATCCATTCTGGAACTGCATTATTAGAGTACAGTATGTTAAACTAAAAACTAGCAATAACTATATCACTACATTAGATTCAGCCACCACCAGATTTCGGGGCAGGGAGTTTCAACAGGTCTTTTCAACGCGATACAAACCCCTCTTGCCTTTTCCTCTCTCAAAATCTAAAAAAAACTCATGAAGAACTTCACAACCGAAATTCACCGCAGAAATTCGTCTAATCAAAGAACATAAAAGCAACCTCTTAAAATACGATTCATGTTTTTTTTTACCAAGACATAAGCAGCTTAATGTAATCCACGTCGGTAACTTTTTAACTCCGTTAAAACTCATTATTGATGAGGGGCTGGCAGAATGAAAGAAAATCAAAAATACATTCAAACCCGACTCGCGACGGTCTGACATGCATTTATTATGAGGGTGAGTAGAACCGGACACTTTTTTGTAGCCTAAATTTTTGTACCTTTTCTTTTTCAAAAACGTAGTCCCATGCTAGAATTTATTCCTGTGCGGTGAGTGCGTTTATATACATGAAATTACGTACACAAACACCCAGAACGAAACAAATATTTGAGAGTGACATAAAGATTTGTCCCGTGCGGGCTCAAATCCGCGACTACTCGATCCACAGGGCAGAGCAGCTTAAGCTCTTAACCACTGGACTTAGCTGTCTGCCTTTAAAAGTGGGTGCTCTTTTCTTCGATGATCTTACGACATTTCTCAGTGTAATTATTGCTTACAAGTAGTTAAAATATCTATAACTAATAACCATCGCCATTTTAATAAATAAATAGGTAACTAGACTTAAACAAAATGAAAAAGAAAAACATTAAAACGGCTTAAATTTTACAAAATTATAAGCATTTTGGCAAGGCCAGCCATAATAGCTGGTAGCTAAGAAGCTAACAACAATTCAAAATATCCTCAAACGGCTGTTCAGTTGTCTACAACTAAGCTACTCATTCTAGAATATTTGATTCGTAAACGAAATTAATATATAAATATAAATTCAACCATAAAAAAGCGTGTTAGTGGCCCGTCTGTACAGTTTATGTGTATAAACGCCATTTTGCGCGGACGGAGCGAGTTGCCTTTCGGCGAGTTCTGCCATAATAGATAGTCGCTAGCTTCTTCAACTCAACTGCTAGCAAGGGACTTATTCGAGAAGATTCGATTCGTAAACGAAAAACATCTTTTAGATTAGCCAATCCATAAAATCAGTATCGCGTCTACATAGTGTATGTGTATATACGCCATTTTGCGCGGACAAAGCGAGTTGCGTTTTGGCGGGTCCCGCCATGATGGATTGCGGCGGCTGACAGGTGAGCCGGCGGGCGCTCGTTTTACCTACAGTTTCGCAATTTGTTGTGTTGTGCCCGGACTGGGCATGATTGAGCGGTGACGTTCCTGTACCCACAACGTAGCCAAAAAAATATAAAACTTATTTTAGAAGAGTAACTCGGGGTTTCATGCCCGTCTCTTAATTACATTTCAAATTTTATAGAGTCTTAGTTACTTTCTTGATAGTTTACATGAATCTGAAAAAAAATATTCTGAAAAGAAAAGCTATATAACCTTCTTGCTTATTTATGTTTTGTGCATATTATTTAAACTAAACAGTATTTAATTATATAAGCAGCATATTTGTTGTAGTTCCACTAATAAAATTTCCCCTTACTACACTTAAGGTTAACGTGAGTCTTGGGAGGAAGACATGTCTCCATCTCCTCCTAAAGTATGTGCTATATTTACATCCATTGAAGTAATAGTCTATTGCACAACCTATTTGGCAACCATCAGCTTTATGTGGGATTACTCTATACGTCTATCGGCTTTGCCTGTTTTTATGTTCGAGGTTGGGTTCTGACTCCTAGATCTGACAAAGTGTTGTTAACAATAAACCTATTACGTCGTGAATGGCGCACAAATAAAAATTAATTGAAAATATTTATCCAAAAAAAAAGCCGAGCAAGGCATCTGCATTTCACTTGCCATCTGTTGCTTGGCGTGACCAAGACACTGTCGCGTCATCAATTTACGAACAAGAATGTTTCTAAATAAAAAAACTTAGACGAGCAACTATCTGCATTATGTTTTCCATCTGTTGCTTTGTCTGTTCAAGACAGAATAGAGACAGCATTAACCATCCCGCCACACATCTTTCACGGGCAGTTTACATTTCAACGCAATTTCACATTCCACATTGTTCCATTCCAAATTCTATTCGTTTCCAAAAACAGTTCGCATCTAATCTCTAGGCTTCGGGCAACCAGCAAGTAATGTAAGCTGGGTGCTCAGACCGGGTCGAGTGGGACGGTCAAGTGAAATTTATTTCGTCCACATTATGCAAAGTCCTCTCAACTGACAACTACATCTCCATTTGAGTTTGGACTTTAACTTGATCAGCTTTTAAGCTTATATTTCAGAAGTGTAGAGTTAAAATTTGAGGGGTTATTGCGTATCCATACAGATATTCGGTGCAACTAAGCTTTAGTCCAACCAAACGTTAGGTGTCTTCAAGTTAGCTGTTTTGGGCACCTTCTTGTTTGAATGTTAATGCAATTAGACTGCGACTCTTAAGCCGGGGTAATTAGATTCTAAAGAAAGGAGAAAAGCCAGTTTGCTTTTAATTTTGGCTGTGATTATGTTTGGCTACATTTGCTAGAATTGGTGGGGCTATGTACGTCGCTGAATAGTTATAATTTCTTTTTAAATCGGGCAAAATTACGGTTTTGGAGCAGATGTTACGGCGCAGTAAGGTTTAAAAGTTAGCACAAATCAAGCAGTGAACACCCAGTGCAGTGCAGTGTAAGGAGTACATAGAACACCCACATTTCAATTTCGAACAGCCAAGAAGACCAAGCCAAGATTCTAGAACTAATATGTTTTCAACAAGCTTCAACTAGGTATCAGGGCTATTATTACCAGATATTTAAATTACGTTTATTGTAAACTAGCAGCCGCCCGCGGATTATCTGCTATATGTTCTGATCAAAAGTCCGTTCAAAAGTTTTTGCGTGAAAGAACATCAAATATCCAAACTCACAAACTATCGCGTTTATAATTATTTCGCTAACAAACCTCTCCATACTCCATTGCTATCATATCACAATGGTTACGTAACTCCTATAACATATAACTTCGCGTAATTCCGACGCAGAGTTTTTGTTAGCCTGTTCATAATCACAACAAAATGGCTGCGAAATTTAAAGTAAGCATAATTATTAGAGCACAGAGTATTCTTTGCAGAAGTACAAACTAATAAGGTAATGTGGTGTAAGGCATAAGAATGGAGCTTATGAGAATCATTTTCCATTCACGAATTATTAATTAAATAAATATTTAGGCAGAATGGAGTACCAAAATGTTCATGGTTTCTTCTAAGTTCTGTGTTCATAATTCTATTTCGGTTTGTATGCATGTATGTATAATTCAAACACAAAACGTTATTAGAAAATAACGTTTTGTTTTTAAAGAAGAAACGCAGTTGCTCTAATTTTTTATCGCCTGGTAACAGATATTTAACAGAACAAACGTTATTATTTGCTTTAGTTACATAAATAATTGTACTTAAGTTTTCTATATTTGTATATGTGCAATCGATTGTTGGTAAGCCAATAAACCAAAATAACAAAAATATCCTGATGAAGGATTTGTATAAAATTTGGCACACAGATAGTTTATTACCTAGATTAAATGTTAGATTCCTGTCTAAAATTAACGCGGACAAAGTCACGAGCAGAAGTTAGTTATAGTTTGGGTTGCCACCTTTTATTTGAGAAAATAAAGTACATTGGTTTTTAAAGGTAAGCAAAAAAGTGCATTGTTTCAAAATAAAGTACCTATTATTTATTTCACTTTACTATTTTGTTTAAAAACATATTTTTTCATTGCATTTAGCAATTTTCAATCACTTTTATCACTGCTAAACAGTTTCACAGCATCTTTACTATTTATGATAACTTGAATAGATCGGAGAAATATAGTAGTAATTTGGAAGTGTTTATAGTATTTACCATTTTCTTTAAGTTAGTGAGGTTAGATGTTACAACGATTTTTCCTTAAATCTTGCTTGCCTTAGATTCGGATACTAACACCAGACATCAGCCACTTTGCTTTTAATTGCGAATACTCCAGTTATGTCACTCAGCCGTTATACATAAAATTGCGACCATTTTTTTTCTTTTCAATGATTTATGTAAAATGAATCTATGAAAAATCAAACTATGTGAAATAAAGTATTTTCATATACTCTATAGTTATCATAAATTATAAAGTATACTTGCCCTAAATAACGTACAAAACTTTATAATAAAGTACGGGTGGCAGCCCTAGTTATATTCTAAATTAACCGTAATAATGTGTACCAATGTGTAATACTGATAGTATCCCATAGTAAAACTTAAAAACCCTTAACTCAACAGCTTGCAACAAGCACCCAAGAAGAAGCGGCTGCGAGAGGCATATGAATAAAGTTCGCCGACATTCCCAAGTTAGCCTCAGAATAGATCTCGCCTGGAATTCTTGGCGAAATTGTTTAGATGCCAGACCTAGATAGAGCAGCCTCTTGAAAGGCCACTCTAGTGTTTATATTGGTCCCTAAGTTTTGGAAAGACGGTATTGCTTTTTGTTGAGGACATTATAAAGTTTTCGGCTAGTACTAATGTTGGAAGGATACATCTTTGTATGGTTTATTTATAAGGAAACTAAAGCAGCATTTAAAATTCCTGGACAGGAATTCTGCGCAAATTCAGAATTTGTTATTGAAGAGAAGTGTTTTTGATAATTAATATTAAAACATCGTCACGCCTATATTCTCGAAGCAGGGGTGGCAGAACTGTACTATTTTCGACGGCAATGTTAGGTCCCGTGTAAGAGATATACATGTATTTTTAATTACAGTTAACTTTAAAATTCCCTCAAACCTGTTGCCAATCCTACATAAAATACCATTTAATTCAATAACAAACTGATCTGATAGGGGTATCCCTATATAGAATGACCACAAATATAATCTCTTACCTAAATTAACCAGGCACGTCTATTTGAAACCCTATTCATCATCATAATTTAAACCCACCTGATGACCAACCTACATTGTTACCCCCACAACATGTTCCCCAAGCGGGGCTGGCAGAGCTGTACTGAGTACACTCACTTATCGCCGACGATGTTAGGTTCTATGTAATAGGAGGCGAGCCATTGGCATTTACCGGGCACAATTCCAGACTCCGGACTCATACTGGGAAGTTTTCGTTAGAAAAATCTCATTTTTCCGACCTAGGATTTGAACCCAGGACCTCGTGATCACTAAGCGATGCGGTTTGCCACTAGACTAACGTGGCATAAATACTGTAATGGTTTACATGAATAAAAAATATTCTGATTATGATTCATCTATTCGCAGGAGTAAGGAAACTGGCGTAATCACATAGATGGTGGAAAGTACAGAGTTCCAACAATTATTTGGTTACGTATCTTAATACGGTCTTTCCCAGAACGTATATACTCAACATTCGCACATCTGTTGATTCTTTCGAAATTATTACCAAATTATAAATTCTATCTGTCCAAATAATACTTTTAAAGTGTTGTAAACGAGATGGCGGATGCGAGGCCGTGTCGTGTACGTGACGCGCTCAAATTGGACTTATCGCGGCGACGTCGAGGCTACACTTCATTCCCGCCCTAAATCGTCCCTCCGACTACGGCACAGGGAAGTTAGAATTTACATAGATTTACGAGTGCATTGTCGGCAAGGTGATCAGGGAACTTTGCAAGAAGGGAATTAACATTAACGTGACGCAAATGAGTTGATATGCCATCCTTATCACACTGCTTTACTAAATAAAGGCGAACGTTTCACCCATGTTACAGCAAGCTTTCTAGATGTCACGTTACGATAATATCAAATAATTAGCCCGGTTGTGCTTAACGCTCTGGGGGCTTAACATCTCTAGAATTATTGTAATATTACTTTTCAATGAGAAAGATTTGTAATTCGTCCTAAAATTTGTTGTTGTTGTTTTCACGATGAGATTTTTCCTTTTCAACATTTTTTTTTTTTAATATTTTTGAACTATTTCTCATGTTATGAGAATATTTTTTTTTAATAAAAATGATCATGGATCCCAATACTAAAAAAAATGTTATCTTTTTAGTTGTTTATTTTCCTTAAGATTCATAAATTCTATAATGGGTAGTTTACATGAATAAATAATATTCTGATACAATCTTATTTTAAAGTCTCGCAAGTGACATTATTTGGCTCGTGATTAGCAGATTATCGGTATCGGGATGATTGTCGGTTGAGAAAAACTGCTCGCAAATAAACGTATCCTTAAATTATTTACATACCTAAATACATCAATTATAGAAGCCAAAAGATTTGTGAGGGTAGTCTAGAGTAAACACGAAATTTTTGAGCTCTCTCAAATATTTTAATTTAAAATAGTTATATTTATTATTTACATGTTGCATATGCACTAAGAATTTAGTTTGTCCTCTGGTGCACACAGTCACACTATTACTTCTCCTTTGTTTCTCACTTTTACTGCACATCATGGACCTTTACGCAAAGTTATCAAGCTGTATGGAGGACCTTTCTGCCACTTTTACATCGCGGATGGATCAGTACGAAGATGACCTCAGGAAATTCAGTAGTAATGACACAGCCCACAAGACCATCGCCAGTCTCTCACGGGAGTTCACAGAATTTAAGTGCCTTATTTGGAAGACGGCGAGTGCACTTACGTCCCAAATGGAGCTTTTAATAGTGGGTCTGGATAGGCTCGAAATGGCGTCACGCAAGAAGGTCCTGCTCCTTCATGGTCATCCTGAGCAGAAGGATGAACACCCAACATCCCTGGCTGTTACAACACTAACAAAGAGGTTAAACTTGACAAATATCACCTCTTCAGATATTACAGCCTGCCATCGCCTCGCTAAAAACTCAAGCAAGGCTCGTCCACTGCTAATACGATTTAAGAGCCAAATTTCACGCAGCGAGGTTTGGCGTAACAAAGCCCAATTAAAAGGTTCTAGCCTGGTATTTTCGGAGTTTCTCACAAAACCTAGGCATAACACTTTTATGGAAGCTCGCAAACACTTTGGGAGTGAAACAGTGCTGGACCTCCGAAGGTAAAATTATCATTCAGCTTCCTGATGAGTCGCGACGGAAGATTGAGTCCGCAGCCGAACTGCGGAAACTAGTAGCGCAGTTCCCGGATTCTGCTGTGAATGTGGGCACAACTGCAAAGTCCAAGCCGGCGCCTGACAAAAAGTCACGAAAACAGGCCAAGTAATGGTACCCGTATTTTGTTGCGCATATTTACATTTGATATCTTTTTGTTATTTACTTTTATTTTTATTTATTTTTCTCACGACGGTCACTCGATGGATATTTTCTGTTTTGTTACTTGCTACCTACTAATATATTTTTCAATTTGTTTGCTCACTCACTACACAGAATGAAAACGTCATTAATAAAAACAACACATTTCGTGTGACATTGACATTCGAGTGTTCGTTCTGAAATAGGTATAAATTGCGACCTGGGATATAAGTTATTTTGTCAACTTGCATGTAAACTAGCGAGTGCATCGAGGACAAATATGTTTGTAAATTTATATATTTATATTTATGTTATATATTTTTAGTATATTATTATTAGTTAATCATATTATATTTATATTAGGTTATATATTTGTACTATTTTCAATATGTGTGATAATTTTGACGACAGTTTCGTATCTTGTTCTTCTTCTTGTACATCTGATGAGAGTTATGCTAGTGCGTTCGGTGATAATTCTGTCCACTTGCGTGATCAACTTATACATACTTTCTCTGGCTTCAGAAACTTTTTTAATGCAGTCCACATAAATGCTCAAAGCGTCCCTGCACATTACTCAGACTTATTATCTTCTTTCGATGCTGATTTTATTCATGCTGTCCTTGTATCTGAAACTTTTTTCAAGCCTGTTCTTCATTCCACACACACTCTTTGCCCGGCTATAAATTAATGGTAATGACAGAACAGGCAAGGGATGTGGTGGGGTTGCTATTTATCTCCGTGGAGATATTGACTACAAAGTTATTGATCAGTCTCCAAGCGATTATTCTAACTTTGCTGAACACCTATTTATTGAAATAACTTTTAATTATATACAACTTCTTATAGGTGTCTATTATAGTCCCTCTAATCAAATTGATTACTTCTCTTCATTTGAATCCAAGTTAGAATATCTTTGTCCTATATATGACCACTTTATTATCCTTGGAGACTTCAATACTTGCTTGCTCAAGGATAATGCGAGTAGCCGCAAACTTCGATCCCTTGTCTCTTCTGTCAATATGCACATCCTTCAGCTTAATGCTACTCATCATGCCCCCCATTGTACTTCGTCTCTACTAGACTTAATTCTGGTTTCTGACCCTAGCAGGGTAGCTACGCATGGGCAACTTACTGCCGCCTTCTCTTATCACGATCTCATTTTCTTATCCTACAAAATTCGTGCCCCTAAACGTAAATACAAATTTCTCTCACTTCGTAGTTTTAAGAGCATTAATTTGAAACGTTTGAGGGAGGATGTGGCCCGCATTGACTGGTTTCCTGTGTACAGCTACAATAACGTCGACGAGAAAGTGTCTGCATTCAACAAGATTGTTCTTGATACATATAATAAACATGCCCCTTTAAAAACAGTAAAAATAAAGCACCTCCCTGCACCCTGGTTATCCAATAATATTAAAAGAGAAATGTCAAAAAGAGACAAAGTTAAGAGACGTTACAAAAAAAATCCTACAGAAGAGAACTGGTCTCTATATAAAAAACTGCGGAATCGTTGCAACTGTTTGTGTAGAGATGCTAAGAGACGCCATATCCATGACTCAATCGTAAATTTAAGTACAACACAAGTATGGCAATTTTTTTAGTCTCTTGGTATCGGGAAGGTATCTTGTGATGGTATACCCGATATAGACCTTAACACAATTAATTTGTATTTCTCCAAGTCACCAGTCAATCTGGATGACAACCTTAAATCTGCTACTCTTAACAGGTTATCTAATCTTTCGTTGCCAAGATGTACTTCTTTCTCTTTTCACCAGGTAACAGAAGGGGAGATAAAAAAATCAATACTATCTATTTCCACAAAGGCGGTGGGTGATGACAGTCTTCAAATTCAAATGCTTCGTCCCATCTTAGATGATCTTATTCCCGTAGTACATCACATTATTAACTTTTCTCTGCAATCTTGCACCTTTCCCTCAGCCTGGAAGAAGGCTCATGTCTTACCGCTTCCCAAAGTTTCGAATCCATCTTCAGTTTCCCATTTTCGTCCTATATCTATACTCCCAATTCTGTCTAAGGTTCTCGAGAGTGTTGTTCAAAATCAACTATCTCACTATCTTCTCATTAATGACCTGCTAAGTCCCTACCAATCAGGATTTCGTCCTGGCCATAGCACGGTAACAGCGTTAGTTAAAATAACTGACGACATACGTCTGGCCATGGAGAATAAACTTCTTACTGTGTTAGTTCTGTTAGACTTTAGCAGTGCCTTTAATTCTGTTGATTTTGACATTCTCTTCGGAATTCTTTCCTCTCTAAATGTCTCTCCTTCTTTAACTGATTGGTTCAACTCATATCTTCGCGGTCGCTCGCAGTCGGTTCGCTCCGATGAGTTCTCCTCCGA
Organism: Phalera bucephala; assembly: GCA_905147815.2. Lineage (NCBI taxonomy): Eukaryota > Metazoa > Arthropoda > Insecta > Lepidoptera > Notodontidae > Phalera > Phalera bucephala. The sequence goes on from LR990617.1 coordinate 36,014,949, forward strand.
CTGGTGTAATCTGACTGCAGGTGTCCCGCAAGGTGGCGTACTCTCTCCTGTACTTTTTTCGGTTTTTATTAACACACTCACTAATGTTATTTCTTCACATTATCATCTCTATGCAGACGATTTGCAACTTTATCGTCATTTCAAAATTGACGATTACTATGCTGCTATTGCTGCCATCAATAATGATCTTCAAAATATTAATATTTGGCCAAAAACTATTGGTCTCCTGACTAAAGTTTTTAGTCAGTGTGTGTTACCAGTGATGATATATGGATCAGAGACGTGGTCTCTTACTATAGGTCTCATAAAAAAGCTCAGAGTTGCTCAGCGAGCTATGGAGAGAGCTATGCTCGGCGTTTCTCTACGCGATCGAATCAGGAATGAGGAGATTCGTAGAAGAACCAAGGTCACCGACATAGCCGTTAAGATTAGCAAGCTGAAGTGGCAATGGGCGGGCCACATAGCGCGTAGATCGGACGGGCGTTGGGGCAGAAAGATTCTAGAGTGGAGACCACGTATTGGCAAGCGCAGTGTGGGACGACCGCCTGCCAGATGGACCGACGATCTTGTGAAAGTCGCGGGAAGTCGTTGGATGCAGGTGGCATCGGACCGGTTACGCTGGAAAGCGATTGGGGAGGCCTATGTTCAGCAGTGGACAAGTATAGGCTGAGATGATGATGATGATGATGATATTGGTCTCCTGGTCAACCCAGCAAAATCGCAAGCTCTCATTATTGGTGGCAGACACTTTTACAATCTTCTAAATCACCAGTCTCTTCCACAAGTTGTCTATGACTCCATTCCGATACCTTTTTCGAGTAGCGCCAAAAACTTGGGTGTCTACATAGACTGCAATCTGTCCTGGAATGTACACATTGCGGAAGTAAGCAGGAGAATCTATTACTCATTCCAATCTCACAAACGGCTCCAGAAGTTCCTACCATTTAAAACTAAAGTAACTCTCGCCCAATCTCTTCTTTTACCACTACTCGACTATGCTGATGTTAGTTTTCTTGATGCAACTGAAGAACTTCTCAATAAACTTGAGCGTTTGCAAAACTTGTGCAGTCGCTTCATTTTTGGCCTTCGAAAGTATGATCATGTGTCAGATTTTCGGACTAAATTGAAGTGGCTCCCTATTCGGCAGCGTCGGGATACTCACATTCTTTCTTTACTTTTCTCTGTGCTTCACAATCCTAACTCCCCTGCATATCTTCGTGAACGCTTTGAGTATTTGGTTCCCAGGGAAAAACCCTGTCGCTCTTTATCTTCTCTTCTTCTTAGTACTCCTCGGCATACATAGAGCCGGTATCATAGCTCATGCACTGTACGTGCTTGTGGAATTCTCTTCCACACTCCATACGCGATAGTTCCACTCCGCAGATTTTCAAGAAAAGAATTAAAGAACATTTCCTATCTATGTAAGTTATATGTATGTATGTATTATATCAAGTAGTATATTTTATGTTATCGTATAGTGTGTAGTATATTTAAAGGTATATATTCTATCTATATGTATTCTATCATTTTATTATCTAAAACTATTCCCTTCGTGTTGTACACTCATTTCTATCCTTATTTTAATGTTTTGTCTCTCTGTCACTCAAAGGTTTGCTGTCAGAGAACTCAATTTTGAGTTAAGCTCGCCTTTGTACATTTTATTTTATTATTGTTTTTATTTTGTAAAATTTTCTGTGTGTACAATAAAAAAAAAAATTAAAGCCAATAATAAATCTTAATATAATATACAGTCTCCAAAACGGATGAATCAACCTCAAACACGGGGGTAGCTAACACAAATTGGGGACAAAAGGATGCGACAGATGCAAATTGCAAGGCCACAACTTGTTCAAGCTTCCAGCCTGGCTCAGACGGGCTGCATTGTGGCCTTCATGACCACTTCAACTGATTATAATTCGGTGCAATTTGCAACTGAATACTGGGACTAAATTTGTGGTAGAATATTAGATATTTTATTCTCTATAGGTAGTATATACACCCGCTGCATTATCAAGTCTAGGTATTTACACCATACAACGACGGTTGTTTTTTGAAAAGTATGGTTCTACTAGACTTCAGTGAAAACAACAAATAACGGTATTTATTTAGTATAACAACATAAACCTATATTCTCTAATGGCATGGATGCATATATAAAGGAGGCTGAGATGTACTGTGTACGCTTTCGTAGCAAATTGACACTAAGAAATGGATCTGTTATCAAAACGACCAACTAGCGAATAGTCCTACACCCACTTATCGCCAACGACTTTATAACCAAATATAATAGAGGGTGTATGGTGCGAGCTTATTACCCATATATCTGGAATTGTGCCTGGCATATTGGCCATTGGCTCGCCATACGTCATATTGAAATGTAACATCATACAGCATGTAATTGGGCTGCATGTAGGAACTACTGTACTCTTTGTTAACCGCAGTTGGGATCTATTATTCGATAATATAGAATTGGCCAGCTAACTTCCAACCATCTGACAGTGGCGATCCACTGTTAGATGTAACCACAAAAATAGTAATAATTACGATTTCTATAGATGTAGCAGTATACAAGTAATAACAGATCTCCACCTATTCCCTAAGGTACAAACTAATGCATCAAAACCAAACGACATTCCACACAGGCGTATAATATCATAACTCCAGAAGCGGTGTTCTGTATAACAGTATACGAAACGGTGGCCTCCCGGTAATGGAATACGACGACAGAGTTTGATAGTTCCGGGACATAGTTTATATGTTGTTCGCCTCTGTCCCTTCTACTGGTTTAGTTATGTCAAAGAATATGATAAATCAGACTACAAACTTAAATAATTAATTTTCAGCACACTAACCTAAAGATTGTTGTGTCTGCATTTTTTATCTAATCAATTTCTACCACTGATTCACTGGATTGAAAAGCAGCCTCCATTAAGGGAATTACTAAAGTCAACAACCTTGAAATTTTTTTGTTTGAAAACTTCCCTTGTCTGATGACCGGAGAACCCGAAAGCAAGGTTTTTTTCATGTAATTCAGATATATCTCTATCTATCTATATCATCACGCAAGCTCCCTCGCGGGGTAGGCAGAGAGTACAGAGTTCCAACAGGTTCTTTCCTTACATACCTCTCTGGCTTCCTCCACTCTCATAGTTCGTCTCATACACACTCTCCGGTTACGGAGACTCTTGACTTGCCCTTCAGCTAAGACACGGTCTATTTGGATTTAATTCAGATATAAATAATTTAAATAAAAAAGTCACCCATACAAGTTATAGAACAAGCCTTTAGCTTTTTCCTGTATATTTTATACATATCCAATCTACAACTGAATAGAACATTTACAATATATATTCAAGATATAGTAAAATCGTCATAAAATAAAATTTTACTCCATACATTAAATTCACGACCTTTTCATCTTCATTTTTATATATATTTCTTATAACAAATACGCAATACATTCATTAACAATCTTCTGTAAATAGAGCCTATTTTTGGGAGTTAGGGCTAGGTTCCTTAAGAGGATCCAGCAAGGAATATTGGGTGACAAGAGATACCCGTGGGTTCTGTTTTAAGATCCCGGATCCACCTTCGGTATCAAAGACAACGATGCCACACCGGTTTTTTTGATGTAAGTAAATATTACGAACACTTCTTCAGTCTTCAAAAATATTTTACTTTATCCTTAGTAGCCGTAAGACGTCCACTGCAGGACAAAGGCCTCCTCCAAATATCGCCACTACGATATCACTGTGCTGTACGCATCCAGCTTTTACCTACGTCCTTATGAGGGTCAGTCCACCTAAAGAAGGATCTGCCGGTTCCACGTCTTCCGGTACGAGGTCGCAACTCTAAAGCCTTCTTGTCCTAACGGCCTTCAGTTCTATGAGCAATGTGCACAGCCCATGCCACTTAAGTTCGGCAAATCTAAATGCTATGTCAGTGCCTTTGGTTCTCCTGCAGATCTCTTTTCGGATTGGATCCCGCAGGGTAACTCCCAAACATAGCTTTATTGCCTTTGGGTGATCTTGAACCTTTTCATGCGGCCGTCGTAAGCGACCAGATCTCAAATTTACAACGTGAATGAGACTACCTCATTGGTGTAGTGGTAAATAATGCGAGTAGCGGTCACGCGGTACTGGGTTCAAATCCTAGGTCGGACAAAAATCTAGTAGGTCTACAGAAAAAATGCAGTATCATTCAGGAGTAGCACAATGCTAGGTGCTCGGTATAATGGCTAGCCCCATATTATATGGCACCTAATATCATCGACAAAAAGTGGGTATGAAAAGTAAACCTATGCTACTTCCGCTTGGGGAATATAGGCGTGACAGGGTTTATTTTATTTTTTTAACATAAATGATAGGTTCATTTCTGGTTAAATGTAATATTTTAATCTATGACCAGGGATGCACCGTCATCGAAATGAATTTATGTTTGTGCACGTAGTAGCCGTTTAAACGTGGATGCGTTATGTAGCCCCAGTGAATTTGTCACAGATGACTAATGCCCAGAAATTACGGTGGCAAGCCGCCGCAGAGCTGGGCTCAACATATTTTAGAGTGAAGTTACAGCGGTTATTGTTATGCAGGTGGATAGACTGCGATATTTAGTCTAAGTATAGGTAAAATTCTTCAAGCCTTACCAAGGAAATAGCTGGAAGAAAACTATTGATTTTCTTAGTGCGTTGCATGTCACTATCAGATTAAAAAGTCTAATGTGAAAATATTATTTCTTAAGGAGTCACAAGCTTAAGTAAGCTGTTTAATTTAGGGTTTGCAATAATTTAAAAATATTTCAATGGCAAAGTTTACGTTTTATATGAAACATACAGATAAGACTACTCACCTCGATTTAACCCTTTGATAGGAAACACACTTAATCGCCACAAAACGCCATGTCAACTGCCCACCGTGGTTTGTTACGAGCTCGTATATTCCTAACTCTACCCTAGTTAGTACGTTGAAAGAGAGAGGTTTCTTGGTCTACACTCATCTTACTCATCATACTGAGAACCAAAGTTGACGAAAATTAAATTAAAAAGTAGCAAAATAAATTATTTGTGTTTATATCGCGGTCGTATGTTGTTAAGTTTTCGACGTTCGAGTACTCTTCAATACCCACGGTCAAGACTGAGTTATTTGACGTCCAAAAGTCATTGTTATTCCAAAGTACCTTAGGGGGATTAATTCAATTGCAATTCAAATTAAATTAATTGGTCCTACAATTTACAATTGCCTAACACTGGTGTTTACCAAACTGAAAGATACGTAACTAACAAGTAAAGATTTCAAAAGATAACATTTTGAATTCCATTACATGAAAGTAGTGCATGAATGCTTGTCTGCGGCCGGCGGTGTCAGCCATTCATCACACGGACAAATGAAACGCAGCGCTTCCCGCCCACCGGTTCATTTGTCATACTTTGTTTGCCCGTGGCTTCACGCTCTCACAGCATGAAGGTGAATAGAACTCATCCTTCGAAGATATCATGGTAAAAAAACTTTTACGCCTATATTCCCCAAAGCAAATGTGTACGGTATACTTTCATTACATGCTGCCGCTCTGTATTATATTGGTACCGTTATATTGGGACACTAAAACCTTCACACTTATACTCCCCAGAGCAGATGCTATGCTATACCTACTTATGTAGATTATACATTGCCGCTCCCAATGTAATAGGGAGCGAGCCTGTACAACAGCCACAATTCCAGACTCCAGATTGATGAAGGAAATATTTCAATAGAAAATCTAAACTTTGTCTGACCTAGGATTCAAACGAAAGCGCTTGTATTCGTCTTGTTTGCAACTCATAAAATTATTATAGTAGGTAAAATAAAAGTCGCTTATCTAGTGGACTAAGCAGAAGCCCTAAGCTCACTGAATTTAAAATTCAAGGTCCCAATATCGGCACAGTACAAATCATTGTGTTGTAGCCTACATATTTTTAATGCATACAAAATAAGTAAGGTAGAGTAATACTTCCCAGTATGGGACGTTTGATTGAATTATAAGAAATTTAATGTGTTGTAGCGCCTGGTCATTTTAAATAGCAATGCGTAGTATTACGTCGTGCAGCTATTATTTTGTAGGATTATTAGAAAAAAATTGAATGAATTTTAAAGTTGAAGATTTATTGTTATAAATCATATGATTGCTATATGTATGCATATTAATACATTTCTTTTCACATCGAAGCCCCACAACAGGATTTATTGCACTGTTGTGGGTGCGTTTACAAACATGAAAATTCACATACACCAATATCCAGACCGAAACAGATAATTGTGGGTCACACAAAGATTTGTACCGTGCGGGAATCGAACCCGTGACTTAACCATACCTTATAAGTAGTATTTTTTTTTGGATTAGTTAGTATAGGCATCTTCGAATTTTAGCGACGGACGATACGGACGATTTAGCTTTAAATCGTTCGTCACTAAAATTCGAAGAAGCTTATAATTACTAATCCAAAAAAATACTATAAAAACCAATAAAAACTCACAATAAATAAAATATAAAAGAACACAAACATTTTCGAAATAAACGGACAAATAAAACGGTAAGTGGGATAAATCCGGGCGAAGCGGGCCGCCATGTTTTATTGATAAGATGCGAGTTCTTAAAAGATTTATTGGCGCTGGTAACACTGGCGCTCTGCTTGTTTTGGCCACCTGTATTCTGATGGAAAGGTTAAGAGTTCAGCTACGGTAATGTTTTTACAAGATAGAATTGGGAAAGTGATGGTTTTTATCAGTTTGTATACTTAAATATAAATAGGAAAAAGGTCAAGTGCGTAGCACTCTTAATTGATGGAAATGTATGAAGAGATGTATGAACGTAGATGAAGCGAAAGAGGTGTGTCAGAATCGTAGTATGTGGCAAACTGTAGTCTCTGCCTACCCTAGTGGGATAAAGGCGTGAGTATGTATGTATTTATGTATGTAAAGGAATAACGCAACTTATGACTATAATGGTACCTACATTATAGTCCTAAGTTGCGTTATTTCTTTCTCTTTCGCTTCGGTTGGGTAGGTATTTGCATAAAAGGAGTTTTATTCATAGATCAATTAGTCAATCAATCTGTTTCGTAGATGTAGTAGTGCAGGTGGCGATATTGAAGTTCTGGTTCCGATCCTTACACAAACCTTTGTCCCGTGCGGGAATCGAACCCGTGACTATTAGACACAGTGGCCGAAGCGGCTTAAGCTCTTTACCACTGCGCTAAATCGTCCGTGAACGGTACGGTGAAGGAAAACATCATGAGGAAACCTGCATGCCTAAGAGTTTCTCGAAGGTGTGTGAAGTTCGCCAACTCGCACTGGGCCAGCGTGGTGGGCAATGGCCTAAACCTTCTCAGTTGAAGAAGAGGCCCGGGCCCAGCAGTGGGGCAGTTTCTTAACAGGGCTAATATTATTTATTATAAATCGTCCGTCGAAAAATGCTCAGTCACAGTCCGGAATTTATAAATGAGCCGGTTTAAAGGTAATATTACATAGGGGCATAATATCATGGGCAATATGTGGGTGTATAATATAGTAAATTTCTGCTTTTCCCCGCTTGGGGAATATGGACCTGACAGTGTTTATTTTAACCGATTCATCATGGAAATATAAGGTGATTTCTAATTAAGTCTAAGTAAGTAAATAAAAAAGGGAAGTTTTTATGTACTTGTCTAAACCTATCCTTACTACAATTTACACCCCAATTCAACCCAAATTAACAATTAAATTACATTAGTTTAATACTTTCGACATATAAATTGGCATACTTATATCGTAAAGCAAATTATACCATCAACAACCAGGGGAACTGTTCCAATTTGGTTCCGGTTCGCCGAACAATAGATTTGATTGAATTTGGTGTCCCATGGGGTTGGTTTATCTACATGATTAACAAATGTTGTATTAAGTAATTATGTAAATGTTTTATGCAGTTAACAGCTCATAAAGAAAAAGTTCTGTAGATTTAAAATATAATAACACCGTCACGCCTATATTCCCCAAGCGGGGGTGGCAGAGGTGTACTGCCTTCACCCACGTTTCGCCGACGATGTTAGGTACTATGTAATAGTGGACGAGCATATTGCCTTATACCGTACGACTCGTACTGGAAAGTTTTCGTTAGAAAAACTACACCTAGGATTTGAACCCAGGACCTCGTGATCACAAAGCGATGCGCTTTGCCACTAGACCAACGAGGCATTTAAAATATAAGAATAATAACTTTCAGACCACTCTTCTTGTACTCTCATAGTTCGAAAGGTCTGTCAGAAAAGAACCTTGTGGATCTCTGTACTCTCTGCCTACCCCGCAATGCATTTGGCGTGATGTTATCGATAGAACTTCACGCAAAGGGCCTCTTAGCGATAATAATAAACACAGTCACGCTTATATTCCCTAAGCGGGGGTGGCAGAGATGTACTGCGGCATCCACATATCACCGACGAAGTGTTGCCATTATACTGGGCACAATGCCAAACTGCGAAAATTTTCTTCGATTGAAAAACACACTTTGTCTGACCTAGGATTTCAACCCAGGACCTCGTGATCACTACTCGTACTATGCACATTGCACATGCACCATTAGACCAACGGGGCAGTGATAATTTTATATTTGTGTATACGACGTGGTAGAGTCTGTTTTCTGACGATTCATAAATTTTGTTTTACATGAATAAAAAATATTCTGATTTAGGTAAGTCGTGTGCCATGTATACTCGTATTATACTATCTTATTAATCGTTATCAAGGATATGTTTTTAATTTCAATGCTAAAATCAGTCAATTTTTAAAAATCACCAGATATTTTCTGAGTCAGATCATTCGTCTCATACACGCTCGCCGGTTACGGAGACTCCTGACTTGTCTTTCAAATAAGATCCGGTATATTTGGTCATGGTAAGATAGTCTAGGTCTTCTCCGGTACCTACATCTTTCCACTTTCGCATTGTATATCTGTTTTGTCATTCTTTCATGAGACGAACTATGAGAGTAGAGGAAGCCAGAGAGGTATGTAAGAAAAAACCTGTTGGAGCTCTGTACTCTCTGCCTACCCCGTAAGGGATCTGGCGTGATGATATAGATAGATAGATCGAGTTCGTTAATATTAACCAACGATTATTCTTTTACTTAAATCATGGTAAAGTCAGCCTTTTTAAAATATCATAAGCGAGTTTCTGTCGAAGCAAAGTAGTCAACTATTAGTAGGTATAGACTTAATCATTTATCTTTACATTTTTTCACTTTTATTTGTTGGAGTGATGGTGAAACTTTTAAAAATCACGAGCGAATTTCTGCGGTAGTAAGTAAACCGTGTGTAGCATTGTGCCCGGGACCGGAAACAGCGTAATCGGCCAGCCCGCACCGGAAGTGACGCTTTCGTTCCCGCGTTATTGTTTGTTATGTTCGTTACTGCGGTCTGCCCGGAATGCGGAATGGTTTTTATTGTAACATTCATTAGGTTTCGGAAATTTAAGGTTATCTATACTATGTTTTATTATATATCGTAAAAAAGGTAATTAACTTTATATATTATTCTCCAAAGGGAATGGCAGCATACTTTGCACATATTGCTATTATAACATTGTACAAAATTCCAGACTCCGGACTTTACTGGAAATTTATCGTCAAAGATTAAGACTTCACATGTGGAATTTCACAGGCAATAAGTTTTGATGACTTCCGCTATGGCCTAGTCACGTAAATAAGCGTGGCGATAACCAAGTCTTGGATACGTATCCTAGATCAGAAATAGAGTGGCTTTTCCATAGAAAAGTTATCAATAGCAGCCCGGAATAAAACTATAAATTCATCAAATGAAAAGTAAAAGTAACAATAATTTCCTTGCCTGCTAAATAGATCACTTAATAGCAATCTACCATAATGCCTTCGCGGTCCTTACGGTGGACGTCCCGCCACGGCCAGACCTCTATCTTGTTTACACCAATAAACGTCTTGTCTCTCTGCACTTAGATACGAGGCTCTTAATGCGTTATTGCCTCCAAGTAATTAATTAAATTCGCCTTAAGATTCAGGGAGGGTCGGTGAGAACATGCCGCGGACGGCGGTAGCGGTTGATAGGAGAGGAGTTAGGTTCGTAGTCGGCGGCGGCTACGATTAGCAGATTACTATGATTGGGCGCGTTCGCTAAATATCGGGTATCGCCTTTTTAATAAAGACGCGAATAGGTTCGAGACCGAGATCGGAATGGAGAGTATAGTTATTCCATAGAAATAAATCTCAATAACAGGCGAAATGACATTATAAATTCATCAAATGAAATGTAAAAGTAGCAATAATTTCCTGCTAAATAGATCACTTAATAGTAATCCACCATAATCCCCGCTCGGCCCTTGCCGTGGACGTCCCGCCCCGACCAGCCCTTCATCTTGTTAACACGAACATGCAATTACGTGCGAGCCGAACGTCTTGTCCCCCTGCACTTAGATAAGAGGCACTTGATGCATTGTTGCTTCCAGTTAATTAATTAAATTCGCCTTAGGATTGATAAAAGAGGTATACTCCATTTAGGGGTGATTTTTCAACTGCCCATATAATAAACGTTACTTTGAAGATGAATGGCCTCATGAAAAAAATAAAAGTAGCACCTATACAAATTAGCGTAGTGGACGACGAATAACGATGAACTTCGGCGCTTAAGCTGCTCCGCCGACTGTGTCTAATAGTCGCGGGTTCGATTCCCGCACGGGACTAATCTTTGTGTGACCTACAATTATTTGTTTCGGTCTGGGTATTTGTCTAAGTGTATTTGTGTAAGTGTGTTTTCATGTTTGTAAACGCACCCACGATACAGGAATGAATCATAGTGTGGGACCATATTAAAAAAAAAAAACAAATACCTATACAATTTTGTATTTTAATAAAATTCTGTTTTAAAACAAGTAAACCGACTTGAAAAAGCAAAATATAAATATTTGAAGTCGGTACCGGTTAGTGCAGTCGGTTACTTGCCACCGACATCAAATATTCATTTATTAACCGACTTCTAAAAAGAAGGAGGTTCTCAATTCGACTAGGTATGTTCTTTTTTGTATGTATGTTACACGATCATTCCGCCAATTATGAATCGATTTTGATGATTCTTTTTGCATTAGGTTCAGTATAGCTCGAAGGTGGTTCCATTTTAATTTTATCGGTATTGAACCTTGAACTTGGAAGATACACCAGGGAACTCCTTAACGACAAACAATACGAATGCGTAGTTTGTGATATTATGGGTATTACGTCAATCCTATAGGTAACCTGCCATAGAACTAATCAGAATATTAACCGACTTCAAAAAAGGAGGAGGTCGCCAATTCATCTGTGTTTTTTTTTAATGTCTTTATTTATGATCTGATTTTGATGATTATTTTTGCGTTGGGCTTAGTATAGTTTCGAGATGGTCCCATTTTAATGAAATCGGTATTGAAATTTGGACTTTGAAGACACACCACTCCTTAACGGCGAACAGCAAGAATGTATAGATTCCGTTATTATGGTTATTATTATAATCCTGTACACTTGTCACTTAAAATTGTAAAATAAAAATCTTTTAAAAAAAGAAACCTACTTCAAAAAGCAAGAAATAAATATTTGAAGTCGGTGCCAAGTAACCGACTGCACTAACCGGTACCGACTTCAAATATTTATTTTTTGCTTATTGAAGTCGGTTTACTTTTTTTTAAAAAAGAATATTATTTATTTTAGTATCGTCAACGTGACAAAGATTATGTAACATTATATTAGTACACAGACATCATCAGATGTTAACAAACTATATTTATATGCTGCCACATTTATAAGAAACCGACATTCTTAAGTATTAGTTACGTTTGTTACTCTACTACGAAATTAATAAAATAAGAAATTGTCCCACCGTTGGGCACGGGCCTCCTCTCAGACTGAGAGGGTTTAGGCTATAGTCCACCACGCTGGCCCAGAGTGGGTTTGGCTTTTTGAAGTGGGTTTACTTTTAAAAAAAAAGAATTTTATTTTACAATTTTAAGTGACGAGTGAATTATTTACTAATATTTATACATCTATATTATATTATTTTGCTGAGTTGTGTGTGGGATTGATATAATAACCATAATAACGGAATCTAAACATGCGTGCTGCCGTTAAGGAGTCCCCTGGTGTATCTTCCAAGTCCAAATTTCAACCCCGATTTCATTAAAATGGGACCACCTCGAAACTATACTAAACCCAACGCAAAAAAAAATCATCAAAATCAGTTCATAGATAAAGTTGTTATAAAAAAAACAGACGAATTGTCGACCTCCTCCTTTTTTGAAGTCGGTTAATATTCTGATTAGTTCTACGGCAGGGTACCTAAAGGATTGACTTAATACCCATAATATCACAATCTACGCATTCGTATTGTTTGTCGTTAAGGAGTTCCCTGGTGTATCTTCAAAGTCCAAGGTCCAATACCGATGAAATTAAAATGGGACCACCTTGGAGCTATACTGAATCCAACGCAAAAAGAATCATCAAAATCGATTCATAATTGGCGGAATGATCGCGTAACATACATACAAATAAAAACACAGTCGAATTGAGAACCTCCTCCTTTTTTGAAGTCGGTTAAAAAGAAACGTAGCCCCACTCCACCCACACGCCACCCCAGGAGTTATTAACGGACGAGTGCGTTTACACACATGAAATTCATATACACAAACACCCAGCGGAAACATAATACGAGTATATTTATAGTTCACACAAACATTTGTCCCGTGTAGAGATCGAATCCGCGACCACTCAATCCAGTGGGCGGAGAGACTAAACCTCCTAATCACTGGACTATAGCTGTTTATCTTTTATATTTAGTCAGGTATCTTATATAACGGATAACTTTGATATGATGATTGTAAAAAAACTGCAAAATATCTGGAATCGTGCCCGGTACAATGAAAATATAGCTTAATTCCATTGTACCAGCGACAATTAATATGAGCTAGGTCCTCACATTAAGACCTAACATTCTGAGCGATTTGTGATACATCTCTATCACCCCCGTTTGGGAAATATAAGGAAAACAGGCTGTTTAAATGTGTGTTTTCATGGCTAAAGCTAGTCTTTTCATTTTTAAAAGTCATTCATAAAATAAAAACGTATTTTTTTACTTTCTTGGCAGTGTTTGTCTTGGCTACAGCAACATGAAACAGCAGCAATTATACAAGGTCTATCTATCTATCTATAACCTCACGCCAGATCCCTTGCGGGGTAAGCAGAGAGTACAGAGTTCCAACAGGTTCTTTCCTTACATACCTCTCTGGCTTGCTCGACTCTCATAGTTCGTCTCATACACGCTCGCCGGTTACGGAGACTCTTGACTTTTTCATCAGATAAGACTCGGTTTATTTGGTCGTGGTAAGATAGTCTAGGTCTTCCCCGGTACCTGCATCCTTCCACTTTCACATTGTATATCTGTTTTGTCATTCTTTCCTCTGGCATTCTTTCTATATGCCCGAACCAACGGAGCATGCCCTTTCTCATCTTTACACCGATACTATCTTTCATACCTACTCGCTGTCTTACTATGCTGTTTCTAATGCGATCGGTCAGCTTCACTCCGCACATCTTCCGCAGAGCTCGCATTTCTACCGCATTTATCCTACTTTCATTCTCCTTCTTACATACCCAGCTCTCGCTACCATATAACAGCGTTGGGACAAGAACTCCGTTATGTATGGCCAGCTGCGCCTTATGGCTTAAGTGCCGGCTCCCGAGTAGCTTTCCCATCGCACCATTCACTCTGTTCCCTGCACTCACTCTTCTCTCTATGTCAGCGGTGTATTTCCCATCCTTACTGAAGGCGCATCCAAGATATACAAACTCATTCACTTGCTCCAGCACATCGTTACCAACCACAATCCTTACATTCGTTCTGGTTTCTTCCCTTTCAAAAACCGTAATCTTGGTTTTCTTCACATTCAAGTGTAAGCCATTGATCATGCAGTCGTCTTTAATACAAGGTGTACAAGGTGTAACATAATAAACGCAAAACCTGAAAGTAGTTCTTCTAAATCGATAACAGAATTGATTCCAACAATTTTTAATACATTTTATATATTTTTTATTAATTTGCAAAAAATGCTGTTACTCCTTTAGTGCGCTATAATAAACTAAATGTATTCTTGATTCAAAGCAATACTGAGATTTCAAATGTATTTCTAAAACGTATTTCTCAATATGTACACATACAAATACAAGTTTCATTGATATTGGGGGTATAAAAGTGCTTAAAAAAGGGGGGAAAAAATTAGATTTGGGAAAATTGGTTTTCATATTGAATTTGTGAAGCAATCATTTAATTGGGATGTCTGAGGACTTGCGTTATTACTACGGCTAACCTTAAGACTTAGAATAAATATATACTTATTTATATTCTAAGCCTTCGGTATAACAGTAATAATCAAATCAATGTTATCATCATTTCAGCCTATACTTGTCCACTGCTGAACATAGGCCTCCCCAATCGCTTTCCAGCGTAACCGGTCCGATGCCACCTGCATCCAACGATTTCCTGCGATTTTCACAAGATCGTCGGTCCATCTGGCAGGCGGTCGTCCTACGCTGCGCTTGCCAATACGTGGTCTCCACTCTAGAATCTTTCTGCCCCAACGTCCGTCCAATCTTCGCGCTATGTGGCCAGCCCATTGCCACTTCAGCATGCTAATCCTGAGGGCTATGTCGGTGACCTTGGTTCTTCTACGAATCTCCTCATTCCTGATTCGATCACGTAGAGAAACGCCGAGCATAGCTCTTTCCATAGCTCGCTGAGCAACTTTGAGCTTTTTTATGAGACCTATTGTAAGAGACCACGTCTCTGATCCATATGTCATCACTGGTAACACACATTGACTAAAAACTTTAGTCTTTAGGCACTGAGGTATTTTGGATGAGAAGATGTTGCGCAGTTTCCCGAACGCTGCCCAGCCGAGTTGGATTCGTCGATTGACCTCTCTCTCAAAGTTGGGCCTACCTAACCGGACTGCCTGTCCCAGGTAAATGTATTCGTCAACAACTTCAAGAGTAGAGTTCCCGACGGTGAGTGCGGTGGGTACGACATGGACATTAAACATTATTTTTGTTTTGTCCATATTCATTTTAAGACCCACTTGTTGGGATACTCTATTGAGGTCACCGAGCATTCGTCCTAGATCTTCCAGCGACTCCGCCATGACCACAATGTCGTCGGCAAATCGAAGGTGAGTGATGTATTCGCCATTGATGTTGATGCCAAGTCCTTGCCATTCCAAGAGCTTGAAGGCGTCCTCTAAGGTGGCCGTAAACAGTTTCGACCTACTCATGCATATATCCAAAACCCCGAGAACTTTCAACTCGAATTGTCAAACCGCTTCGAATTGCTAGACAGCAGCGCATCAGTGGACGAAATCAACAACAGGCTGGTAGAGACTGTTCATACGGTCGGGTCCAAGTATTTTAAGACCCACCGTAAAAATAGGCCTCAAAACCTATCTGACTACACCCGAAACCTCATGGCTGAGCGACGTTCCATGACGCTTCATACCTCCGATGATGCTAAGTCCTATAGACAGCTAAATGGACAGATATTAAAGTCCTTGCGACACGACTTACGGTCCTTCAATACAAGGCGTATTGAGGAGACCATAGCACAGAACAAGGGCTCTAAAGTGTTCGCAAGAGACGCGTCTATTGGGCAGAGCCAGTTGACGAAACTGAAGACAGAGGACGGAAACGTAACGTCAAATAGGTCAGAGGTGCTCAGGGAGATAGAGAGGTTCTATGGACAGTTATATACCTCAGTAGCTAAACCTGTTGTTGACTTGGTAAAAGACCCAAGAGCCAAGCTAACCCGACACTGCACTGAAGATATTCCGGACATCAGCCTGTGCGAGATTAGGATGGCTCTCAAACAACTAAAAAACAACAAAGCGCCGGGTGAAGACGGAATTACTGCAGAACTTCTGAAGGCGGGCGGATCGCCGGTCCTTAAAGTCCTTCAGAGGCTATTTAATTCCGTCTTGCTTGAAGGGAAAACGCCGGAAGCATGGAACAGGGGTGTGGTGGTGCTGTTTTTCAAGAAAGGTGATAACACCTTATTGAAGAACTATAGGCCCATCACACTGCTAAGCCATGTTTATAAGTTGTTTTCGAGAGTCATTACGAATCGTCTCGAACGAAGGCTTGATGACTTCCAGCCTCCCGAACAAGCCGGTTTCCGGAAAGGTTTTAGTACCATAGACCACATACATACGCTGCGGCAGGTTATACAGAAGACTGAGGAGTATAATCGGCCACTATGCTTGGCGTTTGTGGACTATGAGAAAGCCTTTGATTCGATCGAGACTTGGGCGGTTCTTAGATCTCTCCAGCGATGCCGCATTGACTATAGGTACATCGAAGTGTTGAAGTGCTTGTATCATAACGCCACCATGTCAGTCCGAGTACAGGGGCAGTGCACGAAGGTGATCCCCATAAAAAGAGGAGTAAGACAGGGAGACGTCATTTCTCCGAAACTGTTTACGGCCATCAATGTTATACCTACATTTTATTTTATAGCAGTAGGTAAAAATGTACATGCATGGGACGTGCACCAAATTTACGTAAAACGACTTCCGAACATCTTAACACAATACAAAAGATACACTACAAAATACCTCAACCCAACCATGAGAAAGAATTTCATACAATTTACCGTACAAGATATTTTATTGTGCCCTAACACGGTACTCTCATTCTACTAGGGGGGTCAATTTTGCTAATTTACAACTTTAAATGTACTGATTCAGTATCGTTAACGGATCATTAAAAACCTTATCGCCTTTTATGTCGTTTATGTCACAGTGAAAGATCCGTTGTTTAGCCTCTGGTGTCAGCTGGTGTAGCCTCTCGAATCCTCCGCTGAATTTCCTAGTGGGACAGTCCTCCACGATGTGCTGGATAGTCTGCACTCTGAGTGTCCATAGTCAGAGTAAGGAGATTCATTGACGCCCCACCTGTGCAGATGAAAATTGCACTTTGCAATTCCGGTTCTGATTCGGTTGATGGAGGACCACACCAGCCGGTGGTGACCAGGGGTCGGCTATGCTGAGGTAACCGTGGGAAGCGTCCAAAATCTCCTATTGCTTTCTCCACTCTAACCGGATGTTGAGGGGTTCTGGGTGTTGTTGCTCCAGATCGGTTTCCGGGAAGGGGATTGTCCCTGAGCGGGGATGTCTCACCTTAATTGATTATATCTTTCTACATTATTACGTTAGATCCCTGCCTATCCGTTAATTTTACGTACCATAATAGAGCTTTTACTGAAATATAGTGGCTGTATGATAGAAGTTTTCACTGTGCCAATCTCGTCTATAATTCTCCTAAAATTGCAGTCAAATTTCACTATTTCTATTAAAAGTGATTAACTGTCATCGTTACGGTCATAACTAACCCTGGCCCGATGTGCTATTATAAGCGCTGTAGTTCAATGACGGTTTAGATTCAGTTTTGGAGGAATGTCCTACTAGAATTGGACCCCAAGAGCCGTTGTTACCTAGAACGCTACGGTCATAAATACAAACATCCGAACAAACACACTCGTCCCGGCGGCGGTGCGCGAGCCAGTCCGGATTCCGTCGCTTGCCAACCCACCTCCGCGCTATAAATTCACATGAAGCTTATTGTCTTTCGTAATAAGAAATAAGTAACGCGGGGCTTTTGGCTCACGTTCAAAAAGGAAAAGGTTACACACAGTTAATCAATATTAGAATGATAAAATTTAAAAACATGTCTTTTCTGTAGTGAACACTCACCGTTTTTAATGCAATGGCAACACACCAGAGATGGCTCGTATTAGGTAAATCAGGTACTAAGTACACCTGTTCCTAGCCTGCATAAATACCTGATCCAAATACCTAATCCACCTTATTTCAATGATCTTATACACATACCGTTACTTGGTGATCTCAATCCGCCTATTTTATATCAAATCCTGATATTTGAATTAATTGCATGTTAAATTGTTTTGTTAGTTAAGTACGGGTACAGTCATAATCACACTTTTAAGACAATGGAAGTTATTATCAAAAAGTATTTTATGTTTATTAGCGATATTCTTGGACGAAATTGGCTGAATAAACTAATACTTGTTTTCAATTCTATCATTCAATGATATATTATACTGTGTCCTTCGTTCTCGATATAAACTATATTAGCAGCTCTCTCGAGTCGCTTGGCAACCGCGCGTCATTCAGATACTTGAAAAGTCAACGCCGCCTCTATGGTATCTGTGGACATAACCTCTGCAACCATTCTTTTGAAAGCGCGGCAGCCGATGCTTTGTAATAAAGTTTTTGGTCGACATTTAATTTAATAATTTTGTTATGGCACTGAAATTATATAACAAAAGGGTTGTAATATACTCAAGTGACCTTGTGAAATAAATTTAAAACATCGTATAGGCAAATTTAGAAAAGTTTACGTCCTGGCAAAGGAGTACATTCTAAAAAGATCAACCGATAGTTGTTTATGTGTGGTGTTTTCAGCTTAACTTGTTTATTTATATAATATCTAATATTTGGAGACGTGAATTTCGTCATATTAAAATTTGGGAAAGCTTCGTCGCCCGAAAAGTAAACTTATGAAGTCTATGTCCCTATTTGTGTACAAACAGTTTAACACGAAATATACCTGAAAACGATTATTAACCGTCTATAAATTGGCAATGTTATACCTCCAATAAGAGAAATTAGGGGGACGTTCATCAATTATGATGATTGTTAAGGATCGATGGCATTTTAAGGACACGGGTCATGTACGAGATACATCGACGTGGTCCGCAAGACTTGACGATAATTCAAGGACACGAGTGGTGTACGAGATACATCGGCGTGATCCGCAAGACTTGGGGCCCATACGAGATATGTGCTGAAGGTCATACTACTCATAGGTTTCATCCATGAGATGTTCCTGTGCAGTTCACATTTCTACAATGGTAAGAATCAAAAATGTTACCTAAAATACATACCTTAAACATGCCTAACACAGTAAATACAAAGACTATTGCTATAAACTATAAGCAATTTGTCATATTATATCTCCAAAAGAAGACTTACTGAAAGGGTAATTAAAGTGACATTGTTTATGTATAACAATACATTATTAATAATAAAAGTCACTCCTTTGCAGAAACATAGTGTTTTTATTGATTTCATTATTAGACATACTTGTATAATAATACTAAAATAGCCCAAACTGGAGCTTATTACACAAAGAATTGTGCAAAATTATGAGTACTTGTCTTAAAAAAGTTAAATCTAGCAATACTTATTCCTGAACAGGGTTTATAACCAAATAAGCCAAAGTAATATACTAATGGCAATGCCTGTTGTAACTGACAAGCAACAGGACTGTGGATACATTCCAAATATAATATCTTATCCTACCGATGCTGCGGCAGGCAGGTTGTGGGATAATTTGTGTTATGTACAAAGATACTTAAAAGATAATATAAAATACCTGGTCTATCCAGTTAACATAAAACTAATAATTATCTATCAATATTATCAACCCAGACTCCTTGCAGGGTAGCCAGAAAAGGTGAATCCTAACAATACAGTCATGAAACCTTTATTGAGATAAGAACCTTTAAGGTCAGCAGTATATATTTTGCATAAAAGGAGTGTTAATATAGTGGATTATCAATATGGAATTATTAACTAGCTAGTCATAGCCAGTAGTTAAAATTTCATAAAACGACCACCGTTGTAACCAATATAGAACAACAATCCTCATCCTGGGTGTGAAAATATTAAGTCACAGTGTACCTATCAGTTCACCAAAAACAACATCACGTTGGACATTGGAAATCTTCTACCAAAGAAAGTGAGGTACAAAAAGCATGATAGGCATTTTACACAAGGGCTTGGTTTTTAAGTTGCTGAAAAATTCAGAAAAACAATCAGGAATGGGTTTTACAAAGAAACCATAATATTGGAGGCTAAGGGTATTCACTGACTTTGGTATGTATCTATGACACTAATAATGCCTTCAACGACAAACATAATTTTATTGGTTTTGTGCAAGTACTTGCACTTCAGACAAGTGAATCTTGTCCTACATATGTTTAACATTATGTATAGAAACACTATTGTTTAATAATTGATATATATATAATAATAATAAAAAACAATAAAATAAAAACTTAATGCTAACAATAGACCTTACAGTTATAATAAATATACTAATAAAATATTTATTAGTACCTATTCAGTTTTCTATCATGTAATTAGTTCAATGGTTTTGGGTTTTTTGATTATTTCCTGCATCAATTATAGTGTACTTAATAATATTAGAAATTTGAGGCACACACAATGGAAAGCTATACATCAATTCATCATTTGGAGAATTAGATGGTTTTACTGTATTTTTGTTTGATCATATGATAATCAATGAATAATATGTAATTAAATAAGATTATTCAAGAAATTAATAACTATAAAAAATAGTTTTGTAATTAGTTTGGAATGTGTACAGTTATTTTGAACACTAGTGATGTTTCTGGTATAGTTATGATAACGCAAGCACAAACGGCTACCATTAAAGTTTAGAGCACTATATATGTTGTAATTTATTTAAAGGTGTTTCAGTAAAAAATATTGGATTGAGATATCATACAAAAATTTGCAATTTTGGTATTGTTATTTTTAAATTATTACATCCACATGTTACATGTATCTTATAAATAGGTATCTATATATAAAAAGAAAATAAAGTCATGCAAATGACTTGATAATAATATCCATTTGAAAATTTAATGATATTATGTTGACATGCTACGGTGGATGAAATATTGAGTTACAGTATTTGAAAGTATGGATTATCTTAAACAAGAATAATCAAAAGCATATGCTTATCACAGGTATGATAAATATTATGTAGTATCAGCAATAATCAAAGTCCTAAGGAACTTGATATTATTTATTTATTATTAATGGGGTATCCATAATAATAAGTTGAGTAGCACTCGATACTCACGGTTGGACATCTAGAACTAACTAGAAAGTTACGCATTGCAATTTTTTTTTACTTATAAATACAGTCACATACAAAGAAGCAAAGGACTTGTAGAAACTTGGCTTTACAGGTGAGGTACGAAGGGCTGTCTCTACTTATTGTGGAAGGAGCAGTTCTACAAGCAAGTAGATGGCGTGGCGATGGGCTCCCCTGTATCTCCCATTGTTGCCGATATATTCATGGAAGACTTTGAGGCGACAGCCCTTCGTACCTCACCTGTAAAGCCAAGTTTCTACAAGCGGTACGTAGATGATACTTTCACAATATTACCATCTGACAAAATCGATGTATTCCTACATCATCTTAACTCCATTAACACTAAAATTCAGTTTACAATGGAGTTGGAGGCAAACAACTCGCTAGCTTTCCTAGATGTGTTAGTAATCCGTAACCCCAACAACACCTTAAGCCATACGGTTTATAGAAAAAAGACCCATACTGATAGGTACTTAAACGGTGAATCTCACCACCATCCAACACAGTTAGCTACCGTGGGTAAATCTTTGTTTCAGAGAGCACAAGGGATCTGTGACAGGAAACATCTGGCTGCCGAGCTTCAACATGTCAAGCAAGTCCTGCACGACAATAAGCTTCGAGTCCCACGCCAACGTCACAGTGACCGAGTGAAACCAGCCACAGTCGAGCGTCTCCCTGCAGTACTACCTTACATGAGAGGAGTCACGGACAAGATTGGCTACATCTTGAAGCGTGCTTCAATTAAAACATTTTATAAGCCGCCGAAGAAGATCAGTCAATTTTTACCATCTGTCAAGAGTCAGATCCCTTTACAAGATGCAGGAGTATACAAGCTTGATTGTGATTGTGGTCTCTCTTATATAGGACAAACAAAAAGACCGGTAAAAACTCGGGTTAAAGAACACGTAGCTGACCTAAAACACCGTCGCTCAAAGAAGTCTGCATTCTGTGAACATGTCCTTGACCGCACCCACCATAACATCAGATTTGATAGACCACAAATTCTCGTGAAAGAACACCGCTACCTACCAAGGATTGTTCGCGAGGCTATTGAAATTAAAAAACATCCTAATTTCAATAGAGAAGATGGCTGGGTGCTTCCATCGACTTGGGATCCGGTAATTAATATAATCAAATCCAAAACCAAGCATAACACTGCAAGACCTCAAGACACCGTGAGCTCATTCTGCGTAGATCGGACCAACAAAAATAATTAAGAAGTTTGAGGGTACCCCGGAACAACTATGCCTTTTGGACGTCTAACACCTCAGTCCCTCCCGTGACCATGGGTGCTGCAAAGCACTCGAAACGACGGGAACTAAAAATCAAAAAATAAACCGCGATAAAATCCGTAAAATAGTTTTATTTCATGTGTAATATTCGCGTAAATCTAAGAACTCAGTATATAAATTTATTTTAAATAAGTTAGACAGACTGGTTGTAAGAAACAATATATGTGTATATATTTGTTGTATTTGTGTTGTATGGCTATACAAAGAACGGGAATGTGTAATAGTACAAATATACTCATGATTTGTTATTTCTTAGAGGTCACGCTCAAAAAAAAAAGCCTTTACGTGGTATACTTCAGCTTTACCCTTATAGCTCTAAACAGCTGCTAATATAGTTTATATCGAGAACGAAGGACACAGTATAATAAGTGATCAAACGAACTTACCTGAATTGAAGTTCGGTCATTATTATACGAAGTCCTTCGTTCGTAGATATAAGTACCCAACCCGCCCTGCCCGTTGGTAATGCAGAGGTTATGTCCACAGATACCAAAGAGGCGGCGTTGACTTTTGAAGTATCTGAATGACGCGCGGTTGCCAAGCGACTCGAGAGAGCTGCTAATATAGTTTATATCTTCGAACGAAGAACTTCGTATAATAATGATCGAACTTCACTTCAGGTAAGTTCGTTTGATCACTTATTAGTGATGAATTGGTATCTTCCCTTCATACTTTTTACAGGCTTAGGACTGTTACCTTACGAATATATGAAGTTTTGAGACTTGCGAAATTAAATATTCCACAAAAGTTAAGCGTTCGCAATAGGGCGTATTTAAAAAAAATTCAATTCGTTATATCTACATTTGTTTTATAACAATACGCGTTATATAGCGTTGTCTCGCTCCCTCCGCTCTTACACGTAAGCGGGATAGCAAAGACGTTATAGCATATGAGTGAGTGAGATAGCGCGGGAACAGGTGTGAATAAGCGCGCTAAACGGCCAAACATTAGCTTATAGTTGTTATTGAATATGAATATTAGGTGGATTAAGTATTGTCAGAATTGGATTAGGTGCCGCCTATTCTCGTAAAATACCTGTTCTTCGGATCTGTTCTAATAAATACTACAACACACACTCTCCTAGACTGTTACAATCTTAGACACAATTTTGATACTGTAATATTTGTTATTCTGTCGTGTGCCTTTATTCTAAATAAATTAAAAGACATATACTATGTATACTCACAGACGTCAGGCCCTAATGTAATTTCAGAATTAAACACTGTCCGGTATTCGAATGCAAGACGTCGTGTACGCCAGCCGTATCATACGTCAATAAATCAGTAAGGCAATTGAATAGACCGGGTGTAATCTGAAGATAAAGTCAAGATTCTCCGTAACCGGCGAGCGTGCATGAGACGATGAGACGACTATGAGAGTGAAGGAAGCCAGAGAGGTCTGTAAGGAGAGAACATGTTGGAAATCTCTACTCTCTGCCTACCCTGCAAGGAATCTGGCGTGATGATATATATTGATAGATTAATATTAATGAGTCCTAGATAATGAGAATTCCAATCTTTGGTATTTAATTTAGAAGATATTAAAACATTTTTGAAGAATAGTTAATAAATACCCTTTAGATTCGGTAATTCTCGAAATAGTTTTAAGGTACTGACGTAGTACGTACTTAAGAAATTTATATAACTTTCGTATAAAATTGCTGCAACTAATAGTATAACCTAAGTATCTATCCAAATAAATCCAATAGATAATTAAATTTTGCAAGACTTGAACCTTGAAATAACACTACGTTTTGTCTGTTTTATTTACATTTTTTTACCACCTTCAAAAGGGAGGAGGCTCTACGTTCGTCTGAATATACGCGTTTTTATGTATATTCTCCGATATTTTCGTCAATGGACCGATTTTAACTATTCTTTTTGAATTGGGTTCAGTACTGCTCCAAGGTGGTCCCTTTTTAATTTAATTTCACTGGTATTGAGCCTTGGACTTTGATTCCTTAACGATAAACGATGTCTAGATTGAGATATTACCGGTATTACGCCAATCCTATAGGTATCCTCCTATAGAACTAAGCAAAATATTAAGCGACTTTAAAAAAGGAAGAGGTACATAATTCGTTTGTGTTTTTTTTATGACTTGTTTGCCTATAAACCGATTTTGATGATTCCTTTAACCGCAGCGGCCTACCTATTCTGTAAGCCAGTGAACCAAACGGTCGCTCGTTAATATATAGGAATTTTCGACTAAATGTGATAAGTTGCTATAAAAATATAAGTAGGCGCTCGCATTTTCGACCTTTGCCTTTGAAGCATCCGGCAGAAGTTAGGGCTCTCCCCTTCTATCAGCCGCTACTACCGTCCGCGGTATATTCTCACTGACAGATCAGACTAGATCGAAGAATCCCTTGCCCGCCGGCCGGTGCAGAGCACCACGGCGGGACACCTAGTATATGTCCTCCCCATAGCGACTGCCCAAGCCGAGGCCGTTCCTCCTTGAGACGTCCTTGAGCTAGTTGCCTTTTGCCCTTCTGGCTCGAGCGTAGTGGTTGCACGCTCGCCCTCTTGTCCGTTGAAGCTGTAAATACCCCGCGGCCAGTAGCGTAGATCATTCACACATACTCACATGCTTAACAGCATGTGAGTATGTGTGAATGATCACCGAAAGTGTTGTTGACTATATTCTGTATAACATATTATATTAAAACCAGCTTTCATACTACCTATGACGTAGGATAGCACCATTTGTACCTGCTACCTCTAAAACGGCCCGCTTTGAAGCTAACGATTCGTTCGTAACTAGATATTATAAGGTGACGCTTTACAAAACTTGCGTTCGACCCATCATGACTTATGCGTGTGTTGTGTTCGGGCATTCGGCCCCCTCTCACATCGATAAACTCCAAGTGGTTTAAAACCGCTTCCTCCGTAAAGCCG
Source organism: Phalera bucephala (assembly GCA_905147815.2). Classification (NCBI taxonomy): domain Eukaryota; kingdom Metazoa; phylum Arthropoda; class Insecta; order Lepidoptera; family Notodontidae; genus Phalera; species Phalera bucephala. The sequence continues at coordinate 36,040,167 of LR990617.1, forward strand.
TAGAAGCCCCCTGGTTCGTACGGAATGTCGATCTCCACTCCGATCCAGGTCTCGAACCTATTCGCGCCTATATTAAAAAGGCGACAACACGACACTTCGCGAACGCATCTACCCATGCGAATCCGTTAATCGTAGCCGCCGCCGACTACCAGCGCTCCCCCCCCCCTGACCCCTGCCGCCACCGCCGGCCGCGACATGTTCTCACCGTGTCGTCCATTCTTTCCGCTCAGAATACGGGCGACGACGACGTAGTCGTAGATCCCCTCCCATAGCCGGCGGTTGACCGGTGCACTTAGTAGTGCACCCGTCCCCCTAAAGCGACTGTCCCAACCGCGGGCGCCTCTTCGAGGCGCCCTCGAGTATATCGCCCATTGCCCTTCTGGCTCGAGCGTAGTGGTTGCACGCTCGCCCTTAAGTCCGGTGAAGCTGTAAAGGCCTCGCGGCCAACAGCGTACATCACTCACGCACACACACACTAGATATTATTCTGCATACGTTTGTAACTAGGGACATAATATAAGACTAGATTCATTTACAAAATTCTTACTTTATACGTCATATTATACTGACACGATGCCGCGATGACACGATAAATCTTGTCACAGGTGTTCTCATGACAAACTTGTCACGGCACACCATGCTAGCACGACAAAACGGTTATCTATCGCCTAGAGCAACAAAATCTGTGACATACGCCTTGTCGCAACGCCTGTGTTGTTTACCAATAAGTTATAGTATTGAATGCTGTAAAGTTTAAATCGACGTATGTACCTGGGCCTTTTTTTAGCCCTTTATTTGGCTACTCCTGAAGAATTCCGGTCATGAAAGAACAATAGAGTTCGTATAATAAAGAACAGAGTAATAAACCGTTCTGCTCCGAATCAGTTAGCGGTCAAGTGGTCACATTAGGTCCAGATTTACGACCCCATCCGCAGCGGGGTGGGCACGCACCCCGCCATTATTTTGAAATGGCTTTTCTTTCCTTCGCTCTTAATTGCACATTATTTTTTCATTTCAAATGAGGTACCTAATTCTTATGGAAAACGGTCAGTACGGATGCTTAGTAAAGTTATGATAACATAAATCCCCTAAAAGTAATGAAATTGGTACTTATATATAATATATATATAAGTACCATATCTTCCCGTGGGTATCGTAGAAGGCGATTAAGGGAGTGTGAGAAAATACTGACTCCTTGTATCTTTCTCACCGTGATACTGCTCCGTCTGTCTGAGTCCTTCTCCGGTCGTAACGGTCTCCGTTCCACTGGGCCCAGAAGGATAAGGATGAGTATGTGCACCTGTGTCTCGCGCGTATACTTGTGCACCTTAATATTTCCTGCGCATCTGACCGCTTCCGTTACTGGACTCCGAGTACGCAAAAGTCCTGTGGCGATGGGTAGAAGTAGAGAGGTCTAGCCTGATGCAAACTAGGCTTTGTCTGATATCTGCACGCAGGCGGTCCCGGGGGCGTGAGAACACGCCGTGGTCGTTTCCGAGCTGCACATTTGGGACGACAGCACGGGCTCGGCAGCACTTGGGATGTCAAAGCAGCCCTGTTTAGGGAGGCACTGCTTACCCCGCTCAGCTGGGGAGGGGGCTAGAAAAGGTGCCCTAAAAAAATGCTCGTCCCGACATGGCAGATGGTAGTAACCGCGGCTATCATCGCATCATTTAAATCGTGGTCGACGCCGCAAAGGAAATTTAAAAAGAACACCTGTTATGACATTCGGCGCGTGGAACGTGAGAACGCTTCTTGATCGAGATGTCAACGCCTGCCCCGAACGTAAGACCGCCATAGTAGCTCGGGAACTTCATCGCTATAGCGTGGATGTGGCTGCTCTCAGCGAAACACATCTCCCCGATGAAGGAGAGCTGGTGGAAGCAGGTGGCGGCTACACTTTCTTCTGGAAAGGTACCGCTGCCTCCGAAACTCGACGATCAGGGGTAGGTTTTGCCATCAAGAATCACTTAGCAAAGCATTTAGAGGAGTACCCTGTACATATCTCAGACCGCGTAACCACACTGCGCCTTCACCTGGACAAAGACAACTACCTTAATGTCATCAGTGTCTATGCTCCAACGTTAGACAAGTCTGATGACATCAAGGAAAAGTTCTATGAGGAAGTGACACATTGCCTCGATAGCTTCAACGCCAGGGAGCAGGTTTTATTGCTGGGCGATTTCAATGCCAGGGTTGGACGGGACTATGAGGCTTGGCCTGGAGTTCTGGGTAGACATGGAGTTGGCAACATGAACAGCAATGGTCAGTTGCTGCTCAGTCTTTGTGCTCAATACGGTCTGGCAATTACGAACACTATGTTTAGACTTGCCGCCAAGTACAAGACAACATGGATGCACCCAAGATCTAAGCATTGGCATTTGATTGACTATGCTATCGTGAGACAAAAAGATTTCAGCCAAGTACAGGTCACCCGCGTGATGCGTGGTGCGCACTGCTGGTCTGACCACCAACTTATTGTCACTAAGCTACGAATCCGCCTCCGTCGCCCGCGTAGATCTCTTATAAAAAAGCTTGCTTCTTTGAACTTGGATAAGCTAGAAGATATCGCGGTCAGGGAGAAATACGCTGAAGCCCTGTCTGAAAAGCTGATGCCAGCTAATGAGGTAGGTGATGTTGATGCTGCCTGGGGAACTATGTCATCTCATATCATGGATACCGCTTCAACTGTACTGGGTAAAAAAATCCGTCGCAACGAAGACTGGTTTGATGGAAATGATGAAACCCTGCGGGCAGCATTCGACAAACACCGAGATCTCCTGCGACAGCACAAAAGGCAGAGAGGAAGCGTTGCGGTTGTTAAAGCTAGTGACCTCGAATTGCGCAAGCTGTCTCGACATATGAAAGACAAGTGGTGGCAGGACAAAGCTAGTCACATGCAATGGCTCATTGACACAAACCAGCTGGGTGAGTTCTACAGTGAGGTACGTAAGCTGATTGGTTCATCCTACCAAGCTCGGGTGCCTTTAAGGTCTCTAGACGGTAGTCACATGTTGACAAGCAAGGAGGATATACTAAACCGCTGGGCGGAGCACTTCAACATTCTGCTAAATGTGGATCGATCAGCTGATCTGCAAAGTATCGGTTTAATGCCTCAGCTCCCTATCGCCTTTGAGCTGGACGAGACTCTATTGCGTGACGAGGTTGTTACTGCCATCAGACAGCAACAAAACAAACGGGCGGCTGGCATTGACCTTATACCGGGAGAGCTGATAAGATACGGCGGAGAGGAGTTGCACACGTTAGTGTGGGAACTATTTGTTCGCATGTGGGAGGAGGAGCGCGTTCCGGATACCTTTAAAGTATCGCGCATAAGTGCTCTTTACAAGCACAAGGGTGACCGATCTGACTGCAACTCCTACCGCGGTATTTCGCTCCTTTCAGCCCCCGGAAAGGTCTTTGCTAGAGTTCTCTTAAACCGCCTAAAGAACTTGTCTGAAAAGATTCTGCCTGAAACCCAGTTTGGCTTCCGACCGGACCGAGGCACATGCGAAGCTATATTCTCTGTGCGTCAACTGCAAGAAAAGAGCAGGGAACAGGGCTGTCAGCTGTACCTTTGCTTTGTTGACCTGGAGAAGGCTTTCGATAGCGTGCCTCGGGAAGCTCTATGGTTGGTGCTAGGTAAGCTCGGGTGCACGGAAAAGTTTGTGAGACTTCTTAGACTCCTGCATGACGACATGCAATGCTGCGTTGCCGTAGACGGTGAACAGACAGACTTCTTCCCCGTTACCTGTGGGGTGAAGCAAGGATGTGTCTTAGCGCCTACTCTGTTCGCCTTATACTTTGCGGTGGTAGTTAGAGAGGTCTTACACACTGTTTCTCAGGGAGTCCGCATCCGTTTCCGCACAGACGGCAGCCTTTTCAACTTGGCTAGACTTAAGGCTCGCACTAAAGTCTCTTACGCACTGATCACTGAGATCATGTATGCTGATGACTTGTGCTTCCTATCAGAATCCCTAGACGGCCTGCAACAGCTGATGTCCGCATTCCACCAAGCCTGCCGTAAGTTTGGCTTAAAGATCAGTGTCAATAAGACGGAGGTGATGTCCCTGGACATGCACGGTCACGAGACACTGACCATAAAACTTGGTGAGGATGTGCTAAAGCAGGTGGATAGATTTCGCTATCTGGGGAACACTGTAACATCCAAGTGTGACCTTGATGCTGAGATCAATAGCAGGGTGGGTACCGCAGCTGCGGCATTCGGCAAGCTATGTACCAAGGTCTTCTGCTCGCATAACCTTAAGTTGCCCACTAAGATATCGGTGTATATGGCAATCGTGCTGCCAAACCTCCTATACTCCTCTGAGACGTGGTGTGTATACCGCCGCCACATTCGCACTCTGGATCGCTTCCACCTTAAATGCCTCCGTACCATCATGAGGATCAGATGGTCCGATAGAGTGCGAAATACCGAAGTTCTGCGACGAGCCAATGTTGGTGGCATTGAGGCCTATTTAATGCGTCGACAGCTTCGGTGGTGCGGTCACGTATCTCGTATGGCGGAGGAAAGAGTGGCGAAGCGCATCTTCTACTCTGAACTGGAGAAGGGCAAGCGGAATCATGGCGGTCCCCTCCTCCGGTACAAGGATGTCCAAAAGCGACATATGAAGAGATGCAACATAGAGCCCTCTCGTTGGGAACGTTTGGCAGCACAGCGGCCAGAATGGCGCAGGATGGTGAACAGCCAAGTACACGAGTTCGAGGCTCAGCGTAAAGCTGACCTTGACGCCAAACGCAATCAGTTAAAGGCCCGCCCACCTGCTGCCATATCATACAACTATGAGAACGGCGTACTTACGTGCCCTCAATGTGCACGGAGTTTCGCCGCGAAGATAGGCTACATAAGCCATCTTCGAGCGCATCAGCGGCATTACTCTGACTAGGGGTCTTTAAAGTGGTCGCCATGGCCGAAATCGGTCGGATCAATCATCATCATCATCATCATATATATAATACGTAATAAAAAGAAATTAACAATGATCGGAGGAAAGACAGACACACAGAAAAACAGACGATGGGACTAATTAAAAAACTTAGGTGTATTTGAATTTGGCCGAAATCTGAAAGCTGAATAAAATATTAATAAATTAGCATCAGCATGAGTTGTTGTAATTTATTTTTTCGGGGTTTATTGATCACAAATCCAGTCAGCATAGATAACTTACATTTTATTAAAATCACTACCAATAATAAAAAGCCAAATGCTTATGGAATTTAGACTGATTTCGGGTTTCGCTAGCTTGTTGACTTTAATCCGCTAAAAAAAATTATTAGGAAAAGCGCCATCTGTTCCACTAGCACCTAACTATATAAGAAGACAGGTAACTAGATTTCTGCTATTAGCAAAACGAGTGAAAAGGTGTTCGTTGGTCGACGGATGAATACTTAGTTTTTGTTCTTCCATGGTTATTCGTACATAGAAGGGAATTGCCTACATTACATGACTTCGTTTCGTACGCCTTGTGCTAGCATATTATTATCGTACGCAGATTGTACGATAATTTCTATCATGATGCAAAATTTGAGAATTTATATTATTCCACTCATGCGCTGATAGTCTAAATCACAGTAGCATGATTTTATTTTGTCCAATAAACACTACCCATTCATATCCATTTCTTCTTTATAAATACAAAATTTTGGCGTGTTTCATACCCAACTTGCATGGGAACAGTGAAATTTTGTCTGAGTGAATTTTAAGCTTGGCGCGTTTATTGAACTTAAAGTGGAAAGGGAATCAGTTCAGGTCTGTACCACGTGTAAAACATTTGGGTTTCAGTGTTCTGTTGATTTGACAGCGGTGGTTTAAAAAACATAAACTATAGAGTACTTGCATGCATATCAATATTACAATTTATATGATTTATTTATCTATAATAGACATTATCCTAAAAAATACGATAATTTCGATCCATGTACGATAATTTTACGCCCCTGGTACGATAGTCAGTCCACTTCAAGTTGCTAACGCTGGTGAAATGTATCTTTATGACAGTCGCAGAGTTACCATCCGCTATGAACAAGCTATGAAATTTACCCAAGCTTTTGTTAAACTTGCAATGTTCGTATGTCTGACTGTCTGCCTTTCCGGTTCAAATAGCTCACTTGCGGGTATCCGATTAAGCTAAAATTTGGCATACGTGTAACGTCGGTGACAATGCATTGATATGGTACCATGGAGGTGGTCTGATGCTGGAGTCGTGGCCATAGGAGCATGTAAGCTGTATAACGTAACCCTCTCGTTGTTAGACTTGTTAGATAGGTATTGACAAGTACTATATGTTATGACTTACGGGGCCGAGACGTGGACACTCACAGTGGGGCTAGTCCACAAATTCAAAGTCGCACAGCGGTTTATGGAGCGAGCTATGCTCGGCATCTCCTTGAAGGATAAAATTCGTAATTTGGTAATCCGACAAAGAACCAAATTTACCGACATAGCTCGCAGACTCAGTAAGCTAAAGTGGCAATGGGCTGGTCACATCTGCAGAAGGACCGACGGCCGATGGAGCAAGCGTGTCCTAGAGTGGAGACCGCGACTTGGTAAGCGTAAGGTAGGACGGCCCCCAGCTAGATGGACCTCAAAAAGGTCGCTGGGACAGACTGGATGCGGAAGGCGGAGGACCGTGTGCAATGGCGCGTGTTAGGAGAGGCCTATGTCCAGCAGTGGACTACGATAGGCTGATTGATTGATTGAAGTACTATATAACTAGATAGTGGTGTGTGGTTCAGGGTCTGATGAAGCCGAAATGTGACCAATGGAACCACCCAACTACTCAATTTAACCCCGCCGTTGCATTTGTCTTGACGAGTACTTTAGACCCGGATGGTGTCCTAGGTCTGATAATGTAGCCGGAAGGAAGCTATAGGAACTCCTCAACTAAGTAAAATATCTTCGTTATGTTTTTGCTATAAAAGGTTGTTTTTAATAAGGTCTTATAAATTTTTTTTTAATTATTTCATTCCGATTTTGGTGCAGACCCACCCATTGAAATATATCCTTGGATGTAGAAAATTTGTAATGCGACAAGGATCTTTTGGCTACATATCATTAATATGTGATCTTTTGGCCTGCGGATGACACTGGTCACTGACAGAGGGGCGTTGGTGTGAAATTAGGGTTACCATTTAGTAAAATTTTTCTACTTCTAAGGAGATATTTTAACAGGTGGGTCAGCACGGTTACTAATTTTTAAAAAACTTGGGTATATTGTATAGCAAACGGTAACTCTGCGACTGTCACGTTGTGATATTTCAATTGATGACAGCGTTAGTTCCGATAAGAGGACAGAGATCTTTATTCTGTGGTTCCGATTTCCGCCGCAGGCCAAACGATCTTTGTGGGACTGTATGTGTCTAATAGCATTCTAAACTACGGACAAACCAACGCGTTCAGCAGCGGCCGCGGTGCCGTCCCCACCTACGATTACGGTGGCGATCAGTATCTCTGTATGATTGCGCGTGCACACGCCGCCCAAATAGCGCGTGCAGGACGCAGGATGCGTTGGTGTGAACATTTCCATACAAATATTGCTACAGGAGCTGATCGCCACCGTGCACGCTACGGCAGCCGCGGCTGTACGCTTTGGTTTGGCCGTATCTTAAGAGTTTTTAATAACTTTTGTCCTATTTACTTTGGCTCTTATTGATTAATCATGTTAACACCAAAACACTTTAATCCGCAATAAAAGCTTGTGATATGTTAAAAAACACAGCTTTATAGGTTGGCAAAAAAGAGAAAAAAAATAGAGGGCCCCTTTATCGCGCATATGACCACCCCATATACTACGACTCAAAGCGTTAAGATACTTATTATTTTTAGTTTTTACCCAGCGCAGCGGGCAACGCGACGAGGGAGGGGGGACCGAAGTGCGAAAGTGCACATCTATGAAATATGTAGCCGCGCGTTCCTACGCAGTGAACGCAAAACCCACCCGTGCGAAGCCAGGACGGACCTCTAGTTTTGAATAAATAGGCGAGCCACCAGTGGTCGATTTATCTTAGAATTTTAATTAAACTCGAAAATTAGCTGGAAATAAAACTCGATAATTATAACCGTAAACGGATTGAGTACTGTCAAAATATTGCTAAAGAGAATTAGATTCTTACTCACAGACACAATATTGAATTTTCAATGATTTAAACAACTCGAAAAACCATGATGAGTGAGAGCAATATACGGAGCCCGGTGTCACGCTCGCACCCATTACGATGCATTACGGTGACCATAAGGTAGGTAATACGGACTATACCTATTTATGATATAGTTTAAATACGCTGTGAACCATTTATTACCGAGTTCAAAACGAACAAGGTTCTCAATTCGTCTGTAAACAGGATGGATTAAGATGGGACAGTAAGGGCAGCTATCTCAACCGTTGTAGATACAGAAAAACGGCTCTAGGGGATTATCCTGAATTTTTGCGAAATTTGGAGCTGAATTTACAGATTCTGAAAAAAATGTACATTCAGCAAGAAAATGGACAATTTAATCAAAAACTTTGACTACTTCTCATTTAAGATGTGGCATATGCGTAGAAAGATAGAATTACGGCAATAAACAGTGCCCGAACATTATACGTTAATTATATGTCAACAAGTCAATAATCATACCAATGTTTGGCCACCCTACTTAGAAAGAGACGTAGGGCTCTCAGTAAGTATCCTTGTCATTCCGTTTTTTTCGCAGAGTGCTCAATCCATTGTATTATATTTATGCACGGAAGCTATTAGCAAAAGTCAATCAAAGTAGTGTTGCCCTATAAATCGTTTTTTAAGTTTCAACTGTCACCGCGTTTTACTCTGTTTTGCCAAACTATAGTTTGCATAAAAATGAACATAAAATTCATGACGTTATTGCACATTATTTCATAATACTGGCAACAAATTTCACCGGCCGGCGTACGCCATCTTTTCCGGCCGGCTGTCATATATTTTGAAGCCGAACGCCGAGCTAGTGTGTTGTGAGTTTAATTTTTTGCCACATTATCTATCAAGTAAGTCCATTTTTTATTATAGTTATGTACCTACTTAGTAACGAATACATCGGCAATGACGGTTATTATGGGTACAAAACATATTATTCCGAAGAGATCCTGTTACCGCTTTAGAAAGATCCATCTAAAAAAAACGTTAAGACTAGGTTTTTGTTGCCGTGACACAAATTAGTTTCACGCCGATGATGCCACGAAGCGGATATAATAAATGCCTTTCACGAAGTTTCACAATGTTTTACATGATTACATGAGGGTAGGTTACAAGACAGCTTACGCTGACCATGCGTGTTGGTTGTTCATAACTTGTAGGTAAATAGGTGCCTAGTAAGTATTTTGTATTCTTTTCGATTGTCCTGATAACCTGGTTCTCGAAAAGATTTTTTTTTAAATCTAAGGTAATGCAAGACACAAGCAATATGCCTAGTAAGTATTTTGTATTCTTTTCGATTGTCCTGATAACCTGGTTCTTGAAAAGATTTTTTTTTTAAATCTAAGGTAATGCAAGACACAAGCAATGTTAGGAAAAGGATTCGCAGTGAATCAGAGGATGAAATCAATGGGAATTTAGCGAAAAAGGTTTTGGTAGAAAGGTAGGATTTAGAATAGTTCCACTAGTAAATGGTTAACATTTTTGGCTTAACAATATTGGTTTTCAATTAGGCAAATTGTACTTAAATGTTAATGATTCTGTGGAACTGGGTTTTTTTATAGGTGATGGGTACAGCATGTCGCTTACCTTATATTTCATTGCCTCAAGGAAAAAAATATTCTGACATATTTCTGAGTGTTGCTAGTGCATACATTTGTTTAATTTTGGATTTGAATATAAATATCATACAACTTTGTAGAAAATATCCTTGAGTAGGTATAAATGCATGTGCTTACTGCAAAAAGATGTACTTACTACATCAGAAAACAATTATTTTTTTTAAACGGCCCTAGTATTTTTTCCTGTATCGTAGGTGTGTTTACAAACATGAAAATTTACATTTACAAATAACCCAGACCGTAACAAATAATTGTGGGTCACACAAAGATTTGTGCCGTGCGGGAATCATACCTGCAACTTTTAGACACAGTGGGTGGAGTGGCTCAAACTCTTAACCACTGTGCTAAATTGCCGTATTGATTGAACCAAAGCTTGCCACCTTTGGGTCCTTTTGTCTGGTGAAGCTGTAAAGGCCCCACAGCCGACAGTGTGGATCACTCACACATGCCATCTTTGGGTGTGCCTGTGTTCAGAAATCAATCTCTTTTGGTTGATGATGATGATAATGGAACTTTAGAACCAATTCATTGAGCTTGTTTTCTGATATAATAAGTTTGAAGTGGAATAAGAGCATTGAAGTATTGAATTTGACAAAAATTAGTTGTAATCCTACTAGTCAATATTTGATTTAGATCTGCACCAGTCTGCTCCTCTTTACTCATGTAAAAAGGCAGGCTAAGTATGGTTTGAGGAGAGAATCATCAAGTTATCACATAGACACCTTTATGGTAATATTAATAATATTTATAGTAAAAACTATTTAAATAAAAAAAAGATTGAGATAATTGAGGGTTGGCTGCTTAATTCTCAAAAAATTTCCAATTCAGTCCATCTGTGGAGTTTCTTGCCCTTGTCTATAGAAATGACATTCCAATGTACTAGTAGAATCTGTTACTTTTTGAATTTATAACTACTTTAATTGTTAACATGAGTAAAATAAATCTTACTCATACTAAAATTGCTAATTCTTCAATAAGACAATCTACTATTTGATTTTTATCATAAACACACAAACACCGTCATGCCTATATTCCCAAAGTGGTGGCAGAGGTGTACTGTGCTACTTTTCGCCGACGATGTTAGATCCCATGTAATATGGGGCGAGCCTATTGCCATGCACTGGGTAAAATTCCAGACTCCACACTGATACTAGGAGATATTCGATAGAAAAACTACATTTGTCTGACCTAGGACTTTAACCCAGGACCTCATCATCGCAAAGCACATTATTGGCCACTAGACCAATGAGGCATCATTTTTTTCATATTCAGAGAGAAATCCAATGGAATATGATTAGCACAAGTTGCTACATTGCGTAGCCATTGTTGCCTACTAACTGGTTTGGTTACCAGCAAAGTGAGACCTTTGCATGATATCATGTTGAAATTGTTTTTAGTTACCAACTAAATTCTGAGTAATAATGCATTAAGTTATTACAAGCTTTTATTTTACTTGTAATGTTCGTATGTCTGTCTGGGTCATGCCTGTGATCCATTTTTTAAGCACTTGCCATTTGAGCTGAAATTTGGCATATGTATGTAAAGTCTGTGACAATGCAATAATATGGTACCCATGGAGCTGGTCTGATGATGGAGCCTGAAGGTGGCCATAGGAACTTGTGAACCATACACCGTAACCCCCCCTTGTTTAGCCTTGTTAGATTGGTATTTAGTGTGTGCGTGTGCGCGCGAATTATCTACGCTGTTGGCCGCGGGGCCTTTACAGCTTCACCGGACAAGAGAGTGAGCGTGCAACCACCACGCTCGAGCCAGAAGGGCAAGGGGGCAACTAGCTCAAGGGCGCCTCAAGGAGGAACGGCCTCTGCTTGGGCAGTCGCTATGGGGAGGGCGTATACTAGGTGTCTCGCCGTGATGCTCTGCACCGGCCGGCGGGCAAGGGATTCTCCGACCTCGCCGGCGAGGTCGATGGAATCGTTGTTTGCTATAAAAGCATGTTTTTAAAATGGCGTTTTAAATTAAAATGTTATGTGCAATTACCCGCAAGGAATTCAATAGTGTGTACTTCTGCATTTTTTTAATTTTAGTGCAATCGTTGACAACACTTGTGTTAATTTAATTGTTTACAGGCTGATGACTGCTAAACCTATCGGCCATTAGATACGTAAATAAAAAGAATATATTACACAGGTTAAATATACGTGAAAACTCATATAATGTCAATCGTTAAAATGAAAAACTTCATTCGTCATTTGGTTTGCTTACGTCAAAACCCATACATTAATACCCTTCTTATAGCGCAGCAGCCATTCTTTAGTACAAAGTAATATGTTAATATTTAGACGCCAGCAAATATTTACTGAAGTGTAATTGTCTTTATAATCAGCTTACAAAAGGTTGGGACTAAATCTTTTGAGGTGCCAAAATTTCTAAGAAAGACACCCTGAGATCGTAAACAACTGCCTTGCTTTTGTTATTGTTAAATACCTCGAACAAGTGGGCCAGGACTTTTGGATTATATTGTTTCTAGGAAATTTTAGTGGAGTCGGTAACTAACCCACTAGGCACCTATTGTATTATCAGTCGTGAACCAACTTTGGAACTGTCAAGATGGCCAGTAAACGAAAAGCTTTATGTGTTAACGAAAAAGTTGGTTTGATACGTGCGATAGAAAAAGGAGAAAAGAAAAGTGATGTTGGAAGACGTTTAGGCCTCAGTCCATCTACTATTGCTACTATTTGGAAAAACAAAGAAGCAATTATACAGGCGGAACTGCAGGGAAGGTCCACTAAAAAATTAAGGAAGCCAAAATTCAAAAACTTAGATCAAGCGATGTTTTTGTGGTTTAACAATCAGCGCGAGCATAATGTACCCATCTCGGGGCCAATCATTAAAGCCAAGGCTGAGAAGTTTGCCAAACAACTAGGAATTACTGACTTTAAAGCTTCAGAAGGCTGGCTCGGAAAATTTAAGCACCGTCATAACATTACCTTTGGTAAAATGAATGGAGAGACGCGAGATGTTGATATGAATGTGACTAACGACTGGAGTAAGAACATGTGGCCTAAATTAATAAATAAGTACTCACCAAATGACATTTTCAATGCTGATGAAACGGGACTTTTTTTCAAGATGACGCCTGATAAAACTTTTAAATTCAAAGGAGAAAAATGTGTGGGAGGAAATCTCTCTGAACAGCGTATTACCATTCTAGTAGCTGCCAATATGAGTGGGACGGAAAAGAGAAAGCTTTTGGTTATAGGCAAATCAAAAAACCCTCAGTGTTTCAAGAACATAAAACAATTGCCAGTCACATATAAAGCAAACAAGTCAGCTTGGATGACATCGCAGTTCTTTGAAGAAGAAGTTAGAAATTGGGATGCTGAATTAAAGGAACGGAAAATCTTACTTCTAGTAGACAATTGCCCTGCTCACCCTCTTATAACCAATCTTCGAAACATAGAGTTAGCATTTTTCCCAGAAAATACAACCAGTATCTTGCCGCCGATGGAAAGGAGTGTAATTAAAAGTCTAAAGGGTCACTATAGAAGGAAATTGTTGATGGAACTGATCGAAACTGATGGCAAGACCTCGATTAATATGCTACAAGCAGTAAATTTTTTATCGAAAGCCTGGAAAGAGGTAACAGCAGCAACCATACAACATTCTTTTCGACACGCGGGACTATGTAACAGTCAGATAGTAGAAACAGAACAGTTTGATAGTGAAGACAATCTACCACTGAGTGATTGGATTAAACAGTTCAGCATACAGTCATGTAACAGTCTGATAGTAAAAACAGAACAGTTTGATAGTATGGACAATCTACCACTGAGTGATTGGATTAAACAGTTCAGCATACAGTCATGTAACAGTCTGATAGTAAAAACAGAACAGTTTGATAGTATGGACAATCTACCACTGAGTGATTGGATTAAACAGTTCAGCATACAGTCATGTAACAGTCTGATAGTAAAAACAGAACAGTTTGATAGTGTGGACAATCAACCACTGAGTGATTGGATTAAACAGTTCAGCATACAACCAAATCGTTTCAGCAAAGATTTACAAACATACGAAAATATAGATCAGAACCTGGCCACAACCGCTTCACTCACTGATGAATACATTATTGAGTCAGTGTCAAAAATTAAGGAGGACCCAAATGAAGATAATGAAGATGATCAAGGAGAGAATTCTGAACCATCACCAACTGTTCAACAAGCACTTGATGCCGCCAAACTCATCGAAAAATTCTTATTGTTTCATGAAGATGATCCCTCCACATCCGAAGACATGCATAAAATACTTAAGAAAATACAAAACAAATATTGGCATAGCAAAAAACGTCAGGCAAAGTTAACAGAATAGATATCTTTGGAATAATTTAATTACCTATTGAAAGAAATAAAATTAGCAATTATTGTAATTGGTGAAATTTGGTTATTTTTCCCTCTTTCCTCTATATAACCAAATGCCTTTATAACGAAAAGTTGCTTGGCCCCTTAAGATTCGTTATAAAGAGTTTACAGGTATCAGCTTTTCTAAAAGTCTTATATATACCTACATATTATGATTATGGAGAAGATGTTGGAGGTTGTATTACATAATCAAATATTAGTCATTAAGTGCTTTATTTGAAACACAAGTATTATATATTTGTGGTACCCCAAACATGACTGACCACACTTATTTTTCTGTATTATTTTCCTGATATTAACATAGTAACACAATAATGTTACTTTTACCTTAAATTAACAGTCAGATTTTGACCGCAATTTGCAATACTGGAATGAATAATCCAAAGGTATAATTTTCCTTGTGAAATCATGAATCATAGAATAAATTTTAACTAGGTAAATTTAGCTACTTGTGACAGTCCATTGAAAAACTGAAACTGTATTTTTAAATGTATACAATCAAAGTATCATAAACGTATGCCATTTTAGACCATTACATTGACTTCTTAAAATGCTGAGTTTTCAATTGTTTAATTGTTAAAGGAAGATTCCTTTAGGAGTTCAACAATTTAAAGTGTAGTTTTTTCCACATGACAAAAACTTCCCTTTTCAAAAATTTATTTTAGTGAATCTGATGATTATGAGACAAGTCAATAGTTACATCATTTTAAGCCATGCAACCTACACATCTCGGTGCAGATCGTTGTTGAACCTAGTCTAACAATAAGTGTTATGAAAGAGTAGGTTTAAAGGTACCTACTTAATAAGTATAGACTGAACAGCTATATTCCCAATGCACATCTTACATAGAAAAAAAAACTAAATTACATAAGTGCAGCCTAATTTATTATAGAAAAAACCTGATATGTTTAACATATTGCCCATTCTGCCATAGCTCTTGTGAAATTGTCAAGTGTCAGCCGCAGAGATGTCCATGGAACACAAGTGCTATTGCCGCGGTGATGAGAAAACCAGCCTCGACCTGGACAAGCCGGAGCACCTCATGCCCATGATGAGACCGTTCTCCATGAGGTTTACAAGCTTTGCTCTGATTTAGAATTTGATTTAGATTTGTTGTAGACACTTGATGTAGGTTACTTGCTGTAGAATAATCGTAGTAAGGTAATGCCGCAGTCATATTTGTGCTAGGTGAGATTTCATCAAAAGAATTTCCCTAACCAGCCTTATGGTATCTATCTTCCGTAAGACATTTAAGTACTTGTCATGTTATAGTCCAGAAAAAGGTTGAGGCCAGCGGTGCCTATAATGAAAAGATTCTGGCCTGGTTTATAACATCATGTCATTCAGAGGTATAGTTGTTGAACAACTTTGCACCAAAATTACACAGGCATCTTAAATTTCAGTGCAATTGGAAACTATCAAGTGTTTGATAAATTAGTCACAAATGTTAAACTGGGAAGACAAACAAATGTTAACTATAAGCAAGTTAAATATATTTCTTGCATTTTTAACCGACTACGACTATTATATTATTATTATAAGTATAAGCCTGCCATAAAACTAATCAGAATATTAACAGAGTTCAAAAAAGGAGGAGTTCGACAATTCGTCTGTTTTTTTTTTATAACGTCTTTCTTTATGAACTGATTTTGATGATTCTTTTTGCGTTGGGGTTAGTATAGTTTCGAGGTGGTCCCATTTTAATGAAATCGGTATTGAACTTTGGACTTTGAAGATACACCAGGGGACTCCTTAACGGCGAACAGCACGAATGTATAGATTCCGTTATTATGGTTATTATATCAATCCTTTAGGTACCTTGCAGTACAACTTAGCAAAATAATATGATATAGGTATATAAATATTAGTAAATATTTCATTTGTCACATAAAATTGTAAAATAAAAATCTTTTTTAAAAAAAACCGACTTTAAAAAGCAAGAAATAATGAATTATTGAAATGAATTATTTACTAATAGATTTTGTTATAGTACTTAACTAGGTTTTGAATTTTTGACTTGTTGATGCTACCAAAGATACTTTAATTAACGAACCCACATTTGTTGATAGTATATGTATGTTATATTCTGATATTAACAGTGAACCCAATTTGATCATTAAATTTTGTATCAATTTAAATGAAATAAATTATTATTTCAAGTAATCTGAATTCGGCGCGAGGTAAGATAGTATTGTAATGAAAATTTCAAGGACCACACTGTTTTTTCGTTAATTATATGATTGATACCGTCTATCCCTTAATTGAAAGTTAAGTGACACTCATTTAGACATCCTCTAATCAGAACCACATGTTATTAAGAAGTAGCCTCTTTAATTGAAAGTTAAGTGACACTCATTTAGACATCCTCTAATCAGAACCATATGTTATTAAGAAGTAGCCTCCTTAATAGAAAGTTAAGTGACACTCATTTAGACATCCTCTAATCAGAACCATATGTTATTAAGAAGTAGCCTCCTTAATTGAAAGTTAAGTGACACTCATTTAGACATCCTCTAATCAGAACCATATGTTATTAAGAAGTAGCCTCCTTAATTGAAAGTTAAGTGACACTCATTTAGACATCCTCTAATCAGAACCATATGTTATTAAGAAGTAGCCTCCTTAATTGAAAGTTAAGTGACACTCATTTAGACATCCTCTAATCAGAACCATATGTTATTAAGAAGTAGCCTCCTTAATTGAAAGTTAAGAGACACTCATTTAGACATCCTCTAATCAGAACCATATGTTATTAAGAAGTAGCCTCCTTAATTGAAAGTTAAGTGACACTCATTTAGACATCCTCTAATCAGAACCATATGTTATTAAGAAGTAGCCTCCTTAATTCAAAAGTTAAGTGACACTCATTTAGACATCCTCTAATTAGAACCATATGTTATTAAGAAGTAGCCTTCTTAATTGAAAGTTAAGTGACACTCATTTAGACATCCTCTAATCAGAACCATATGTTATTAAGAAGTAGCCTCCTTAATAGAAAGTTAAGTGACACTCATTTAGACATCCTCTAATCAGAACCATATGTTATTAAGAAGTAGCCTCCTTAATTGAAAGTTAAGTGACACTCATTTAGACATCCTCTAATCAGAACCATATGTTATTAAGAAGTAGCCTCCTTAATTGAAAGTTAAGTGACACTCATTTAGACATCCTCTAATCAGAACCATATGTTATTAAGAAGTAGCCTCCTTAATTGAAAGTTAAGTGACACTCATTTAGACATCCTCTAATCAGAACCATATGTTATTAAGAAGTAGCCTCCTTAATTGAAAGTTAAGAGACACTCATTTAGACATCCTCTAATCAGAACCATATGTTATTAAGAAGTAGCCTCCTTAATTGAAAGTTAAGTGACACTCATTTAGACATCCTCTAATCAGAACCATATGTTATTAAGAAGTAGCCTCCTTAATTCAAAAGTTAAGTGACACTCATTTAGACATCCTCTAATTAGAACCATATGTTATTAAGAAGTAGCCTTCTTAATTGAAAGTTAAGTGACACTCATTTAGACATCCTCTAATCAGAACCATATGTTATTAAGAAGTAGCCTCCTTAATTGAAAGTTAAGTGACACTCATTTAGACATCCTCTAATCAGAACCATATGATATTAAGAAGTAGCCTCCTTAATTGAAAGTTAAGTGACACTCATTTAGACATCCTCTAATCAGAACCATATGTTATTAAGAAGTAGCCTCCTTAATTGAAAGTTAATGACACTCATTTAGACATCCTCTAATTAGAACCATATTAAGAAGTAGCCTCCTTAATTGAAAGTTAAGTGACACTCATTTAGACATCCTCTAATTAGAACCATATTAAGAAGTAGCCTCCTTAATTGAAAGTTAAGTGACACTCATTTAGACATCCTCTAATCAGAACCATATGTTATTAAGAAGTAGCCTCCTTAATTGAAAGTTAAGTGACACTCATTTAGACATCCTCTAATCAGAACCATATATTATTAAGAAGTAGCCTCCTTAATTGAAAGTTAAGTGACACTCATTTAGACATCCTCTAATCAGAACCATATGTTATTAAGAAGTAGCCTCCTTAATTGAAAGTTAAGTGACACTCATTTAGACATCCTCTAATCAGAACCATATGTTATTAAGAAGTAGCCTCCTTAATTGAAAGTTAAGTGACACTCAATTAGACATCCTCTAATCAGAACCATATGTTATTAAGAAGTAGCCTCCTTAATTGAAAGTTAAGTGACACTCATTTAGACATCCTCTAATCAGAACCATATGTTATTAAGAAGTAGCCTCCTTAATTGAAAGTTAAGTGACACTCATTTAGACATCCTCTAATCAGAACCATATGTTATTAAGAAGTAGCCTCCTTATTCGCTATGATTGAATTCATACGTAACAATGCGCGTTACGATAACTGTCGTATACAGAATGGCATTACTCAAAAAATCATGAAGTAATCGTAACGCACCGTGTTTGGCCATAGCTAATAAGGACCCAGGTGTTAGGGTCTACTAGTAAGGGTCCTAGTCTTCGTATCTATCATTAAAACTAGTAGTAATACAGTTAGTATAGTAAGTAGTCTTAGACATAATATTAGATTACAGCATTATGTGGATTTAGATAAAGAAAATACGTGCAAATACTCCATTAATATGTTAATTATTTTTTAATAGGTAGGTATTGGTTGCTATTAAAGGTCCTAGATAATAGAACAACTGCCTAAGTCAATTTTTAATTATTTACCGGTTTTTATAAAATTCTAAACAAGTAAAAGAAGTATTTTAGTCGATATCCCAATTTCTTTCTAATTTTTATAATTTAAAGCGATTCTTTCCTGTGGATGTGCTAAAACGGTGACACAGAAGTGACAATAAATTATTTTTTTAAGAAAACTGCTTACCTTTTTCTATTGCGTAAGGTATATGATATAACGTTGGTGAACTTTACTTCCAGTAAAGCTTTTAGATTAACGAGTTAGCATAATTGCAGCGCTGTTAGCGGACAAATTCATAAAAAGTACATTTCTTATACAAAAACAACTTCAAATGTACAATGGAGCTGCAAGTGTATCGAATGACCTTCACGCTCCTTTAGGATTATAGTGGTGATTTTATTTAGTAGTTTATTATTTTTATTTATGATTTCTCTTTTGTCGGTCTGTATTTAAAGTTAAAAAGAAATGTTTAAGCTATCATCATCATCATCTCAGCCTATACTTGTTTACTGCTGAACATAGGCCTCCCCCAATCGCTTAGTTATAAAAGCTATAAATTTGAATTCATATCGGTGCAGGAAATTAGTAAGTCGCATACATACGTATGAAGCTAATTATCACAAGTTATAGGGACAATACCAATCAAGGATATGGTATTTCCAATAGTTCAATCCATTGGCAATGACTGTTGATTTCACGCGGCACTTGCCTCTGTGACGTCGCGCCTTTGACATGAATAATATAATAAGCACGCTTTACCTAATCCATAATACCGTTATTTTAGAGTCATAAGGCCGCGCAATATCGTAGTCATTCGTCGAGTATCGGTGGGTACCTCCTTCCAATACTAAAGGTATGTACGTAACATGTATCCCGTGGTTACCAGAACCATGTATTTACTTTGTAGCACAATAAATAACTGAATGACTTTGATTTCGTTAAAGAACTAAATTCCACTGGAGCTATTATGATTTTTCACATATGATTTTTACTCGGCCTATTCGTCGCCAATATCCGGTCACGCAATAGTATTTGTCATTGATAATGTATTTCTTGGTAACGATATGCGTTATCCATATTTTGCAAGTGACATTGTGTTCCTTTTGAAAGCAGGCGCCACGATTAAACGTATCTTAAGTAGCTATTGTTATGATTGACGTCACTCAACGTCTACCCAGCAACCCTGATTGCCATGAACTGAGTGACATCTGCTACACCCTACCGCACCCCTCAACCAACCCCCGGCACAATTCGCAGACTGTCTGTTAGTCTGGTTTTGTTCTGCTTTTACTGCGTATGAGAGACTGTAAATATTCCGTGAAGATGACAAAGATAAGCAATTAAAGTTTCCTATTTGTAGTCCACTAGCGTTTATACAACTAAATTTGACCGAGGTCTTTTTTACTTATTTCTATTTTTGGAACAATGTCAATGCCAAAGTTGCTAGCGTTATGCTGACAAACAAACGGACGAGGATCGCCTTTGGTACAGTATACATACGTGTATACTCTTTAGTTTTTCTGTTGATTACTATGAAATAGATTGTCTTATATATTTCCTATATTTTGAACAGCTAGATCTAGTAATCATAGCATTCGAGGCATTGGAGTAGAGGCCAGTGGTTGCAGAATTATGTAAGATACAGAGAAGCTTGTAGCTTTGTTACAGGTAAATTTAATTATTGCGTTAATCGCCATCGAATTTCCACTCCACCATATTTAGTTCAATCTAAATTCTAGAACAAAGTTACGGTACTGATAACTTATCGTTACACGCATAGTCTGGTTGCATTTAATTGATATAATCCTTATCTACATCGTGTCATAATTATTATGTGATTGTAGAACTGCGATATGAGTAATGAAATTATAATGTAGGAGTGGGCTTATCTTTACTCTTACTTGTTAAACCGGATCGTACACTTATTTCCCTATTTATCGATAGACGTTACATTGAAGAGACCTCTAAATCTGTTATTTTAAATTCACCAAATACTTAAAAGATTGCATAAACTGACCCAAACTTTTCTTCCATTCAATTGCAATTTAAGATACTTGAGGCGCTCGTAGCGCTGTGCGACTACGGTGTTCTTACCCATTACCAAGGTTAAACAGCGGGTCTCCCTGCTTCGGAAGGCACGTGAGACCGTTGGTCCCGGTTACCACTTAATGTAGTAGTCGTTAAGCCGAGTTGGAAGCCTTATAGGCTTGATAAGTTCTAACATCAGGTGGCCACAAACTTGCCTCTACCAAACCGCACTGGGTCCGCGTGGTGGAGTATGACCTAATCTCACTCACCTCGATTTGTGAGAGAATTTATATATATATATATATATATATATATATATATATATATATTATATAGAGAAATTATGTATATACAAGCTGTAACATAATAAACGCAAGACCTCAGACACCCCGATTAGAGAATTGCTTCATCAATTCAAAACAATAACCACATTTCCAAAATTAAAGGTTTTACCCCTTTTTTAAGCACTTTTATACCCCAATTATCAATGAAATTTGCACGTGTATGTGTCCGATTTGAGAAATACGGTTTAGGAATGCATTTGAAATCTCCTTATTGCTCTGAATCAAGAATAAGTTTATTTTTTTATAGCGCACTGAAGGAGTAAATGCATTTTTTGAAAATTTAAAAAAAATGTAAGATGCATTAAAAATTGTTGGAATCAACTCAGTTACCGATTTAGAACTAACTACATTCAGGTCTTGCGTTTATTAAGTTATATCTTGTATATATATATATATTTATTTATATATTAATATTATTAAGTCACTTTAACATTGGCACAGTGACATTTACTGAACCTAATGTATCTCAAACCGCAATGAAACAACATCTTTGTTTGCATCTCATATTTATGTGCTTTCTAGAACTTTCTCCTGACCTCTACTCATTCATAGCGTCTTTGCGAGCGTTTCATTGACCTCCCTCGTTCCCAGGCTCACGAACTTGGAGAACATTCTGCATAACATGTACACTTGCGGTGTTCTCACCGACTTGCTTTACAATGGGAACGGAAAGCTGCTCGTTGGGCTGTGGAGGAACGTTCAGTATGAAACTCAAACTGTCCAAGTTATGGTTCCTGAACATATTACGCATTACTTCAATCTTGCCGATAGGTTGGTCCTTTTATTGTGTAACCTGGTTTAATTAGATTGCCACCTTGTACGTATCGTATATTAGCAAGGTGATAATGTAATGGAACCGCGAAGTAGTTGCAGATTATAGTATTTAATAGTAATGCCTAGGAAAGATTTAACAGACGACTTGTCCTCTTCTATATGCCTCTCTTCTCTTATTTGTAAAAATACTAACTCATAATAAATAATACCAGGTATTTAGTCCTTCCTGTAGACCCAAATGTAAAATAGGGATTGAACGAACTGAGTTTTAATGTTTAATTTTATTAAACTCTTAAGTGTTCTAAACAGAATATGTCTAACTCTCGAGTTTAATGTTAGTGAAGGTTATAAATGATGTATTAGGTATCTACTTAGATATTTCGGCTCCTTATGTTATATTAAACTATTCTAAGGCCATGATATGACTTTCAAATTCATAATTGTTTTTCAACTGTGGTCTTTACTGCATAGTTAGTTATCTGACCTCGAACTTTGACATACTTGTAGATAAATTATTTAATATACGACCGTCTTTGGAACGTTCTCGACTTTTCCATGGTAATTATTAAAGTCATAAATACAAAGACAATTAATTTAAATGTTTTTCTTATAACTGGCGTTTTCTTAACGCTTACTGATTATTTCGAAGGTCATCCAAACGTACTCCAAATATATCCTCTAGCTAGTTTCATTTTCGTTACGTTAAAAATACCTAACTCTTATTTTTTATGGCTAAGCACTGCTACATTTTTAACCGACTTCAAAAAGGAGGAGGTTCTATGTTCGGTTGTATGTATGCTTTTTTTTTATTATGTATGTTCAGCGATATTTCCGTCAATTGTGGACCGATTTTGATAAATTTTTTTTGCATTGGGTTCAGTATATCTCCAAGGTGGTCCCAAATTAATTTTATTGACATTGGACCTTGGACTTAGAAGATACACCAGGGAACTCCTTAACGACAAACAATAGGCATGTGTAAATTGAGACATTATGGGTATTACGTCAATCCTTTGGGTACCCTACTATAGAATAATTCACTGGTCACTTAAAATTGTAAAATAAAAATCTTTTATAAAAAAAGGTAAACCGACTTCAAAAAGCAAAAAAATAAATATTTGAAGTCGGTGCCAAGTAATCGACTGCACCAACCAGCACCGAATTCAAATATTTATTTTTTTGCTTTTTGAAGTCGGTTTACCTTTTTTTATAAAAGATTTTTAACTGTGATACTTTACTGCATTCAACGTGTATCAAATGTGTTGATAGTTTTAAAGTGCGTGTTTCTATCTAGGAAAACATTAACCTATACGTTGATATCATGGGCTTCAAATATAACGAAACCATAGTGGGTGTACATATATATACTCCATTTGTCTATTCCTCTAGTCTTATATTTGATCTCCTTATCAATAATTCAATAAATACTTCAGTTAACCTTATCAACATCAAGATGATAGGATTAAATTGAACTCCTACGCGTTGACACCTGCAAATACCACTTTTGATATCTCCGATATTGTATTGAAGTGTTTACATAAACGTTAGTTAGATATTTCCTTATAGAGTAAACGCAATAAACTATTAACCACACAGTAATTTTTACTGTTGACTGTTATAAGTTACTCTCTAATTACTGTGGCTTTACCATCAATTACTAATGAATGTCTTGCCTGTGAGCCTCCAAACCGGACCTACTAGCACAGGCGGCGCCACAAGACATATCACAGATTTTGTCACCCTAAGCGCGAGATAAGTTTGTCGTACGTGCATGCATGGTGTGCCGTGACTAAAGTTTGACATGAGTATAAGAATTGTATTGACATAGACACGATTATTTTGACTAGGATCTCGTAATGTAACAGAATTTTAGTAGTTGATAAAACAACAAATGTTAATAAGTAGTATAGATCATTCATTTAGAAGACACTCCTTCTACCCTCTGCTAATTGCTTTCAGTTAAGTGTTCTGCTTAGGGCAGGGTAATAGGGCTAGCTAGGGCGTTGCGTGGGACTAAATTTTGTCATACTTAAGTCAAAATAGTGCCATCCTAGCACGTTAGACAGAACGTTTCCCATACCTATAGCGGTAAAGTCCGTAACGTCCGCCCGAGCTAGACCTGCTGGTAGGTGGTTGAAAATTTGTGGGCGCCTCTTTAATGATCCATACCCACTTACATAGTGGTAAAACTGACTAATTGTAGGGGGCTGAAGTCAAAAGGTATATTCGCCTGTAGAGTCTGCGTCACATTGCGAAGTGTGACGTTATTGTTCGCAAATGTATACCCGCCTGTATATCGTGCCATAACTACGGGTTATCAGTAGCCGAGCCGGGCTTGCGTGTTTTCCGTTCAGTCATTCCATAGATTTCGTGACACGAGGACGTGTGAAAGTGAGTTTATTTTAGTTTAGTGTTAAATTAATAGTCTAGTAGGTACCTAGTTAATTCATTCAGTAAGGGCCGATTTTTAGACATCAAATTAAGTTAGTTGTATAAATAACTAATTAAATTGTTTCACTTTTATTCAGTGGTTATGTTTTAGTAATTTTTATCTGATAGTTGAATATCATTCCTCAGTTAATTTAAAGTAATACTAACAATCCTGGTTTTTAAAAGATATTTTATTAACTGCATAGACTGCTGTACCAGCTTATTAATTTTTAAATGTTTCTAACTCCCTACACTTGCACATAAGTCATTTTTTAGAAATGTTCCTTTTTCTAGTACCAAAATTGTCTATTTAGTATCAGAAAAATAACGCTAATATGATTTAAAATTGCAAATTAAAATATTAATTTAATGTTTTAATTTGTAAATTTAGTATATTTCCGCGTTATAACCAGACTGTGTGAGAATATTTGGACGGCTTTTAGATTCTATTTATATCACTCACTAGGTATACTACCTGTCTCTCGTAACTAGAAAGGTAGATAACTAAAATACTAAAAGATAAAACGATTATCGTGGATAACATGATGCCCCATATTGCAATCACAAATTGCCAGACATAATTAATACTGACTAAGCTAATCAGCTGATAAACAAGTGGATTTTATTGCTATATGCGGATATATATGTAATAAGCTTATTTAAAGGCTACGAATTCAAAGAATTACTAAAATATATTCTTCTAGATCTTTTTGACCTTTGGACATATGTTTTATCACATTAAAATTTACCTCATATGCATTATAGACTACTAGTTTTTGCCCGCGACTTCGTCCGCGTTAACTTTAGATAGGAACCTAACATTTTTGCGCGATAAATATATCCTGTGTCAGTACAGCTAATGAATTATCTGTTCGCCAAATTTCATCTATATCCGTTCAGTCGTTTTTGCGTAACTGAGTAAAAAACATCGAAACATACAAACTTTTACATTTATAATATTAGTAGGATTTTCCTAATGTTTGCTACCTACGAGATTTTCATACGACTTTCCTGTGGAATCTTGTAAGGCACAAATGACGCGTTTTCCTAAGAAAATGTTGAAATTTGGCCACTAAGAAATCCCATACTCATTCGCCTTAACTCATGCTCACGCAGTTCTCATTCAAGTTTTTTACTGCCCATCTTAAATGGTTGCCTAGACATTCAAATAGTTGTTAATTAAAGCTATCTCTAAAGGAAATCAAACCCTAAGTAAAAGAAATAACGTTGAATTTCCATTTAAAATATTCAGCCAACTCTATCATTAATGTACTTTTATCACCATGCAAATATAATCCGTAACGTTACACTAATAAAGTTCAATTTTGTTCCAGTTTCAACAGGATGCCTCTCCAGCTGACGAAACCCGCGCCCCAGTTCAAGACCACGGCAGTGGTGAACGGAGAGTTCAAGGACATCGCACTCTCAGACTATAAGGGCAAATACGTCATTCTGTTCTTCTACCCCCTAGACTTGTGAGTATCACGATCCAAATTCGTTCAGCTTTACGTAAAGCTCCCTATCGCAATAACTTCAGATTTTCTTTTTCGTAATTTTTGGAAAAAATACCATGGGTTTGTGGAGGGAAGTTCAGGAAGAATTATTTTGGCGTGGAGGAAAAAAGGAGGAAATTAAACGAAAAGCTTAGAATATATTTTTTCTAAGACGAAAATATTTTTTTGTTGTAAATAGGAATCAGTCGTTTGCTTTCGCGCTCGCTACAATTGGTTTTAAGTATTTAAAAGGCGACACGTAAATTAATAACATTTTTTTCGCAATTTTGGACAATTTCTTTAAATATGTGTGTGTGTGGGAGACAAAAGGAGCAAATTAATTAGTAGATAACCTTATCTTAGTCGTTGCTTACGCACTCGCTAAAATTAGTTTATATTTCGACAAAGCGTCATCTTTGAAATCAATATACACAAATTAAAACTATATTTAACTAAATTACTATAAAAATGGTTTAATTTAATCATAAACTTCAACTGGAGACATTGCGCTGTACAAACTAGTGGCACTTGGACAGTCAAGTGTTTTATCTATACATATAATAAAACCGAGCCGAATCTGTCTGTACATTGAATATTTTCGTACACTTCCTTATCGATATAGAGGCCGAAACAATTTTTTTGGAATTATTGTCTGTGTCTGTCTGTCTGTCTGTCTGTCTGTCTGTCTCTTTGTGTTTCAATCACGCAAATACTACCGAACAGATTTCCATGAAACTTGGTATGATAATAACATATACTCTAACTTAAAATCTAAGATACTTTTCATCCCGGAAAATTCAAGCAATCCCGTATTATTGCGGGATAAGCCATAAAACTTATTATTTTAATGATGTTTAGTCGCGAGCTGCAATGTTACTTTAAAATGTGTGATTTCGCCTACTAATATTGAACTCGGGTTCGTCTTCTATCTATCTTCTGTATACATATAATAAAATTGTAACCGAGCCGAATCTGTACATTAAATATTTTCTGAAAATTTTAATTGAGGTATAACTTAAAATCTAAGATACTTTTCATCCCGGAAAATTCAAGCAATCCCGTATTATTGCGGGATAAGCCATAAAACTTATTATTTTAATGATGGTTAGTCACGAGCTGCATTGTACGTTAAAATGTGTGATTTCGCCTACTAATATTGCACTCGGGTTCGTCTCCTTACGAAGTAACTCTTCATCTTCTATCTTTCTTCTATACATCTATCCATCTATATCTATAAATTCGGAAAGTAAATAGATTTTATCCAAGGGGAAGGACATTCATAGACTATCTGTTATCTCAAAATAAAAACTTAGGAGTGTAAAATATACGCCAAAATAACGCGCACGAAGTTGCGGGCACAGCTAGTAGTAATTCAATAAACATCCATGATTGCCTCGTTAGTCTAGTGGCGAATACTGCACTTTGCGATCCCGAGGTCCTGGGCTGAAATCCTAGGTCAGACAAATATAATTTATCTATCGAAATATTCCCGGTATCAGTCCGGAGTTTAGAATTCTGCCCGGTATATGGCAACAGACTCTCCCCCTATTACATGGGACCTAACATCGTCGCCGAAAATTGGGTGCGCACAGTATACCTCTGCCACCCCCGCTTGGGGAATATAGGCGTGAAGGTGTTTACAAAATCCCAGATCTCTTATACAGGGAACAATCCGGTAGTCTGACTGGCGACGCCTGTGCTTATACCATAAGCCTATGACGTCAGATTCCTTGAATATGACACATCACATAGGTATGTCACATTGGCTTTTGAATTTAGTCAACAGGAAAAATTAGATCTACAGGAAAATTTCGACAGTAGGAATTCCCAGTGATTGTTTGTAATTTTAAATCACCTTCCTGTGGATGAATGGGACAGCATACTAATGTATTAAATAGTTAAAGAAGAAAGTTAAGTATCGAATAGTGTCTATACGTGTACAATTATACCTTTTTTTTTACTAAAATACTTATAAATATATATCTATAACACGTTCCATGCGTTTGCATTAGTGACGTCATTCTTATCCTTGAATCCGATATAAAGATGTTCAATACATCTTTTATTTAATGTATTATAACTTTATCTGTATTATTACACCAGATCCGTTGCGGGGTAGGCAGATAGTACTTAGTTCCAAATATAAAATCCTTCGTACTGACAAGATTTTGCTGATATTCTGAATTTGACTAGGTTCATGAATAAAGAAATGTTTTCTATAGCTCTCAACGAAACGGTTAAGAAATTTGGTGACCGGAAAATAAGACAATATTTATTTTTAATTTACCTTCAGTGAATCTAAATACATTTCAATGGAACACAATAAGCTTTTAAATAAAATTGTTTTAATGATAGGTGATTAAAGATAATTCGCCTTCAAATATGCAAAGAATATCATTAGCAGCATTGTATAACGATAGATGGTTCACATCGTAGAACAAATAATATTCTATGGGGTCCCATAAATGAATTGTTAACTACAGAACGTGCTCTGGGACTCCCAATATTGTTTTTGACGCATTAGTGAGGAGGAAAAATTTGTTGTGGATGTTTCTGACTACCTCGTATAATTATTTAAATAGATGTCAATTGCTATTTGCAATAAGACCGCCAACTATACCTATGTCACTTCACAATAACTAGGTCCATTGTAATGCATTTGGTTTACAGGAAAGATGGATAGAAATCTATCAGATACACAATTTTAAAAGCAAAATTGCTAAAGCAAATTGAAGAGATGTATGAACGTAGTTGAAGCAAAAGAGATATGACAGAATCGCAGTATGGGGCAAACTGTAGTATCTGCTTTAGAATTACGTTTTATAAATTTTGCAGTAATAAGGTAGTCTATATTTTTCAGGAATATAAATATAGAATACCGATACCTCATATCGGGATTCCATATTTATATTTCTCGTTGAGTTTCATAAAATCTCTTTAGGGGAAAATAATGTTTTTATAAAAATAGTCCAGTAATTTTGCTTTTTCTAATTTACACCGTCACGCCTATATTCTCTAAGCGGGGGTGGCAGAGATGCACTGAGAACACCCACTTCTCGCCGACGATGTTAGGTCCCATGTAATAGAGGGCGAACCTATTGCCATATATCGGGCACAATTCCAGACTCCGGACTCAATTCTGGAAAGTTTGGATTTAAACCAAGCCCTCGTGATCACCAAACGATTTACCATTAGATCAACGAGGCAGCCTTTTCCGCTTTTTTATATTATATTATATACTGTCTGTATGCCTGAAAGATAATAAAGTTTTCTTGTAATTATGATGAAGAGAATTCAACGGTAATGTTCAGTTCATAATCTATAACAGTCTTAAAAATATTTACAATGAGAACAGGCAGTGAGCCTGGGCGTCTCTATGTTAGTATATTTAATAATAGGTGTACTAAATTTGTGGTATAAGAAAGATAATTTCTTGCATAAGAAATGCTAATTTAAACCTTGAACCCACCTTATATAGTCCTATCGCAACCGGTTTTAATTCCAACTCATTACACACAATGGCGAACTCGCGAGAAATTGTATATATATTCGCCAGTTAAATTTTACAGTTTATCTTGATGCAATTACGAGAATTTCATTGAGTTAATTAACCTAAGTATGCTGTGGTAAACGATTTAATGATTTTGGACTAGCTACAACATCTCGTCCGATTTGTTGTCCGATAAGTTCGAATAGACAAGGTCAAGCGGTTCTAATGTAGTACCGAATGGATGAACTTGCGTGACGATATCGATAGAGCCTTAATTAAAAATATATTAACCGAAACATAGTTTGGATGTAATGCCTAGCGATTATTGTAAACAAATTTGTCTACGTTGACACTCGATACTTTATCAAGTTGATGGGAGGAAGCGAAATAGATGGGCGAAAAAATCTTTTCTTCTTACAAGATTCTATTAAACTTGCAATGCTCGTATGTCTGTCTGTTTTTCCGGTTCAACTCTTATAATCCATATTTCAATCACTTGCGAGTAGCCGATTAAGCCGTAATTTAACCAACGTATGTTAGTTTGATTACAATAAATAATATGGTACCGTAGAGCTGGTCTGATGATGCAGTCGGCAGGTGGCCATAGGAAAATACCAACTACACAACACAACCGCATCGTGTTTGGGCTCATTGGATTGGCTTGACTATTACTGTGGACCAAGATAGTGTCCAGGGCCTGACGTGTGCCGGAAAGTGGCAATGGGAACTCTTCAACTAAGCAAGATATCTCCCTAGTGCTTTTGCAATAAAAACTTGTTTTTAAAAAGATCTGTTTAAATTAAAATTATTCTCTAATAAATTTAAAATTCTTATATACTGATTCGTTCTGTTCTTAGATTTACGCGAATATTACTCATAAAATAAAACTATTTTTCGGATTTTATCGCGGTTATTTTTGATTTTTTAAGTTCCCGACGTTTCGAGTGCTTTGCAACACCCATGGTCACGGGAAGGACTGAGGTGTTAGACGTCCAAAAGGCATAGTTGGTCTGGGGTACCCTCAAACTTCTGAATTATTTTTGTTGGTCTAATCTACGCTGAATGAGCTCACGGTGTCTCGAGGCCTTGCAGTGTTATGCTTGGTTTTGGATCTGATTATATTAATTACCGGATCCCAAGTCGATAGAAGCACCCAGCTATCTTCTGTATTGAAATTAGGATGTTTTTAATTTCAATAGCCTCGCGAACCATCCTTGGTAGAAATCGGTATTCTTTCACGAGGATTTGTAATTTGAGCGACGGTGTTTTAGGTCAGCTATGTGTTCTTAAATCCGAGTTTTTACCGGTCTTTTTGTTTGTCCTATATAAGAGAGACCACATTCACAATCGAGCTTGTATACTCCATCTTTAGAGTGATGTGACACTTGGTAAAAATTGACTGATCTTCGGCGGCTTATAAAATGTTTTAATTGAAGCACGCTTCAAGGTTCTTTTATATACATAGTATAGTTATATTAATGATATCCATCTTCGTTCTTCGCTTTGCTATAAATGGTGGCAAAGTTCGAAGCTTATCTATATCGTATATTGAATTTATAGTCGGCTGTTTATCTATAACCATATAGTTTTCAGAACTATTGTCTTTTATTGACATAACACCGCAGACCTTGATAAGATATTGGCTTTTTATTTATATCACACGATTTCTTTACATAAATGTATGATATGCTAATGTAGTCTCTCATGATCTATGGAGTCATTTTCTTTTGATGAAGTTGGCACTTCAAGAAAATCAACGTGACTAGACCAAAATTTACGGGGTTATAATATGATAATATATACTGAAAATTGTTGCATTTGTCTAAGCAACTTTTGCTCTACATTTTTTTTATTTATCGCTAATTAGTTTTTACCTTTCTACATGTAACGGTATAGCGTATACTAAGTGGTAAAAAAGAGGTAAGTATGTTGTACGCTCTA
The DNA here is from genome assembly GCA_905147815.2 of Phalera bucephala. Classification (NCBI taxonomy): domain Eukaryota; kingdom Metazoa; phylum Arthropoda; class Insecta; order Lepidoptera; family Notodontidae; genus Phalera; species Phalera bucephala. Next base: position 36,071,546 of record LR990617.1, read on the forward strand.
TATGATAATATTTAAATAAAAGTTATATAGCTCTTACTTGTACAGCTGACTGCCTTGTTGGTTTTGCGAATAATACATGTAACTAACGAAGTCCTGGGTGCAAATCCTAGGTCAGACAAATGTGGTTTTTCTATCGAAAAATAGTCCGCCCCCTTGGGAAATGTAGGCGGGACTGCGTTTTTTTTATCGTTGCTGTAAGGCAGAGCTTCTTTGTAGCCCAGACAATACACGTGTCGACTCTTTGCCCTTATTAATTTGCTCTCCACAAGGGTACCTCACCCTACACCTACAAATTGAGCATCTGATAGAATGAACTTTTGTGGGAAAGTGAAAAAAATACGTCATTGTAAATCAAAAGTTCTTTAGAACGACGTGTGAATGCAATAACTTTCGGCATGATACCCCAATTCCAGGTCGGTCTGCATAAGTACGGGCTTTCAACCGCGTTTCGAGCCGCCCAGTGCTGTAGCGAATTCAGCCATATCTCAAATAAATTAAGATGATTTTCAAAGTGTGTGTTGTCTGTCCTCAGCACGTTCGTGTGCCCGACCGAGATCATCGCGTTCTCGGAGCGCGCCGATGACTTCCGTAAAATCGGCGCCGAGGTGATCGCCGCCTCCACCGACTCGCACTTCACTCACCTCGCCTGGATCAACACACCACGCAAACAGGGTCAGTTAACATACATACTACTTTTAAAATAAAAGGTATCCCCACTAGGGATTATTCCCGTGTCGTGGATGCGTTTACAGACATAAAATTCACATACACGAACGCCCAAATCGAAACAAATATCCCGTGCAGGAATCGTATCGGCGAGTACTCGATCCTGTGGACATGTGGCTTAAGCTCTTTACCACATGATGAAGCCGTCTTGTCTGTTAGAATAGTAGGATCTCACTATGGCTTATTATATCTCTTCTATATACCTGCTTGCATGCATATTATGGAGAAGTCTAGTTGTATTCTACTCAGCAGATTGGCACTAACACACTGTATCTGATCTGAACTGATCTACCAAGTTTTTGTCTCCCGCTTTGCAAAGGAGGGAGTGGAAATTTATTTTTTCCTTCTCCTGATTTCCCCGGGACACTCCACGGCTCAAACCTTGGAGTCATCAAATGAGACCATTATGGATCCTGGCTTACGGGAGTTACTGTGGTGGGAATGTGTGGTTTAGTCTCATTAAAAAAACTCTATATTTGAAATAGCTTATTTTGAGGAGTAAGTTTAAATGACCATATCCTTGATTGGACGGAGCTTCTAGCTTCAATTTTGTACACCGCCTAGGGACCGTATACTTTAGCTTATTTTACATAAATTTCTACTGGATACCTTAACCAATTCCTAAAAAAGGGTCTTAACCGTGACAGAGTGCTCCTATAACTCTATGTTAGCCCGAGCACTTCGACGCGCGAACGTAGGGTAAGAGTTCTGTTTCTACGGATTGGGTTTCGGAATCCTAATTCGACGGTCCCATAGAACAAAGTTACACATGCCAAACAAAATAAATGACATTTGCAACTTTCGTGGCCGTCGGTAAGGTTATTTATGCGAAATGTAAATAGTGGATACTTACGAAATGTAAACTTATATAAAGTTTGTTCGTTGGACACGTGGAATTATTTTGCAAAATGTTATTTTTGCAGGCGGCCTCGGCCCCATGAACATCCCCATCATCAGCGACAAGTCGCACCGCATCGCGCGCGACTACGGCATCCTCAACGAGGAGACCGGCATCCCGTTCCGCGGCCTCTTCATCATCGACGACAAGCAGAACCTGCGCCAGATCACCGTCAACGACCTGCCTGTCGGAAGGTCCGTATCACACACACACGCACACACGAACACACGCGCACACGAACACACGCGCAAATTTGCACACACACGCACATGCACACACACGCACATACATATGCACACACGCACATACACATGCACACACGCGCACACAGTTACGGTTGTTTCCTAAGCGGCAGAGTTTGGGCCTGTCGGAATGTCAGTAACACAAAGACGGTCACGCCCGTTTCCTAAGCGGGCAGGGTAGGACAAATTTTAATTGTAAAAAAAATTAAGTTATAATTAAAATATTCCGGATTTCGTCGCGGCTTATTTGTGGTTTTAGGGTCCGATGTTTCGAGTGCTCTACAGCACCCATACCACGGAAGGGACTGAGGCATTTGACGTCCAAAAGTCATTGTTATTCCGCAATATCTCAGGGGTATTAATTTAATTGCAAATGAAATTTCAATTGATTCATCCTACAATAAAAAAAATGCCCAACACTGCTAAGCGGGGATGGTAAAGTTGTACCACATTTCACATACCTCCTTATTATTTGGGACCTAACATCGTTATATCCCCGCCCCTTGTCTGGTTGGGTTGTGGTTGATTCTGGAATTATGCCTGGCAAAGATATAGTGATGCCCTGGACTGTTACTAATTTTGTCTTGATTGATAAATGATAAACCTCGATAACACTTTATCCGACCTGAGTTGAGTTCAAAAACTCAGGACCTCATAATCGTCAGCCAAACCATGCGCCACTTATCAACTAGACAGGCTGTATAATAGATTTCTATATCAAATATTTAACCAGGCCCCTCATTTTGATCCGTGGGTCCGGATTATTATTGTGAGTTATCAATACAAAACTTTGGGATGCTTCTTTTTGTTTTACTTACAAGATAATTTTTATTATAATCTTTATCATTACGGTAAGATATTTCCATGGTAGACAGGGGAGTACAGAGTTCCAACAGATGTCTTATACAGATCTTTCTCGCTTCCTCTATTTTCTTAGTTCGTCCCGCACATTCGACGATTATGGCGTCTTGACTTGCCTATCATATAGGACTATTACTTTCTTCTTTTCTGACTATTATTATCTTCTTTCGATATACGGTATATACGAGTCGCCAGGTCATAATAAAACTGAAATTCAAAATAACCTATTTTAATACTTTGTGAGCTAAACATAAAAACAACATAAAATTTATATCTTTATTACTTAACCTTTGTCGGCAGTAAGTGGTTTAAATAACTACTGGCGCGATAAGTGATCTTATTCATTCACGGGCTTATTGAATGATACCGCTATCAGCTGGCCAAACATGCCGATATGTGACATGAATATTTTATGGGGTACTGAGATCGCAAATAATAGAATACACGCCGTCACGAATACATACATTTTCTAAGCGGGGGTGGCAGAGGTGTACTGAGTATACCCACTTTTCGCCAACGATGTTAGGTCCCATGTTATAGGGAGCGAGCCTGTTGCCATATATCGAGCACAATTCGAGACTCTGGACTCATACTGGAATTTTTCGTTAAAAAACTACATTTGTCCGACCTAGAATTTGAACCCAGAACCGCGTCATCACAAAGCTATGCGCTTTGCCACTAGACCAACGAGGCAGTCATAGCATAATAATAGAATAGAATGGAAAAAAATTGCGAGGGGCAAAGGCCCAGCAGTGGGGCAATAATCTATCTGTATCATCACGCCAGATCCATTGCAGGGTGGGCCGAGAGTACAGAGACCGGTTCTTTCCTTACAGGCCTCACTGGCTTTCTCCACTCTCATAGTTCGTCTCATACACGCTCGCCGGTTACGGAGACCTTTGATGTGCCCTTCAGATAAAACTATTATGTCCCGTAACAATCATGCCTCGCTCTAGTGGCGCATAGTGCGGGTGACGATCGCAAGGTCTTGGCTTTGAATCGTAGATCGAACAAAGTGTGCTTTTACAGTTGAAAAAAAAAGTCCGGAGTCAGACCACAATTATATTAGCTCCTAAAATACCACCCCACACAGTACACATGATTCTCAATTTATATAATATGTATTATAATATACATTCAGCTGATTATACAATGAATGTCGCCCAGTCAATTGTCAGATATGTGATAAAACTATCGACCGCTAGCCATCATTACTGCTATTCACGCGGTATGTGTGGTTTGTAACTACACGATAAAATTACGTATGTATTGTTAAAGCAAACACAATTTAAAAGAAAAACAAAAACATAAACCGTCACCGCCATATTTCCCAAGCAGAATGCAAATGTGTATTGCGTACATATCGCCGACAGTCTCAAGTCCCAATGTAAGTAGTGAGCTTATTGTCAGTATATCGGGCTCAATTCCACATAACAACTAACCTGTAGTTTATGGAAACACGCAAAATCGCCACGAAATTGACGAAGCGACCGTCCATCAACAATCAGTCCCATCTCTTCCCTGAACTCGGGTAGACACAAATATCTTATCTATCTTCATAAGCCGATGCCGTTCCTCCTGGAGGTGCCCTCGAGCAAGTTGCTTGGCCTTCTGGCTCGAGCGTAGTGGTTGCACGCTCGCCCTTTTATCCGTCATTCATCATGTCATTCACACATCCCACAAAACGAGTATATCATCCACTGGTAGGAAAGATGGTAATCCTTTACCAATAATCACAATTTCCTTCTACCCACAGGTCTGTAGAAGAGACCTTGCGTCTCGTCCAGGCATTTCAGTTCACAGACAAGAATGGAGAAGTCTGCCCTGCCAACTGGCAACCCGGATCCAAGACCATCAAGCCCGACACCAAAGCCGCTAAGGAGTACTTCGTTGACGCCAACTAACCAGTACACCGAAGCACATGTCGTCAAATGCCTGTGTTGTTGACGAGGTTCACACGTTAACCATTAGATGGCACTACTATAGATTCTCAGTTTGAATCGCGCTAGTGAAATTCGCGACGGGTATTATTGCGGATTTAAAAACCTCGTTGCAACACTTACATTTATTTTAGTACACAATTTTTTTATTTACCATCTATGAATTGTACTTATTTACGAAATTTTAATATAAACAACCACCCTCTATTAAAAATGCTGATTTAATTCTGTTGAACAGAAGGAATTTGTTATGAGTACAATTCACGTTATTTTTTTACACATTTAGTAACTTGATTGCAGAAAACTGGAGTGAATAGTACACCTTGTAAGGAATCTCAGAATAGCGGACAGGTCTGTCAGTGCGACCAAGACCTTAAATAGAATTTTATTTCTTTTGATTAAAGCTTAAATTTGATGAAAAGTTCAGAGTAAGATATTTCTTTTGCGTCACCTTAAGGACCAATAATAACTTAACACTGATAGATCTGTGACTCCCTTTTTCTTACCGGACAATAATATAATGTAGGTGTTGTCAGCTCGTGATTTTAGTTTTACCTCAAGCTCAGAAACGTTATCAGTATTTAATGGAGATCCTATGTTGTATTCTAGAATCGAGGCTGTAATAAAAGCTATGTTAACATTTTTGTGTTTCATTTTAATTGATGATATTATTTTTTAAATTCTAGCAGCAGTAAAACGACGATATAATACTTTGGCAATGAAATATTTTAGGTTTCGTAAACTATAAATATAGAATTTGATTTGCCTGAAAATAAAAAGTTCTCTATCTCACAACTTTTTCATCCCGTAATTTTTTTTACATTATTTTGATGGGTACTTCAACCCAAAGAGAATATAATCACTTGCTTCAACGAATGTTCATGTTCATTCCCGTGGTGTCTAAAGCGATGAATGTTTTGGTTTTAACGCCATCTGTAGAAAAAAAAGTATCAAATTTAAAACTACAGAATAGCTTACCTAAGTCTACATGCTGAGACAGTTCATTATACTTATTCTAGATGGCGTTAAATTAAAATGTTCGAAATTCTTTACCTATTTCTTCCTAGAAGAAAATGTATGGTAACTTATGGGTTACTTTACTATTTACAATTACGAATATATTAAGTTTTTTTTAAAATATTGTATTTAAATTACTGTAATAACCACATTAAACATACATTGTTATATAACTCGGCTAATGAGTCACCTATCATTGAAGGAACGAAACTTATTTACTTATGTATAAGCAAATTAAAATAAATAAAGTTAATAACCTGGGTACTTTATTTTTACCAATAAAAATTGCATTATTAATAACAAAGTTATGACATTTCGTAATCCTTGGTTAGGACCACAAAACAAATATAAAGAGGAGTCTGCCTAATGCTTCGTGCCACCACCAGTATTGCGGCCGCCTGTTTTGTACAAATATCCATAGTATTACTCGCTTCAACTCGCTTGTTTTTGCTTCACCCCATCGAAACAAAACGAATCATTCCCGCTCTAGTTGACTCGACACAAGGACGTACCGCGGACGTACCTACCTTCGAAATTCAAAAAATACAAAATTAAGTTTGGAACAAGATGGAACTAAATTATTTGAGTGATTATGGAACTGGCAGTTCTTCGAATTCTGTAAGTTTTTATTTTATTTTTGTCGTGTCTATTTATAAACAAGTTACAACTTGTTTTTCATTAATTTTTACATTTAATTACGTCTTAGATGAATAGCATTACACATACCTCATACGCTTGTCTTTCCCGAAGTAATAACACCTGTGGTAGGCAAGAGGCGTACATAGTGCACCCACATTTCGTCGAGGTTTGGTCCCAAACCGAAGCGATTATGTCATTCTTCGGAGATTTAATTTCACATGGTACGTTTTTTTTAGAAAGACAAGACGTAGTTTTCCATATTATGTTTTCTTCGCCGCTTCTTCTGATGCCTCTCCAACTAGTAAAGGTAGGTTATCAATTTTTGGAATTCTTCCTTATCCTATGCGGCACGAAAGAGCTATGCCGTGCTAGCAGTTCCCGTCCACTCCCGGATGTTACAGACTTTCTGCGACCCACACGCCTTTTACCGGCAACTTTGCCCATCATAATGACCTGTAAATGAGGACATCTATCGTGCCAGAGCACGTGGAACTTCACCGCTAGCAAGTAACAATTCTGTATAGATTTTGAAAAACCTAGATGTGCGAGCTTGGATTTGAATCCTGGACCTTGTAAATACACGGCGAGCGTACTACACATATAAAGCATATAATTAAGATTTCTGTGGCTCTACCATTCTGGAATCTGGATATTTTTTCAGAAATCATATTGAGTTTTAGATGAAATTATTTGCATAATATGTGAACAATATACATTATTATTTAATATTTATGCGTGTTATGTTTTGTTATTGATATTTGTACATATTTTTAGCATGTGGGTAGATAAAAAACATCTTCATTCTTTTCCTAGTGCGGTACGAGAAATGTAGTTGAACGCTGTTATGCAATATGCCCTTTCAAAGATAAACTTGATGTTCAAAATTAAATTTTATGCAGGCGAGCTTAAGCATAATTTTTCTTGACTGCCAACTATATAATTGAAAGATTATCGCTTGAATAACATCGCTCGGGAATATGTACTTACCTACCCACTTTTTATTATAAAATTGGTTATAATATAACCAAATAGACCGTGTCTTTGCTGATTAAATCTGGAGTTTCCGTTACCGGCGATCTATGAGAGCGGAGAAAGACAGAGAGGCCTGTAAGGAAAGAACCTGTTGGAACAGTACCCTCTGCCTACCCCGCAAGGGATCTGGCGTGATGATATAAATAGATAGATCGGTACTGCTTATTAACCTTGTGGCGCATGGTGGAATTGGCAATTACGAAACCCTAGTTTCGAGTTTAAGGACAAGTTTAAGTTATTGGGGTCTTTTCCGGTGAAGCTGTAAAGGCCCCGCGGCCAAAAGCGTAGATCATTCACACAACAAGTTATTGAGGTTTTTCTATAAAAAAAATCGGAATCAGTCCAGATTTCGAATTGTGTTCGGTAGGTATAATGATAATAGGCTTGACCCGTATTACAATGGAATTTAAAATCGTCTGCGAAATGTACACGTCTCTGCTTACCACCAGAGTTGGGCATTATTCAATCAATTTTTCAATTGTAGGATCAATCAGTTATAATTTCAATTACATTAATCCGTAATCGCTGTAAAGATGAGAAAGGGCATGCTCCGTTGGTTCGGGCATAAAGAATGTCAAGAAACTGATATACAATGTGAAACTGGAAGGATGTAGGTACCGGGGAAGACCTAGACTATCTTACCACGACCAAATAGACCGAGTCTTATCTGAAGGAAAAGTCAAGAGTCTCCGTAACCGGCGAGCGTGTATGAGACGAACTATGAGAGTGAAGGAAGCCAGAGAGGTATGTGAGGAAAGAACCTGTTGGAACTTTGAACACTCTCCCTACCCCGCAAGGGATCTGGCGTGATGATATAGATAGATAGATTAATCCCCCTGTGGTACTCCAGAATTACAATGACTTTTGGACGTCAAACGCCTCAGACCATGAGTGCTGAAGAGCATCCGAAGCATCGGGACCTTAAAAGCCAAAAATAAACCGCGATATATATAATCAGTTAAAATCAGTGTTGTTTAATTGTTTATCAATTACCACTTACTTCGTATCCATTGTATTTTTTTTGAATGTATGTGTGTGAATGATCGACGCTGTTGACTGAGGGGACTGACATCTTCCTAAGGGGACTGACATCTTCCTAAGGCGAGCCTCCAACAACTTCGCCCCAGTTAGAAGCGCAAGGGGCAACTAGCTTAAGAGCGCCTCAAGGAGGAAAGGCCTCGGCTTGGGATGTCGATATGGGGGGAGAGTGTAAATTGTCTCGACGTGGTACTCTGCACTGGCCGGCGGGCAAGGGATTCATCGACCTCGTGATTGCAGCTGATAGGTGGGGAGTCAGGGGAGTCGGCGGCGGCTACGATTAGGGGGTGTACGGGCTGACAGGGAACTCGTTCTGTCTTTGGTTGATAGCGGAATCGTTGATACTTGATAGTGAAATGATAGTCAGATGGAAGTTGATAGAATAATAATATATTTATTTGCGTATGTGTGGTACAGTAAGATGTTGGTAATTTCGAGCATACACACATTCGCCATAAAAAATAGCATCCAAATTCTAAATTGAGTTTTGAATTTAGGTATATAGAATGGTATAAGAAATGTCAATTACTGAAAAAATTAAAAAGTACAAGAATAGTAACAGTAATTTAATAACAGTATGTTCATACATCATAATGCATTTCTAAAGTAATAGGAATGAGACGAGATTTTTTTAATGAATTCGTCAATCGAATAGAAGCTTTGTTCTATAAGCCATTTTCGTAATGTAGAACAGAAGCGACTATAAGGCAAACCACAAATCCAGTTGGGCAGAGAATTCAAGATAAGCGGTGCCATATACCTATGCACAGCTACGTCTGTACATCTCGAGACGAGGGACCGGCATTTGCAAACGCATAAAAGCTGCTCTACCCGTATGTTTGTTCAACACTTTTTAGGAGGCTAAGATTAGACTTCACAAATGTTGCTACTTGTATTTGCGTAAAGCGGTACACTTAATGAAAAAAAGTAAGACTACGATAGATGATAGAATGAGCACTCGCGACCGACTGTTCGGGACGTGATTTGCGATCGTGCTGTTTTAGAAATGGTTAAATCGCCAACGCTGGCGTAAATCGCTGACGCTACAAAATGCACGTGGCTGGCCCTCACAGGAGTTTCGATGATTGGACGTAATCGCGAAATAACAGGTTGTATAGGCGCGAATATGTTCGAGACCGAGTGGCGACGAGTACTGTATTTATTGTCAAATGCCTTTATGATAGAATGTTATCGATTTTAGAAATGAGTTAGACTTCATTCTTAGATTTTCAAAACACCTATGCACTATTCGGCCCATATGAAAGCTAGTCGGCACCGGTCAAAGAATGAAACACTAACAAATCTCAAATTTATGAGACCTTCACAATTTTGTTTATAAACAATCATTAATTTCTGTCGCCCGACGATTCAAACTTTGAAATTGAAACCCTCATACCGGTCGTGTGCCGCCGACAATGGCGATTGTGTAAAAAACACTATTTATTTATAAGTTGATAGACTTTCATTATGCGCCACCGACCATTTATCGTTTAAGTGTTGCAATAATTTTACAAATGAATAATAACGGACGGATATATCGAGCGCGCGCTCGGTAAAAAACAACGTATGTGCAAAAACAAATTTTATCATTTGATATAAAAACTACACTGTGAAATATAATAAAAATAAAATAAAATTTCATTGGCATTGGACCTTGGACTTAGAAGATACACCAGGGAACTCCTTAACGACAAACAATAGGCATGTGTAAATTGAGATATTATGGGTATTACGTCAATCCTATAGGTACCCTACTATAGAACTAAGCAGTATATTAGCCAACTTCAAAAAAGGAGGTTCATAATTCGTCCTTTTTTTATAACTCCTTTGCTTATAAACCGATTTTGATGATTATTTTTGCATTGGGTTCAGTATAGTTTTAAGGTGGTCCTATTTTAATGTTATTGGTATTGGCTCTTGGACTTTGAAGATACAAGAGGGAACTCCTTAACGGCGAACAGCACGAATGTATAGATTCCGTTATTATAGTCATTATATTAATCCTGTAGGTACCTTACTGTACAACTCAGCAAAATAATATAATATCGGTATATAAATATTACTAAATAATTGACTAAATTGTAAATAAAAATCTTTTTTAAAAAAAGGTAAACCGACTACAAAAAGGAAAAAATAAATCTTTGAAGTCGGTGCCAAGTAACCGACTGCACCAACCAGCACCGACTTCACATATTTATTTTTTCCTTTTTGAAGTCGGTTTACCTTTTTTTTTAAAGATTTTTATGAAATAACCTCGTCCGGGGCCGCCGTCCCGAGCTCTTCATTCTTTAATCGTGCGTGCAACGAGCACCTCCATTAGTGGTTTACACACTCTAATTTCAACATTAAACGTTTTATTTTATTAATCTAAAATGTCTAAGCGTAAAACAGATGAAAAAATTAGAAAATTGAAAGAAAAATCAAGTAAAACACGTAATCGCATCATTATTTATTCGTCTTCTTACGATTCTGAGACAAATGAAGGTAAGCGCTTTTCATTATAAAACATTTAAGTGTCGAGTCAAATATACAAACCTATATAGCAACTGAACGCAATATAAATTCTTTAATATAATAGCATCTCTAAGTTGGCCTGGAGGATATCACGGTGAGGGTAGCACGAAGGCTCAGCATGATGCGTAAAAAATAAACCTGGAGGTTAACCGTGGGTTAACACGAAGCTGTACTGTTCTCCGTCGCAATACCTATATGGCACATATCATTTTTTTTGTCATATTACCGACGGAACCTGTCAAGACGAGGTCAATGTTATGATGCGTTCCAACCCGGTTACTAAGTCTATAGACGAAACTATGACCAAAAATTTAACTCCGTTGATCACGACGGAACCAAATCCATCTGACACAACTGATTTAGACCCAGAGCTGTTATTAGCATTGGGCGACGCAGCAGACGAGCAACCGCTGTTTGGTGAAAATATACATCAGTCCTTGGTCCAGCGCTAGGATCCAATTTTGAAAAAGGCTTTATCTATGGAAACGAAAGATAAAATATTAAAAGAGTACAATATACCCGACAACTGTAAACTTCTTAAGGCCCCTATAAACCCTGAGATTTCTGCGGCTTTGTCTGAGATGACACGAAATCGTGATAAAAATATTTTACCGAAACAGGATGAATTAGGTAAAGGCATTACGGCAGTAAGCAGAGCAATTACGTCACTTGCGCTTAACGAAGATAAGCTGCAGACTATTAAAATTCTTACCGATGGATGCAGACTATTAACAGACCTGCATTTTATGGAAACTGATATTGGAAGAAGATTGATAACTCCTTGCCTAGAGAAGAATGTCATATCAATGATTAAAGATCAAGCTCGCGATGACACTCTTTTTAAAAATACATTGCCAGAAAAGATAAAAGCTTCCAAAACTATTAATAAGCAAAGTCAGCAAATCAAAAAAGTTCCTTTTCTTCAAAGAACAATGTCTATGTACAAGTTTTCTGCGTCTGAGAAAAATGATATGGCTATTGCTATTGATAATCTTTTAGAGCTAGGCGCGATAGCCGAGTGTAACCCGCGTATTGATCAATTCATTTCGAATATATTTTTAGCACCCAAATCAAACGGCGGGACAATATTTATTTTGAATTTAAAGTTATTAAATAAATTTATAGCCTACAAACATTTCAAAATGGAAGATTACAGAACGGCTATTAGAATTATTCCTAAGAACGGGTTCATGGCGACTATTGATTTATAAGAAGCCTATCTTCTCGAACCGATTTCACCTTTACATAGAAAGTATTTAAGAATTCATTTTGAGCGTAAAGTTGATGGATTCATCACATATGAATTTACCGCCATGCCGTATGGACTTTCATCGGCACCGAGGACCTTTACAAAATTATTAAATGAGGTATTAGGTCATCTTAGATGCCGTGGTTTATCTTCCGTGGTTTTCTTGGAGGATATTCTTTGTATTGGTCATACATACAGTTATTAAACGGTTTAGGTTTTGTAATAAATTAAAAAAAAGTAATCTAATACCTTCGCAAAAATGCAAATATTTAGGTTTTATATATAGTACAGCCGACATGTGCTTAGCTTTACCAAGCCACCAAAATAAAACATATTTAATTTGATTAAAAAATTTTGCTCTTTACCTCGTTGTACAATTAAGGAATTCGCTCAACTGATCGGTGTATTAACTGCAGCATGCCCAGCTGTACGATACGGCTGGGTGTACACGAAACGACTCGACAGACAAAAATTCTTAGCACTGGAACGGCCTAAGTCATATGCCCTATAAAACATACATCTTTGACGGACGATTTAGCGCAGTGGTTAAGAGCTTAAGCCACTCCGCTTACTGTGTCTAATAGTCGCGGGTTCGATTTCCGCACGGGACAAATCTTTGTGTGATCCACAATTATTTGTCCCGGTCTGGGTATTTGTGCATGTGAATTTTCATGTTTGTAAACGCACCCACGATACAGAAATAAATCCTAGTATGGGGCTACGTTTTTAAAAAAAAGATAAAAAGATCTTTTAAAACAATTACAAAAGAATTTGGCTCACCGGGTATGGATTTATTCGCTTCTCGTACCAATGCCAAATGTGAACGTTATGTGTCATGGAGACAAGACCCAGATGCAGTTACGGTTGATGCATTTACTTTTTCGTGGAATAAAATATTTTTTTATGCATTTCCACAGACCCCATTACTTTTAAGATGTTTACAAAAAAATATTAACGACAATGCAGTCGCTATACTAATTTTTCCGTACTGGCCATCTCAGCCTTGGTTCCCAATGCTACAAAAATTATCTACATCAGATATTATATTCCTTAAGTTTGAGAGTAATTTAGATATGTCTTGCCGTAGGAACCCTCATTTCAAAGGACTTACCCTGGGTGCAGCGAGGCTCTCCGGGTTGCGTTCACAAAACGAGGCACCCCAACTGCCGCACTCGATTTTATCATAGCATCTTTATCCAAGAACACATTAAAGCAATATAGTGTTTGCTATAAAATATGGTGGCAATATTTTGTGGCCAATAATAAGGATCCTTATACATGTTCATTGCCTCTAATACTATCTTTTCTCACAGAACAATATAATAAAGGTGCGGCTTACGGATCGGTCAATAGTTTTCGATCAGCACTAAGCATATTACTTGGTAATGATGTCGGCTCTGAGGAACAAGTTAAGTTAAGTTAATCAAGACCAACAGCTCCCAAATATATTTGGATAGGATCCCCAAACCGTTTTGCATAACATAACGACTTGGGGACCCAATAAAGATATGTCTTTGGAACATATCTTAAAGAAGTTGGTCATTTTACTTGCTCTGTCTACCGCGCATAGAGCACAGACCTTGGCGGCTATTAAAATTAAGAATATTAATATTAGTACAAGTGGAGTAAAAATTGCACTATCAGACGTTATTAAAACTTCCGCGGCGGGTCGCGACCAACCTATTATAATTGTTCAATATTTTGCTGAGAACATCAATATTTGTCCAGCGACAACGCTTAAAGATTACTTAATTGCCACTCAAAATTTAAGACCTATTTCCGAAGAGAGCCTCCTGGTGTCATTGAAACGACCGCATTGCGCCGTCGGGTCGCAGACTGTCAGCCGCTGGATTAAAATGGCTCTGGCGGCGTGCGGCGTGAATGTGGCGGAGTTCGACGCGCACAGCACGCGGCACGCCGCCACGTCCGCAGCGCGCGCTGCGGACGTTTCGCTCGACGTCATCAGGAGAACGGCTGGTTGGACTCGCTCCTCGAAAACTTTCTCAAATATTATAATCGCCAAACTAATGATGATTCTTGCTTTGTTTAATCACTAACATGTAATTTTTAAATTTTTTAAAGTACCTATTATATCATTAGAATAAAGTAAGTTATTTTTATTTATTACACCAAATATAACAATTTTTTAACTCTAAACATTTACATGTGTATACCTACATATCTGAAGAATGAAGCGTACGTAATATAATTTATGATTAAACCAACTTACCAGTAAGTGAAGTTCTATCACCTGTTTCCTAGAGCCCCAAAAGAAAAATTTGTTTATTTCTAAAAATAATGAAGAGCGCGAGACGGCGGCCCGGACTAGGTGATTTCAAAACCTACCCTCTACTTTGTAGATTTTATCGTGTGAGTTGCCTGTATGATAGGTGTATACCATATCTTCGAGTGAAGCGTACTCACATAATTGTGATAGAACTTCACTTACTGGTAAGTTCGTTTAATCATAAATTATTCTCTATGTTTTTAGGTAAATTCTATTGACATGTACTTAAGCGTTTCGCGTTCAAAGCAGACATTGTAAAGCAAAAGAAATGACTTTATATATTTTTTTTCTAACAACAAAATTTTGTTTATAGATTTCAAAATATATACCCAGGTATTTGGAATATAGACAGATTCTAAAATATAGAGTCATAAATCACATTTCTAAATATTAAGTCTCTTATCTAATCCATATACTTCTTGGAGTGCATGGAGTACAAAAATACCTTTTTTCGGGGTAACCCTTTAAATAATAATTTATCTATGTATCTGTATCATCACGCCATTTAACTTTCAGTAATAAAATTGTACTTATATAAGTCTTGACTGCCTCAAGTGCCTCGTTGATCTAGTCACAAATAATGCGCTTTGTGGTCACGAGGTCTTGGGTTCAAATACTGGGTCGGAAAAACGACCTACCTGGACGGACGATTTAGCGCAGTGGTTAAGAGCTTAAACCGCTCCGCCCACTGTGTCGTATAGTCGCGAGTTCGATTCCCGCACGGGACAAATATTAGTGTGACCCACAATTATTTGTTTCGGTCTGGGTATTTGTGTATGTGAATTTTCATGGTTGTGTTTCGTGACCCACGATACAGGAATAAATCCTAGTGTAGAGCTACGTTTTTAAATAGAAAGAAATGTAAGTAGTTTTTCTATCTAAATATATATGGCATATGGCAGTAGGCTCGCCCCCTATTACATGGGACCTAACATGGTCGGTGAAAAGTGGGTGTACACAGTACATCTCTGCCACCAATCAGCCTGTAGTACTCACAATAGACGTGAGAGAAAATAGAGAAACGCGGACCCAGTACGGATTGGTGGAGGCAGGTTTGGCCACCTGCTGTTGGAATTTATCAATCCGCCTATAAGGCTTCCAATTTGGATTAACGACTACAACATGAAGTGGTTACCGCACAGAAGTAGTAGTTTTTTATTATGACGATTTCTGTGGGTAACTAGTTCCGGGACCACCTTCCGAAGCGAGGGAACACTCGAAAATGTATATACCACGAACGGTCACCCATGTTAGACGAGTGAACTGGCCCAGTACCGTCAATGAATGGCGCGATAGAGGTTCTCTTCTATCATGACAACAATTAAAGCTCACGCATGTTAATCATGCCATCTATTTGTATTAGTAATATATCCATGGCTCTCATCATTCTACCGCGTCAGTGATCGGATTTTGTGTAAATTTAAACGTTCATTCGTTCATTTTACCTCATTTGGTAAAACAAAACCCTTATAGGATCACCTTGTTGTCTTTCTGTCTGACAATTTTGATCCGTTTTCTCAGGAACGGGTCTCTACCCGTTTATATATTTTTATTATTTCGTCTAGGAACCTGTTGGAACTCTGTACTCTCTGTCTACCCTCAAGAGATGTGGCGTGATGATATAGATAGATATATTTCGTTTACGTAGGTATAAGTATGATAAAAATAAATTGTCCTATTATATTAAGTTACAGTCCGCGTCGTGGCTGTCTCCTGGCCCATCTCGACTCCAGTCACGTGCTGGAGAACTGGACAAGTCCATTAGACAGAAATCTTTGAGCTTTCAAGACTGTAAGTACATAACTCCTTTTTTCTATTTACTTATATGAGCCTATATCCGTGTATGGAACATGCGATATCGCTTCTATTTTTAACCGGAACTTTAAAAAGGAGCCAAACAAAATAATCAATGTACATATTTATTCCTCCGAGGAAGTACGTAAATAAAGTTTTTTGGTTGGCTGTTAACTAAATACCAGAGCCAGCTGAATTATGTTTTGACCCCCGTGCAAGAAATCGTAAAATGATGTCTATTTTGTACCGTGAAACTCCTGAAAATGTAATTTCTATTAGGCGCTTTCAAATCAGTAATTGATTTTCTCAACAACACAAAGTTGTTTTATAATATATTGTTTTACTTTCTGAATGGATAGAGATAAACGACATTTTTGTTGATGACATGATGGCCATCGGTATAGGAGATAGGTAGATATGTCGATACTCATATTATCGCGACTGCTCTAGACGAAGAAGAGACTGGGAAAAAAAATATTGTTTATAACCCGCTTCGTTCTTTTATTACGAGATCTGGATTTCATCAAATTCTTTCATTGCCAGTGGTAGCTGGGCGATGCACCCTGGAAGACATCATGAAGGAGTTCCAGATGAACGGCAGCGATGCTCCCTACACCTTCGACGACAAAATATGGAGCACGCAATCAGGTTTGGTGAAATTATTTGGAAAACAAACAGTGTAAAATCATTATGGACAGCAAATATAATGATTTTAATGCACTCCAAAGTTTTTATATACATATTGCTAAGTTGCTTATCTATATACTGAGTTATTAGATTTACGCGAAAATTACAAATGAAATAAAACTATTTTTCGAATTTTATCGCGGTTTATTTTTGATTTTAAGTTCCCGACGTTTCGAGTGCTTTGCACCACCCATGGTCACGGGAGGGACTGAGGTGTTAGACGTTTAAAAGGCATAGTTGTTCCAGGGTAACCTTAAACTTCTTAATTATTTTTGTTGATCCGATCTGAATGCTGCTGGGTGCTGCAAAGCACTCGAAACGTCGGGAACTTAAAAATCAAAAATAAACCGTGGTTTTATTTCTAGCTTATATATTCTCAACAGTAATTTTGGATAAACAAAAGGAAAAATTGCAAAACTGACTCCTAAATATTGCCATAATTTACCATTACGTGGCACTTTGTTTTTTGGCAATAATTGTGTCGTCTGCGTAAAGCATTGATATACATGTTAACACCTAAGTGGCGTAAAGTATTTAAAAAATGAAGGTAGCAATAAATTGGTACTATCTTGCAGATCAGCTGGTAGGAATGGGCCCGTCCAGCGCCTATCTCCGCCAGAAGTCCTGGCCTGAACCCGACAGCACCCCGACTCCTCGCCTGCCGCGCCCAGCTTCCGAGTGGATCCCGTCAGTCAGCGCAGCTGAGTTCTTCTCCAGCCAGGAGATACCCGCCTCTACGCCTATTAGTGATGGTATGGATAAAAAATTGCAGTATTATTTATTAAACCGTGTCTAGACGAATGTATAATGGATATAATCAGTTGTGTGTGGAGTGTAGAGGTTAGCTCATACTCATTTCATACTATACAAACCCAGTGAGAATTAGTGGAGGCAGGTTGGTTACCTGTTATTGAAACTAATCAAGCCGCCTATAAAACAACAATTGGGTTACACAAAAATTTGAAATTCAAATATTTGTGTAACCCACAAACCTTTTTTCGGTTTAGATGTATATGCAAAATTCATTAGAAACACACCCGCAATACAAAAATAATCTATGAGTGTAGGGAAATGTCAATTAACATAAAAAACCAACATACAAAAAAAGTATAAATTAAATGTATGTAGTATATGTCTCTTTGAAAAAGGTTAAGTGCGTAGCAGTCTAAATCGACGGAAAGACGTGTGTCAGAATCGTAGCATTTGGCGAACACCCCATTGGGGCTGGTAGTCTCTACCTACCCTAGTGGGGTGATTGTGTATGTTATTATATTTGTAGTGTCCACCCCTCCACCGCAACAACAGCTGTTGACAGTGGAACAACAGCGAGTATTGAACTCCCTCCCAAATGCTGTGTTGTTTTCCCTTCTACGGGGTTTGGAGCAGAGCCGAGGGGAGGCCGAGAGACGTCCTAGGAGACACAATGTGAGTCTAATCGTTTTACCAGCTTTTATTTAACTTTTAAAGTTCGTTTGTCTGTATGTCTTTCCGGTTTAAATTTTGTGATCGATTTATCAAGCACTTGCGAGTATCCGGATTGAGCTGAAATTGGGCATACGTATGCAAGTTTGGCGAAAATGCAATAATATGGAGCTGGTTTGATGATGGAGTTGGTAGGTGACCATAGGAACATGTGCAATATACAACGTAACTCCCTCGTATTTAGGCTTATTAGATTGGTATTAACAAGTTCTATATCACCAGGTAATATTCAGGGTCTGATGATAAAGCCGAAAGATAGCCAATGGAACAGCCCAACTACTCAATATAACCCCGGCGTGCTTGGGCTTGATGGATTTGTATTGACGAGTACTTTAGACCCGGTTGGTGTCTACGGTCTGATAATGGACCTTTGGATATCTTTAGTGTTTTTGCTATTAAAGCTTGCTTTACAAAAGTTATTTAAATTTTTTTTTTTAAAATAACTGTTTATTTATTTATTTCCAACTTACTGTTATCATTACAGGGTAATCCCTAATGCAATAAAGTACATTTTCACTTCAGCTTATATTTTTATAACAAATAGCGCTATTCTTGTGAATTCACTCAGAACCAAACAAAATATGTCTCCTTCATCCGCCACAAGGTTATTACATAAGTTTCTTTTATTAGTTTCTGTATGGTTTCTGCGCAAGAGCACAAAGTGAATTTACACCGATGCGATGCGACACTGGAGATGAAGAAAACCTCCCGAAATGACAGTAATTTCATTTCTATTTAGTAAATTTGTAGTGTGACAAGCATGGCATATCAACTCGCTAGCGTCACGCAAATGTCAATCTTTTCATGGTAAGATCCAAGGTCTCTGGTAACAGGGTGACATTCTGCTTATTATACTTTAATATAAGTATATAGCTTCATATAGATACAAGTATTTGGTACTAGCTGTACCTGCAACTTCGTTCGCGTTATTTTCAGGTTTTTTGTATTTCACACCCTTAAGCTTTCTTGAGACAAAAGATAGCCTATGTCCTCACCCTGGGTTTTTTTATTAATTGGTTCACAAACTGGACGTAACACATATTAAACACCAAGAAAATAGTAATTTCATAAACATTGGCTATGTCTGTCCTTAACTAAGTGGACGCAACATGCTAAAAATAATATAACAAGTGTAATAGAACCAAGAAACTATTAAAATAAAACAATGAAAACAAAATTTTTGGCAAATCAACCCTGGCTAGTCAGTTCTGGATTGTCAACTTTACCGTTTATTAATTTATGCATATACACAACATCATTAATAACCCGTCTTAATGTTCCAGCCTTGATTCATAACTAGTTGGCTCTGACATAAGTTATAAGCATACGACAACTGGTATAAGAATTGTTTTTTGGAATCTATTGATGTGGATATCATACAGAGGATTGAAACCTTTGTATACATAACAGGACTACAATATTCTAAGAGAAAGCTAACACAACAATTAAAAAGAACAATTGCAATTTAAAAGAAAATGTTTTTTTTACTACAAATCCGGCTAGCTGGGTGCCCACTTTGTTTGTAATTAGGATCAATATGTTTACAGAAATCCAACTGTCCACTATTACCCCCAAGTCATGCTTGATGCTTGAGGCCTCAGTCAATAGAGTGTTAGCTATGCGATAAGTAGCCGATGTAGGATTAGTCTTCTACATTAATTTTATATGTTATTATTTTGTTAATTAGATATACCCTGTAAAGATAATTTGTCAACTCATCCCTAATCACTCTGTACAGTTTGAGGTCATCGGCAAACAGCGGATACTTTTATTTATTTTGTACAATAACGAATAAATAAATAAATAACATAGATGTCATAGTGATGGATTGATCGTTAATAACAACTAGATAGAAAGGTCCAAGGTGTGAACCCTGGGGCACTCCGGAAGGCACAGATCGAACAACGGACTTGAAACGTTCGTATATTGACTATCTGAGAATGGTTGCGTAGGTTGATAACTCGCACCATCTCAGTATTGATCCGCAAATGGCCACACAAACTAGCTTTTTAATGAGAATCTACCACGTCGAACGCCTTAGAAAAGTCAGTATAGATGGCATGCACTTCGAGCTGATTATCCATAGATGTAATAATGTCACTCACGTAACTAAGGAGATTTAACGTGGTAGACTCTCCTGGTAGAAAACCATGTTGAAGAGTATCAATCTGTTGTTTCAAATTGTCTTAACTTACTTTTTTTGGACTAACGATCAACTAGTTTTTCAATAGAACATAGTATAAAAATGGGTCTGCATTTCACGATGTCGCTAAGATCTCCTTTATTATATATTGGGGTAACGGAGCGACCTTCCACTTTTCTGGGTACACCACGTGTGTTAGAGACTTGTTGAAGATGTACTGTAAAGGTTTGGCCAATTAGTATGAACATATTTTCATAAAAATAGGTGATATGGAACTAGGACTTGATACTTTGTTAGTGTTTAGATTTTGTAGTGACTCTAAAATTTCTGACTTTAAAATGCGGCAAGACTTAAGAGAACTAATAGAGTTGCCTGCTGCATTTGAGACAGATGATGAGACTACTAGAGTAAACATGAGTACGGTGAAATTTTCCTTTAGAGCTTTACATAAAGGAATGCTAAACCAGAACGGATAGATTTTGAATAGTTCTCCTCTCCTACAAGTTAGCGGTGTATGTTTAGCAGTAATTGTAGTAATAATAATATAATTTTCTTTGCCGAATATGGTCAAAATTTGTTCAGTGGTTAATGCGTGAAAAAGTTTTTATTATTAGTATGAATTGTTAACAAATGTCGGCTCTGTATCCAGGAATGCCGGTTCTGTAAGAACAACGGCGAGCGTGAATCCTATTTCCGCTCGCACACACTAAAGGACAACGCGGGCCGCGTGACGTGTCCGGTGCTGCGCGCGTTCGTGTGCAAGCGCTGCGGCGCCAGCGGGGACGCCGCGCACACCAGCAAGTACTGTCCGCTCAGCACGGCCGACGGTCAGTACCTAGTCCAGCACAGGAGGCGCGCACGCTGCACTCAACGCGGGCGGCGTGTATGCCCGGTGCTGGCTAACATAGCAAATAAACAGTTGAGCATCTTAATAGTAAAGATCCGAATAAGAATCACGCACACAGTAGGTACTCTACGCGACATCTCCGCAGGCCTTAGAGGGTACAACCCGCTGAAAACTTCAGTGGATACTATAAAATTTTTATTATAGCAGACCCCCTGACGGTAGGCAGAAAGTACAGAGTTCCTACAGGTTCTTTCCTTACAGACCTCTCCCATAGTTCATCTCATACCCGCTCGCCGGTTACGGATACTCTTTAAGTACACTTCAGAATTGTTATTTTCTATACATTTAACTAAATAGATCAGCCTATACTATCTCCCTGGTGGGCTAGGCCTTTTTCTTAAACCTAGGTGAGAGAATAAATAGATCATAGGCACGCGGCCCAGTGCGGATTGGCGAAGGGTTAAGTTTGTGGTCAGCTGCTGTTGCCAAGCTAACTATATCCAATTTGGCTTGACAACTACCTCATCAAGTGGTGACCTGGCTGGACCAAAGGCTTAACTTATTACTTTCTGAAGCACAAAGAAAAGGAAACTTCACAAACGGGATTCCATCTTAGACCGACCGAACCATACGCTGCATAAACTTGGTGATTGATGAGAACACTACGAACACACTACACGAATGTAAATATGATATGCTAGAAAAATTGCCCATATAACTTATGTTCCAATCCTAGGCAAATGCCCTTCTTCATAAACCGAGGTGAGAGAGAAAAAACCATACGCCACCAAGCAGACCCATTGGTGGAAGAAACCAGTAATATGTGTGAGTGCGAGTGCGAGTGTAAGTGTGTGAGTGTGTGAGAGTGTGTGTGCGCGTGTGTGTGCGCGTGTGTGTGCGCGTGTGTGTGCGCGTGTGTGTGCGCGTGTGTGTGCGCGTGTGTGCGCGAGTGTGTGTGCGCGCGCGTGTGCGCGCGCGTGTGTGCGCGTGTGTGCGCGCGTGTGTGTGCGCGTGTGTGTGCGCGTGTGTGCGCGAGTGTGTGTGCGCGCGCGTGTGCGCGCGCGTGTGTGCGCGTGTGTGTGTGCGTGTGTGTGCGCGTGTGTGTGTGCGCGCGTGTGTGTGCGCGCGTGTGTGCGCGCGTGTATGCGCGCGTTTGTGCGCGCGTATGCGCACGAGTTTGCGTGCGAGCGTGCGCGCGTGTGTGCGCTTGTGTGCGCGCGTGTGTGCGAGCGTGTGCGAGCGTGTGTGCGCGCACGTGTGCGCGCGTGTGTGTGTGCGCGTGTGTGCGCGCTTGCGTGCGCTCGTGCGTGCGTGCGTGCGTGTGTGTAAATCTATGGTGTGAACAGCTTTACCGCGGAAGAAGGCGAGCGCACAACAACTACGCTCCAATCGTAAGGGCTAAGGCGAACTAGGTTAAGGGCTCCTTAAGCAGTTCCTGCTTAAGGAACCTGCTGCCGGCCTCGGCTTGGGCGGGTGTAATGGGTAAAACCCGTAATAGTAAATTAAAAAGTTTTATTTTACTAGAACGCATGAAGTCTGCCGCCATGATGCGCAGTGTCCGCTTGGCATCGGGGCGACGGCGCGGCGCATGCGCGGCCGACCAGTACGTCGTGTTCGGGGAAACCACGCCATCTGCCGTTTTAGATAATAACGTTTACAACTCTTACTTAATGACCGCCCCCCTCGACCCTTCTTGGGCTGCGTTAGAACAGAAATTATCTTTGTAAATCTTGTATTAATTGTGTTTTTGATGTTTCAATAACTAATAAATGGAATTTATGACGTATTATTACTGCAGTAAAAGCCGGCCTACATCTTTGTTCGAGTATGGAACGATTTTATTTTTGTATTTTTTTTTTAGCTAAAAGAATTATTTTTCAACTTTCGAATTAAAATTGAGTTGATTTTTCGTATTCAATTTCATTTTAAGTCTGAAAGTCTAGTTTGTATTCCACTGCTAGGCAAATGTAAAATAGTTTTAAAAATCCGGTTTGAACAAAGGCAATATTGCGTCGTTAATTTCTTGGATTCTATTAAAACCCTTCTTTTACCAAATTTTATGAAAAGAATATACCGCAATAGATCTACTACTGACTGTGTGTCAGTATTTATTAAGATTTTTGTTATTGAAACATCATAATATTTACGTCATTCTGAAGTTGATTCATATTATAGTTTATAGATGGCGTTATTCTGAAAATTAAAATGATGATAAATAAGTCGTTTTATAAATCAAGTAGTATTAAGTATTGACTGAAAATACGTAATGTGTAAGGATTTATAAACGTTGACTTATAAGATCATGCTAATATATAGTATATATAATAAATATATTTGATGTTATGTACCTACGTGGTAAATTTTTGATGGGTATAAAGTATAATATTGTACTTACTTATTTTTTTAATTTTATGATAGAATGTTATGTTAGTCTTACAGACTTATTTGCGGATCATCGCAATATCATTTATGTAACATGACATATTTCCGTGTTAGATTAAGTTTCACATAAATTTCTTTAACACCATTTGTTTGTAACTTTTAATTTAAAATATATCTGAGAAATAGAGATAAGTAATAAACGGTGTGTTTCTGAACAAATTAAAATTATCGGTTTCTAAAGTTATCTTTCGACTCCAATTTATCTGCGTTTTGATTAAAATTTATAATTTCTTTTGTGGCATAATATGCGGATGTTCTTTTAAAACATGAACAATATGAAATTATCAGCTTTTTATCTAAATAAAATACTTAACTACAATACATTTTAATTATACAATGCTAATGCATCAATAAATAAAATGGTAAAATTACGAATTTACAACACCAAGCTGATACAGTATGCGCAGGTCAAACTTTCAACTATTTGTATTTTAATAATTTATGCGTTAATAAACTCGCTTTTCCAGTTGTTTGCTAATTTTGCGGCTAATCAAGACATTTTAAACTGCATAAGAAAGTGAAAAAACCGTAATCTAGAACTTTCCGTTAGTCGCCAATAGATGGCGCTAACAGTAGTATTACGTTTGTCTTTGCTTTATAAGAAAGCGAGGTGTTTTGAATCGAGATAAGTTGTCATTCATTTTGAATAAATAATTATGACTTATTTCGTAAAACCCTGGTTTTTGAAAACATTATTAATGATTTATTAATATTACCTACCGGTGAAATAAATTTTGTCCGCATGTCACAAATATAATTTTATTGGGGTCATTAATTGTTAGTTGTCAATAATATTGAAAAATAGATGTTCAATTATTTTTCTTTACAAATTATCAGCTTTTCGTTCTTAGTTGTTATAATATTTGCACGTAAGATGGGTAGTGACAGTTCTAAGTGCTAAACGAAATTAATATTTCTTTAATGGTATTAAGGCACAGAATCACAATTATAGAAACGGTTCATGCCTCTTATAGCCATTGAATAAAGTATAATTTCTTTGACACTCACAACTGTCACAGTACCCATCTTACATGAAAAATACTATAGAAGTGTAATGTTGCCTTGATTTTGTTGCGTTATCAATTAATAAAAATGAATCAAAATGATAGTTTCATTTCTTCAACATGTTTCCTTTTAATTTTATATTATGTTAGCTGTTACTTACGGCCGACTACAGCGCCACATACTGGAGTCTTAAATAAGCTAAGAACCGTCAAATCAGCTTCATAAGTACAAAAAATATCATTAAAGTCGGTTAAGCCGTTTAGAAGAAAAATTACGAACACACGCACTCCGGAATTTGATATATAAAAATTTATAAAGTTGCAGTATGCCTGTGTCAGAACGTGCCTGTATTATTAGCCAGTCTTATATATTATATGCAAGTGGGTCTTATAAAATTGGTAAAGAGGTTGCATTCAGACTAACCGGGATTGATTGCTCTCAAAATTATAGTAGGCAATCGTGGTCATTGCTCTAACAAAACTACTAACACAGGCGGTGCGACAACTTATTTCAAGTATCAACCGTTTTTTTCTGATATGCTAGCAAAGCATGCTGAGTCAAATTTTTGACACGAGAAAATTCGTTTTCAAGAATTGTATTGTATTGGCGTATAGACAAGACTATTTTTCACTAGCGTACAAGGAAACACGGACTGGCAAAATTTTGTTCCTCGTACGAAGTCTTGCAGCAGTTTCTCTAGATGCCCAAGAAAGGCGGAAGGCTCGGTTCAGTGGTAAAGAGCTCAACCCGCCCAGACCTCTGGATCTTAAGACGCGGGTTCGATTGCCGCACGGGACAAATCTGCGTGTCTCACAAATGTTTGTTTCAGCCTGGATGTTGGTTATGTGGATTTCGTGTTTGTTAACGCACCCACGACACAAGAATTGTTTCTAGTATGGGACTATGCTATTATTATTTAAAAAAAAGGCAAGGGGGCACTTTACGACATTACAAGTAAAGTACAAGCTGATTGGCATCTGTATTGGCACCCTGTTGCTCAGTAATCAAATTGCTTATGCCTACCATTGAGTTCTTGTGTAATACGTTCTAAAGAAGCTACTTAAAAAATACATACCTACAGACGAACATAGATCCTCCTCCATTTGGAAGTCTCTTAGCTAGGATGTTTGTGTTTTCATTGATAATAAAATGTTTTATTTCTCGAGTTGTTTAAGCAGTATCTTAGTGGACATGAAGGCAAAGTTCGAAATGTAACTTAGCACTTAAACGTATTATATTGCGGGTAGCTATATAGTATAGACACTCTAGCTCAAACAACATTATTGCATTGTCGCTGACTTTACAAACGTATGCAAAATTTCAGCTCAATCAGATACCCACAAGTGCTTGAAAAATAGATCACAAGATTTGAACCGGAAATACAGACAGACAGACGTACGAATATTGAAAATAAATAAATGCAAAAAAAAAGGAACTACATGCATTACACTATTCGGTTTTTTATAATTTATTTCTGGGTGCGTATATAAGCAGTAATAGCCTAGTGGTGAGAACCACTGCAAAAACAATTGGTAAGGGGCCTTCAACTTGAAGGCCTCAAGTCAATGATGTCTACATCAAAACACTCACATATTTTTTTAAATAAAACGTAGCCCCGCACTAAAATTATTTTTGTATCATAGGTGCGTTTACAAACAAGAAATTCATATAGACAAACATCCTTATAATAATCTAAATGAATTAGCCGTCAACTCAGCCGAGGCACTCGTTAAACCAATAACAGTATGGCACGTGGGCGTGCCCTGTTTGATTGTCATAGTTACTTACAAACAATAGGCGTATGAGTCTGCCAGTTGGTGTGATGTAGAGATGTATTTAACCGATTTGTGGCCACTGCCATGTTAAAACCGTCATCAAAAAACATCCAGAGAGGCCAAGGACAGAATAATCTAGTGGTTCTAGTCCATTTCTTATTTCTCATCATAAAAGATTTACTAGATCTATAGTGCGACAAGGATCTTTTGGCATTAGGATGACATTGAAGCGCGAGCGTTGGTTAGAAATTAGGGTTACCGTTAAGTAAAATTTTCTTACTTCCAGGGAAATATTTCAACAGGTCCGGTGTAATTAACTCGAGAGAGTTGATGCTCTTGCTCAACGAACCTAATCAAGCTACACAATGTGGACAGTAAACCAAACTGAATTATAGAACAAAATAAAAAAATGACGATTAAAACATTCCTACAAATAAGAACTGGGGTAAATTTCATAGCTAACGGCCATTCAACAAACTGTCATGAAGTTCTCTGACATTCAGCGTTAACTCCGCTATTGGCTACGTGTCAAAAACAATTAGGTCTACTTGCACGAACCAGGATTAGCATAACGTATTGACTAAATCGAGATTATAACGTTAAATTGTCTCAAATTAGTTAAAACGGAACGCTAACCCTGATTCGTGCAAGTGGGCCTTAGCCCACTTATTTAACATATTTAATAGAATAGAAATAGCCCATATATTTAATAGAAATACCCACCCTATTATGACGCAGTAAGATTAATTTTCTTTGATATTCTCGCACATCGCTCGTAGAACTGACGGCCGTTGGGGCAGAAAGGTTCTCGAATGGCGACCACGTACCGGAAGACGTGGAGTGGGTAGGCCCCCTACAAGATGGACCGATGACCTGGTGAAGGTCGCGGGTAGAAGTTGGATGCGTACAGCACAAAGCCGGTCGTTGTGGCGGTCTTTAGGGGAGGCCTTTGTCCTGCAGTGGACGTCTTTCGGCTGAAGAAGAAGAAGAAGAAGAAAATATTCTTAAACATCAAAAAGCATTCGTTAGAATGGACTGACTAATCGTACGACTTTCATATAAGATTGAATACAAATTGTACTAAAATCGACCACCTAACCTGTGTGGTAGGCTTCAAGCGACAAGGCGTAAAAATAAATATGAATCAAAGCATTATCCGAATCGGTAAACAATACTTATCTCGCTAACGAGTTAACGGGCCCGCCCACGCTACACCGTACAATTGATGTTCCTACAATGTAAAGGAAATGGGTTAGATCAATGAATTTAAACAAACATAGTTATGTTATTTGCACTACGTTATTGGTCTATGAAAACACGGCAATTGCCGTACTTTCATATAATTAATAATATACTATAAATAAATCAACCTACAGATAATAATGCATGTTGTGATCACGAGGTCCTGGGTTTAAAACATAGATAGGACACATGTAGTTTTGTCATCGAAAAATTCCCAGTATCAGTCCCGGGTTCGGACTTGTGCCCGTTGCAATAGTCTCGCCCCCTATTACATGGTACTTAACATCGTCGGCGAAAATTTTTTGTACACAATACATCTTCGTAGACCTCGTTTGATCTTGATAGGCACTGTTTCACTAACTTTAACTTGTTATTTAAATGGTAGCATTTCCTTAACAATTAAATAGCTACTAGTTAATAGCTATCATTTTATCCGCAACATTAAACGCGCGGCATTTATAGTGACAAGCACATAAATACACAGTTTCTTTTTCATTTTTCATATGCGAGTATATAGAACGTCTCTTTTTATTAAAACACGTAGGCACATTGATATAAAATGAGTCACACACTGGAATTATTCCTATGTCATGGACATGTTTACAAACATGACATTCACATACAAAAATACTCATACCGAAACAAATATTTGTGGGTCATACAAAGATTTGTCCCGTTCAAGGATCGACCCTGCGACTGTAGGATCCAGTGGCCGGAGCGGCTTAAGCTCTTAACCACCGGACTAAACTGTCGTCAGATAACGTGTCTATAGATTATATATCATTGTGTTAGATGTTAACTCAATGTTAACTCAATCTAGGGCGTAAAGCAGAATATGGTGTGGCAACCCCATAGGTTCTTGCGGATGACGTTTATCAAGAAATACAACTAAACAGCAATGCGCTCGTAGCGCTGTGCTATCGCTGTGCTTCTAGCGAGCACCAAGGTTAAGCAGCATTCGGTCGGCCTGAAATTGGTGATCGTTTGTGGCATTTTCAATCGCTCATAAAGCTTCCAAATTCTTTTACCTGGTGAAAATCCTGGATAGGACATCCGCGAGCCTAGGGGGAAGCTTCCTAACAACTAAAAACCCCTAGAGTGGCCGATATCAGCACTTTGGAGGGGCTCCGGGATCTCCGTATGCAACGCACCTGTGTTCCTCTTGTGCCGCGCTCTGAAGAGCCCGTCTCGGGGGAGACTTGATAACACGCTCCCTCCGCACCGACGCGGTGCTCGCGGGGATGTTTGTCCTCGGGGTCGCTCGTGAAGGTCGCTCAGGGCCCCTGCCCCTTTCGTCCGCGACCCCGAAGGTCCCCCTGCTGATGTTGGTGCAGGAGGGGAAAGCTTTCAACTTAGCTTAACGACTACCACATGAACTGCCACAGCCGGAACCAATAACTCAAAGTGCCTTGAGTGAAGTACGGAGACAAGTTGGAAGTTGGAAGCTTCATGGGCGGATTAATTACTTCCAACAGTATGTGGCCTTAGACTATGACTTCACCAATAGGTCCGTATGATGGTGTATAACTTATTCTCTCTTACGTCGTTTGGTGAGAGAAGACTTTTGCCCAGTAGTGCGACAATATGAGCTGATTTATAAATAGCTAGTATTATAGTCTTTCATTTGCAAAAAAATGCCTATATACAATTATCGTTAATACTGAGTAATACCCAGTGGGTCGCCACCATTACACTTCTGTCATTATAAAAAATTACTGCCATTTTACCAATTAACTACCGAGATAGTGATGAACATCTACCACGCAAAAATTCAGCGTCCAATCAAGGACCAGCTTTCCCGCACTTAAACCTCAATTACTTTGACTCGTTATAGTGTTGTGGGAACTCCGATGTGTCAGTATGTTAGTAGATATTTGTATCGATATTTTATTCATAGACGTGTGATAAACTAATGATGGGTAATGCTGCATTTCTGCTAAGCTGTAAAGGCCCCTCAGCCAACAGCATAAATCATTTACACACACACAGACCCACAAAAAAGGGTATTGCTGCTTTCTAGACATTTTCTGAACAGGGTCTTTGCAGTCTTTTAGCGCGGCGGGGGCCGCGACTTGAGTTAGAAGACTTACTTACCAACTCGCTCGTGATAAGCGTGGTGGGTTTCCATGTCCAACCCCTGCATTGAAGTCACAGAAAATTGAGTTCTTAGATTTACGGGAATAATACATATGAAATAAAACAAATTTTCGAATTTTATCGCGGTTTATTTTTGATTTTAAGGTTTCCGAGGTTTTGAGTGCTTTGCAGCACCTATGGCCACGGGAGCGATAAAACCTCAGGAACAAACATCAAAAATAAACCTCGATAAAAACCGAAAAATAGTTACATTTCATATCAATGAAAATTCTGTGCTTACGGAGGCTAAGTAGTGTGTGTCACTTTCTTCCCTTCAACATGATTGAAAGAAGTGATGGCTGTTATAGTCGACATACTCGTGAAGGGCTGCTTGGTGAGACTGATTCAGCCGGAATCTCTAAAACTTTTACAGATGAAAAAAGAATGCAAAAAGTACGGAATTAAAAAAAATACCAGAAGAAACTTTGGCGCCTGACATCGATCAAATATTATTGATAGCGCTCGTTATTACGATATTTGAAACAATCAGTAGCTTAAATGCAGTCCTAATACTTGTTTTCCTGACTAAACCTACTGCTAGACAATGTCTACGAAATCGATATCTTCAATCTACAATCGATACATTAGACGATTGTCCGTCGTGTTTTCATTATATTGATTAACAATCAATTATCGAAACACTTCGGAAGATAGTAAAAGTTGAACGAAGTGTGTCAAATAGCACGAAGAACGCGCAAAACAAACATTATTGCTAACTTAAAAAAAGTCGCACGACCAATATACTGGGGCCGGCCGTAGTATACGACAAAGCCTAGAAAACTATACAGACAAATACACACTTTGATAGCACATACATAAAGTTTAATTTCGTTTACCCACATAGCGGTAAACCCTTTTAAAAATCATACGAATTTGAACTCACGCGCCGAAACGCCGCGTACCGTTTTATATTCATTGATAATTCGTCTTTTACGCTTTAATCGACCTTAAAATCAAAATCACAAGTCATACTTTCCTTCGCAAGTGACACTACGATCAAATTACCACCCTGATACGTTTAAACAAAGTTTAAATTTGTGTGTAGCGAGGTGTCCAAAATATCTAGGTCTCAATCCGGTTGATTTGGGAATGTGTGTCGCGGAAGTAGGCTTCGGAGAAGCGGAGGGCAGGTGAAAGGGGCGCGGGGAGGGAGTGGACGCTAAGATTATGCACATCTGTATAACGCTGGAGCCATTAAATCGACATAGTTTATGTTTATTAAGACAGTACCTGTCCGGACTTTCCGCGGTGTGATTCTGTAGGTCACGTTGCAAATTTAAGCTTAAAATAAAAAATAAATATTATATATAAGTCAAGACTATATTTCCTAAGTAGGGGTGGTATTATGTGAGGTAGGTACTCAGGACACAATGTAATAGCGGTCGACTTTATTACCATTAGGTACTAGGGACAATTCCGGACTGTGAAATGCGACGAAAATTTTCTGTAGAATATAGATCTCTGTCACCCCCACCCTGGAGAATAGGTATATGCTGGACTATATTTATTTTTTATTATATTATTTTTTATCTTAGATCATCGTTGGTGTGGTAGCGTACATACACGGTATATGGAGTTATATAGTGATATGTTTCATCATCACCCCCCGAAAGACGTCCACTATACGACAAAGGTCTCCTCTAAGATCACCACCATGACTAGCTTTGTGCTGTATGGTGTAGGCATCCAGCTTTTACCTGAGATCTTCACGAGATCATGGGTCTATATTATGCGGGCCTCTCCACTCCATGTCATCCGGTACGGGGTCGCCACTCGAGATCTTTTCTGCCCAATCAACAGTATTTTCTGCGAGCAATGTACGCCGCCCATTGCCACTTGAGTATGACGTGACAAAAAAAAAATTCTTTCGTTGCTGGTTATGATAATCCAGTTACAAACGTCGACCAAAAAGACAATTCTGAGCGCTATGTTCGATCTCCCAAGGAAAGTCTAAGAATAGCTCTGTTTTTAGCCTTATCTGCCAAACAAATCTAAAACACCATTTCTAACCACCATTTCTAATCACCATCGACCTGCAGGTTGCGCAACATTGGGCCGCGTCATTAGAGTAATATACCACTTAAAGGTGAGTTCCAATATTGCGAAATATGAAGAATAATGTTAATGCGCGCATACATATTTATAAAACACTTAATGAGATGTTAATGAGCGCGGTACAGTTCTACGGCGGTCACGTGGGCGGGTCTAATTAAACTATTGACCCCGATATTAGGGTGTACAAGACAGATTTTTAGAGTTCCATTTCTCTAAATCAAAACGTAACACCCAACTAGGAATTATTCTTGTATCGTGCGTGCGTTTACAAAAATTCACATATACGAACACCCAGACAGAAACAAATGTTCGTGGGTCTCACAAAAATTTGTCCCATGTGGGAATCGAACTCGCGACTAACCACTGGACTAAGCAGTCCGTCAAATTACAGAACGTAATGCAGCTGTCACATTAATTTTAAGGCTAAGCAACTACGGAACATAAAAAACGGCACTCGCACCAGTCTGTGATTTGAGACTAGGCAACTATCAACGTTTTTTTATTCCTTATTAAATGAGTTTATTGGCTAGTGCGAATATGCCACTTTGTAATAAACACAAATTAAGTTACATACTTACAAAAAAAGGTTTTACTCTATATAACCACAATGTTTTTGACCTAGCCTGTCAACACAAGCTTAACCATCCTGAGTATAAGGATCACTTCCTCAGACAGAGGATCTAAGAGAGTTATATAATAACCCAGCTGCTTCCTGATAACTCACTATCAAAGAATTAGTTTTAAGAAGATAAAAAGCTTTAATGCTACCTAAATATTATTTTTGCGGAAGAAACCATCACTTAAACCAAGGCTATGCTTGATAAATATTATGGGGACTCTGCACCATCCATTTCCATGGTAAAGAAGTGGTTTACTGTATTTCGATGTGGCCGTACAAGCACGGAAGATGCCGAACGTTCTGGACGCCCAGTTGAGGCCCAAATTCACGATACGGTTTTAGCCGATCGGAGATTGAAAGTGAGAGAAATTGTGGAAGCCATAGGCATCTCACATGGCTCAGTGGTTTCAATTTTGAATAATCACTTGGGTATGAGAAAGCTTTCCACAAGATGGGTGCCGCGTTTGCTAACATTTGATCACAAACGCAACCGTGTGACAATTTCTCAGGAATGTTTGGCGTAGTTTTTGCGCCGTTTCGTAACCGTGGACGAAACGTGGATCCACCAAAACACACCGGAGACCAAACAGCAGTCAAAACAGTGGGTTTCGGTTCGAGGTGAACTGGCGCCAAAGAAGGCAAAGGTGGGTTTGTCAGTCAATAAAGTCATGGCGATGGCATTTCTTGGGATGCGGGCGGTATAGTCCACATTGACTACCTTCAAAAGGAGAAATCAATCAATGGCGAATATTATACTAACTTATTGGGCCAATTTAATGAGGAATTGAAATAAAATGACCGCATTTGGCCAAGAAAAAAGTTCTTTTCCACCAGGACAATGCAAGGGTGCACACATGTACAGTTTCCATGGCAAAAATCCATGAATTGAGCTACGAATTGCTCCCTCATTCGCCCTATTCTCCAGATTTAGCCCCGAGTCCGGAAAGAGATTTGACTCTAACGACCAAATCATCTCACAAACAAATGCCTATTTTAATGACCTCAACAAATCATATTTTTCGGAAGGCATAAAAAAAATGGAGAAGCGTTGGTCTAAGTGTATAGAACTCAAAGAAGACTATGTTGAAAAATAAAATAACTTTTTACCTAAAAACCTGTGTTTCATTCAAAAAGTCACGGACTTATTGGCCCGCCTTCGTAAATCCGTATTATTTACCATATACTCTTTTTTGAATATGAATTAAGCCATCCTAATAAAATAAATAAATTAATGATAGTATCAGCAAGCTAATCCTATCGGGCTTTTACGCGTGTAAAACAATTATGATGAGTGGTCATAAAAGCAAAATATTTTGGTAGGAACAGAACCCTTATTGCCTAAGGCCAACTCCTTGTTGACTAGTTTCATTCAGATGTGGCTGTCTTAGGCCTATAAATTTGATACATTTTGATGTTTCAACAGGCTGCTTCATTGCATATCAATTTGGGAAATCATTCAGGTCACCTGTTCAGCAGAGAAAAAAGATTATTTATTAATAATCTATACAGAAAAAAATCATTTGAGACAAGACTTTCTTCTTTTGCTATATAATAAGTAAATAACGAAGTCGGCTTCACAATTAATTATAATTGCACATATCAAGCTTACTAAAATACTTTATCTTAATGCGTAACTGTTTGTTGTCCTCCAAAATAAATGAGTGAAAAGTCATCGTAACTGTATGCTTAATAATACATGAGATGTTTAAGATCAACACTTGTCCAATGCAGAATTCGGAATCAAGGTGCGCACTACTTATTTTGGTGTCACTTTAATTTTCCTACCCTCCTAATCCCTTATATTTATAACAACTATCTATGTCGCTCATGCCGCAGCTGCGAGAGGAATCTGTTTGTCATAAGAAACCGCATGTGATCGACTTCCGTACTTGGGCTGCCGCTCCCGCTTGCAAGTCCTCTAGATTGTTTTACATTTTGAAATAATCTACCGCGTAAATTAGCTTCTTCGCGGTTTTAATGCGGACCGCTCCTGTAAGCTTGCTGAGCCTATCCGGAAGCCGTGTACTAACAGTTACCAACCGCGCTATAATTACAGTCCGCCAAACTAGCGTGTTAACACGACCTGATGAAGCCGAGAAGAAGCGCTGCTAGGCTTGACATCCCGTCGGGAGTGGCACGAACTGAGGCGACCCCCTAATCTCCGGTTGGGAGACTAGGTTAGTTTTTAAAATACACATAACGGGAGCCGCGTACGACTATACTACTCAGATGCCGCGCTAACATATTATAAACAATATATATATAAATAATAATATATTATTAGTTCCCTATTTAGTAAAAGGAAGTCGATTGCCATAATGCCATATGGTATTTTTCGAAATTACCACACCTAGTATTGGAAGCTATGACCTCGTGATCGCTACCCGTACTATACTCCTCCAGACCGATGAAGCGGTCTATCAATCTAACTCAGTATAATCTATCTATTCGCCTCGTTAGCCTAGTGATGCATGATGCAGCTGGTGATCATAATGTAACATCACGACATAACTTAGTCTATCTATATCATCACGCCAGCTCCCTCGCGGGGTAGGCAAAGAGTACAGAGTTCCAACAGGTTCTTTCCTTACATACCTCTCTGGCTTCCTCCACTCTCATAGTTCGTCTCATACACACTCGCCGGTTACGGAGACTCTTGACTTGCCCTTCAGCTAAGACACGGTCTATTTGGTCATGGTAAGATAGTCTAGGTCTTCCCCGGCACCTACATCCTTCCACTTTCGCATTGTATATCTGTTTTGTCATTCTTTCTTCTGGCATTCTTTCTATATGCCCGAACCAACGGAGCATACCCTTTCTCATCTTTACACCGATACTATCTTTCATACCTACTCGCTTTCTTACTACGCTGTTGCGAATACGGTCAGTCAGCGTGACTCCGCACGTCTTCCGCAGAGATCGCATTTCGACCGCATTTATTCTGCTTTCGTTCTCCTTCTTACATACCCAACTCTCACTGCCATATAACAGCGTTGGGACAAGCACTCCGTTATGCATGGCCAGCTGCGCCTTTTGGCTTAAGTGCCGGCTCCCAAGTAGCCTTCCCATCGCACCATTCACTCTATTACCTGCATTCACTCTTCTCTCTATATCAGCGGTGTATTTTCCATCCTTACTGAAGGCGCATCCAAGATATACAAACTCATTCACTTGCTCCAGCACATCGTTACCAACCACAATCCTTGCATTCGTTCTGGTTTCTTTCCGTTCAAAAACCATAATTTTGGTTTTCTTCACATTCAAATGTAAGCCATTGTCCATGCAGTCGTCTCTCATAACTGTGACTAGTGTTTGCAGATCAGTGGCTGTTGGCGCTATCAAAACCGCGTCATCTGCATACAATAGGTGGTTTATCACTAGATCACCCATTTTTACCCCTTCAGTCATTAGTAATGTTATTTTACTCTTCTCTATTAATTTTCCTGTGTAAAAAAGGAAACACGACGCCGAATACCCTTTGGTCTTAGTTAAATAAAAAAATATACTGTTCATGTATTCACATTTATTATACATCTCTCTCTCTTTAATCGTTCCCTCATGACTGGGGATCGTGACTCCGTTGCTGGACTTTTTTTATAATTTCTCTCCATCTGCTGCAATCACGTGCGGTGGAGCGCCTCGCTGACTGGCATCTCGAGTTGTTTGGATATCTGATCCGACCATCTCTTTGAGCTGCGTCCCCTTGGTTTCTTCCCCTCTATTTTGCCTGTCACCAGTAATCTCTCCATTATACATAGTACAGTATAATTTCACTCTTTTAACTGATACCTAAGGTCGCAGTTAAAAGCCAAATGCTTACAGTACAAAGCTAAAAAATAAAACGTAAGATAAAAAATAAAACGGTCTACAGTGTCCTCCTGTCCCTACAACTAAGAATCTAGACACAAAAAATGTAAAAATTATATTAAAAGAGTAACCGTTAAGTTTTGACTCTTCTTCTTCACAACAATGACATTCCGAAAAATATTAAATACTAAAACATTTTGATTTTAAACGGCACGTCATAGTGATATGTGTCGCAGAGATCTCTAAGAAAATAATTCTCTGCCGAACCCGCAAGGGATCTAGTGTATTGTCACAGATAGAGTTAAATGATCTGTTTTCTGCGCAGATTTATTAGTCACCTGGAATACTCGTACTCAGATGAGTTATGGTGACAAGAAGCGCATGCGCTTACTAAGAGCGGGTAGGCGGGATCCATTTATAATGGCCGACTAGTCAAACACGTAACGTGAGTGCTACTTTTCAACCGTCAACAAAGCATTTGGACGCAGTTTGACTCGTAGGTAAATAGACGATTATATCGATTTTAGGTCGATAAACGCTGTGACTGCAGTCGATAAATCAGTCATTCCACAATTACCTCCCCTCCTAAAAATATCGTTTGAGTATTACTCTATTTTATTTTTTTCTTTTCTTCTTTATCCGAAAGATGGCTTGTAGGACATAGGCCTCCACCAACGAACACCATGACGGCTGACTTTGTGCTGTACTCACTCAGCTTTTGCCTGCGGCTTATATCAGGTTAGTGGTCCTATTATGAGCTATGCATGTCATAGAGTATTTTGTACATATTTTATACAAGTTGTCTGCAGTGCTATTGACGCGTGTTCGTGATACGCACTTCTTGTCATATATGTATCGTTTGTAAAAGCTCTTAGCAACCATGGTTGCGACTCATAAGTAGAGATAGAATGAAAGTGGAATTTCAAATTTTGATACAAAATAATGCAAACACAAATCACTATCCTTCGGTGCACATTGTATTCGAGTTGGATTTGTCTACTCTGAGCATGTTCTTGCCTTTTTTCCACATGTAAAAAGCATGTGACGTACACATTTATGTTAACAGATTCTTATTTTATATCCAACTAATTATAAAAAAATATGAGCAAAATGTTCCTCCCACCAAAATTTAAAACCATTCACGAATACATATCCCAAATCAACTTCTAATGCCAAACCGATGCTACATTCATTTCGCGCCAACCGCCGGCTACGACCGTCGCATCTATGCGCCTACGCATAGCCCTTCGCGGCGCCCCTCCCTGCCCCGCTAGTGCGGCACTCGCGGGAGAAATGGCGTGACCTTGTTTCTTGACCTACTGCCGACGTCGCGGCCGAGCACCGCACTCACACAAGCGTGCGTACGCGCACAAGTGCGCCGCGGAACTTTGAATAAAAGCTTCTGTTTCCCGATTGTGATTTATTGGGACATGATCGCTGTTGTACTTACGTGAATCTTAAGTACACAATCTATCGCCCTTTGTCTAGCGATGGCGTGTAAAGTCTCTGAAAGTATAACCGCTTAAAATACTAATAGTACTACTAATGCTTTTGTAGTGACTGTGGTACATACAGATGTCATTTAGCTAGTTGTGCATGAACTTAGGCGTTATGGCAAATAGCATAGTCCATATTTCCTCTATTTATTCTTTGTGTTATTTGAGTATTTTTTACCATGTTTCTATTAACTCGCTTTCTTTTCTTCCGGTACGACTCAAGAACCTTTCTGTCCCAATGTAAAAGGGGGCGAGTCTATGCCACTATATGTGACTGAAAATTATTCGATACAAAAAGCATAATTTGTTCGAAAACCTAGTCAAACCCTGTGACCACCATGAGCACACTGCGCCACCACGCCGACGCGGTAGTCTTATCATTCAAAATAACAATTTTTATGCCGAATGTGGCGAAATCTGCAGTTCAAAAGTACCCTGCCAGCAGCTTAAAACAAAACTAAAGAATGAAGGCAAACGCTATCATTCCCCTATAATTAAGATTGTAATATAGCCCATATAGTTATTTCAGGTGCTAATGAACTAATGAGGAACACATTTCTTTATTGATTTTTGTGTTCGCTTCGGCAGCCATATTCAAACGAATGTGGGTGAAATGATTTGCATGTGTAATCATGTTGATAAGAATTACAGTTATGTATAGAAATGGGTTTATTCTGTGACGTGTAGAGCTAATATTTCAGGACTTGAAGTATATAGACAAAATGTAGAACAAATTTGGGGTATGGATTATTGTGTAATTATTGTGAACTCGTGAAGTCACCAAGCTCGATTTGACAATGAATTTAATAGTTGCGTAAAAATTATATTTTATGTCGAGGAGGATGAGCGTGTAGCATCAATAAAGCAGTAAGAAAAGAATAAATCAACAACAGGTAGATTTTTGAGAAACTTAAATGTTAAACCAGTGAGATCATATTGAAAGACCAAAAATCATACTGAATAAATGATTCTATCATTTATGAATAAAGTTATCAGATTTAACATTAATGAGGTAAGATAGTGTAGTTTAGCTCTTGACGTTTCGGGAACTAGGTCCTGAAGATAATGTATAGGTTCTTCTTACCCTTTGTCTTACGTATTGCAAGTAAAGCAGGACAGCGTATTATCATCTGCCAACCATTAATCCCTTCCATTAAGATCCCCGGTCATGTTCTATCGCGTCTAGAATCTAGATTCCCGCGCACGTGCTCTTGCGCATGTGTGTGTGCGGCGCGCACTGTACACATGCGGCGTCTGTGCATGTGAGCGTTAGGAAAGCAGTCGCGTCCGCACTTATTCTGGTGCCTTATTCGCTACGCTCAAACGTGGTGCATTACGATAACAATGTGAAATAATCGAGTAATGGTATTCTGCATGCCACTGGAGTACGGTCAGTAACATAAGTAGCTTAAGATTCTCAGATTTTCTCAGATCGCTTGCACACTTTTGTGTTGTTTCAAATGCATTATTTTTGTTGATGTTAATATATTTGAATATTTTGCTAATAATTTGGTTAAGACAATGTTCACCAATGTTTGTAAAATAAAGAGTATTACTGATTTGAAAAACTGAGAATGTTAAGCTACCTACGTTGCTGGCAGTACCATCAAATAATCATTTCATGAAGTTATCGTAACAAGTTTTGTTCCTTTTTTAATTGGTCATAGCGAATAAGTGCTCAGAAGACTACGGAGCGGATTGACGTTGACGACGACGACGTTAGCGTAACGTTGTCGAGTTGTATGCCATCCTTTTCACACAACAAATTTCCTAAACAAACATGTACGTAACAGCACGCTTTCTCGACAATGTTACTTTAACATCAGATTGTTTGTACTTACGTCTCTAGATACAGTTCTATAAATTTGTGTTATGGCTGTTATAGCTTTTGTGGTTGTGCAATGTGTGGCATTGTAAAAAAATATATTTTGGTCGGGCCCACCACAATGTGGATTTGTAAAGGCAGATTTGTGGTCACTTGCTGTCGGAATTTATTCAGCTGCCTTTAAGACATCCAGCTCAGCTTAACTACCACATTAATTTGAAGCCGAGAACATGGTTTCAACTTGAATTCCGAAGCAAGGAGACGCTCGACAATGGAAATGCAACAGACGGTCACTCAACTCAGGCAGATCCACCCGAACGCTACTTTACCATGGTGTTCACCAAGGTAAAGTAGCGTTCAGTCGGATCTGACTGTCTGCTAAGAATACCGTGGTCTCGCAGCGCTATGACCGCTTCATCTTAATATTATTTTGATTGAACTTAACAATCTAATATTTTAATGAAGATCTAATATTAAGCCATAGGAATGACTCAAATTTCCTAGGTTTTAAAGTATCATCAACTGTCTTATCGGTGTAGTCACGCATGGTGGAGCTGGCGATCTTCACTGCGGGGTCCCCAGGGTCTCCAAGTATTAATTATGTTTTTCTATTGAAAAATACTCAGTTTCAATCACT
Source organism: Phalera bucephala (assembly GCA_905147815.2). Classification (NCBI taxonomy): domain Eukaryota; kingdom Metazoa; phylum Arthropoda; class Insecta; order Lepidoptera; family Notodontidae; genus Phalera; species Phalera bucephala. The sequence continues at coordinate 36,111,981 of LR990617.1, forward strand.
GTGTTATTATGTACATAAGTACTAGAGATTTCATTTCAAATAAAAAAATAGCGCGCGAGTTGAGGACCATAGATAATAAATTCTTTTGTTTCTGGAGTTGTTTAAATAGTATTTCAGGGCACATGAAGGCATATTTTTGAAATAAAACTTGGCACTCGAACGTGTTACATTGCAGGAGGCACAAAAGGAACTCAAACTTTTGCTACGAATATTTTGAATTTGACGACGACGGACTATTTTGCGCAGTAGTTAAGAGCTTAAGTCGCTCCGCCGACTGGATCGGATAGTCGCGGGTTCGATTCCCGCACAAGACAAATCTTTGTGTGATCCACAATTATTTGTGTATGTGAATTTTCATGTTTGTAAACGCACCCACGACACAGCAATAAATCTAGTGTGTGGATGCGATTTAAAAAAAATTGAAAAGATCTTTTTAAAAACAAGCTTTTATACCAAAAATACAATAAAGATATCTTGCTTAGTTAAGGAGTACTTATGGCTTTCTTACGGCTTCATCATCAGACCTTGAACACTATCTGGTTGTATAGTACTTGTCAATACCAATCTAACAAGCCTAAACACGAGGGGGTTATGTTGTATGTTCACATGTTCCTATGACCACCTTCCGAGTCCATCATTAGACCAGCTCCATGGTACCATAATATTGCACTGTCACCGACTTTACATAAGTCTACCAAATTTCAGCTCAATCGGATACCCGAAGTGCTTGAAAAATGGATCACAAGATTTGAACCGGATAGACAGACAGACAGATATACGAACATTGCAAGTTACATTAAAGCTTCTAAAAAATAGTTGAGGTGTCCTGTCTGGTACGTAGTACATAATAGCTTTATAGTTGCAGTTCTGAATCTGGAACTATGCCTGGTATACATAGTACACACCTCTGCCATGCCCGCTTTGGGAATTTAGGCTTAACGGTTATTTTTTCAAAATCTGATCATTTGTTGAAGAAGGAGCCTATAGGGAAGGAACCTGTTGGAACTCTCTCTGTAGATTATGCTTACCCCCGTAAGGGATCTAGTTTCATGATATTATCAGCCCAAAGACACACAAAGGGCTAGCTCAAAAATCGCCACGGCAATTGACGATTAGATAGATAGATACATAGAAATCAATTGTGTTTTCGGACAATCACCCAAATTCCAATTTGGCTTTAACAGCCGTTTTTACCATTTCTGATGGGTTCGAAGGCTGGTGACCGTTTGTTGTACCGTTCCGGGACCGCTTCGGTACGTAGGTGATCATTTTGGTCTGATCGCCGTATCTTTAGAATCAATGACGGAGTCGGGACTTATTATGAAAACTTAACGGTTTCTTTCCGTTTATTTAGATACTTTGAATTTATGTATGCTGTCTCTATTTATATCATCACGACAGATCCCTTGTGGCGTAGGCAGAGAGTACAAAGTTCCAACAGTTTCTTACTTTGTAGACCTCTTGCGCTTTCTTCACTTTTATGACATATTAATGGGAAATTCTGCGGGTGGCGATCATAAGGGTTTGAATCCTATTGATCGGATAGACTGTTTTTTCATCGAAAAATTATAACTAGTAATTCAGATTCTGGACTTATCTGGTATAATGGCAAGGTTACATCTTTAAACTTCTGCCATTTTCATTGCCTTTAATTAATCATTAAGATGCGTCAAAACATATTTTTGAATACGTGAAACAAACGGAATAATTTTGTTTAAGGACTTTGTTAGTAAAGATTTATTTCCAAGGTTCTGTCACCCCCACTTAAATATAGGCGTGACGATGTTTATGTTTTGCGACTGCGACTCCGACCTGACAGCCTTGAGATGGCATTACAAGGCGGTCAGGTCGGACTCACAGTTGGATCCAACTTCATCCGACCGCGACTGCGACCAAGGACGTTTAGTGATGCAGTCATCGTTATGATAAACATCAATAAGTGTGGGGCTACGTTTTATTAAAAAAAAAAAAAAAAACAATGTATCGATATAATATGATACTGTTGTCGTGTAAAAAGTAATGTAGAAATGAAACATCAATCTTTTATTAAACTTTCTTTATTGTCGATGTATCGATATACGATTTGAGATATTGTAAAAAAGAAATCGCTACGATGCATCGATAAATCGATATTTTATAAGTTTTTATTACTTTTTTTTCACACATTCTGGTGCAAAGTTTGTGATCCCATTTTCAAACACTTGCGGACATCTGCATGAGTTGAAATTGAGCATAGAAATTCGCTAACGATGAAATAATATAGTTCCTTAGAGGAGTAGAGAGTATGCTTACACTATATCTGTCAATTTCAATTTATAACGTCGATGTCTTGCCTATTAAAACATCGATCGTTTCACTCTTAGTGCTGAATTCCATGTCGCTGCACGCTACACGTCCTTCTGTAAAGAAGCGCGCGTGCCGACTGATCGACGATAATTATTTCTCAGTCTACCTATTTCTCTATTTTATCCGGACCGGAAAGATGGATTGGTATTTGAAAAAGGGATCACAAATTTTGGACCAGAATGACAAACAGAAATACGAATAAAAAAGTGTTATAAAAACTTGTAAAATATCGATTTATTGATACATCGATATTTGTAAAGCGATGTTTTTTTACAAAACCTGAAATCATACAGCGACAATAAAGAAAGATTGATGTTTGAATACATCATCAATCACCTTAATTTTCACATTATTTTTTTACACGACAACAGTATCATGCGAGTATTATATCGATATATTGATATTTATCATAACGGTGACTGCATCACTAAATGTCCTTGGTCGCAATCGCGGTCGGGTCGGCGGTCGGATCCAACTCTGACTCCGACCTGACCGTCTCAAGACTGTCAAGTCGGAGTCGCGGTCGCAAAGTATAATCACGGCTTTACTTATAGGCCAGTTGAGGTTGCTTTAAGTGAGTCGTCATTTGATTTGCAGTTCAACAGCGAGCGACAGGTCACATAGTGTCAGGTGCCGACTATAAATCTTTTATTGACTCCAAAACGTCGCTTGTTTGACTATCCAGCTCACCTAGTTGCTGCTTGTGTTGGTATTTATTGCTTTGTTTCTTTATCTAACTACAAAAGGAGAGGATATTTTTTCAGTTATTGGTATTGGTTGTCTGGAAGAAATTGCCTTTAGCAATAAGACCGGTAATTGAACGGTTAGCAACATAAGTAGTTACTAATAATTTCGTTTCGTCAAAGACTTCCTAAGTTTGTAAAATAAAAACTATTGATTTGAAATACTAAGGCCCGTATTACAGAAAGTAAATCAGTCGTGAATCTAGTTTTTGTACTAAAACGTTAGTTTTAAAACGAGATTTTTGACTGATTTTTGTTCTTTAATACGGGTCTAAGAGTGTTAAGCTATTTATGTTGTATACACCTGTAGAGATTTAGCACTTTGTCTCATTCCTGTTGTATTTTTTATTTCATTTTAAATGTTTAGTGTTAAGTTGATGGTGTAGCTACTTTAAATAAATAAATAAATGTTGCTGATTGTACCTAGCTCTTTTTTAATATTTTTGTGTCTGGATTAAATAGCACTGGTGTACAATAAAGTACACTATATATATGCCAATTTTTAAAACAAAAATTAACAGCGTCATGCCTATATACCCTAAGCGGGCAGTAGCAGGCGGTAGCAGAGGTGTACTGTGTACACCCAATTTTCACTGACAACGTTAGGTCCCATGTTGTAGAGCGCGAGCCTATTGACATAATAGCGGGTAGAGTGCCAGTCTCCGGACTGACGCTGGAATTATTTCTACTGTTAAAAAAATTACATAAATAGCAGTGATAGCCTAGTGGTTAGACCGTTGAACTGCAAAGTCATAGGTCTCGGGTTCAAACCTAGGCACGCACCTCTTTGTCCTGTCTGCCCACCTGTCTTTTTCGACAGCATGTGCGTAATAAAAAATAATTATTACTTGCATTAACGGTGAAGGAAAACATGGTGAGGAAACCTGCATGCCTAATAGTTCCTCAAAGGTGTGTGAAGTTCGCCAACCCGCCCTGGGTCAGCGTGGTTGACTATGGCCTAAACCCTCTGCTCAACGGTGGGACAGTTTCTTAACATGGCTAATATTATTATTATATATATTCTAAACGGCTGATTGATTTTAACAAATGAGACGTCGCAAGTTTCGTCTAGTGGCGCGTAGTGCAAGTGGCGATAATAAGGTCCAGGGTACGAATCATAGGTTGGACAAAGTCTGCTTTTTCTATCGAAAAATTCTCGATTTTTATCCGGAGTCTGCTCGGACGACTCGATCTTTGTCGTCGGCGATAAATGGGTGTACACACTACATCTCTGTCACCCCCGCTTGCGGAAGATAGTGGCAAATTTTTTTTTAATGAATTATATGTGACAGTAACTCACTGACTTTGCTATGTCATGTCTTTTAAATAGTTTGGGTAATTTTTGTAAGTGGACAATACAGTCATATAAGGATCTTGTGGCCAACGATCAAAATGGGAACTAACGCTGTCATCGAGTGAAATGTCACTTCATGACAGTCGCCAAACATTTACCGAAGTTCTTTTTTTAATTACGAACCGTACGGACCCATCTGTTGAAATTGTCGGTAGTAGCGGATTGTCGGCTTTTTAATATAGGCGCGAATAGGTTCGAGACCGAGATCGGAGTGGAGATTAATAGATGAAATACATACACTCGTCATCACATAATTATAATAATATAATATTAGCCTATATTGCCCACTGCTGGACAAAGGCCTTCTCTCACTAATTGAGGTGAGAGAGATTAGGTCATACTCCACCACGCGGACCCAGTGCGGATTGGTGGAGGCAGGTTTGTGGCCGCCTGCTGTTGGAATTTATCAAGCTTTATTATTTCACATATAGCCGGGACCGACGGCTTAACGTGCCTTCCGAAGCACGGAGACGCTCGAATATAAAAAAATGCCACAAACGGTCACCCATCTCGGGTCAACCGAGTCGAACGCTGCTTAACCTTAGTAATCGGTAAGAACACCGCGGTCGCAACCGACTTCAATAAGGAAGAAATAAATATTTGAAGTCGGTACCGGTTAGTGCAGTCGGTTACTTGGCACCGACTTCAAATATTTATTTCTTGCTTTTTGAAGTCGGTTTTTTTAAAAGGATTTTTATTTTACCGTTTTAAGTGACAAGTAAATTATTTACTAATATTTATATACCTATATTATATTATTTTGTTGAGTTGTACAGCAAGGTACCTACAGGATTGATATAAAAAAAACACCGTCACGCCTATATACCCCAGAGGGGGTGGCAGAGGTGTACTGAGTACACCCACGTTTCGCCGACGATGTTAGGTCCCATGTAATAGGGGGCGAGCCTATTGCCACATACCGGGCACAATTCCAGACTCCGGACTCGTACTGGGAATTTTTCGTTAGAAAAACTACATTTGTCCGACCTAGGATTTGAACCCAGGAACTCGTGATCACAAAGCGATGCGCTTTGCTACCAGGCCAACGAGGCAGTCGCATAGGATTGATATAATAACCATAATAACGGAATCTATACATTCGTGCTGTTCGCCGTTAAGGAGTCACCTGGTGTATCTTCAAAGTCCAAAGTTCAATACCGATTTTATTAAAATGGAACCACCTCGAAACTATCCTAACGCAAAAAGAATCATCAAAATCAGTTCATAAATAAAGACGTTATAAAAAAAAACAGACGAATTCTCGACCTCCTCCTTTTTTGAATGTGTGTGTGAGTGGTATACGCTGTTGGCCGCGAGGCCTTTTCAACTTCACCGGACTTAAGGGCGAGCGTGCAACCACTACGCTTGAGCCAGAAGGGCAAGGGCCGACATACTCTAGGGCGCCTTGAGGAGGCGCCCTCGTTTGGGACAGTCGTTGTGGGGGGACGGGGTGCACTACTAAGTGCGCCGGTTCCTTTTTTGAAGTCAGTTAATATTCTGATTAGTTCTATGGCAGGGTACCTATGGGATTGACGTAATACCCATAATATCACAATCTACGCAATCGTATAGTTTGTCGTTAAGGAGTTCCCTGGAGTACCTTCCAAATCCAAGGTCCAATACCGATAAAATTGGCCTATAGCCATTTCGGAGCTATACTGAACCAAATGCAAAAAGAATTTTCAAAATCGATTCATAATTTGCGGAATTATTGCGTAACAAACATACAAAAAAAAAACATACAGTCGCATTGAGAACCTCCTCCTTTTTAGAAGTCGGTTAAAAAGGGACTTTCTGTTATCGCACAGTAGTGTGGTTATATAGTAATATTATTTGTTATCATTATCATCATCATCATCATCTCAGCCTATACTTGTCCACTGCTGAACATAGGCCTCCCCAATCGCTTTCCAGCGTAACCGGTCCGATGCCACCTGCAACCAACGACTTCCTGCGATTTTCACAAGATCGTCGGTCCATCTGGTAGGTGGCCGTCCCACGCTGCGCTTGCCAATACGTGGTATCCACTCTAGAATCTTTCTGCCCCAACGCCCGTCCGATCTTCGCACTATGTGGCCCGCCCATTGCCACTTCAGCTTGCTAATCTTAAGGGCTATGTCGGTGACCTTTGTTCTTCTACGAATCTCCTCATTCCTGATTCGATCACATAGAGAAACGCCTAGCATAGCTCTTTCTATAGCTCGCTGAGCAACTCTGAGCTTTTTTATGAGACCTATAGTAAGAGACCACGTCTCTGATCCATATATCATCACTGGTAACACACATTGACTAAAAACTTTATTATTTGTTACTTACCATCATTTTATAATATCACTGTTATATATGTATATGCATGAGAATCAACAATCGGCCAGTCGTCATCAGCCTAACATTTGCCGTAAGTGTGCCGCCGAGAGTGAACTGCAGTACTGTTACACTGCGAACTCTGTAACTCTACCGCCCCCACTTGCGGAATATAATTACGGTGTTAATTAATTTTTTTGTAGTGAATTATACTTGCTATTCTTACTGTGTCGTGTCTTTTAACCGACTTCAAAAAAGGAGGAGGTTCTCAATTCGACTGTATGTTTTTTTTGTATGTATGTTACGCGATTCTTTTTGCATTGGGTTCAGTATAGCTCCAAGGTCGTCCCATTTTAATTTCATCGGTATTGGACCTTGGACTTTGAAGATACACCAGGGAACTCCTTAAAGACAATCAATACGAATGCGTATATTGAGATATTATGGGTATTACGTCAATCCTATAGGTAACCTGCCATAGAACTAATCAGAATATTAACTGACTTCAAAAAAGGAACCGGCGCACTTAGTAGTGCACCCCGTCCCCCCACAACGACTGTCCCAAACGAGGGCGCCTCCTCAAGGCGCCCTAGAGTATGTCGGCCCTTGCCCTTCTGGCTCAAGCGTAGTGGTTGCACGCTCGCCCTTAAGTCCGGTGAAGTTGAAAAGGCCTCGCGGCCAACAGCGTATACCACTCACACACACATTCAAAAAAGGAGGAGGTCGAGAATTCGTCTGTTTTTTTTTATAACGTCTTTATTTTTGAACTGATTTTGATGATTCTTTTTGCGTTGGGTTGAGTATAGTTTCGAGGTGGTCCCATTTTAATGAAATCGGTATTGAACTTTGGACTTTGAAGAAACACCAGGGGACTTCTTAACGGCGAACAGCACGAATGTATAGATTCCGTTATTATGGTTATTATATCCATCCTGTAGGTACCTTACTGTACAACTCAGCAAAATAATATAATATAGGTATATAAATATTAGTAAATAATTCACTCGTCACTTAAAACTGTAAAATAAAAATCTTTTTAAAAAGAGGGAAACCAAATTCACAAAGCAAAAAATAAATGTTTGAAGTCGGTGCCAAGGAACCGACGGCACCAACCAGCAGAAGTAAAGTCAGTTTTCCTTTTTTTTTAAGTTTTTGTATACCACGAATGATTTTAGGACCAATTTGTGATCATCAGAAGTGCCTTCTGAATTGCTGAAGTACTCGAAAATGATATCTAACAAAAATAAAAAACAAACAAATAATATCATTCAAATTTACGTCAATAAAACGCTTTTTTTAACCTTATGTCCTTGTAATAAATTTTAGTATTCTATCTAAATGCATCAGTCAATAGGGACTTCTGACAATGGCGCTACTACACTATGTTACCTACCATCGTGAATCAACATTCAGACAGTCGTCATCAGTCTCACATTTGCCGTAAGTGTGTCGTCGAGAGTGAACCGCAGTACTGTTATACTGCGAACGCCATGACTTTTACTTTTGTGAGCCCCCTGCCCCCTCCTCGGCACATGGGAGAGTGCGCCAGCGCCGGGAATTGAGGAAACATTGCTATGTACTTATATACTTATTTAAATATGGATAAGGTTGAAATTTATGTACGTGTGTTGGCCGTGTCTGTGGATTGGATCAGGTGAATAAAACAAAAAAAAACTTATTTATTTGAACACAACACATCGTCACGCCTATATTTTTCAAGCTGAGATGGAAGAGGTGTACTGAGTAAACTCACTTTTGGCGACGATATTAGGTCCCATGCAATAGCAGGCGAGCCTATTGCCATATACCGGGCACAATTCCAGACTCTGGCCCCATAATCATACTTCGTTAGAAAAACTACATTGGTCCGTCCTAGGATTTGAACCCAGGACCTCCTGATCACAATGCAATGCGCTTTGCCACTAGACCAACGAGGCAGGCAGACAGAGGCAATCATTTATTTATGTATTTCACCTGCTACAAATTGACTGACAATTTTAGATTTCCAGAGATTTGATCTAAAATTGGCCATATCCTCTGATTAAAGTCTGCCACCCAGTATGGCCGAGGAGAGTGAAGGCTGCTTTAAAAGTTTCTACATCTGAAAAAGTGCTGCTTGTGGAAACTGGTCCACGTCAAATTCTGTAGACGTACTCTTTAAAAATATGCACATTAATCTCCTATCTTGATAGTCAGCGATGTGTCAGCGATATGCATCTCCGGGTCATAGATTAGAAATAAAGCGTTAAATATAAGCGATAACTTTTTCCAGATAGTGAGACATCTAACTGAAGCCTGATTGTAAACGTTATTTGTTACCTAAACATACTATTCTTTACACAATATGATTATTTTTATTTAATTCTTTTCTATACTCTATACATATAATAAAACTGTAAGGAAGTCATGTCTATACATGGAATATTTTTAAGAAATAACAACCCAGGGGTATCATGCTATCGATGTAGAAGTGAATTCTACAATTTTTGGCTTTCGTGTCTGTTTGTCTGTCTGTCTGTCGAAGGGTATGAACCAACATTACGCAAAAACTACCAGGCGGATTTTAATGAAACTACACGCGGATACATTAAAATATTGGGTAACGTATTGTATAGTATTTATCCCGGAAAATCAAAAGGTTTTTCCAGATAAGACCAAAATAAGCAAAACATTAAGTTTCTAAAAAGACACTTTATTCATAACCTGTTTGATGGATTTCAATCAAATTTTGTGTAATTGTAACCTGTACAAAAGGTCGGTACGTATATTTTCTAAAAACTTAACAGTTTTTGAGGAAAGAGAAAAAAGTCGATTTTGATTTATCGTTCATTATTCCAAAACTACTCTTCAGATGTCAGTGAAACTTAGCATAGAGATATTTCATATGACAGATAACATAATTGATATTTAGATTTTTAGGAAATCTAACAGTTGGTAGGAATAAGTAAAGCATCTATATATCTTCATATAATAAAACAGTAAGGAAGTTTTTTTGGAAATAACAACCTGCGGATATCATTCTATTGATGTAGAAGTCAATTCTACAATTTCTGGCTTTCGTGTCTGTTTGTCTGTCTATCTGTCAAGGATCTGGTTCATAAGAACCATCATACCGCAAAAACTACCAGGCGAATTTTGATGAAACTTTGCACGCGGATATCTTAAAATGTTGGAGAACATATTAAATAGTATTTATACCGGAAAATCAAAAGATTTTTTTAGAAAATACAAAAATTAGAGAAAAATTGAATTTCTAAAAAGATACTTTACTCCAAACCTGTTTGATAGATTTTAGTGAAATTTTGGATATTTGTAGCCTGTACTAAGAATCATAACTCTGTATACTCATATTTTCGAAAAATGTAACAAATTTCTGAGGAAAGAAAAAAAGAGTCGATTTTGATAAATCATTAATTGGTCCAAAACAACTTAAGCTAACTAGGTTGTCGCGGGATAAACCACAAAACTTTATTACTGTTTGTCCCGAACTGCAATGTTACGACGTAAACTATGTGATTTTGCCTACACATGAATTCCTCCATCAATTGATATTGGACTCAGGTTAGTCTCCTCACGAAAAACTTTTCAGTAGTTAAAAGCACTCACTGGAAATTGTTCATACTCGTTTTATTTAAACACTAAAACATGATTTCGTGCATAAACCGACGATGCATTCAGGATTGTTTCTTCCGGAGAGAACTCTAACGATGAATGGGCTGGATACGAAACTTTAATGTCGATTAATATCTTACGAGAAGACTAACACAAAATGAACTGACAAAATTTTGCTACATACTGAACTGGCAATGTACTGTTTTAAGATATTATGACGCTCGATTACACTCTTTGTCAGAGTAAGTAAATAAGGTTTAAATTAGAAATATAAATATTAACGAAAAAATATAAACTGATAATCCTTCTTAAAAAGGAAGGTATTGCATGTTTTTTTTTGAGACGGCGTTATTGGAGTGTGTTGAATAAGATTGCGCTAAAGTTTAGTTTATATTTTACAAATACCACCTGTGCGGGCTAAGTGGGCCTAAGACTGAACCCGGTGATAAAGATAGTTGATACAGAAATAATTCTGGTGGAAGTTGAGAAAATATACAATATATTCACACACGGTTCTTCCGGGATCGCCGTTATTTCTTTAAACTGAAATAGCAGAATGGATCTTACAAACACTTTCAACGTGTTTTAGGTCTCGAAATAATATTTGAGATATATTTTATCCCGGAAAGAATTACGGTTCTTGCGACATGGCTGGCTAAACGAATTTAATTGGAACTTTATATGAAGGTGTATTACACCGTACAATAAAACAAAACAGTTTTTGTTACGAAAAATATTTAACATAGCAATATATACAATAGCATGACTTCTGCGGAATATATTATTTCTTCATACTAAAACGGCTGAACGCGTTACAAAGAAACTTAATGTGAAAGAAACAACACAGATATGAAATGAGCAAGTGGAAGAACGTTGATATTGGGGAAGACCTAGACTATCTTACCATAACCAAATAGAACTTGTATTATCAGAAGGGTAAGTCAAGAGTGTTCGTAACCGGCGAGCGTGTATAAGACGGACTATTAGAGTGGAGAAAGCCAGAAAGGTGTGTTAGAAAAGAACCCGTTGGAAATCTGTACTCTCTGCCTACCCTGCAAGGGATCTGACGTGATGATATAGATTGATAGATAGTATTGAAGTATCTTAAGTAGTGAAATAGTAATATGAAATTGGTAACTTTGTTCACACACTATATCTTGCCGATATTATCTGTGAAAGCGGTATATAAAATCACTCCAATATGCATTTGGTGGATTTGTACCGGCCTGCATGAAGGCTCAAAGATATTAATCATATTAAGGTTAAAAAAGAGCCTGGCAATCCTTCGATTTCCCTCTTCTTCTTCACAGTTGCCTGGAAGCCTGGGGACCTGTTGAAATTATTCTACAACAAAAATTTACTCATTATTAAGTTGACTTTATAAATACTTTTGCAAAACAAAGATGACTTGGTTTAACCGATAAAACGTAGACTGCTTAACTTACTTTGTCAAATAATCGCAGGTACGATCCCCGCACAGCGCACAAGAATATTGATTTGGAATTTGTGATTTTGAAATAAAGAAGATATTTTAAGTGCATATAGGCACAATAAAAAAAATTTGTTTGTCTGTGTTAATATTCAGAACGGCGGGAGAGATTTTAATTAGACTATCACTGGAAAATTGAGGAATTTTCAGAGATTGTTTAAGATTACTTTTTAGTCCGGGAAATGCAAAATTTCTTTATTTAACACGGCTGAACGGATTTAAAGAAACTGAATATGGAGGTGTCTCTTCAGTTTTAGTATAATGCTATACAAAAAAGTCCTACCTACCTGTGTCAGATTACAAAAGAAACGCGTGCGAAGCCGCGGGTTACGGCTAGTTTATATAATGACACTATTATCAAAAAATATATAATTGAAGTTCTCACCGGTGGATGATATTCTCATGTAGGTAGTGTTCTGGTGTATTAGTTTGGTTTTGATGTCGCCTTTGAACCTTACTGGCGAAATACTGCTACGACGTAGTACTTGCTACGAATAGTCTACGGTTTCTACGAGTTTTATAAATGTAAATCGACGGTCCGTTAGAGCAAAGTTACATATGCCAGACAAAATAAATGGCATTTGCAACTTATACCGCCGTATATAAAAAAATTATTGGAATTTTTTAAAAGAACTACATTTGACCGACCTAGGATTTGAACCCAGGACCTCGTGATCGCAACGCGCACTATTTGCCGATAGAGGTAACAAGGTTTGCCAAAACTAACATATAAAAATAATTTTAAACTAATTTCTATAGTCATATAGATGCAAAAGTGGAAGGATGTAGGCACCGGGGAAGACTTAGACTATCTTACCATGATCAAATAGACCGTGTCTTGTCTGAAGGAGTCAAGTCAGGAGTCTCCGTAACCGACCAGCGTGTATGAGAGGAACTATTAGAGTGAAGGAAGCCAGAGAGGTCTGTAAGGAAAGAACCTGTTGGAACTCTGTACTCTCTGCCTACCCTGCAAGGGATCTAGTGTGATGACATACATAGATAGATAGGCATAAATATGTAAGTACTGCATTCGCGTCGCTTTGTTTGTGATCCATAATCACGAAACATATTTCTATGGCATTCAGCAAAGTAAAATTGAATCAAAATATCTGGTGAACTAACGCATAACCTTGACCATGGCGACCTTAAACGGTGCTTCCGCGAGCGCGGGGCGGGACGGCGTCATGTGAAAGTGTGCTAGTGACACAGTTAGCGCAGCCGTGTGCGCCGCATCCGTAAACACGCTGCGCACGGCGCGATCTTCAACCGACGTTCTGCGGTCCTTTTTAATATACGTATACTAATAATATAAAATATCAGGCTATACTGTTGTTCTCTTAAGCAAAAAATTCTAACGAATTAATTTTCTGTCTATCGAAAAATAGCCAGTCGCAGTCTGAAGTGGTGAACTTACTGCTATTTTTACGGGTATAATGCCAGACTCTGGACCGACACTTGTCCGACTTAGGATTCAAATTCAGGACCTCGTGATTTCTACGTGCATTATTTGCCACTAGACTAATGAGTTAGTCGATATTTTTGTCTGATTAAATACATTTTTGTAGTAGTGGAAAAATTTAGCTTCGTATTTTTAAAAGAGCTGAATTTTCTCTTCAGACTAATTCCTATCAATCTATAGGTTAAATTATCGTTTGATATATTTACATGTTATTTGTGTCACCTAGTTTAATATGAAAGCAAGGAAAACCTATAATCACTATTGTCTCACTTGGTAATCTAATTATAATTTAACCTCTAGTTATAAGAAATACATTTGAATGCATCTCTGGTCTTTTAAGACATAACCACTTAGCAGGATGACTAGACACAATGAAAGCCCAGATTAGTTTCCAATCAATCGTCAAATAGAATCTGACGGATGTATTCACCGTTGACCTGGATCGCAGTTAAACATCAGTTAAGCAAAGTACCGTGGCGGTAAACCGATGCTGTTGGCCCGCCAGTGCGCTTGCGCATGTTATTCAAATCTCTGTAATTAATCATTTTAACCTAAAATCTCGCGTCGTTTAAAGGCCACTAGATTAAGTTAGAGGCGGGTAGCGTGCAAATGTTTTCGGAAATGTAGATAAAAAATCTAAAGTAAGTCTGGGAATGATGTAGCGATATGTTAATCTGAATAGTTAGAGCTGAACATACTTAACACTTTTGCGAGTACTTTATGGCCCGATATATCAATACAGCGATAGCCGTGGGTATAATTTTAAGTTAAGACGACCTTCTTAAAAACAGGCTTTTATAGCAAAAACACAACGAAGATATCTTGCTTCGATGAAGAGTTCCTATGGCTTCCTTTCGGCTCCCTCATCAGATCTTGGACACCATTTAGGTCTAAAGGACTCATCAAGACAAATCCAACGAGAACAAACACGGCGAGGTTGTATTGTAGTTAGGTGGTTCCATTGACCACTGAACACTGTCTGGTTGTAAAGTACTTGCCAATACCAATCTAACAAACCTCATCACGAAGGGGTTATGTTGTGTATTTCACATATATTGCGTTATCACCGAATTTACATACGTATGCGAAATTTATGTTTAACCGGATATCCGCAAGTGCTTGAAAAATGGATCACAAGATTTAAACCGGCATGACAGGCAGACATTCGAACAAAGGCTTGTGTTAAATGATAGCTTGTGATAAAGAGGAGATCCTTGCTCAGGAGAAGGTCAGTAAAAAAGGCAAATAAAAGTATGTTTTAACTTTATAACTATAAAAAAAAACATACTTTTAGATAAATAGATAGAGATAGAATACTCTTTATTGTACCCCAGTGATATTACAATTAATAACATACAAAAATATTCAAAATAGCTAGGTACAATTGGCGGTCTTATTGCTAAAAGCAATTTCTTCGAGACAACCAACGCGAATTGCGACAAACCAAAAATAAAGAGCCAGGCAGGGCGAAATGAAGTGCAACATTAGCATAGCAACTGTAACTTATTATGTTTCTTTTATCAGTTTAAATTTGTAAACTTATACCACAGTTTCTGTAAACGTACCTACGATACAAGAATGATTTCCAATATAGGGCCACAATTTTATAAAATGAGAAAAGAAAAGAAAGAAAGACATACGGAACTTCAACTATATTTGTTAATAATTATATCTTATAGATGTTGCTGAGCACACTAAAGCGAGGGAAATTTATTAGAAAACATTTAATAGATTAAGTGTAAGAAGTCGAATCGGAATGTTTAGAGAAGAATTAAGTAACCTGTACCACAGGCTCTACCCTTGTGAAATATATGCGTGTGTGTATGTATAGATAGATAGAGTACTCTTTATTGTACACCAGTGATATTAACAATTAATCTCATTATCGTCATCATCATCAGCCTAAATCAGTCCACTGCTGGACATAGGCCTCTTCCAATGTGCGCCACAGAGCCCGATCCTCGGCTTTATGCATCCAGTTCCTGCCGGCTATCCGACGTATGTCGTCACTCCATCTCGCGGGGGCGCGTCCTACACTGCGTTTGCCAGTTCGTGGTCTCTTTCAATGTAAACCCCACTGGTGACAATCTGTCACCTAAATTTTTCTGTCAAATTCATCGCTGCCGCTCATGTCTCGTGCCCCTTAAAGGTCACCGTACAAGTTCAAGTATGAAGGGCGCGGGGCGCGGCGCAGGCGCACATTCGCAAGCATTTCACTTGATCACAGCGGAAAGGTCATCGTGACCTTTCCACGGTCACATTCGGGGTTCACGTTACTTGCAACTTGATGGCTTGATTACACGGAACAACCCGATGAAACATTTCACAGAAACCATGTGGGCAATTATGAAAAAAAGTAACTGCCTATACTATCCCACTGCTGGGCAAATGCCTTCTGTCATAAATCGAGGTGAGTGAGATTAGGTCATACATACTACTACCACGCGGACGCAGTGCGGATTGGTGGAGGCAGGTTTGTGGCCACCCGCTGTTGGAAATTATCAAGCCTAAAAGCCTTCCAACTTAGTTGAACGACCACCATATTACGTGGTAATAGGGACCAATAGCTTAGCGTGCTTTTTTAAGACGCTTTTTTTACAGAGACGCTCTTATATGAAAATGTCACAAACGGTCACCCATGTCAGGCTGACGGAGCCGAAGGCTGCTTACGAATCATATGATTTTTTTTAATTCAACGCACCTGTTACATCTTTTACACCATAGTTCCTAAAATTGATATGAAATCGCATTTAAAAAAGACGCTGCCTCACACTAGAAATAATCCTGTATCGTGGCTGCGTTTACAAACATGAAAATTCACACACCCAAACACCCAGATCGAAGCGAATAATTGTGGGTCCCACAAAGATTTGTTCCGTGCGGGAATCGAACCCGCGACTACTCTATCCAGTGGGCGGAGCGGCTTAAGCTCTTATCTACTGCGCCAAATCGTCCGTCAAATTTTATTCATAGTGTTTCAAATTACCTTTTATCACCATAATGAAAACCATTACCAGTACCAGTAACAGATGAAAGCTGAAATTACTAACATGTTTATTTTAACTAAAGGCTTAATAATATTGACCTATTTAGCCTCAGTTCAGTGCTAAGTAAAACATCATTGTTGAACAATGGAGTGGATGTTCGCAGGCATTTCTCTCGTTGTCGACGTATGCGCAAAGGTTGCCGTGACCTTTCCAAGTTCACACCGTTTGTGTTGTCTTTACATCTTCCTTGACGACTTAATTTGTTACGAGTTTGCTATGAGTAAGACAGACGAGATGCCGTATGAGTTTTAAGCTTTCGTATTTCGTATTTCTTCAAGTGCTACGAGTTTGAGTTTTAGTCGCCGACGTTTTCATTTTCTTTTTAACCGACTTCAAAAAGGAGGAGGTTGTATGAACATACAACCCTACTCCTTTTACCTCCTCCTTTTACATAAAAAAGTGCTGTGCATGTATGATTTTTTATGTATGTTCGACCGACGACGACGACATTTTCGAACAATTTTGATGATTTTTTGCATTGGGTTCAGTATACTTCCATAGAGGTCCCAATTTAAATTCACCAGTATAGGACCTTGGAATTTGAAGATATACGAGGGGATTCTTTAACGACATATAATACGAATCTGTAGTTTATAAGTGTTATGTTAATCCTATAGATATCCTACCATAAAACTAATCAGACATTTAACCGACTTCAAAAAAGGACGAGGTTTGCAATTCGTCTGTGTATTTTATAACGTCTTTATTTATGCCCTGATTTTGATGATGTTCTTCGCGTTGGGTTTAGTATACCTTCGAAGTGGTCTCATTTTAATGAAAGCGCCATTGTACGTTCAACTTTGAAGATACACCAGTGGACTACTTAACGGCAAACATCATGAACGCATAGATTTCGTTATTATGGGTATTATATCAAAAGGTTCCTTACCTTAGAACTAAATATTTGTTGTATCATATTATTTGAAGTTCCCAGTTAATGGAATGTCAAGCAGTTATTTTCATTTTCGTCACCTTTTAATCTTGTCTATATACATAATCTATGCGTATAATAATTCCTTGAGTAATGCTTGAATATATTTAGATCATATTTAGATGGTGTTCAGTTGTGATGCATTGGCAGATGCCAACTGTCAGATGACTATTGACCCAAAACAGAAAGTCGATGTAAGATGGTGGACGGCACTGCGTTGTCATTCGATTGACAACGGGGTGAGATGTCGGACATATCTTGGAGCAGCTAGCCTCACTGTATTCCATGTAACAAAATAAAACTTCAATTACTGTGAACATCCTCTGAAGTTTTGCTACCAAAGTTAGGATATCAAGGAAGATCAGTATACCTGACAAGGCCCTAGTGTTATTTCAAGATTTATTTCATGTTCGATCACCATGCAGACGACTTTGAAACTGAAGATAAAGCCACCTTTCACTGTTACCAGCATCGAAACCTGCCATCCTAAAAACCTAATCACCGACATACGAGTATTAATAAATAATTCACTAATCACTTAACATTGTAAGATAAATACCTTTTTTAAAAAAGGAAAACCGCCTTGAATTGCAAAAAATAAACATTTGAAATCGGTGCCACGTAACCGACTGCAACAACTTGCTTTTAATCTCTGTTACCTTTTTTAAAAAAAGTTATATATTTAAAAAAGTTGCTCCGCTTAAGAAATTAGTTCTATTTTGTGTACTGTAAATGTTTGTACTCATATAAGAGGTGGTACAACAATCTATGTGGAGCAACGATGTAGGAAAGGTTTATGTTCGTTAGTAAAGATGGTAAAGTGCTTCGCTGTTCGATTCAAAATGAATAAAAACTGTGTTTGTATCTATCTATATGTATCATCACGCCAGATTACTTGCGGAGTGAACATAAACTTCTTTCCTAAATACCTTTCCAGTTTCTTCCACTGTCATAGTTCTTCTTATATACACTCGCCGGTTACGCTGACTCTTGCCTCGCCCTTCAGATAAACATGGTCTATTTGGTAATAGCAAGATAGTCTAGGTCTTCATTAGTACCTACATCGTTCTACTTTTACATAGTTATGACTAAATTAACTAAGATTAAACATCGTCTCATTAAGACAACAAACAAACAAGCCTTACTCTCTGTTATTACTGTTTATTATCATCAAATACTTACGTTTAGTGTTTGGAATGTCTCTGAACCTCCTACCTTTATGAGAAGGATGTAGACAGAAGATGCAACAGACGCCGGAGGTCGCGGATCCTGGTCGGGTGTGCTCACGATGCCGTATTCTGCTCGCGTATGGTAAACACAGCGCGCGCTGCATTTGTATACGATACCTGTCACTGTGTGTTTGAACTTGGTATAATTTAAATAAAATCTTTTATTTCTTCTGTAATATACTATTTTTGCGCACCTCTTTTCCCGAATCAGGGGTGGATTAGACGTCCTGTGTCCACATTTGCTAAACATTTTAAGTCACAAAGTGGTAGGAGGCAAGCCTTTTACTGCCGAGCATAGTTTTGAACTCCGTTCATATTTATACGGAATGTTGCATTATACAATAAGAATAATAATAGTTTTGGTAGCAATTTTTTAATTATCTGCGAGGTTTAAACAAAAATAAAGTAGTATTTTCGTACCAGTGACAGAATTTTCGTAGCAAATCCTTTTATTACTCCTACTTCAAAAGGATTCAGATTTTTAAATTATTAATTATCCTTTTGTGTAAGATTAACTTTCCCAATTCCTTCCTTTTAAATTTGTGATTGCTTATCCCCATATAGCGCTACCTACTTGTTTTACGTAAAAGTGAGTAAAAAGCAGAGGCAGTAAAGGGTGTTAGTTTTTATATACTTATTCCTCTACATAAGCCGTTTGAGATAATATTATAGTGACTGATTTCTGATTGCTGATATTCTAATACTAGTAATATGTACCTGTTACGAAAAGCTATTGGTGGTTTTTGTATATTTAATACTCTTGTATTCTTATATTATTCTAATATCTGTAGTGACTAATACTATTATCCCTTGGTTGTTTTTGTATACTTACTTTTAAATTAATTCCATGATGACAAATATTGAAAACATGTTCTTATGTTCGTATTGACAGTGTCGGCATGTTCCGATCGTGTGTAGTTGCGGCGCAGGCGGTGAAATCAAGCCTCGCTATGTAAGTGGGTTGGTGAAAGAATCTCTCCGGCGCGCGCGCCGCCCGCGTACAGACAGCAAATATTGCGGTGGCTTTTAAAGTATATTTTATATTATCGTCATATTTCTTTACACTAATTAATCTAATATAACTAATTAATCTTTAGTTTAAATAAACGACTTGATGCCCAATTTGTTGTTTTGTTAAATATTATTTAAGTTTAAACAAATTATCTGTAGTTCCAAAGCACATATAGGAACAAGTTTATATACTTAATAAACATTTTCGTGGAAATTCAAGCCTAATGTAATTACAGATAACAATTTTATTAATTAAAGAAGTATACTTTTACGAGAAGAAATATACTTTTACACGCTTACTAATTATATTTTTCCGCTCTTATTAATATTATATTATTTAGTTTAAAAATTAAATTAAATATTTTTTTTACTCTCGGACATGATGAACTATTTGAATACCTAAATTATTGAACTATAAATCAAGAGACAAAACTCATAGTCAATAAAGGTTGCAATATACGGCAACGTTATATTACTTTCATGTTTCCTGATTTACTAATCATCAGTAATCGAGTTTACAAATACAAAAACTATACAAACAGCGATTCGGTCGAACGCCTCTGATCTTAGACGTTCGTGATGTGACCCTATTAGCTAAGATCGATTGTATAATACAGTGTCAACACACCCTGTTACTGGAATCAGCATGTTGTAACGAATTACCAACCATGGGTAATAAGTTTTAACATCCTCGTCCGGTGAAACCGTGAGCCATATACGGCCAAAGTTATTTGATTGAAATCAAAATTATTGTAGGTGACGACTTTTCTGGCTACTTACTTTGATAATATTTCATATATGCTGCCTTGTTGGCCTTGTGGCAAATAATGTGCTTTGCAATCACGAGGTCCTGGGTTCAAATCCTGGTTCAGACAAATGTAGTTTTTCTAATGTAAAATTCCCAGCATCAGTCCGGAGTCTGGTCAGGTATATGGCAATAGGCTCGGCCCCTGTTATATGGGACCTAACAACGTCGGCGAAAAGTGACGGTGTTGATTTTGTTTTTTTTTTGTTTTCTCAATTTTATGTTTTATCTTATTTATGTTTTATTTATTTGCATTTATATTTTTTTATATTGTAGTCATTATTTTGTTAATAGTATATCGTCGTCACATTTTTATCGTTAATTTATGTAAAAGGTTTTATGTAATTTACATGGGTGCCTTTCGCGCCTGTTAATTACTGTTGTACAAGCTGTTTAAAACTATATACTGTGGGCTTCCGGCAAAAATACTGATCTGTATTCTACAGATGTCATATATTTTTTTCTAAATTCTGATGTGCTATATATACGGATTATTACATATTGATTTTTAATACTATTACAATTTGAATTTTATCTTATAAAATAATATTGAAGACATAATTAACAAATAAATTATTTGCAGTTGATTAACAAAACCGGAACCAATAGATTAGTTACGTCCGTCGCCGAAAAACTAATTAAACAAAATGTTGCAACGATTTTCATGTTGACCATACTTTGTGCGTGTGTGAGTGACGGCGCCGATACGTTGACACTTTGCGCTTGTATGAGTTATATTCGCACGAGTTTTTCTCTAAGTGTGCAGGTGTTTTCTCTTGTGTGCCCTCCGCGGTACACATGCTGCGGCAAAAAGGCAATTTGTCGTTTGTGTGTGCATTATGACAATTTTCACATCCGACTTTCTTCCGAGACGCACGGGAACATTACGTGTGTTGTGTGAACTAAGTTTTAGTTGGATCTTTCACTTCGTGTGATCGCGCCTTTGTTTGTTCTGCAGATATCTATTGCGACCCACTTATGGTTACCGTGTTTCAATGAGAAGAATATAATTAACTACAGTTTAAAACCTGTATTGAAGTTAATGTATAAAATGATATAGAGATGTAATTTAGTAAATTGGTTGTTTTCGAAGAATAAATAAAAAGTAAACGACATTATTATCATAACAAAAAATCTCCATTTATTTTACATTAATTTACAAAACTTAGATGTATTTGAAAAAACCTCTGGAAAAATAACATTCATTTTCTTACAAAGTATGCATTACTATGATTTTTAACAGTAATTGGAAGGCTTTACAATTATCGATAATTACATACAAAAATTATATTTAATAATAAATACTTATTTCTATGTGTCTTAAATACTAGCAAAAAGGTACTTTTATTAAGTTCTATCTATACACGGCGCGAGAAACGCAGCGATCGAAACGCTTAAGGAAAATAAAATTCATAAATTTTACTCCTCATTTATTTTTTATTATTTTTATTACATTATTCGAGCCTCATTATATTTGAAAGATACACATCTTTGAAAATAAGAAGATGTATTTTTATGTTATGGTAAGTGTGTGTATTTCAAAGGTCAAAAAATAATTGGCAAATTAGCACGTTTTACTTATTTGTAACTTTTGTTCAATACCAGACGATTAATCGTTGTAATGTATTGACATTTTACATTCATTTCGATTTCTATACAAGCTGAATGTACAGCGTTCCAATAACCTTTACTTTATTGGCGAAAGCAAAAAATAACAGTAATTCATTAAAAAAACATGCTTTCTTTTACAAAAAACCTATCTACTGAAGTGATAATTAAATATTATGAGCTTCAATATATAATAACTCGATCTAGACGGCTATTAAAATTGTATTGTTAACTAACACAAGTATGTTTTATACGACTATACTCGTCTTGAGGAAAGACGCGTTTATCTACTTTTTGTAGCTTTCTAAGAGCTCAGCCTTTTGCCAATTTTTATCAACTACATATACAATAAATATAATATTTGTATCATGTCTTCCTAAATGCACCAAACTTTAAAAAAATCGAACCGATGAATTTTTTATTTTCGTTTTGAGTTTTTATCTAAGGGTATTTTTAGAGCGTTTCGCGATCGCGCGTTCATCGCACATGTGTGACGGTCCTAAAAACCGCTAGGTTTATTGGAATCGAGCGGTCCAAACGGTCTTAAACAGTCGAGAATAAATCTAATATAACTTTAGGAATTAAAAATGGAATGTCAAAAGTATGAATGATGGAATGAATGATGCGATGTCTCTATAATGTATAAGCCGGTATAAATGCAGCTTAAGTTAGTGTTTGTGATGATTGAGTGTGATAAGCCTGATGATTTTACGTGATGTGATGTGATGGAGTAATGAAGTTTCTACTTATATACTAGGGTACTTACTTGAATAAGAACGCACATAAGTAAGGCTTTGAGCTACTAGTCAAGGCTTTGAGTCATAATAAAAGTACTATTAGGTAATCTTATTTGATCTCAATATTTAATTATTTATTCTCATTAAGTCCTGCAAAATTTTAAGTTATTTATCGAATAGAACACCTAATATATATTTTAAAAGTCAATTTGAACACATTTAAAACTCAGTACGTATCTCATTCCCCGATAGTTGTGTAATTTTATTTTAAACAAATCCATTTTAGAACGTCAAAAAATCGGTACTTATTGAGTACCACTGCAGTTGTTGTTTAAAATATGACTTATTATTCCGTTCTCTAATTATGTTCACGGATAAAACCAATCTTTTACCGTACATTGTAGGGTAATTAGCCCCTTCCCCTACAGCTTAAACCTCAGTCCTTAGCCTCTGGCTGGATGCCCCAAATTGCTGATGCCGTAACAACGATTAAAGGCAGTCAATATACGCTATTGTTGCGCAACAGCGGATCGGTATCATTAGTTAGTACGAATTTTATTATTTTTTTCCGTCCGCTTCCCGGACGAGTCGAGTTCCGCCGGCTCGCGTGCACATGTTATACTTATAATGAACTGCGCCGTACAATTTGATTGGCCATTAAAATCGATGAACAATATAGTAGATTATTATTGATTCGACAGATTTTTATTTGGCTATTTTGTGGTGATACAAAAAGGGCGATGACTCAGCCTTGAGTTGTTTTCGAAAAGCGAAAACAAGGTCACCCTAAGTGTCGGAAATGTTCTAAGCGAATAGTTGTGAAATTGAAATACGCAATACTTGGACTCGTTAGGGACAAGATAATTTGATAATAGTCGAGGTCTATTAGAATGTGATGTCATTGTGAATGTAATGTTAATTAATTCAGCCCCTTTTAAAGTGAGTAATCTCAATAGAAGTAGTAAAAAAAACCTTTGCAAGTTGAAAATAATTTTCAAGATTCTTATAAGGTTGATTCCTATAAAAGAATGTCAAAGAAAACATGTTTACATATTTCAAACATCAAATCGCAAAGATTTTTATTTATTTACATTTTGTGACTTTATGATATGTTGAGGTATGTTACGTTATTAATACTTGTTGCTTGAAGTTAAGTAGAATGTTAGTGGAAAATGATCGTAAGTAGTTACTATATGAAATAATATATAATTCGAAAAAATTAATAAAAAACCTTACTCATAAACCTTGTAAACCAAATTGGTGTAGAATTCTTACAAAATAGTAAATAAAGAGTATTTTTTATTCTACAAAATTTATAAGTATAATAAGGTTTTTAATTGGCAGTATCGTGTTAGCCTCGTAAGCTTTGTCATCTTTGTTCCTTAAAATTAAGTACCTATTTATACATTTAAAAGAGAACTAAATAATGTTGACTAACAATAGGTAATCGGAGTAATCACTCGCAAAGAGAAAATAATAATTAAATATTTTTTCTACATCATAAAAGCATTTCGCTCATATTTTGATCGTGCTAAAACCGCACAGCAATCTTGCGCGAGAGCAATATCGTAGCATGACCCATATAAGCCGTCAATACATGACCGAAATAATAAGAATGACTACACTAACAAGACGTATAGATCGAAAACAATCAAAGATCGAAATGGAAATAAGACTTACGTTTAACAATATAATACAGAAAAATATAAATCGCTTAAAACTAGTTAACATTGCACTTGTCCTTAGGAATGTTATGCTAAAGGGTTAAATTAGAGATAATATGTGAAATCGTTCTTAATTACGTTAGAAGACAGTTTAAATTGCAATGCGACGCTGGTAGCGATCGCATTTGTTACGGCTACCACATCGGTAGCATTGCGGGGTTTACCAGCGTTGCATGGCGAATGTTCTAACGCTATAAATGTACAATAGCCTACAATGAGATTCAGCGCGCACTTCAACTCACGCTCACTGCGTCACACACACACACTAATTTACATACTATAAAATGCTTTTTGAGCTAGTACCTACACCTAGTCTAGTCCCTCCCGATCCGCTTGTGTATCTGTTGGTGTTTGATCAGGTGCGCCTTTTGGCGGAACGCCTTCGCGCAGACGTCGCACCGGAAGGGTTTCTCGCCAGTATGCGTTCGGAGATGGACTTTTATATTCGACTTGTTTAAGAAACCTCTATTGCATATCCCGCACCTGTGCACCGGTTTCTCCTTGCCGAGCAGACCGCTTAACTCCGCCGCTGTTGCTGAGGAAAAAGCAAGAGAACTTCCATGCAAGTTGCTACCATTATTCGCTTGCTTCGCCTTAGCCCGGCTCCGTTTGTTTGACTTCGCAGGCGTTACTGTCGTTGTGTGAGCGTGAGGGTAGCCTAGAAGCCTTTCGGGGCTGCACAAGCCATCTGACTGTTTTAAATTTAGAGCGTAGTGGGTTGCATATCGGCCGTTGAGCAAGCCGCCTACCCCGTCAGTCGTAGAGACGGCGTTCCCTGGCGGCGAAGATGTCGATATTACGTCCATGCCATAACTCGTGGAGCTGGGTGCCTCTTGTTTCACTGGCGGTCCGTTTTGCAGTCTATTTTGAAGCAACGGCATGTATCCGTGCGTTAATAAATTCTGGAGCGTCGATCCCGCGTGGCTTAAGTTTTTTGGCAGGAATTCCTGACCTTTAGAGAATTCTTGCCCTTTGCAAGGAAAGTCTAAGCTCGAGGAATGATTCGGAGGTGCAGATGGCGGAGAACTAGGCAAAAATTCTGGAAGATCTTGATGCACGATTTTATCTTCGGGCTGACTGCACGCTCCGGTTATCCATGCATCTATATCCATCCAGCTGTCTCTGGAGTCATTCCGTTCTGGGTCCTCGGGTTGGGACGGGACCGTCGTATCAGCTATAGCTGAACCGATGATCGCCGCGATGTCTTCTATTGAGCTTATGTCATACATGTCTTGTTTATGCCCGTCTTCAAAGAGTTTCGCTGGTGGAGAGCACGATGCCGCACAGGAGTCCGCGGCGCCAGAAGTCTCCGCGAAAGGCTTAGTCTCCGGTGCGTCTAGGAAAGGTTTGACATCTTCCAGATCGGGAGGCTCCGCGTCCGCGGTGCACGTCGAAGAGGAGACGACGTCATGGTCAGCGCCATAGCCGCTCTGCGTAGGGTAGTTGTTGTTCTCCTCTGGCAGGCGTTGAGCGATAGCATGGTAGTGATGGCCCGAGATGCCGTTGATGGAGAGGTGGCCGGTGTACCCGGTGAAAGGAGGTAAAGGTTTGAGTTCCGCGAGGGGGGTAGGTGCCAGCAAAGAGTCTAGGAGCTCGTGGCAGGTTGGTGGTGGGGAGGAGGGGTCCAGCTTGGGGTCAAGCCAGCAGCTGCTGAGCAGGAGCTCGTCGCCGCTGGCGCCGCCCGCGACGCCGGCGCACTTCATGCCGCGCCTCACCGCGACGCCAGAGCCCAGTGAGAACCCTCCACCGCCATACTTGGACGCCGCCACCCTGCCGCGCTATCTATAACAAACAAAAAAAAACAGAGTTAAAACAAATTGTCTTGCATCGTGGATACTTCGGTTGATGGATAGTACCTATGTATCTATAAAACTTTGATCAGTATGGATTTCAGTTTATTTAGCGAGATAATGATTAAAAACTAATCCGCTACGGTCTGAACGATCTGCTACTCCCCTTGAATGTGAGCTGTTTAGAAATAATCTGAGTCGCTCGCCATGTTTATAAAACTTACATAAAACTTATTTAAATATCGTTTTAAAAAAAGAATAAATACAATAGGTATCTAGTTAACCTACAAAAAGAGTAATCAAGTGTTAGCTATGTAAGTCGGTTAATATAAAAATGGCAGCGTGTTGCGAGTGCGCAACCAAAGATGCAGGCGCTAAATAATCAGCGCCATTATGGGCGCGAGCGGTCTCGCTTCACTGGGTATCGGTGCTGCGGCCTGCTGGTGGAATTGAAGTGTTTCTTGCATAGCAAGCTGCAGGGCTCTGGTACAATTAACGGCATAAGTAGCTGAATAATGGTACCTGAAAAAGCGGTCGTTTCAAGCAGCCGTTTTTTTAAAATTTAATTATTTCACGAATTGGTCATTTGAAGATGTAGTCATTTTTAATTGTGGTCCTAAGCCGAAAGGTTTCAACCCAGTAATATTTTTTATTTTACAAACGTTAGGTAATATCTGTCGTACTCGTAGCTAAATATTAGCGACATTTCATATTTTATTCAAATATTGGATTACATGCAAAACAAAATTGTGAAAGTGATTTTTTTTTATACATGACAATTAATTAATTGTTTACAAACATGACAATTCACATACACAAATACTAAGACCGAAACAAATAATTGCGGATCACACAAAGATTTGTCCCGTGCGGGAATCGAACCCGCGACTATTAGACACAGTGGGCGGAGCGGCTTAAGCTCTTAACCACTTCGCTAAATCGTCCGTCGTAAAAACTGAGAACGTTCATCGATTTATGTCGTTGAACGTACTTGTCATAAATACAGAATTTATATACTCGTATTAACATAAATACTGTATGTATACCAAGCACAAGACTATAGACTCCGTTGGAAGCTAATGGGAAGCATAAACCTAGTTTGGCGGAGTTAACTTCATTTAAATAATAAGTGTATAGTAATTTGCGGACGGCTTGGTCTAGTGGTTAAAAACTTTACCCGCTCAGCCCATTCAAGTAGTCGCGTGTTCGATTCCCGCTCGGGAAAAATTTTTTCGTGACCCGTAAATGTTTGATTCGGCCTGGGTGTTTGTGTATGTGAATTTCGTGTTTGTAAACGCACTCATGTCACATAAATTGTTCATAGTGTGGGTCTACTTTTTAAAACCAAATAAACAAAAACAAGTAATATATAAACAGAAAAATACCCCCACACCTACATTCCCCATGTGAGGTGGTAGAGGCGTGCTAGGCACGTACACCTACCAGTTCTTCATTCTCTTCAGCTATCAAATCATCAATCTGCTTGGCAAAAATTTAATGTTTTTACCTCTACGCCTCTATTACATTTTCCCGCCTGTTCCTATAGTTCAGGATTTCCTTGTCAGCTCACATAGCAACATCCAGCGCTATGTGTGCCGGCATCCTGATTTCGCAGTGTGTTGCGAGGAACACGGTCAGCCGGCTACCACGAGTAATTGTGCATGTACTCTAGTACTTAGCGGATCGGGGCTACCTGTGTCTGTGTGCCCATCGAGGTTAGGGTTGTACCTACAACTATTGGTTTAAGTATTCAGGTCTCTACACACTTATCCAATGTCATTGGGTTTTCACAAGTAGATAGACATAAGTCTAGAGTCATCACGAGAAAGGTTTACGTATATATTTTATTCTTCTTGTCTATCTGCCAATTATTCCAGTATCCAGCAAAATGTAATAAGATTAATGATTAACGACCCCCGTTTGGGGAATAAAGGCGTGATGGTGTATTAATTAACGATTACAATTACATATTGTTATCTTCAACGATTACGATTACAATTTTAATCTTGAATAATTATTGTATATTACAAAATGCAATTCCAATAGTTAATCTGATTACATTTTGCCCATATCTGCCTGTATCATAGGTTCGTTCACAAGTACAAATTTACTAACAAATATTCCGTGAGTCAAACATACATTTGCCACGAATCAAACCTGAAACAACTTGATGCAGTAATTCCGGCAGCCTGCGCTCAAACTACTAGACCAAGTAAACCTCCAATTAAAACCCCGTCGAATTCGCACCGAAATTGTGAAAAATCCGACCCAAATATACAATAGGAGAATTATTAAAAATATCAGTCGCGATTTTTTCAATCACAGCCAAAGTCACGTTCGGTATGCAATCGGGTATCTTAGCAATTCATTTTTTTTCAGCGCTTGCGCATTGCGCCAACGGTCGCGGGCCGACGACCGGCGCAATCAACCTTTTATCCACACTACAATATTTTTGCGAAAACCCAATCAAGGCCACGCTCTTGGCAGCCGAAACAAATTTATATTTTAATAGTATCCAGTGCTTTTTTCAATCGGTTGTATCGCAACTGGTTGCGTGCTCGGGTTGGCCAATACGGTGCGTGTTGTCATGGGTTTTAGAGGCATAGTTATAGTTATAGTGTTTTTGTAAATTTTTCTTTTACGTATCGTTATGCAAAGTTTGCTTAATTGTTGAAAGAATGGAGTGTCTGTCAGGTAAATAAATTTGTTTTACGTGGCCGATTGGGTATTGCTAGAAAAGTTACAACAATTTTGCCGAAGGAATTTAAATTGCTACTGAAAACAGTCTCTCAGATAAATAGAGAAGCCTTTATTTTGTTGCCTACGCGCAGAATAAATCTATTACTTAACCAGATAATAATAAATTCCTTAATATGCTTAAATCAATAACAGGTGAACTAAATCGATTCTCTTTCATAGTAAGATGCTGTATTATGGGATGCATGGGGAAGGACTCCAATACTTAAATTCTTAGAAAGATAGACCCACAGAATTCTCTGTTTAAGGGGCTACATTCACCAAACATTCCCAATACTGTCACTCCTGAAAGCCAGTTTCAATGGTCGATGTCACTAGAGTTTAATACAAACTCTGGCCCAGGGAGTACTTCGTTTGTTCCGCAACCCGCAACAAAAGCAAACATGAGGAGTAGGCTAAACTAGATTCAGAACTTTTGATTTCGTCTATAAAAGGATGAATAAGACACATAGTCACAAAACTAATTTTCCGAACTATTTAGAACATTATCTATAAACAGACGTTGTTTTACCGAAATATTTAAACCTAAAAATATATACAGGCGAATATAAAACCTCCTTCTTTTTGAAGTCAGGTAAAAAGACGAAACATCTTCAAAAAATTTACAACAAAAATCGACCTAACAACAGTTGTTTATAAGTATAAGATCGACAATTTTCTGTTCCACTCTCAATAAACGTCTTTCGCTCGGCAGCCATTAGTTTCGGTCGAGTATCGCCGCCATCTGACAAACAGATATTAACATCTAGTCGTCCTAATTCCTTAGAAACTGTCACAGCTCCATCCATTATCCGCTCCGATGGCTTGAGACAGTGAAAGTACTCGCAACACAATTGGAAATGATGGATCGACGGTGACATGGTGTTTGCAGAGTTATAATAATGCTATGGCGATTTGGCAGCTCTTAAGAATCAGATTGTTGTATGAGAGAGGAAGCCAGAGTTGTCTGTAGGGAAAGAACTTGGAATTCTGTACTCTCTGCCTACCCTACAAGAGATTTTGGTGTGATGATATAGGTAGTATAATAGTTTCGAAGTTGAGGCTAGAATTAATCTAATGGCGTATAATGCTAGTAGCGATCAAAAAGTTCTGCGTTCGAATTATAGGTGGGCCAGTGTTGTTTTACACAAAAAAAATCGCAGGTGTTTTCCGGAATCCAGAATTGTGCCCGATATAATCGCTGTAGACTCACTCGCTATTAAATTTGAGATATAACATCGTCGTTCACATGTGAATTTACACAGTATACTACTGTCACACCTGCTTGGAGAATATAGATATGATGGTGTTTATCATTCTTGTTAGGTCAGGAACAAAATGTCTTGAACGTCATATATTTCTAAGGAAGTATTTAAGCGATCACCAAGCTTGAACATGGTTCGACTCAGTCTAATTTGAATAACTATGGTAGTTCCGTTTTCTAGCATCAACCAACAAATGTGGAGCCGTTAGTTCTGACTACGACTGCATATTATAGTTGTTAAGCCAAAGTTAGGACCCTTATGGTTTCATACGCTTCCATAAAACTAATCTGCATAAAGTCTGCGCGATGGAGTATGATCTATTTTTTCTCATCTGAACTTGTGCGAGAAAGCCAACAGTGGGATAGCATCAGGCTAATTTAGTATACAGGCAACGGGGTACTTAATTATTCCACATTACCTAAAGCTGTGTTAGCTCATATTTTTAGTAATTCTCAATAGAGTAAATCAATATAATCCTTATATAAAGTGAAGAATATTCTGTGGTGGACCACGCGGTAGATTTGTTGATAAAATTGCATACTTCGCTTGGCCCGCCCCCTTGATCCAGCCACCACACACGAATTGTACTTCTAGGTTAGGATATAATTTATTAAAATTAATTTTGAATTCTGTTTTTTTTTATATGTTACACGATCCGAATCTCTTCTCTATCTCCGTCTTTCCCTTTGACTTTGAGAAAGAGAGGAAGCACGTCTCTTTCTTACGACAAAGTAAGGTTTCAACAATATTTCTAAGTCGCCGGGTGTTATCGGGCCATGAATATCTCCTCACTACATTCACCTTCACGATAAACGGGCGATAATCATTATTCATATTGAGATGAGATATTTATAAACCTGTAAATATTATGTAGGTGAGAAAACTTGCGTGTTTGAGATGGCTGATTCGCTTTCGACATCTGTGTCAAGTGTACTAGATCTCGTTCATATTAATAGTAACGTAGCAAATTTCTCAAGCGAGCTGCAGAGGTGTACTGGGTACACTCACATTTCACAGATAATAATAACGCTTAACTTCTTTTATATTGGTTAGTTTAAGTTATGGTCAAAATAATTTATTTTTATAGGCCAATAAAAGCACTTACAAACGTCAAAATTATAACATTAGTAGTCAAAATTATTACAGTCTAGTTTCAGCCCGCGTCTTTGTCCACGTTGACTTTATAGATATTAAAGCTGCCTAAAGGTTTGGTCAAATAGCCGACGGAGTGCGACGGGAGTGCGACGGGAGTGCGACGCAAGCGCTCGGCTGCGTTCGGTCGTGACGTTTGCCGTTGCGCGGAGCGGGGTTGTAAAGTGTGGCGTCTCCCGCACATTTCAGTAAATTACAACTGCCCAAGCTGCACCAAATTTAAAGTCACTCAGCGAGCTATGGAAAGGGCTATGCTCGGAGTTTCTCTGAAGGATAGAATCCGGAACGAAGTCATTCGACAGAGAACCAAAGTTATCGACATAGCCCACCGGATTAGTAAGCTGAAGTGGCAATGGGCCGGTCACATTAGCCGAACAACCGATAACCGCTGGGACAAACGAGTTCTTGAGTGGAGACTGCGGACTGGCAAACGTAATGCAGGACGCCCTCAGGCTAGGTGGAGCGATGACCTTCGTAGGGCGGCTGGCAGAAACTGGATGCGAGTAGCCGAGGATCGTACCCAGTGGCGTGCACTTGGAGAGGCCTATGTCCAGCAGTGGACTGCTATAGGCTGATGATGAAGCTGCACCACCGTCGCGTTCCCGTCGCGCTGCGTCGGCTATGTGGCGAAACCTTAAAAACCTCCGGTTTGAGTTTGGGAATGCCGAATCAACTTACAAAGTAGGTGTCTTTAGTGGAAGGTATTAATACTCTCTAAGATTGGTCGCATTAAGTTGCAGCAAAAAGTTATTAAAAAGTCGTCGACGTCGATGACGTCTTGGCTCAGTGGCTGCTCCATTTACTGGTATGATAATGGAGTAGGTATGATTTTGCTTAGGATTATCTTGTGCATGACCTAAAACATTTTTTAAAAAAACGATAACAAACATGAAAACTTTTATACACATCCAGAACAAATATTTGTGGGTCACACAAAAATTTATCCCGTGCAGAGATCGAATCCGCAACTACTCAATACAATGGGCGGAGCGGCTTAAGCTCTTAACTACCGGACCAAACCGTCCGTAAAATAATATTGTAAGCTTTTTTCGTTTATTTGATTGACATCAAACACATATACAATCAAACAATCAAAACATAACACTAAATTTAAAAGTAAAGTGGCAGAGATCTTTATAGTAATCCAAAACATTGTGCATTGAGAAGATTGTTGTGATCTTGAACATTTTTTTCCTTCTTTTTTTTAAAAGGAACGTAGCCCTACCGTAGGATTTACTCCTGTGTCGTGAGTGCGTTTACAAACATGAAAATTTACATACACTAATACCCAGACCGGAACAAATAATTGTGGATCACACAAAGATCGCAGCGCGACGATGCGCTAAATCGTCCGTCGAAGATTGATCATCTCTCGATCATCTAAGATTTTATCTCAGAATTAATTTTCCTAAATATCGGTTACTATCTTCTCTGAATTCGTCACGGCGAAAGTATTTATCAAGAAACGCGTAAAATTTGTATTAGAAAATTTAGGGTAAGGTGTGTCAGACGTCAGCAGGAGGTTGTGTTGAAAGTGCGAAGATCGATTCTTAGCATTGATTATTTTGTCTTATTTCCATCATTCGATAATCTTACTAATATTATAAATGTGAAAGTTTGTATGTGTAGATGTTTGGATGTTTGTTACTTAATGCCGCAAAAACGGCTAAACGGATTTGGATGAAATTTGGCACATATCATAATTAGAATATTTTTTATTCATTTAAACCATTACAGTATTTATAAATTGCGAGAAAAGTAACAAAGACTCTACCACCACTTCGGAATGTCATTCCTGTGGAGAAGAAGAGCAAGAAACACCACGGTTACTCTTTAAAAATAGTAATTTTGCATTTTCTTTTTCCGTCCACATTTTGTTGTGGGATATGGGAGAACAAAGTACGCTGGTCTATCAGGTGGGTCTAAATTAAATTAAACAAATTATACTATTCATGTGAATGGGTACATGATTCCTTCATTTACAAAGAAAAAATGAGAAAAAAAAAGATTAATTTCACTAAATTAATAGAAGGAAAAGAGGGAATATTAAACAATAATAGCTGAACAAGTTATCCATATTCAATCAAGTGGAGCTGTAACAGCCTCCTATCCAAGTTTTTTGTTGTTTAAATAATCATCTAGCGTATAATAAGCTCGCTTACTAAGCGAACGTAATACAGACTAAGTTTAGTGACGTCAAGAGGAATTTTATTATAAAATGTAACACTCTCCCATGAAAGAAGTGTGAATTTTTGACATAGATAGTTAATTACCTGGATTAATATATAGGATACTTTTTATCCCTGAAAAATGATTGATTCCTGTCTAAAGTTAGTCTGCAGAAACTAGTAACAAATAATAGTAAATTAGACATTTCTGCGCAAATGCCTTCTCTCACAAATCGAGGTGGAAGAAAATAGGCCTACCTCGAGGACCAAGTGCGGACTGAATTAAGAATTTTAAAGGAAGAAGAGTCATTTAAGATAAACGTTTTAAAGTTGATTTCCAATAGTTCTTGAAATAAAGGTGGACACCGATACGCTTATTTCCCAAGCGAGGCTGGCAGAGGTGTAATGTGCACACCCACATATTACGGACTAAGTAAGGTCCTAATGTAAAGTCCTGATGTAAATGTAGGGCCTAATTCTATCATACTGGGCATAATCCCAGACTATGGACTGATCTTTGGGAATCTTTCGATACAAAAACTAGACTTTCACCGGGATGATTCCAACTTAGGACATAATTCCAATCTAGAACTTCGTGATCGCCAGCCACACTAAGAATCACTAGACCAACGAGGCTGGCAAATGAATACAAATTATAATAAAAAAAAACACCGTCACTCCTATATTCCCCAAGCGGCGGTGGCCGCGGTGTACTGAGTACACCCATTTCTCGCCGACGATGTTAGGTCCCATGTAATAGGGGGCGAGCCTATTGCCACATAACGGGTATAATTCCAGACTCCGGACTCATACTGGGAATTTTTCGTTACAAAACTTACATTTGTCCGACCTAGGATTTGAACTGAAGACCTCGTGATCACAAAGTGATGCACTTTGCTACTAGACGAACGAGGCAGTCGAGTTGTCTATACAAATAATATAAAACATGTCATCATTACACACAAAATCAAACAAATTACCAAACCAGTACCTCGAATTCGCCAACCGACCGCTATCCGATCATGTTAGCTCGTCTTATTATCACGCTATCAGCAACACGTTATTATTGACCGGCTTGGCAACGTCCTGTCTGCTGTTAGCGGCTCGGGTATGACTGGTCGGTTTCAAGGTCTTTAGATGGAGTAACTAGGTCTTTAAGATGACAACAATGATGATGTGGTTCTACTGGTCTGAGTGTACGCCGGATTGAAGGTCTTTGAAACGACGATATAGACAAAAGCTTGTTTTAATTGTAAGCTGTTTTGTAAAAGACAGTAATTTTTAATACTATTTTAATTTACAGTAAGTAGCCCTACACTATGAGTTACTCCTGCGTCGTGAGTGCTTGTTGGTACCCCATGTACATGGGTTTTTGAGACGATGGCGCCGAAGATTGCTTGTTTTAGAGATCTGAGTGTGGATAATTTGCTGATTTTTATTTTTATTATACGTTAGCACCCACGACGGAGAAATAATTTCTAGTATGGGGCTACCCATACTAGAAATTATTTCTCCGTCGTGGGTGCGCTTATATACATAAAATTCACATACACAAACATCCAGATCAAAAAAAATTAGATTAGTACCATACAAAGATTAAATTTGCAACTGATGTGACCGTCATTCATTGCCTCACGGTTGTCTTGTAAAGCTTTTAAGTATTTTTAAAGTATCTAAAGAAAGTCATCGCTGATGACAAAGTATATATTGTTCGGTATGATAAACAAATAAGATAATGAAATTAAATTAGTCTTGGATTCATTTGTAGTCTCCTCACTGACGTTAAGAACTTATACCACGTTTAAAACCGGACTGAAATAATGGCTGCATCAGAATGCAAATCCGCACGACCCTAATCTCATTCTACCCCCAACTTAAAAAGAACTTAACATAAAGCACGCGACACACTGACCGATAAAGTGCTACCCCCACCACATGAAGCGGATTCTTAAAAAAAAATCGTATCACGAACTTTATTTTTTGGGCCAACCTACACGCGGCACCCGCATCAAAATTTGTCGCACACCGAGCGAGACGAAATATGCGTACCGAACGAGAGTGAAAGAAATAGCTATAAGTGAAACAGGGCCGTCTAACGGTACACACACGGAAGTGTGTCAGTGGCGTAAATACCGGTCCATTGTGCACAGGTCGTAAGCGACAGCGTTCCCGTATTCAAAACACAACCTTGACCGGTTCATATTAAGTCGGAATTCGATTGGTAGGCGATTTGGTTTTCGATTTTCACGGTGTTGATTCACGACAATAGAGCTATGTCCGTTTCTGTTTGATGATTACTTATGAGAATCCAGTTTTTAAACCTACCTCAAGGCTAGACTTTATGTTTGGTGGTCTATTGGCTAGCCATGTATTGTTCAGGAACTATAATGTTTGAAGTGGAAAGTTGTTGCCATGCAACTGTTTCGTATTGATAAAAATCTTCGATATTTCTGGTTGTAAGAATATTTTGTAAGTGAGGAAGTCATTACGCTATAATATGTGTCATTTTGTACGTGCGCATTTTTTAATAATATCTAAAAGAATGTTTCGCAAGTGTATCTTACGGTTTTTGGATATTTGGAACAGAATTTAAAAGCATTTAATATAAAACTGTATTTTGTTGATTTACCTAATTTACAGACAAAAATACCACGGAGCTAATACCGTTATA
The DNA here is from genome assembly GCA_905147815.2 of Phalera bucephala. Classification (NCBI taxonomy): domain Eukaryota; kingdom Metazoa; phylum Arthropoda; class Insecta; order Lepidoptera; family Notodontidae; genus Phalera; species Phalera bucephala. The sequence continues at coordinate 36,148,162 of LR990617.1, forward strand.
ATAAAAAATAACCTTTTAGCATAATAACATCAGTAAATGCGAAACTCGAGTAAAATTTTTACAACCTAAACCATAAAGTTAAAATTTAAGTAAAAAAATGTAGCGTTAGGTAAGTAAACAATATTTTTTGTTTAACTGTACATTCTAATTGTTCTGGCGTCGGTCCGTTTGATCCGAACATCCTAATTGCCTAATATAAACTTGTTAGTCCGTCCGTTTGTCAAGGCATCGCTTACCGTTATGGGCCCAACGGGTTTTTTAGGAGTGGACGATGGTATGCGCTTGCGCATATCAACTGGCAATGAGGTTGAGTGGATTTTGGGTGGCCAGCGTGTGGGAATGAGCGTTGTTTTCATTTGTGATTCGACGTTTATTGTTTTTGACATACATGTCAATGTGTGTCTATGAAAGATATTGCTAAATAGATTTATACAATATTTTCATTGACATGGTCACAAGTTGATGTTGATTCTAAGGCCTTATATTTTTCTCAAACCATTAAAATCCAAAGTCAGTCTTACTCACGTCCCTAGTGGGGAATATAAAAGTGCCCGCTACTAAAAGTATTTTTCACCTCGATTTTAGGCACATTTGACTGTGAAAAATAACGTTCGATTTGAATATAATAAGTTAGATCAAATATTGACTCTTACACAATAACCCATCAAAGAAGTATTATGTAAACTTATCAAGTGTTACAATATTTAATAAAGCAACCGATACCAATTTGGATGTTTTATTATCACTTTGGAACCAAAAGTACGAAAATTAATTAACTGAGATTGTATTCACATTTAGTTCATTTCTAAATTAATTTTTGAAAAGGACAAAGCATCAGAGTGATCTTCAGTTTTTTTGTAAATAGGCGTGAAATTAGTGAAGAAATAAGTAAGTCTGCCTTAAAAATAAATTCGTTAATTTCTTATTTTGCAAATAATTTAATTTTATAGTTGTTAATCTTCTGGCATTGTTGTTGTTGTTTTTATACCTATAAACCGTACAGTAGTAAAATATAATTAGATATATATAGATATTATTTTAAATACTACACCTGGGCCACGCCGTCGGGCTTTAAATATTCGTTGATAAAAATTTACTACGAGTATTAGCAACATATTAGGTACCAGTAGCCTCAGATTAATTAGAGGTTACATTAATACTTCATTTTACAGAGTCTATGATTTATAGATATTTTTTTTATAGATCGCTATGTATATCAGCCGAGAGACGTCCACTCCTATCAAACTTTGACGGACGATTTAGCGCAGTGGTTAAAAGCTTGAGCCGCTCCGTCCACTGTGTCTAATAGTCGCGGGTTCGATTCCCGCACGGGACAAATCTTTGTGTGATCCACAATTATTTGTTCCGGTCTGGGTATTTGTGTATGTGAAATTTCATGTTTGTAAACGCACCCACGACACAGGAATAAATCCTAGTGTGGGGCTACGTTTTTAAAAGAAAAAAAAAATAACAAAAAAAAGTCCGCCATAAGGATCACCACCGCAACGGCTGGATTGGTGTAGCAAGCATCCAGCATCCACCTCGTTTTAAAATTAATGGATCGCTAAAGAAATCATGAAATTTAAAACACACTAAAAGTATTTAAATTATCGTTAGTAATATCTGTTATGTGACATCTTTCAAAACTGCTTCCAACAATCTTAAAACCTTAAGAAATTCTTAAAAACTCTATTCACTAAATCTGAATGAAACTAAATACATGACTATAACACAGTTGTCACAATACAACAATCAGACACGAAGCGTTGCGCAACATCGTAACGGTTTACAAAACTTTACGTTATAAAATCATATTGAAAAGCTCCAACGTCCGCAATAAACACCAATAATTGATATCGCAATAGGCTATGTCCAAGTCGTAATGGGTATGGTCCCTGGTTCGATGTCTTAACAGTAGCTATGCCTTTAAATTAAATCTTCTTATGGGGCCTGCATTTTAACTGAGAAACAACCATATCCTGTTTATATTCAAATATTCTTAGTAATATAATATAGTGATATTTTTGGAAACAATGTATTTTACTGTTTGGCACAACTAATAGTGCGATAGAAAATTTTCCTTTCCCAAATATGCATCGCACGGTAAAGTTAAGTAATGTTAAACGCAGTCCCATAATAGATAACTGGTCAGATGGACCTTCACAAATTTGTAAGACGCAATTATTGTAATTTACTAAAGAAAGTAGACGTTGTGTGATGTTTCGTTTCAAAATGCACGTGCATTCTAACTTATTCAAGACAAAGTTAAGCAAAATAGGTTCAATATAACCCCTATTGAATCATTACAAAAGTCTTTGAAGTTATAAAGGGTCCCGGCTATCCTTCGCCTAGTTCGGCCCTAAAACTACATTGTTTTTACTATCCTGTAATAAAACTATCTAAAGTATTGGGACCATTCCGCATGTTCTACTTCAAATGCAAATCAGTCCGACAAGTGTATTATTTCAAAACATATTTTACAATAGATTATGATAATAGAATCTCTAAGGATCGCTCCGAATCACTGATTTGCATATTTTAATGTTTGGCTATAGAATTTTATTGTGTTTTGATAGACTTGTTCTTATTGTCATTGGGTTCTTTGAAGAAATAAATGTGGGCTCCAAATTTGTACATTTAACTATATATTCTATATATACCTATTGTTTGTAACTCTTTAACCGAGATATTATACGGGATGGCAAGTCTATTTTTCCAAATTTAAATTAGGCGGGAAGACACTCATATCAAAGAAGGCGATATTCTCATTCTAAAAAATAAAAAAAACAGGCTTATATTCTAGCAGGAATGTTAGAGGCGCACTGTGTGTACTCTCATTTCGCAGTTGGGAGGGACTTTAAGGGAGACCTTTAGCCTGCAGGGAACGTCTCTCAGCTGATGACGTTAGATACCAAATGTAATTGGGGGCGAGCCCATTGTCATCATACCGGGCATGGCTCCAAACTCTACACAAAGATTTTTTCTATATAAAAACGTTAAACACACTTCATCCAAACTAGGATTAGGTTCCAGAATCTCTCGACTACCAAAGGTCATATCATGCGCTACTAAGCCAACGAGGTAATAGTGATCACCAAGCACAGCACACCCAGCAAACAAATATCACCAATTTATCCTTCACAATACATCCCAAATCGTAAACCAAAGATCTTACAAAAAACTCTACCGGTATCCCATCTCCTCAAAGGGTCCGCTAAGGTCATTGTCCGGTGTCGGGATAGCCCGGGGTACAGTTACTGGGTCGATGTCCTCGGGAGTGGGGGAGGGAAGCGACCCGACGTCCTTGGGGCGCTCTGTGTGAATATGAATCAGTACAGGTGGTATCTGGTTGGTTTTGTTTTGTGTTTCGATTTGTTTTGATTTTGTTTAGGGTGCTTTTGAGGTCTTTGGTGGTATTAAATAGGTATGTCAATGATAGGCTTTTTGTTATAAGAAAGTAATTTCCAAGGACGACGGTTATTTTGTTTTTTTCTTTTGCGTGTTTATTAATAAAATTATTAATTTGGAAAATTACCTAGTTTCCTTTCTATCTGAAAGATACTGTATGTAGGATTTAAAATATTTTAAATATTTATTTAATTACAACGATTATGAGATAAGTAATATCCAATTTATATACGCAAATATTATTTGAAATGGGTTATTATTACAAAAAATACCTATTCCAAATGTAAATATATTCGTGTGTATGTGCGTTATCTATGTGTGTGTATGTATCCTGTTATCCCTGAAACTATGTTTATTATCTGCCTACATAAATCTGTATAAAAATTACATATATTTTATATAAAAAAAATAATTCCACATTAACTGTACAGAGACAACTTACGTGTGTGTGTATGTTTGAGCGCGTCGGCAAGTGTGACGCATGCGCGCCGCTAGACCAGTTGTGACGTAGCGACACTCCCGCGCAGGCCAACTACAGGATGATTTGAAACTAATCGCTTCAATATGGTAATGACTGATAATGCTAATGCTTAATATTTAATTAGATTACTAGCCTTAATCCTCTCTAATGAGATAAAGGTGTGTTGATTAGCGATTCCGGAGATGATTAGTAAAATTGCTACGAGAATAATTGTTACATTAGCGTAATTGTTGCATTGGGTAATATCTCTATTGCAATTATAGAATGGTAACATATTCGTAAGTGATCATATAAATTGAACATTTTATTCTAATACGGTTTTTTATAAGATATCTTTCGTTTACAAACACAGCTCATTTCGTTGGTATATTAAAATATAATTATTTTTTATTAAACTAGCGTCATACGCTGGTTTTACATAGTTACCATCGACAAAGAAGAAAGAAAGCAAAGAAACTCTTTGTATTCTGTACTCAAGAGTCTATCCCGCAAAGGATTTGGCGTCGTGGTATGTATGGACCATGGACAAACATCACAATTTAATTAATTTACACAACGTACTATTTATGTATTATCATTAATCTTGTTTATAGACTTTTTTTTTTAAAGAACGTAGCCACACCCTAGGATTTATTCCTGTGTCGTGAGTGCGTTTACAAACATGAATATTCACATACACAAATACCCAGACCGGAACAAATATTTGTGGATCACACAAAAATTTATCCCGTACGGGAATCGAACCCGCAACTATTAGACAGTGGGCGGAGCGGCTTAAGCTCTTAACTACTGCGCTAAATCGTTTGGTTTGTAAAAACCTCAATAAAAATTAGTTTATTAATTTTAGAGTTTATTGCGTACATACATAGAAAAGACGCCGGAGGTGAAATGAAAATAAATGTCTACAAAAATAATTATATCAAATCTGCTAAAAAATAAACAAGCACGTCATTATTTACGGGTTAACAGTCAATAGTTAACTTGTAAAATCGTTCGAAGACGTTTTTTATAACATTATTTACAGCGGCAAACCGCATTGTTACAACCAATCGTTCACAATGTGGTTAATTTAAATAGTTACCTAGTTTGCACATCTAGTGCAGTTTGGCAAACGCTTTTGCAATCAGAACTACCGGCGGGTAGTTGTTGTGATTTTTTAAAACAAATTTCCTGTTAATTCTGTGTGTATTTAGTATTTGATTTGATAATAAGTTGTTTTATTTCCATTTGTAATTTTCGTGTAATTCTCGTCATATTAGCGTTAGGCGTGAAGAAATCATTATGTAATATTTAACGTGAAATTTCTATGAATATACAAATGAAATAACAGTTGAATTTATTTCTTAGAGTAACCGTTAAATACCGAAGTGTAGTACAATGAAAACTTGTTTATAAGTTTATATTATCTTACAATACGATATTCTATTTCAAAATAAAATTAAATGTTTTTAAAACTTTATTCCCTAAAACGGTAATTAAATGTTAAACCATTAACTCTTAATTTTCCCAATAAATGTCCTGTAAAATTCGTCATAGAAATTGAATTTAAACATTGCTTTGTATTTTTTTTCTTTTTACAAGACAATATCCAAATTAAAATTCTCTATCAAAAAGTTTCATAATTTTTTTCACACACAAAAAAAGAGAAAATGTATGAGACCACCTGTTAAAACAATTTTTTTTGCAAGTTTATGTTCAAATTAATTTCTAACATAATAAGAATATTTCAGGAATATTTTATTCTACACAAAAAAGAAAATAAGAAACCACCTGTACATAAAACCACGAGAATATGTATACGGGCAGGTATCGTGTTGTCCAAGGCCCGCGGTACAGTTAGCCATTGTTTACACACGCGCGCTCACCCATCCCGCACAACGCCGAGCATTCCTATGCATATGCTAATCGGGAACGGGACGAGCGCCCGTGTAGAAGCGACCTAAACGTGTATCGTGGCAGATTGATGGCTTGAACATGTGTTGATCGATATCTTATGCACCACTTGTTTATAGCAGTTAGCATTAAACACCTGAGGTTATATTCTCAGAATGGAAGAAGGATAACATAAAATTAGTGCGGGTAATTAAACTGAATAGATTTACCTATATCATCACTCCAGGTTCAGTGCGGGGTAGGCAGAGCTCTGAGTTCTAACCGAATAGATAGTTATTAAAAAATACAGAAGTAAATAAATTGATAATATTCGATATATTCTGGCTATATTCTCAACTGGACTCTTCTTTAAAAACACATCTTTGAAAATAGAGTCAAATAGAAGTAGGAAAGACCTTTGCCCAATGGCGGGACGCTAAAGGCCAAATTATAATTATATTTATTTGTTCGAAAAATCCCACTTAGTCCGACCTAGCATAGCACCGTTTCCCACTCGGCCAACGAAGCAGACCTGTTTTTATGTTTATTATATTTTTAAATATGCACTTGAAATATGTTGTTCTATCAACTTAAATTAAAATTCTTGCAGCGCGTACGCATGCACTATTATCCAGTACAATAATAGTGCTCCTATTAAACGAAGGCTGGCTACGTCATCGAGGTCGTTAACCGTAGTGTACAGGCTGTAATTATTTTCCGTTCGGTGCCTACATTGTTAATGTAACACGCCACGCGCTGCAGGTGGAGCTAGCGATGAGACTGGAGGAGGAACTTTGAGCGGGTTTGAACGGGTAAGTTTTTTAAATGTTAATATGATTTTTAGTCGATATCTATCTATCTATCTATCTATAACCTCACGCCAGATCCCTTGCGGGGTAGGCAGAGAGTACAGAGTTCCAACAGGTTCTTTCCTTACATACCTCTCTGGCTTACCTCTTTTAGTCGATATGATTCCCAAAATGCTCCATTCCAGAATTCGCTAATTTCAATAATAATTTCGTAATGCTCATCTACGTATATTGTATATGGAGCTATTGTGAAAAATTTCATACTGTTAGTTCTAACTAGATGCCCTGTCACCTATGCTTTTCAACCTTGTCCTAGAATATGTCCTCAAAAACGTGCTCGTACTAGACGTTGGACTGGAGCTCAATGGAAAGCATAAGGTCATAGGATACGACGGCGATCTGGCCTTGCTGGGGGAAACCAGCGATCAAGTTCAAGGCTCCGTAAAAGCACTCGAAGAAGGAGCTCTGAAATTTAGGCTGAGGATCAGTCATAAAAAGTCCGAGTATCTTCATATGAAGCGCTACAAGAATACGCGCGCTCCTCCCAAATATCTGCAGGTTAGAGATACCAAGTCCAAAGGGGTGGCAAAGTTTAAATATCTAGGCTGTACTATAACAGATACAAATACTCGCGAAGAAGAAATTGACATCCGCATACAGAACGCACTACGATGTAGCGCCGGCCTACACAAAGTGTTGGTGTCTAAGCTTCTGAGTAGAACTGTGAAGATCCGGATCTACAAGACTGTTATAAGACCAATATTATTGTATGGGTGTGAAGCTTGGACACTAACCCTAAAAGAGGAAAACAAGCTACTTGTGGCGGAAAGAAAGATTCTTCGGAAAATCTTGGGCCCCGTCAGAAACTCAGATGGAAATTGGAGAGTTTGCAATAACGCCGAAATCGAAGAACTCATGGCTGGTCCTAACATCATTGGAAAGATCTAAGCGTACAGACTCCGATGGCTTGACCACATTCAAAGAATGGGAGAAGACCGTAGTTTAATGAAGGCCAATCTGGGCCGACCAATCGGCCGCCGACCGGTTGGTCGTCTCAGGTGTCGCTGGAAGGACATGGTTGAGGCGGATCTGCGTAAGCTCCAAGCCCAAGACTGGCAGGGAATCGCGCAGAACTCGTTTCGGAGGCCAAGACTTACTTTGGGTCGCTGAGAAAACGGAGTAAGTAAGTTCTAACGGCTTAGGATGTATCGGGCAGTCTTTGATTAATTCTTATTAAATAGATTATGAAGACAGTTTCTGACAGACAGGTCTGAGTGCAAGCTGTTCGGCCTATTAAATCGAGTAATCGAGGGTTCGACTTTTTCCTATGCTAGTGAGCATAGGAAATATATTTTTCGTACCCACGAATATTTTTTTCGGACTGGATTAGCCTGTTTATATGAAAATCATATGTATTAAAACTCCAATGATACAGTAATTATCCATAGTGTAAGGTGGTTTCTTTTGTTTTAAAGAAAGATTTTATTTCTTTAGGGAATTCAAATACTGAGTTACGAGGCTATTTTTAGCTTATTATTTATTAAATATCTCTTTTCTTTGATAGGCACTTAAAAATAAACACCGTCACCCCTATATTCCTCAAGCGGGGTAGCACTTTGAATGGTTCACCCAGAGCTAAATATGAAATCATATTATGCCCATAAGGCTTTAAAACCTGTTTAGTTAAAATGATGATAAACCAGTATATAATTTGATGGTAATTAAATAGTTTTTCATCATTTCAATAGCCATTAAAACTTTGACATATGAATAATGAGGTATTTTTTAAGCAAATATGAGTGATTTGAATGCGAGATTTGTTCTGAATATGTTTAATCAGTCTCTGGGAGATATTCTGTTCGTTAAGATGTAAAAAATGAGGCTTTTTGAATCACTATTTTACTTGATTTACTGTTGGCTTTATGTTTTCTAATCAATTAAAAGTATCACATTGGCCTTATCGAGTATGGTGGGGCTGGCGATCCTGAGGCCTTAGATTAGAATTATTTAGGTTCATATCATTCGGTTGAACCAAGTATTGTTGATGTTCTACTATCGAGCCCAGTATAACGGCAATAGGTTCACGACGTATTACATGACCCTTACATCGTCAGCAAAATGTAGGTAGGTGTACATCATACACCTCTGTTCTCACTTGAGGAATATAGGCGGAGCTTTTGTTTCGTTTTAAACTTCGATACCATAAAAATAACCAAAGTCAAAACTTTTAAGTACAGTTTAATCGCTAGTCATTTAGGTCTTAAGCTCGGCTTAAGGCACGATAACCGTCTTACGGACAGACAAATGATTCGCGACAACATAGCTATATTTTATTTACATGACACTGGCCGTCACTGATGTTAACATACTCCCAACTATTTTTTTCAGACGTAATGTTCCATTATTATTTCGAATTGTAAGTTATTATGAATATAATATATTGTTTTATGTAACTATTTTAAATTTAAGTTGCTCGCTGCATCTTTTTTATGTACATATGTACGCGCTAATTTCAGAAATTGCCACCCTACAAACCGAATGAACATTCTTTCGGTTTTTTACCAATAGCTAGGATACGCGAGGAACGTTTAGGTATATAATTTTAAAATGTCTTCCTTGAATGTCCTTGAATAATATTATTAGATTTAGTCTCATCTAGGATTCGAAACTTTATTTCTATTTTTGTTGTGTATATAGTGTGTTCATGATCACTGTGGCTTAAAACGCTTGTGTTATTCGATTTAAGTTATGTTTAAGTCATTTTGTCAAGCATTTAAAAAGGTGACAAACACATTTCTTTGCACATGTCAATTGCTTACTCAAGAGCTGTCGAAGTTGTGCCAGAACATGACATTTTCATCACTCGCGTCCACGTTAGAAGTATAACAAGACTTTTACTTGGCAAATAGAAAACTATCGACCCTACGCTACTATTCCAACCACATAAGGTCCAAATTCAACTGTTTATTCAGAATTTACAACTTTTACGTTTAGCGATGCGTCGCTAATACGATTTCTTGAAGTTTAAGCGCTTTTCTTTGCATTGATTATATAAATATTTTTCCTTTTTTTTATTATATCGGTCAACGAAAGTATTTTTTGAGTAAAATGCAAGTCATAGGAAGATTACGAAATAAATTTAGCTAATGCGTTGGTCTTATGGCGAATAATAAGGGGGACGATCATTAGGTCCTAAATTTAAATACTGGGCTCGGACAATATGGGCTTACTGGTGGTTTTTTTTATGTGTCTAATTGCATATTTATGTTCGATGTTCTCCATCTTAGGTTAAAAACTGCAGTCTGCTGACAACAACCACAACCGATGATTTATTTATACATAATTTCCTTAAATAAAGAAGTCAAATATTTAAAAAAACAACTCATAATAAATTAAACATTATGACAAAGAATTTAAATAAATAATCTGCTGATGTACCGCTAATAACTGTGAGACTTTATTTTCAGAAATCACAAGATTTTCACTCGGAATTATTAATAAGAGAAAATATTATCGACTCTCACCAAAAATTATAATTTGAGATTTCAAGTTATTACCGCATTCATGGTGTTTATTTAATATTAAAATATTAAAATCGGCTCCCGCGCCTTAGAAACTAATGTCCATAGAAAAGACATCAACGCGCGGTACAGTGACCTACTGTGGCTCTTTGTGTGTGAGTGACTCGTTCTTGCGCCAGTGTGAGTGTGTTGTTTACACAACAGCGTATATTGTGCTTGTGTGAGTGCTGTGTGATAAAGTTGTAATTATGCACACTATAATGGCCATGCCAGTTGACTGCGGGTACTTGTTAATAATTTGAAAAATAAGTTATGACTAAGCAACACCGCCAGTGAAAGTTATCGCTAAATGGTTTTATTAAATTAGAATTTGTGTTAATGCGTATTTTTAGTTGCATTTTTTTGAATGAGTGTGCAATTTTTTACGGTATATTGCTAAGTGTCTCGTGTACTACGAGACTGTCTGACAATTGGTACTACTTAGTACAATACGTATATGTTTTTCTTATTAAAAATGCACTCATCATTTAACAGTTACATTTTAAGTCCTTAATCTAGTCGACCAAATGTCTAATAAATTAGTATTAAGTAGACCCTCGGTTTTATAGCTAAAAAAATTCGGAATAGTTTATGCGGCATGTGCTTTTAACAGACCATGATGCTGCTTTAATAAACTCTAAAATGGGACCCAGACCTTCCTTACTTCAGTTTTTCTGATGCACGTATATACAATAATACATATGATAACTTTTCGACCTTTGATTTGATGTATCTTTGTCTCGCAGGTGACGTCTTTTAGCTATTACAAGTTAATAGTATGAAGAGTCCATCGCTACTTTGCATATATTATATATTATTGGCCCTGTTAAGAAACTGTCCTAACGCTGGGCACGGGCCTCCTCTCAAACTGCTCTCGGTTTAGGCGATAGTCCACCACGCTGGCCCAGTGGGGGTTGGCGAACTTCACACACCTTGGAGAAACTCTTAGGCATGTAGGTTTCCTCACGATGTTTTCCTTCATCGTTAAAGCAAGTGATAGTTAATTTTTAATACACACATGCTTTCGAAAAGACAGACGTGCGTGCCTGGGTTTGAACCTGAGACCCCTGACTACAGTCAAACGGTTTAACCACTAGGCAATCACTGCTTATATATACTGTGCATAGAATAATATTTATTCCTACTAGCATAAAGGTAAGAGATGTATGCGTACAGCACAAGCCGGTCGTCGTGGCGATTTTGTTTTGCAGTGAAAACGTCTTTCAGCTGATAATAGATTGACTACTACTTCACATAAAATAATATTAGTTATTTTTATTTATTTTCTTTTTTTAAACCGATTTATTCCTGTATCGTGCGTGTTTTTAAAAACATGAAAATTCACAGACAAAAATACCGAGATGAAAACCAATAATTGTGGGTCACACAAAGCCGTGCCGTGCGGGAATCGATCCCGCGACTATTAGACACAGTGGGCGGAGCGGCTTAAGCTCTGCAGCACTGCGCTAAATTGTCCGCCTATTACTATTATTAATTTCTCATTTGTCAAAATATCACTCAACCTAAATTACAAGCAATAAAACTCACACTTACACGCTATACTACATGAATGTGTGCGCCGTACATCTGTGTGCGTTGACAACTTTCTTTCGTGTACTGCGGCGCGCGCGCACCTCGATCCGCGGCGGCCTCAACCGTGATATTGCACCGTTTTATATGCCGTATTCATTTTATACAAGCTTACTTATATATACCTAAATTGATGACGAATTGATGATAAATAATTCATGAAGTAAACGCATATGTTGAACTCTCTGCCTACCTCGCAAGAGATCTGGAGTGGCAGTATAATTAGATGGATCACCACCATCATCACTTTCAGTTTAGTTTTCTCCCTACATATACCGTCTCCCTATTAGGCTACATATTCATATAATAATTATAGCAATATATCAATCAATCAATCAGCCTATCGCAGTCCACTGCTGGACATAGGCCTCTCCTAACACGCGCCATTGCACACGGTCCTCCGCTTACCGCATCCAGTCTGTCCCTGCGACCTTTTTGAGGTCGTCGGTCCATCTAGCTGGGGGCCGTCCTACCTTACGCTTACCAAGTCGCGGTCTCCACTCTAGGACACGTTTGCTCCATCGGCCGTCGGTCCTTCTGAAGATATGACCAGCCCATTACCAGTTTAGCTTACTGAGTTTGCGAGCTATGTCGGTAACTTGGTTCTTTGTCAGTTACCTCGTTACGAATTTTATCCTTCAAAGAGACGCCGAGCATAGCAATATATAGCCTCCTGTATGTAGGATTCTAAAATAATATAACGACGGATGATTAGGCGCAGTGATTAGGAGCTAAAGCCGCTCCGCCCCCGTCGAATACTCGCGGGCTCGATTCCCGCACTCGACAAATCTTTGTGTGACCCACAATTATTTGTTTTGGTCTGGGTATTTGTGTATGTGAATTTCAATGTTTGTAATCATACCCACGACACAGGAATAAATCCTAAGTAATCATAGGTATTATATCAGCCTATATTGTTCCAGATACACAATGCTAAAGTGGAAGGATGTAGGTACCGGGGAAGACCTAGACTATCTTACCATGACCAAATAGACCGAGTCTTATCTGAAGGACAAGTCAAGAGTCTCCGTAACCGGCGAGCGTGTATGAAATGAACTATGAGAGTGAAGGAAGCCAGAGAGGTATGTACGGAAAGAACCTGTTGGAACTCTATACTCTCTGCCTACCCCGCAAGGGATCTGGCGCGATGATATAGATAGATAGATATTGTCCTACTGCGGGGTACAGGTTTTTTGTCATAAATTTAGGTGAGAGAAATTAGGTCATAGGTACATTACACCGACTCAGTACAGACACTCGCCATGCCACAAACCATCTCAGATCGACCGAACCGAACGCTACTTAACCTTGGTGATCGCAAAGAATCGCATGGTTCCGCAATGCTACGAGTACCTCTTGGTTGTATTTAACTACACCCTATTTTAATAGACATTGGTCTGGTTCGTTAATCGTGATAATAAATTAACCTTACATTTCTTCTATATGTTGACAGTGATCTTTTAAGCAATAATAACAGAAAACATAATATATTACACAGTATTCAACAAAACAAATGCTTGAAAATCCAACTTCGAGTCTAATTCATAAAGTTCAATTTCCAAAACAACACACAAGTTACGACTTTATCAACGCTACGGCTTTATTTAAATAAACAAGATTATTTTGGATGTGTTAATGAAATTTAATGCTTAATTAAGCAGAGAAACTGGAGATCGAGTACGGATACTATTAGTGTTAAATTGTTGAAAATGAATGCGTATTAATAAATTCGCATGTTTATTATAGATTAATTTACATCATTGCTTCAGTCCGAGCTTTGACTATTAGAATTAATTTTATTAAAATGGACATGTCGTGGGTTTGATGAATTGTGCAAGGAATTAACTCATCGCAACTTAGGCAGATACTTCTCTGTTTTATCTTTGTTACATATTCTTTAAGATATTGTTATGTAGGCATACAATTATTTTATACAAATATTTTATGGTCTATTTGTATGTGTGTAAATATTTTGATTAAACTGCGCGCCTTAGAAAATGAAATAGTATTTATATGTATGATAACTTTTATAATACATAAATTGGCACACAATTAACACGTGCACAATTCATACATGTCTTAATGAAACAGCGACAAATACATTCATAATATTATAATGAAATAGATTGAGCAAAACTTTAGGCGTTCATTAAACTAAGCAATAAATCTAAAAATGACAAACTGGTTTTTTGTTTGTCGAACTAAATAAACGATAGCAATCAATCAGCGAAGACATTAAAGCGCTTCTTGAGCATGTTAATTTAAATTAATAACTGTTACTTAATTTATGATTGTCTAGCTGTAACCCACAACTTCTTCTGCATTAATTATTTTTTGAGATAACAGCCAGGATGCAATCTAACTCATGACACTTTTTAAGCGGTTTAGGCGTGCAAAGATTACAGACAAACAGACACAGTTATTTTCCATATGAGTCCATACCAATATTATAAATTCTGTTAAGAAATATGTAATTATATAAACAGTACAACACCTTCCTACATCTAATTTCATTCAAGTAGCTATAAGGTGAGAACCGTGCAGAAGCCGCATAGGGTACGTGAGCGCGTCTGTGTACGTGATTCTTATTCGGGCTGCTAGTACTAAAATATTTAACTGCTCACATATATTTACTGCGCTAATAACTGCCTGCCTTGACTTCGCATGGGTAGCATTAAGTATGGCTAGATGACCTGTGGTGACTTGGGGGGTATAGTGTTATATTTATCTACCGACCCACTTCGTACTATTATTTCACATTTAGAAATGTCTTACCCGACACACGTACTTAAAGCTCCTACGATATAATATCATCAAAGATTATTGGGTAATTTCGAAAGTTGTGTTTTCATTGGTTTAGTGATGCATGGTATAGATTTTTTTATTCAAATCTCTCTCGCCTTCTCCTCTCTCATAAAACATTAACACAATAATTAAATAAATGGATAAAATAAATACCTTACTGTATCCGTCCGCGTTCATGTCCCAATAATAGGGACCGCGCTTGTTGCCATTATATCAAGAACAATTTTGAAAGATTCCAAAAAATATTGTCCGACTTAGGGTCCGAATCCAGGACCTCGGATTTACCAGCCACGCTATGTGTTGCTAAGGCAACAAGATGTGGATGTACGCTATTATAATAACACAATATAGAACACTGCTGCCGACCTCGATCCATGAAGGAGAGCGGCTATCTTTATTACGTATCTAACAACACAACAAGCTATAATGATCCGATCCGATAGATCTTTAGATCTGGGCTCTGATACAAGCTATACCAAACACATTGTAGAGATATGTGAGAGTATTTACACAATAGACCACAAATCCTCGTGAAAGAACATCGATTACTACCAAGGATAGCTCGCGAGGCTATTGAAATAAAAAAAAACTAATTTTAATAGAGAAGATGGCTGGATGCATCCCTCGACTTTGGATCCGGTAATTAATATAATCAAATCCAAAACCAAGCATAACACTGCAAGACTTCAAGACACCGTAAGCTTATTCTGTGTAGATCGGACCAACAAAAATAATTAAGGAGTTTGATGGCCCCCGGAACAACTATGCCTTTTAGACGTCTTACACCTCAGTTCGCCCGTGATCGTGGGTGCTGCAAAGCACTCGAAATGTCGAGAACTTAAAAACCAAAAATAAACCGCGATAAAATGTGAAAAATATACAATCATAAATAAAATATAAACCTAAGAACTCTGTATTTACACAATGTTTAATTTTATGCGTTTTTGTAGTGGTTATAATGGTTGTAACATGGTTATAATGCCAAAACGATTTAATTATAAGCGACTACCTATGTAAAATTTAAATATGAACCAGTTTACCACAGGTAGCACTATGTATACTAGCAGACTTTTTTTTGATTTGTTTGTGAGGAACCAATTGAACCATTCCGTCATAGATTTTCATATCTGTAACTTTATCGATTTACGTAGCACACGCCATGGAAGCTAATTTGTCAGCTTTATTTGTTCAACTCAAATTATTTACTTTGTATAAACCCTGCGGGGTACTAATATTTATTAGTACCCCGCAGGGTTTATACGAAGTAATGTAAATATGACCATTTGGACATATTCACATTTTTTTAACCACCAGATCGAAATGCTGGTTTGTCTTTTTATATAATTTTCTATTCATATTTTTCAGGATTTTCTGTATGTGTGTGATCGACGGACGATTTAGCGCAGTGGTTAAGAGCTTAGGTCGCTCCACCTACTGTGTTTAATAGTCGCGGGTTCGATTCCCGCACGGGACAAATCTTTGTGTGATCCACAATTATTTGTTATAAAATAATAATATTAGCCCTGTTAAGAAACTGTCCCACTGTTGGGCACGGGCCTCCTCTCAAACTGAGAGGGTTTAGGCCATAGTCCACCACGCTGGCCCAGTACGGGTTGGCGAACTTCACACACCTTCGAGACACTATTAGGCATGCAGGTTTCCTCACGATGTTTTTCCTTCACCGTTAAAGCAAGTGATAATTAATTTTTAATACGCACATGCTTTCGAAAAGACAGAGGTGCGTGCCTGGGTTTGAACCCGAGACCTTTGCAGTCCAACGGTCTAACCACTAGGCTATCACTGCTTCTTTTTATAATTATTTTTTCCGGTCTGGGTATTTGTGTGTGAATTTTCATGTTTGTATACGCACCCACGACACAGGAATAAATCCTAGTGTGGGGCTACGTTTTTTAAAAAAATGAAAACAAAAATGAAACAAAGTGTGTGTGTTAGTTTCGTGTTTAGATGAGCAATGGGATAAAATTATAATTGACTGGTCTGCACGAATTACGAAAAGGCGACGCGGTAGCCAGGTGCAGATGACAAGACGAATCGGATACTTTTTTGAGATGCTGGCCTAACATAGGGGAGGCGAAAAAGAAGACGAAGGCCTTATTCCCAGCAGTGGGTCAAAACTTGCTCTTAATAATAACAATAATATTCAGATGCCTCAAATAAAACAGCCGCTTCACTATTTTTTTTTAATGGGTAGTTTTCATAAATTTAAGAATTATAATTTCAGACCTCTACTTCCTGACTACTCTGTACATTGGTCGAGTGCGCGCGCGCCCGTCCGCGCCGCAATTAATCTCCTGCGCACTAATGGTGAGGAACTGACAAGTTTATTTGGAGCACCTTGATTAAATTGTGCGCAGGTTTTTAAGCACCTGTAGGTAATGAGATCAACGTCTGGGTAGGTAATGATTTAAATTAAATAATTTTAATAGAGTAAATTTAAACGAAGTCTGGAATTGTGTCTGATATTATGGTAATAGGTTCTCCCCCTATTACAATCGTAGTCGGTAAGCCAAGTTTCTAAGTGGCTAAGTTCCAACAGCCCTGTTCCGCGTATAAAACCATAACCTATTTTTTCTCATCTAGATGTATGAAAGAAAGCCTTCGCAATCATTGGACCAGTTATTATTTTCTATTACAGGGTTTGTCGTTCATAGAAAGGTAAAGAGTTCTAACAGGTTATTTCCTTACCAACCTCTCTAGCTTCATCCACCCTTATATTCAGTATTTAACTGTTCGGAGAACATTGTGTACATTTGGTATACATTTATTTATTCGTATTTGTACACCAATATCATGTCTCCACATACATATATTATGTACTCTAATTTTATTATTATAATTTATAAGCTTCATATCAAGCATATCTCAATAACTGACAGAGAATGTCGAATACGCTGACATAAATATTAATATCACTACCGATAATTACACACGAACTCGTAAAGAGCGCTATCACATAACGGTGTTTCAGCAAAATTACCGGCGACGGGCTTCGTTACTATTTTTATAAATAAAAAAACTAGATTTCTTCACCGTTACCTGCTCGTGACGTCACGCCGATTCTTTCGGGTGTGATTGGTAATGCACCACATTTTTAATTGGTTGATATAATTAGTGAGTTTTAGTACACTTTTAACTAGTAAATTAAACATTTTTGGGAATCGGGTACTCTCAGCCTATCCCACAAGGATGTGGTATAATAATACAGAAAGAAATGATACCTTTCAGAATGATCTAATTTACTAATCTAGTTGGTCAGAATAATAATAGACGTGTTTTTATTGCATAGGCCAACAAGAGTTACTTCAAAGGCCAAGTTATATTTGGTACTGTTTAAATAAATATAATAAATAAACGTTTCCATAGGTAGATTCCTCAAGCGGCAGTGACGTAGAAAGATTTACTTAGTGCATACACAATTCGCCAACGATGTTAAGACCCATTCGAATATAAGACTATTACAGATCACTACCAGAAATTTTTCGATAAAAGATTCATTATAACACTGCGACTTCATACTTCATTATCGCCACCTGCACCATACGCCACTAAACCAACGAGGCAATCCTATTAGAAAATTACTTCCTTCAGGGCAGAATCGATTGAATTATCTCAATAAAACTAGTTACTAAACCTAAATAAGTAGATTACAAATCACGTTAAACAACCGTTTAAGTTTTATCACATCTCGTTTAATCAACATTCATTCATTAAAATACCGCCAGATAGACGGTCGATAGTTATTTTTTATACACACAGAGAATAATAATTTAATAGTCGCGTAACGGAGCCGGGTTTAAAATCTCGTGTAATTGGGTGTTGGTGGAGTAGCTGGTGGTTACTGTTAGCGGTCGTGGTGTAAGTTGGAAGATGATAGCGGGATTTTATTGTATTGGGTTTATTTTCATTATTACGGTAATGCGCCGATTATTTTGGGTGGCCTTTTTTTCATTATTAAATTTGTTGTAAGTAAGAGAGATGAGTTTGTTTAACTAGTGAGTGATTTGCATATTGAGGTAACAAGATAAGTGTGTATGAAGTTTTTCACACAATATATTGTCTGATCTGAAGGGCGTGATGATATAGATAGAATATTGTTGCCCTATGAAATATTATTTACAGCATTAGTTAAATCAAAAACACATGCATGCCCCCGACGTTTAAAAATAACTTAAGAATGCCTCTTGATTAAAAAAATATATCGTTAAAAATAGATATAAAAAAACGAAACAGACAATTTTGACAAAGCCTGCGCTTGTATATCTTATTAATAAATATACACATGAATGATTTGTGAAACTAAAAACGCTAAACACTTGTACCACAACATAAAAAAAAAATATTTATATATCCCACCACTAATTAGGTATATTTGAGTGACGGACGCGAGTTGCGATTTTAAGTAAAGTTTTAACAACTTAGGGATGGTAATTTGTTATCGCACTGCCGTATGTTACCGATTTAACGGGTTTATTCCCATTAATATTTTAACACTATAATTTGACTTGATACAACTAATTGGTGCGGTACTCAGAGATTATGACTGATATGAATGGACGTGATTTCTTTTGAAGAGATTGGTGCTTATGTATATCTGTGAGAGAGAAAAAAACGTTATACATTTGGTAAAGTGTACAGGACTTAATTGAAGACGGTCTGGTTAATTCACACAATTCCGGTCAGGTATATTTCTTGTGACTTAGAATCCAAGCTATGATATATAGTTAGCATAAAAACATCTGTATAGTACACGGAATACATATGTACAAATAAAAATTAACATTTACAGAGAATAGATTTATCTGGGTATGTTCGCAAACGCACATACGATACGGGAATAATTCCTAATGGAACCACACACTACGTAGCTACGTTTTTAAAAAAAAAACTAATACCGCTAATAGTAGTACTGGGATGTTTCGCTATAATCTTTTTCACTAGACATAGGTACGGTGACATTTGATCACGTTTCATTTCACGCATATTGTATTTAAGAACATTGAAAATATAGAATCCACAAAATAAACAGTAATATAAAATACATAAAAAAATTACTTTAATTTTCATTTAAATCTTATACTGTACATAAATTTACGCTATTATTTAATAAAAACTTTAAATTTAATAAAACTTTATTACTTAATCATGTAAATTGTAACGACGTGCACTTGGGGACTGACACAATGAAATCGTTATAATCGATATGTTGTTTTTTTTAAATGTACAAAATCGATTGTATATTCTATGTGATCTGACTGTAATATTTGGTATCGTCATGGTCAAGAAATAAATAAACGCGATGCGCTATCTTGACATATTAAAACAGAGAGTTTTATAGATTTTTAAATAATAATACTTGACGAATGACTCAAACGATTGTCAGACGATTTTTCTGACCAATGGCAAGATTCGTAAATAAATAATGACATTATTTTATTTTGTTTCCTTTTTGTTCCTAAATTGTTTTTATTAATATCGATTCATTCTTCGTCATAAATTTTCTCGATATTGATTGATTATTTTTCACACACCACATTTCTAGAAACGTCAAATTCTAAACGTCACCATACCCATGATTGGTGAAAAGGACTATAATCACCTCTAAAACAGGACAGATTTCTATATTTAAAATATTTTTTACCTTATCTTTTTTTTGTATAAAACATACTTAGCACACAATTGTGCCGGTACTTTCACAAACAATACGCCATTAGGATAATGATATGCATCACACTCATCCACTTGTCAAAGTACCGCAAAAACTCGGCTGCGAACTGGCTATACGTATGGTGCGAATTACTAGCGCATGCAAATGTAAATGTGACTATATTATGCAGACCGAATAAGATCTGTCCTATTAAGATTTTTCAAGAAATATAGTGGAGTGATCTGGACTTATTTTTAGTCACCAAAAATACTGAGCGGCATTTCTATCTATCTATCTATCTATAACCTCACGCCAGATCCCTTGCGGGGTAGGCAGAGAGTACAGAGTTCCAACAGGTTCTTTCCTTACATACCTCTCTGGCTTCCTCGACTCTCATAGTTCGTCTCATACACGCTCGCCGGTTACGGAGACTCTTGACTTTTCCATCAGATAAGAGTCGGTTTATTTGGTCGTGGTAAGATAGTCTAGGTCTTCCCCGGTACCTGCATCCTTCCACTTTCACATTGTATATCTGTTTTGTCATTCTTTCCTCTGGCATTCTTTCTATATGCCCGAACCAACGGAGCATGCCCTTTCTCATCTTTACACCGATACTATCTTTCATACCTACTCGCTGTCTTACTATGCTGTTGCTAATGCGGTCGGTCAGCTTCACTCCGCACATCTTCCGCAGAGCTCGCATTTCTACCGCATTTATCCTACTTTCATTCTCTTTCTTACATACCCAGCTCTCGCTACCATATAACAGCGTTGGGACAAGAACTCCGTTATGTATGGCCAGCTGCGCCTTATGGCTTAAGTGCCGGCTCCCGAGTAGCTTTCCCATCGCACCATTCACTCTGTTCCCTGCACTCACTCTTCTCTCTATGTCAGCGGTGTATTTTCTATCCTTACTGAAGGCGCATCTAAGATATACAAACTCATTCACTTGCTCCAGCACATCGTTGCCAACCACAATCCTTACATTCGTTCTGGTTTCTTCCCTTTCAAAAACCATAATCTTGGTTTTCTTCACATTCAAGTGTAAGCCATTGATCATGCAGTCGTCTTTCATAACTGTGACTAGTGTTTGCAGATCAGTGGCTGTTGGCGCTATTAAAACCGCGACATCTGCATAAAGTAGATGGTTTACCACTAAGTCACCCATTTGTACACCTTCATTCATCGCTTTCAGTCTTTGAAGACTTTTGTCCAGATATATTATAAACAGTCTAGCGGACAACACGCAACCCTGCTTGACGCCGATTTTAACGTCAAACCAGGGTGACCTGTTACCACCCACCCGCACGCATGCCTTGCAGTCCACATAAGTGGACTGGACGGCTCGCAACAGAGTGCCATCTATACCATACTCTGGCAAAATGTCCCAAAGTCTCTTTCGCATAACTCTGTCAAATGCCTTCTCCAGATCTACAAAATCGCAGAAAACCTTCCGCCCCACTGCCAGATGCTTCTTTACGATGTTGCGGAGTGAGAAGACTTGATCCGAACATCCTCTTCCAGACCTGAAACCCCCTTGTGCGGCATTTCTTATCCAGTTATTTACTAGATCCTGCGGATAAGTTGACCTTCATGTCAGTTTACTAATCATTCCTTTATCACAATCCCTTTTTTATCATTTTTTTAGGAGAAAAGCTTTAGAAGATTCTTCATGTACTGTGAGGAGAACCGAGGTATGTGAGATTTTTAACACCTTAAAAAATTCGCGGTGGCTTTCTTTAGCACAGACAGCCTTTTCGGTTCTGAAGGAGTCCACTGCAATTTTTTTCTTACGGTTCTACTAACGAAACGTGCCGGTACCCTACTCTTGTATATCCAAGCATCTTGGGGAATTAAAATTGCTACTCCCGTACTCCCACGAAGCTCGTGAGGGCATGGAGCCTCGCAGGCCACCGTCTCCCTGGGATCATTTCGTCAACTGGACGTATCTGAATCCTACCAGAACCACTGGTACCAAACTCACTTGGTTCTTATTAAGCCTGGGAGGTTGAAAGTAACGGTGTCTGTCAGCGACCCAATCGCTGTTTTTCGTAAGCGATTCATGAGGGTAATAAGATTAACGTTATTTTTTACTTTGTTTAGTTGTGTACGGATCGGAATTGAAGATGAGGGAGAGATAAATATTACAGCCGTACGCTGAAGGAAAGAGAAAAAAAAAATTTCCATGTTGAAATAATAGCTAGGCTTTTAAAATAGGTATGTATATAGATAGTTACCAACCTACCTAAAGATAATATCGTGATCTCCGCTTCGAATAAATCTTTGTATGGTCAATACATGTTTGTTTCGGTATTTGTGTATATGAATTTTATGTTTGTAAATCACCTACAACATAAAAATAGTTCCTAGTGTGGGGCTTCGATTTATTCAAAATAAAAAATTCAGTAAGTATAATTTTTTTAAGCGTTATCCTAATGAACAGTTTAAAATTATAATCATTCAAATTTACACTTGAATGCAGTTCTATTAAAATACAGACTTCCGAAAATAAACGAAAGCTGCCCAAGCGCATCGACTCTTTACACCATAAAAGAACAGGCTACAAAATAACTAAACAAGGTATTTAAAATACAGCTCGAGCGAGCAAGAGAGACAAAAGCGCGCACGAAATTAAAAAACAAACTGTATTTTGGCCACAAAAATGTGACCACGATCTAGGTTTACGAGCCACGGTGTGAGCCGCGCGCACGGCCCCGTGCGCTGGCGCACGTGGGGATTCGCCACTTAGGACAGCATGGAGTACTGTTGAACGTTCTGTCAGCTTTGGGTGAGGCAGTCAAACTATAGTTTTTCCTTCAGAGTAGGATATGTTCTTAAGAATATATCTTGTCTAGTCTGATAACCAAAGTTTCGTATAAAAATACTGCTATAAGATTAAACGGTGTACTAAGGTCGATAAAAAAAATGCTTTATATTAAATTTTACAGGAGAATCTTTTTACATCAATATCTCGAGTTATACTTTTTGCACATAGCAGATATTAATTTAACAACGTTAAGGTGAAGTTAAAGCATCACACCGTATGTTGCTTTAACTTCACCTTAGTGTGTTCGTATACCTACAGAATATTGTATTTTGAATGCATTCTAATATTTTTTTTTGGATTAAAATACAATTTTTCAAAGTATAACATTGTAGGGTCGCGGTGTTCTTCGTGATCATCTAGGTTAACCAGCGGTCAGGTTGGCCAGTTTGAGAAGAGTGACCGTTTCTGACATATTTGTTTTCAAGCGTCTCCTTATTTCGGAAGGCACGTTAAGTTGTTGATCCTGGTTATCACTTCTTGTGATAATTGTTTAGACTTATGGGAGACTTGATTAGTTTCAAAAGCAGGTGGTCACAAGCCTACCTCCACCAATGCGCACTGAGACCGCATAGCGGAATACAATCTATTCTCTCGCCCCTTCTATTTGTAAAAAAAAGCATAGTAGTAGATGTATCTACAGACCGAGAATATATAATTTAAAATTATTATATTTATAGGCTTTTGGGATAGTTTTGGCTTTTAATAATAATAATAATATGTTTATAAACTCCCGAGACCAGATCTACCACATCAAATAAGTTCCTCAAAAATTACAGAAATAAAGTTTGAAAATTAGTTAGCCTGCCCACCCCAAAACGGAGATGCGTATGTACACTATTCGAATTTCCACAGAACGTAACTATCTAGCCCTAATGCAGTATTTACTATGTGGGGCGTAGTGGATAAAAATTTGGAGCAAGTTAAGCTCGGTTTATGCATATTTCATGAGTTCATTTTAACACATGCAAAGTGGCGGAGCCGCGGCCCGCCATTATTTCGGCAGAGAAAAACAGAGATGATTTGAATTGAGTACGTTCAAGTTTATTTAGAGTGAATGTTTTTTTGGAATACAGATTTTTCAGATTTCATCGCGGTTTGTGGAATATTTTTCTATGGGATATCTTGGTGGTTTGGTTATAGCGTGTGCAAACCTAGGACGGTTTCGAACTTCAATAGAAATATTCTTAGTGGCAATCTAGACTCTAGAATTGTGCCCGTAATGATGGCAATAGACTTTCTGTTACATTGAAAGGAGAAAGAAAGAAGAAAAATATATTTATAAGATAGGTTTATTTCTGTACTAAACCGTTGTTTAAATGATAAAATGTTATATACTTAACTGACATGTAACCTCTATCTATAACATCACGCCAGATCCCTTGCGGGGTGGGCAGAGAGTACAGAGTTTCAACAGGTTCTTTCCTTACATACCTTTCTGGCTTCCTCCACTCTCATAGTTCGTCTCATACACGCTTGCCGGTTACGGAGCCTCTTGATTTGTCCTACAGATAAGACTCGGTCTATTAGGTCATGGTAACATAGTCTAGATCTTCCCCTGTACCTACATCCTTCCACTTTCGCATTGTATATCTGTTTTGTCATTATTTTTTCTGACATTCTTTTTGTATGCCCGAACCAACGGAGCATACCCTTTCTCATCTTTACATCGTTCTATCTTGACCGATACCACTCTGACATGTAACCCCTATACATCGCTACATAGTTGCGACTACCTACCAATAGATGGTGCTGACGATTCACCATACATGTCTATAACGCGATATTAGAGTGCGCACAACGTGTAACATATATATAGGCTCGTATATATATATATACGAGCCGCCGACAACAACTCTCGGGAAGAGTGGCAGGCCCCGCCAGACACAGCACCCGTCTGGCTGGAAGATCATCCCTTTGACAAATCCTGCCACAACGTGTTCCTGCCATAAAACCTTAGCCTAATACTTGTCTAGACACGCCATTGTTAACAAAATCCCACAATGTGTGCTTGTTTTGGGATCCCAGCTTAAGGATTTTTTACCGTACATTTTATAATTTTTTCAAATACATATATTATTTAAGTGTATGTATATTATTACACTTAAATAATATGTGTGATTTATACACTGTGTAATATACAGTCACCTGCACTAATATGTGCACAATCTATGAATTAAAAATTATTTAACCATCAATTTATGCATCGCCTTATGTCACGTATACATTTTCAACGATATTATTTTAGTGCACCTGTGTACAGGGTCATTCGGAATTGGAGTATCATGCCAAAACTTATACTTATTTCATCTAATCATAAAACATATTTACTCTCCAACATAAGGTACACCACAATTGTAGCTTAAAGAAAAACACAACACGTACCCACATCGATCGCCTTCATCAACAAAATAATTTTCGTACAAAATGCCCACAATACTCTGTTAGTACATTATTTGGGAGGTTAATAATCGGTCGTCAGTCACGTCGGTGCCTGGCGGGAACAGGTTCCATCCCGGGTAACGGGACAGAGGCCTGTGACCTCAATAAAGTTTTCGGAACCTATAACGCGGGGCACGATGTTAAGGACATATTTTGAGATGTAAAAGATTTTAATCTGCGGGAAATAATATGTTTTATTAGTTAATTATGACACGAAATATGAGAATAGCGAAGGCCGAGGCGAAGAGGTCTGTAACGAAAGAAATTGTAGGAACTCTGTTCTTTCTGCCTATCCCGCATGGAATCAGACATATGATATGATTTAGATAGGGATTCTTAAAAATGTTGCCCCATTGTAGGTATTATTCTGTATCGAAAGTGTTCTTTTTAAACAGAAATGCTTAGATTGAAGTAGATTTTTGTAGTTCATGCAAAGATTTCGCCTTTTCGGAATCGAATCTGTGAGCGGATAGTCTTATGCTTAAATTAATAATGCTGTGGGTGCGCTGTGTACACCTTTTTGGCCCTTAGCAAAAATTGGACTTGAGTATTATAGTTTAATATAGACCTTTTAAATAATCAACAAGAAAAAAATTAAGCAGCCAGACATTTAATTTTTGTAAATTTATTGATAGCCTATAAATAACTAGCTTAACTAAAACCTGAATAATTTTATTACTATTAAAAACATAAAACCCTATCTCGTATATTAAAAATAACAAGAACAATAAGAATAATAAAACTAACTACTTAACTTTATCATAAAACTCACCTAAATGAAATATAAATTTAAGAACACCAAATCTTTCTTAAACCAAACCCATCTTTACAACTTCGCGCAAAGCGTTAATCTGATAGATAATCTTAAATAGGTTTCGCCTATATACCTACTATTCGGCCTCATTTTTAATGCCGATGAAACCCATTAGAGATACCATAACCGGAGCTATTTAATAGGTCCTAGAGAAAGTTTCCTATGTTTTTTTCCTCCTAGGTGAAAGGCAGATTCTCATTGTAAGTATATGAGTCACCTATTTGCGGAGGATGTCTGCTCTATGTTTTGAATGGATCGCGTTTTCAATTCGGCAAGAAAGTAACAGGAAAATACTGCATTCATTAAGGAAATAATAAAAAAAAATCATCGTCACGCCTTCATTCTACGGATCACTAAGTGAATATGGGCGTCTTTTCTTTAAAAAATTCAACAATACCACAAAGCATCCTATTTTTATGTTATTATCTAATTTTATCGATTTACGCAGCACTGACCACAGAAGCTCTCAAAGGCACAGTATTTTCCGAATTATTTGACAAATATGATTATAGTTAAACCAATTTCCATAAAATATTCATAAATTATATACGTAAAACTTCCTTGCAAATCAATCTATCTATGCATATGTGACTAGCCGTCGTTCGCGGCTTCACACGCAGTTATTTTGTAATTTGACTATGATTTATCACAATGTATGTAGTACTTAGGAATAGTGTAGCTTCCTTACATTAAATTTTCAGAATCGGACCAATAGTTCCAGAGATTACCTCCTACAAACATACATACAACTTTCCCTGTTTATGATATTCGTATAAAAATATAAATATAGAAAACTGAATAGAAACACGTTTAGAAGTTTCTGAAGTAAGTTAATACATACTATTGATATACATGTTAACAATAGATTATCAGTAACGGCGTAAATGTATGTCAGCTAAGAATATGCCCGCAGCCAAGTTACAAGCTTCTGTCATTCATTGGCCTGCCTGACGTCTGTCGAGATACACGTATTAATAAAAATCACAAAATGCGTGGTGTAAGAACGCGATTTGAGGTCACAAATCACTATAACATAAGCGGAACTACTTTCCATGCATAAGTTTATTGTTTTTTTATATATGTACTAGTAAATAAAACAAAAAAAAACATTTCAAGTTACAAAAGTAAATTTGAGATTCAGTGCTGCCAATAAAGACACTATTTGGTGTTCTCGTCTTTATGGGAAAACTAGCTGTGCTCGCGACTTTGTCCGCGTGGAATAGTGATTTTCAAAAGCCCTCTCAGTTTGGAAGAGGCCCCTGCCCTACCGTGGGGCAGTTTCTTAACAGGGCTAATATTATTATTATAAAAAGAAATAAGCTATTTGCTTAAAGCGAATATTGTACATAATTCTTTATTACATAATTGCCATATAGATCCGGTAAAGGATAGCTCCATCCTATTTGTTCTCACGCGTATCATAGAAAGCAATTGGGGAATTAATCAAGACTTCTGTCTCCTTTTTTTTTAAAAAAGCCCCCCCACTACTAATTATTCTTGTGTCGTGGGTACGTTTACAAACATGAAAATCACACAAACAAATACCCAGACCTAAACAAAATGTGTGAGTTACACAAAGACTATGCTGGAATCGAACCCGCGACTATTCAGTCTAGTAACCGGAGCGGCTTACCGCTCTTAACGTCTGGACCAAGAAGTCGTCACTAGAAACAGGAAATGGGCAACAACGTTTTCCTGAGTTTGTTGAAGCGATACGCATTTTGTAAATTTGTATTTATTTTACCCGCTCTAAATAGACTGAAACCATCAACCTGCGTATTTGGAAAATAATGCAATAAATAACATTAGTTGTGTTTTTGTTTATTACTCATTCAATAATCTTTTCATAGTTTGACCACATACCCTAATAGACGCTATTAATTATCTATCTACGAGTATCTATATTATCACGCCAATATCCAAATAATCTGTATTACAATGCTAGTATCATATTGAATAAAATTAATTACTATAATAATTCACTTTGAAATGTAAGGAGTTAATTTAAAAAAATTATAATAAAAACAATATTCATAAGATTCATTATAATTTATATTCATTGTGAATTTAAATTATGGGAAAAATCATATAGTAAGCAACACCGAGCCTCCCACTACTAGTAATATTGCTACCTCTATCGGATCGACATAATGTCGGTATGGTGGGCAACAAGTGTAAAAGAGATGGATATTTGTTAACTCCTAAATACTTATCGGGTTCAAAGCTACGTTGGCATATTTTTAGATGGTTACACTTTTTTTGACGGGCTGATGTGACGTTTTCATCTTTATTTATTTACCTCAATGATACATACAAAAAACGCAGAGGGCGATTCAAAAGTCTTTGTAGTACTAGCGACCCGTCTTGGCTTCGCATTAGTGCATTATACACATAAACCTTTCTCTTGAATCACTCCGTCCATTGGTGATACACTATGAAAGTCTCAGACGGCGGGGGGAAGGGACTTTGTTTTATAATATCTTGTGATAGATAATCTATACCTACTTAGATATACCTCCTCCATAGAATTTAATGTTAGTCGCATTTTTTGTGAAGTGACAATTTGCTTATAGTTAACAGTGAGTTAACAGCACGTGTACCCTCGCACATTTGGCTTCTCAAACGCGAAGTCCTAATTTGACGGACTGACTGACATTTCAATTATTTTAAAATAATAATTATAACTGCGTGTTAGTCAGGGCTGTAATATATATAACATTAAATTCTAGTTTCAGGAGATAGCTTACAATCGTATTTTTAATCGTCCTCATGAGACAAAACATTTGTAAAAGATAAATTTTTAATTGTTTATTCCTTAAATTAACACCTCGTTAACACATAATGCTTCGTTGGTCTAGTGACACATGGCATGGTTAGGGATCCCAAGGTGGTATGTTCAAATCCTATAAAAAAAGTGTCATTGAGGTTTGGTATCCAAAAATTCGCAGGTACAATCCGGAGTGCGGAGTTGTGTCCGATATAATGACCATATAGTATACCTTCTTTTACATTGGGGCCTAATGTGAATGTACAGGGTACACCTCAGTCACTTCACTTGGCGAATGTAGGTATGACGTTGTTAATTTTTTTTCTCAAAATAAGTTCGCGAATTTTCCCACACAACCAGCCCTACCAAGCGTTCGTGCAAGGCAGAATCTCTAGCAATTAACCGTGTACTGTTAGAGGCGTTTCACTTTTTGAGACGAAAGCCTCCCCCCTCCGGCGCGGCCTCGAAACCTCGATCCAAAGTCAAGTGTAAGCCACGTGACCGTAGCCAACGTACCACAAAGTATTCTGCCCGTGTTGTCCGGTTTACGTACGATCGAAATTTTGGGGTAAAGCGATAACCGTGAAGTTGTGGTTTTATTTGGTTGTGTAAATATATTTACGGTGGCGTCTCTTCCTCTCTAGATGCCCCAATAATATAAATATCCCCAGCCCCAATAAAATCTATGTATCTATATCATCAAGCCAAATGCTTTGCGGTGTACAGGATTAAAACAGGAACATTAAAGTCTATTTATTTATATGTGAAATTACGCCAGATTCCTTTCGGGGAAAGCAGAGAGTACACAATTCTAATAGATTTCTTACATACTGAGAGAAACATTAAACCAATGCGAATAAACATATTTTGACTAGTCTGTTCCTACGAGATGAACAAGAACTACATAAAAACCCAAACGGGGTTACAGAAGTGCAGCCATTTACGTAGACAATGTTAGATCCTAATTTGATAAGAAGCAAACATGTTGCGAATCTATCAGATAGTTTTAGTCTCCGGACTGCTGCTGAGATTTTTTTTACTCTCTACCTTGGTTTACATTGTCGCACTATACAGTTTCGTACACATTTCTCTATTCCCTGCCGCGTAAGTGAACTACTTATAATTCAGAAGTTAGAGCGTTGTCTAAATATATATATTTTTTTAGAATACAACTGTTAATATACAATAACAAATTATCTTATTGACTGACTGAATTCATTCACGTATTTCAAACTATACTACGCTATCGTCCAATTATATGTGATCGAAACCTATAAAACATAACACTAAAAGACGATCTAATTTAAATATTACCGTACCAGTTTAAAGGAACAGTTCTCAAAACGAGTCTCATACATTTCCTTGGATATATCATTCGCCCGATTCACATACGGTGACGATTAGGACGACCAATGTTAAATTATTCATGAGTGCACGATCGAATAAATAAATGTTGTTATAACGGATTACAGCGGGTTTGGTCTCGTTTCAATGTTAATTTTAGGAATTAAGTATACTTAATTTTGCTTGGTCCAGTGGCTTAACTGTATAGACCTTAAAACCATTATTTACCACACTTTAACGTAAAAAGATTCTTAATAACTGTTTTTTTTTGCACTTAGGGGTGGGCTAAGAAGAAAGATTACCGAATATAATCTAGCATTTTTGATACAGTAAGACTGATTACTGTATCAAAAATGCTAGAAATAAATCTAAAGCCACGTGGAATATTGTCAACAACTATTTGCAAAATGAACCAAGACAAACTATCTCAAAAGTAAATTACGAAAACAAGATTATAACTGACCCTACTGAGCTAGCCAATGTTTTTAATACTTACTTCGCCGAAAATGCAGAGGGCAACAAAAATATAACCACATACGACAGTTATCAGAATAATTGCAATTCCATATATCTATTTCCATGTACGAACTTTGAGATTCTTAAAATAATATCATCTCTAAAGAGTACAAGTAGCGTTGGATATGATAATGTCTCCACTAAAATCCTTAAAGATGTAGCGACGGTTATTACATTTGTCATATGTTACATACTCAATTTATGCATGGAACAGGGGACCTATCCAGACAAATTGAAAATTTCAATCGTCAAACCTCTCTACAAAAAAGGTGATCCACATGAGTTAAGTAACTATCGCCCTGTAGCGCTAATACCAGTCATAGCCAAAGTTTTTGAGAAGGCAATTTACAGTAGATTATACAATTACTTTGAAAATTATAATCTGTTATCAGACAAGCAGTACGGATTTCGAAAACATAAAACGATTAATATGGCAATTTATGACTTCTTATTAAAAGTAATGACCGCAGTAGATAAAAGAAAGAGGGCAATAGCCTTATACATGGATATGACAAAGGCATTTGATCATGTAAGACATGATCTTCTACTGAAAAAAATGTTTGGCTATGGAGTAAGAGGGAATGGATATAGGTTATTGAAATCATACTTGAGTAATAGAATGCAAATTACGCAGCTAAGCAAAGTATGTTCTATGACACTTACAGAGACAACATATACTTCAGAAGCAATATCAGTATGTTATGGAGTTCCACAAGGAAGTGTTCTCGGACCACTGTTATTTTTAATATATATTAATGACCTTCCTAATGTTACTAACTATGACATGACATTATTTGCTGACGATAGCACTATTTTATTTATTAAAGATAATTCGGACAATTTAAATGACGAAATAATAAATACTTTGACTTGCATTAAACACTGGTTGACATTGAACAACTTAAAAATAAATTTGACAAAAACACATATAATGGACTTCAAACAGCAACGTAAAACGGAAAAACTTGACATTCAATTTTCAAATACAGAAATCGTAGAAATCGAGTCAACGCGTTTCTTAGGTTTGACCATCGATCGTCAACTAAAATGGAAACTTCATATCCAAAATATATGCAAAAGACTGTACCAATTCTCATTTGCGTTATATAAACTATCTAGGGTAGTTAATTTATCAGCGGTAATGACGGCCTATCATGGACATGTAGCTTCTATACTGAGATACGGTATAATTTTTTGGGGTAACTCAACCGATAAGATGCAGGTATTTAAAGCTCAAAAAAGGTGTGTGCGTGCGATAACTGGTCTAGGAATGAGAGAATCATGTAAAGGAAAATTTAAAGGTTTAAGGATACTAACGGTACCCTCTCTTTACATCTGCGAGGTTGCAGCTTTTGTAAAAAGTAATATGCATATATACAATACATATCCTATAGGAAGCCGTCGGGAACATACCATACACCCAATACCTTGTAAGACATATCTTATGCATAAAAGCATAGACTGTATGGGGCCTACTATTTATAATAAAATACCCCTACACATAAGGAAAATTAGTAGTGGTAATATTTTTAAAAATATGTTATGTAATTTTTTAATAGATAAAGAGTACTATTCCATTGACGAGTTCTTAGAGGGAAAATAGCATTATATAGTTTTTTTTAATACTAATAATAAGATCGTTCATATAAATTTTAAATTAATTTAATAATAATATGACATTATATATTTCATATTACTTTATAATTTTGTACGCCTGATGCATGGCAGGATATAGTAGAACTTATGACTATATACATGTAACATCCTATCTAACCTATTATCCACAAATAAATGATTTGAATTTGAAAAAAAAAAAGAAAAAAGAAGAACAATTCTTGTTCTTGTGTATGACTAGAAATTTTTATGCATGCTAAGTATAGCATTCTTTCTCAGATGTCTTTTTCCCAGTAAGAGGACATTAGTGCTCCTGCTCTACTCTCTATGCTTGCTTTCCAAGGTATGAGGACAATGGAGAAATGCCACAAATGGTCACCTATTTTTGACTGAGCTGAATAAGAACAGCGCAATACCACAGTGCTGCGAAGGCATGTTGAATGCAGGTGAAGAAAATTAAAATGTACCCGATATTGATTGAAACAATTGATAGCATAGCAAAAGGGTTACTATTACAGTCCATTTCTATTCTTCTATTGTGAAAAACACACTTAAAAAAGAGAGAAATCCGATAAAGTTTTTTTTTAAATAAATGTATCCCCACACTAGGATTAATTCCTGTGTCGTGGCGGTGTTTACAAACATGAAAATTGACACACACAAATACCCAAACCGAAACAAATTATTGTGGGGCACACAAAGATTCCCCTGTCCCGTGACCCGCGACTATTAGACACAGTGGACGGAACGGCTTAAACTCTTAACAACTGCGCCTAATTGTTGATTTAAAAGAAAGAGAACCAAGGTTTGGATAGAAACGGCATTGCATGAGTTTTCTTTTTTAAATTTTTTGCTAATAACGGTACCTAAGCACTAGTCACTTTTGGGCCTAAATCTTAAATAATGAGGAGTTTAATCATCATCATCATTTTTCTATAACCTGATGTAGGGCATAAACCTCCTCACATCATAACATTCTCGTCTGTTCTGTGTCGATCTACATCTTAAATTACGATATTATTGGCCTATCTTACCACGACCAAATAAACTGAGTCTTATCTGATGGAAAAGTCAAGAGTCTCCGTAACCGGCGAGCGTGTATGAGACGAACTATGAGAGTCGAGGAAGCCAGAGAGTTATGTAACTCTGTACTCTCTGCCTACCCCGCAAGGGATCTGGCGTGAGGTTATAGATAGATAGATAGATTGGCCCAAATTAGAATATTCTTAGGTGCTATATCACAATCGTGGTGGGTATCCTTGGCTGGGTCGGCTTACCATGAAGTTGTTATTTCATCTACATCAAGTTCCTCATCTTATAAATTTCTAGCACACCTGCTATCCTCTACTTTCTCCTCCTTTTTGAATAGTGACATTTTTAATGTCTATCTATATTCAGCCGAAAAACGTCCACAGCAGGACAGAAGCCTGCCCCAAAAACCGTCTCAACGAAAAGCTTTGGCTTTACATTTTTAATACTAACATATTTATAAAAATTCTAGAGCAGAAACTATACGGTCTTATCAAGACGAGCACGTGTGGTACAGTTAGCGTACGGGCCGGTGTGACGTCGGCGCGGGCGCACGGCGCACGGCGGCTAACTGCGCGCACGCTCCGCCGCGCACGGACAAGCGACAGAGATGCACGACCCGACCATCCTGCTGTAAGGTCGTACGATGAACTATTATTGTAGTTGAAATAGTACAATGTCCTTCTGTTCGGCGAATAACCTTAAGTTTACATTCTCAGTTTTACATATCTCTAGCATAGTTTGGTTTCGCATTCAATCCATTATTTTTGATATATATATATATATATACTGCTGTTGATCATCATCTGATTGTGAAATTTTAAATACAGAAATCTATGTGAAATTTTAAATTGCTAACGGTAGATATAGCATCTTTATCATGAGGGGTTTCCTCATCGATTTCAAGGGTAACTAAAAAATTCGAAAGAGTCATAAAAATGCCCAAGGGCTCGTCCTTTGTCACATTGGAACCAAAAACTTAACACTTTTTTACACTATACACCTATGCCTACTTAGAGTTTACAGGTATGTTTCTTTTTATTCTGCTTAATTCCAATCTCGTTATTTGAGGAACAAATGCTTGTCTTATGACCTATATATAACGTAGAATCAAATTCAAATAGTTTGTAAGCATGCGCTTACGCCGCGGTGACGTAGCGGGCAACTGCGCGAACAAGGCCGTTCGTCGCCCGCGCACGTGGCGCTACGGGATCTACATACGTAATACGACCGCGAGGATACGATACGATTGCGAGTCTGTACGGTGACTAGACAAATTTTGTTTCCTTGAACTATATAGTCACATTCAAAAAAATTTCATTTATTTTAATAGGTCAAAATATTTATGGGCCCTCTACCACTGGAATAAATTTTGGGTATAGAATATTCTAACATTAATTTGTATAAACTAGGCATTATTACCTCTTATTTTTAAAAAGCTCCCTTTACTTATTGACGCGGAATCGGTTGAAATCTTTCGGTAAAAGCGGTATGTCTTCCAAATAAGCTTGGCTCGTTTCGGCTACGCAGAACTATGACAATAAGAATCTTATTCTTTTCGTCGACAACTTAGACTTTTCTAATAACGACAAGAACTTTTTTTAATCGGCTTAAGCCGTAATTAAGCATTAATAAATGGGAGAAACCTTAGCGTAAAGGAGTCATTCGTTCTGTTACATATTATTGTTGCGAGCGTAAGTTACTCATTTCACTACATTCAGTGGTTAGGTCGGATTTGTATATCACATGATTTCTATTATTTAAATGCTAATTAAATATTTGTTACGATAACAGTAACGTCTGTACGTATTTTTATATGCGTCTAAACACTAATGATGAAATGAGCAAATGATTTTTTTATGATCTCCAACCACATTTGGAGAGGATGCCAGGTGTATGTAATTTAGTCAGAATAACAGTTCTATTTTATCACTTATAATATAATTTTCTTCAATTCTAGTTAGACGTCAATGTTAGATGGGGGCCGGCGGGCGGCGACGCACCGCCCAATTCACCGTTATAAGGGACAAGGACCTTTAGACCGTACCATAGAGCTGTGCTTACAATGTTATTAGATATAGCATGATATATTAACGCGACAATGCTGCCAGCCATCTGCGCTCGCTGCGAAAGGACAGCACTTTGCCACACATTTATTATTTTTGTGAATACTGTTTGTTTGTTTTATATCGAGTTGTCATAATAATTATTCAGTTTTTTCTTTGTTTTGTGTAAAAATGTCATTAAATTTTAAATAAATATCTTAATTATATACTGAGTTCTTAGATTTACGCGAATATTACACATGAAATAAAACTATTTTTTCGGATTTTATCGCGGTTTATTTTTTGATTTTTAACTTCGTCGGGTACTTAAAAATCAAAAAATAAACCGCGATAAAATCCGGAAAAATTGTTTTATTTCAACTTAATTATATATTTTAATTTTTCATTTATGTTTTTAGTTGTAGATATAACATTTTTATTTTTTTTCTTGTAATGAAAGTAAGTTGTAGTAATCGTGCAACAAATATCCCAAATAATTATAGTGCAAGCCAGGCGGTATTTTGATGTCTTTGGTTAAAAGCAGTTCAGTTCTTCGCAAAGGCTACCTTATTAGTGTTTTCATTCCTAGTCAATTTCGTTACGGCGTAGCTAAAGGTAAGAAAGGTCGACGTCTGGAAGACGGCTGATAGTATAAACAATGCCAAATTACTATAAGTCTTACAATAGATAAGATACTTTCCATCATCAACCCAAAAAAGGGGAAAAAATGATTATTAGTTTATTGCATGTTCGGTATCCGTTAGGAAATAACCTGTTGGAACTTTGTACTCCCTTCTTTCGCAGCCAGGATCTGGCGTGTGGATATAAATAGATAGGTATATTTTTTTCGACTCCGTGTTGTTATACATGGAGATTATATTTTAAATTTCCACACTATGAACGTAGCTTTACTCACAGATTCCTTCCAGACTCGCTCTCAATGAAATGTGGGTCAAGTTTATTGACAAATCAGGACATTGCCCGTTCTCTGTCTCTTTCCATCACGTAGCACTGTCCCGCTCACACGCAGGCTTCGCCTGTGCTGGCGCAGCTCAGTGGTAATGGAGGTTTTACGTCGAATTCGTGTCCGGTTGATATATGATAAATAGATAACAATAAGATATTTTATTGTGAAATTAACAGGTTAAGACTTAGCCCGAGTGGTGGAGTATGACCTCATCTCTTTCTCTGACCTTTTACACAGCAGTGGAACAGTATAGAATATTTTAATATTGGACGGGCGATTTAGCGCAGTGGTTAAGAGTTTAAGCCGCTCCGCCCACTGTGTCGAATAGTCGCGGGTTCGATCCCCGCACGGGACCAATCTTTGTGTGATCTACAATTATTTGTTCCGGTCTGGGTATTTGTATAATTGAATTTTCATGTTTGTAAACGCACCCATGATACAGTTATAAATCCTAGTGTGGGGCTACATGTTTAAAGAAGAAAAAATATATTAACCGATTTGGCTGTATATATATATATATATTCGAATACATTGTT
Organism: Phalera bucephala; assembly: GCA_905147815.2. Lineage (NCBI taxonomy): Eukaryota > Metazoa > Arthropoda > Insecta > Lepidoptera > Notodontidae > Phalera > Phalera bucephala. Next base: position 36,185,250 of record LR990617.1, read on the forward strand.
GAGTTAGTAGGACACATATCGTCACGCCTAATTTCCCAAGCGGGGTGGCAGACGGGTGGTATTGTGCACACCCTCATTTTGCCGACAATGTTAGTCTCCATTGTAACTGAGGACGAGCTTATTGCACTTGTACCGGACACGACTTAAGAGAGATTCCGGATTAAGAATTTTTTCGACAAAAAAAAAACCAAACGTAAAAAATGTTGTAGCTGAAACATAGTAAAATTGTCAGGTTACTGTTCTAAGAGAATATGTATAATGTATTTATTTTTATTTTATTGTGGCTAACACGACTAACTAAGAGCAGTAATAGCCTAGTGGTTAGACCGTTGGACTACAAAGTCAGAGGTCTTCGGTTCAAAGACAGGCACGCACCTCTGTCTTTTCAAAGGCATGTGCGTATTAAAAATTAACTATCACTTGCTTTAACGGTAAAGGAAAACATCGTGAGAAAACCTGCATGCCTGAGAGTTTCTCGAAAGTGTGTAAAGTTCGCCAACCCGCACTGGGCTAGCGTGGTGGACTATGGCCTAAGCCCTCTCATTTTGAGAGGAGGCCCGTGTCCAACGGTGGGATAGTTTCTTAACAGGGCTAATATTATTTATTATTTTACAAGACTAGCGAAATACGAGTGTACAGAATACCTGCGCTACTACCGTAGCTTCGATAATATAGGCGTGGTGGAGTTTCTAATATAATATTTTTTATTTAAAAAGGCCTCTTAAAAACAAGCTTTTATAGCAGAAATACAACGGAGATATCTTGCTTAGTTAAGGAGTCCCTATGGCTTCTTTTCGGTTCCACCATCAGACCCTGGACATCATCCGGGTACGAATCAAGATAAATCCAATGAGCCCAAACACGGCGGTGTTATATTGAGTAGTAGTTGGGTGGTTCCATTAGCCACCTTTCAACTCATCAGACCCTGATCACTATCTAGTTATATAATACTTGTTAATACCAATCTAACAAGCCTAAACACGAGGGGGTTTCGTTATATATTTTATATGTTTCTATGACCACATTCCGACTCCATCATAAGACCAGCTGCATGGTAGCATATTATTGCATTGCTACTGAACTTACATACGTATGCCCAATTTCATATCAATCGGATAACCGCAAGTGCTTGAAAAATGGAGCACAAGATTTGAACCAGAGACAGACATATATGTTTGTAATATTGCAAGTTAAATAAAAGCTTCAAAAATTATCAATTTCGGTAACTTCTTTTATAATTTTATAACCAGAAAATAAATACATTTAATGTCCCATATACTGAAGAAGATCTGTATTACAGATAAAAGACATTTTTTTAAGAAATAAATCCGACTTCAAAAGGAAATATAGGTATATAAATATTAGTAAATAATTCACTTCTCACTTAAAATTGTAATATATAAATATTTTTCAAAAAAATAATACCGTCTTCAAAAAGCAAAAAATAAATATTTAAAGTCAGTACCGGTAAGTGCAGTCAGTTACTTGGCACCGACTTCAAATATTTATTTTACTAATATTTATATACCTATATTATATTATTTTGATGAGTTGTACAGCAAGGTACCTACAGGATTGATATAATAACCATAATAACGGAATCTATACATTCGTGCTGTTCGCCGTTAAAGGAGTCCTGTATCTTCAAACTCCAAAGTTCAACACCGATTTCATTAAAATGGGACCACCTCGAAACTATACTAAACCCAACGCAAAAAGAAACATCAAAATCAGTTCATAAATAAAGACGTTATAAAGAAACAGAGACGAATTGTCAACCTCCTCCTTTTTTGAAGCCGGTTAATATTCTGATTAGTTTTATGGCAGGATACCCATAGGATTGACGTAATAACCATAATATCTCAATCTACGCATTCTCTTTTCCCTCTAATAAGGTCGAGGAGAGCGAGGGCAGCTTCTCATGTCATACTCGTGAACGGGTGCTGCTGGTGGGGACTGGTCCGTCCTCTGGCCTTTGACTGATTGATCGAGTACCGTAGTACTGTTGAATTTTGTCTCGTTCGGCATCACACTGGAGCTATTACCAGTTGTTTTGTACGCATTCTTTACATATTTTATAGTAACCCTTTCTCTTACTATTATTATTATTTATTTTTTTATTAGCCTGTTTTACTGTCCCACTCCTGAGTAAAGGCCTCCCCTTTATATCTGTCTGTATCCACAATTGTCGATCTATTGCCATTTCGGGACACAAAGTACCCGCAAAAGTGTCCCAATCGTCGCGCCACCTTTTCCTAGGTCTACCTCGTCGTCTGGAGACCAACGCTTGGTATCCAGTTGGTGACGGCATTCGCCCACTTCCGCGAGTCCATGCGCGCTACGTGGCCAGCCCACTCCCACTTCAGCTTTGCTGCTTTCATACCTACGTCCGTAATACGAGTAATGGAGCGCAGAGTGGTATTTCTGACATGGTGGATCCGTTTCACACCTCATATACCGCTCTCCATAGCTCTTTGGCAAATCTTGAGTTTGGACCTCCGTTGTTCAGTTTATGACCATGTGTGAGCACCGTAGGTTAAAACGGGCAAAATACACATGTCAACGAGTCTACGTTTTAGGGGCATCGGAAGGTTGCCCTTCATAAAATCCTTCATGGACCAGTAGCTCTTCCACAAGGACATATATATGTATACGTGGAGAAGGAATGAACAAAAAAGCATGATAGATCTGATCCTGGTTGATAACCGTCTCCGAAGCAAACTACAAGATACGCGTGCGTATAGAGGCCCCACTCTGGAATCAGACCACTATCTCGTAGTTGCACGGTTTAGTGGTCTGTTCAGGAAGTGGAGGCACTGGCGAGAGCGTATCCCCTTCGGAGACCTTGAAAGATTAAAGGTTGAAAAGTTGCAAGATGAGAGCGTGAGGAGAATGTATGAAGACAGTGTCCGGGACAAGCTTTTGACAGCAGGCTCTTCGGACTCAAATGTAGATGAATGCTGGAATAGCCTGAAAGAGAGTTTGGTGGAATCCGCGAAAGAAGTATGTGGTTGCTCAAAGAAGCATATTACAGCAAAAGGTGATGCATGGTGGGATGCGGAGTTGCAAAGCTCCGTAGAAAGTAAGAAGAAAGCGTGGCAGGACTATGTATCTTCTTTGAACCTGAATGCCAGTATGACAGAGATGAGGAAAGAAATATACCGGCAATGCAAGAATGCCACTAAAACTTTAGTGAAAGAAAAGCGTGAAAGAGCCAGTATGATTGAGGAGGAGAGGCTGGCGAAGAACTTCGAGAACAACACCAAACTCTTTTGGAGTAAGGTGAGAAAGGCTCGAGGTGATTCGTCAGGCTCCAGAATGAAAAGGATAAAATCTAAAGATGATGACATTCTTGCAGACACACAAGCTGTGCTAAACCGGTGGAGTGAATATTTTGGAGAAATGTATAGAGATGACCCGGATGATGATGCCGCAGACGTGCCCAAAGGCGAGATTGCGGCACCAGAATCAACGGAGGACATCACTATGGAAGAAGTTGAATGGGCGATAGGAAGTATGAAAAACCGTAAAGCTGCGGGAGTAGACATGATATCTGCCGAGATGATCAAATATGGTGGAACTTGCGTCCGGGACGCTTTCCGGGCCCTTGCAAACCTTTGCTGGAGGACCGGTAGAGTCCCTACAGATTGGCGCCGGGCAGTCATAGTACCCTTGTATAAAGGCAAGGGTTCACAATATGACTGCGCCAATTACAGAGCCATCAGTTTGATCAGCTTGGCAGAGAAGGCATTTGACAGAGTTGTGCGAAAGAGACTTTGGGACATTTTGCCAGAGTATGGTATAGATGGCACTCTGTTGCGAGCCGTCCAGTCCACTTATGTGGACTGCAAGGCATGCGTACGGGTGGGTGGTAACAGGTCACCCTGGTTTGACGTTAAAATCGGCGTCAAGCAGGGTTGCGTGTTGTCCGCTAGATTGTTTATAATATATCTGGACAAAAGTCTTCAAGACTGAAAGCGATGAATGAAGGTGTACAAATGGGTGACTTAGTGGTAAACCATCTACTTTATGCAGATGACGCGGTTTTAATAGCGCCAACAGCCACTGATCTGCAAACACTAGTCACAGTTATGAAAGACGACTGCATGATCAATGGCTTACACTTGGATGTAAAGAAAACCAAGATTATGGTTTTTGAAAGGGAAGAAACCAGAACGAATGTAAGGATTGTGGTTGGTAACGATGTGCTGGAGCAAGTGAATGAGTTTGTATATCTTGGATGCGCCTTCAGTAAGGATGGGAAATACACCGCTGACATAGAGAGAAGAGTGAGTGCAGGGAACAGAGTGAATGGTGCGATGGGAAAGCTACTCGGGAGCCGGCACTTAAGCCATAAGGCGCAGCTGGCCATACATAACGGAGTTCTTGTCCCAACGCTGTTATATGGTAGCGAGAGCTGGGTATGTAAGAAGGAGAATGAAAGTAGGATAAATGCGGTAGAAATGCGAGCTCTGCGGAAGATGTGCGGAGTGAAGCTGACCGACCGCATTAGCAACAGCATAGTAAGACAGCGAGTAGGTATGAAAGATAGTATCGGTGTAAAGATGAGAAAGGGCATGCTCCGTTGGTTCGGGCATATAGAAAGAATGCCAGAGGAAAGAATGACAAAACAGATATACAATGTGAAAGTGGAAGGATGCAGGTACCGGGGAAGACCTAGACTATCTTACCACGACCAAATAAACCGAGTCTTATCTGATGGAAAAGTCAAGAGTCTCCGTAACCGGCGAGCGTGTATGAGACGAACTATGAGAGTCGAGGAAGCCAGAGAGGTATGTAAGGAAAGAACTTGTTGGAACTCTGTACTCTCTGCCTACCCCGCAAGGGATCTGGCGTGAGGTTATAGATAGATAGATAGTCTTCAATTGTGTTTTTGATCTATTCATAGAAAGGCCAACCTCAAGACTTGCTGTGCTCAGATCTTGGAGTATTTGCTGAAGTTCAGACGCTGATGATGAAAAATTGAATATGTCATCTGCAAAACGAAGGTTTGTAAGCTGTGTTTTATTTATAGAAATGCCTCGTGAACGCCAAGATTCTGGCAGCTTTTTGAATATTTCCTGTAATGCGGCTGTAAATAGTTTTGGTGATAGGTTCGCCCAGCTTCACTCCTCTTTCTATTCGAAATTTTGGACCGGATGGATATGTGTAATTTTAGGTTTGCTGTGCTATTTTGGTATATGGTTTGAATCAGATAGATGTAGCAAGGGTCGATATTTTGATTTTGCAGGGTGTTTAGGACAAAACTGTGTGATATTATTATACTTTTTATTATATACCTCTACAACATCTCTATTTTGTAAATAAGAGGTCTATATAGACACTGACGGATACCAGAAATCTAAGCACACTTATGATTAATCTATACTTAAGCACATCTATTTATTGTTCTACCATACTCCATGAATGCAATGTATACAAAAAGAATTGTAAAACTCTCATTTTTAAAAAGAGTAACCGTGGAGTTTCTTACCCTTCTTCTCCACAGGAATGACTTTCCGAACGGGTGGTAGAGTCTTAAGTAATCAATAATTTTCTTTTTTTGACTATTCATAAGTGCCTTTTGGTCTGCATGAATAAAAGACTTTTGATTTTGATTTAATTCGTATTGTTTTTCGTTAAGGAGTTCCCTGCTGTATCTTTCAAGTTCAAGGTCAAATACCGATGTAATTAAGATGGGACCACTTTGGAGCTATACTGAACTCAATGCAAAAAGAATCATCAAAATCGATTCATAATTGGCGGAATGATCGCGTAACATACATACAAAAAAAATACAGTCGAATTGAGAACCTCCTGCTTTTTAGAAGTCTGTTATAAAAATAAGAAATATCTCAACAAACATCTTCCACCCATTAACCCAGTGTCGGATGCATGGCGTCATGTTACACGTGACGTCACGTCCGCTTATTGAAACGATATCCGGTTCGTTCCGGATTTTAGGGTCGATGTAAATAAAGGGTTGTTTGCTCTACATTGTTAAGGGTCGTAATGATGGGGTATAAATTTATTGGGACTATTATCTTTTTTCGAGACTTTTTTGATGTTAAGAAGTTTTTAATAAATTTAACTGATGGTTTCTTTAAGATGTATCGATTTGGTTATGTGAATATATAATATTTATACTATATAAATCTTTATAAGTATATTTTGAGAGTAGTATATTAATAGTATACGGGAGGTATTTGATATCAAATACACATAATAATAATCTCAGCTTTCATAATGAAGTAAAATAAAAACAGCCCGTACTGGAAATAATTGCCATCTATTATATTAGGATCTAATATCGCCGGCGAAAATAGGCTGTACACACACCTCCGCCAGCTCTACTTAGGGAATATAGGGGTGACGGTGATTCTTTTTTTAATATTATTCGTGGAGGTATTTTTATTAATAATATAGATAGATTCATGGGCGTTCTTTTATAGCATAACTACGTTGTGGGCCATATTACAATATTATATGACTTAAAGACCCTAGATAAGCGACTTTCATAGTCATTTTTATGAACTACACGACATAAAAAAATGTTAATCCTTAAATTAAATTGCTTTTAGCGTGTAAATTATATCGGCATGCGAACATAAATTTAATGAAACGGCTGTTGATGTGTAAGGAAATAATTATTAATATATTAATTAACCCTTATGGCTTTTTAATTACATTTTTATTATAAAATATGTTCTGTAATATTTATTTCTTACACATTTAATTCTTTTAATATTGAACTTTATTAACTACCAGTAGTTTAAATACTACTTAATTTTTTTTACTGGGCTTATTCGACATTTATTTTACGAAAACCATACAAAATTGTTAGAAAAGTCAGCAAGTCTAAACTTCACGAGTTAATAAAAATCATCTAAGTTTATCACTAGCCTTACGAACTAATCAACTCTTTCTTTTCATACCGAATTTTATATTTTCATCCGAAACATATAAAGTGGGTTACAAATACCTTTGACAATACACATAGACACTACACGTGCATCTCTTAATACATTCCCACAGTTTCACACATGCTCTACCTGACGTTCCGAATTCAAATATTGACTGATTGAAGGGTTCGCGGGACATCTGTCGCGGGTTCTTTATAATGTGCCCGGGTGAAAGCAACACGCGATGAGAAAGCCTCCCGTTTCTTTGGCGACATGTGCTTATAAAGAACCTTATTGTTCCACAAAACATGTGCTCTTTACAAGTTCCAAATTTAAAAAAAAAATCGATGAGTTTTTGTTTTCGTAGGTGGTTATTTTTATTGTATGTAAAATATTGTAGTCAGGTGTACATTATTCAAACAAATTATTATTTTTTATGGTTCTGGTGGCGTGATAATTTGATATAAAAGTACTAACATTGTACGATGGTTATTTTCCAGAAAATATTTTTTGAAGGTTTTTGACGTTAGAAATTGCATGATTATAGAATATTACATCTCTAAATATTTCAAGTTTATGAACTTTTCTCTCTCCGGTATTCAGCACTTAAGTAATGTCAAGAAACATTATTGCAAGATATTATTTTTAAAGTAGTTAGTCACGTAGAAACCATAATAAGAATTCACCGTTAGCGCATTCATACATTAGACATCAACGAGTCACCATCTGCACGAACTACCCAAAAATATATTATCTATTTATATCAGAATTATGAGCATTAAAGTTGATGTTGAGCGTTCATGTACCACTGTTTTAAGTGGCTCTATACTTAATTAGGATTTGCCATTTATTTCTTATACTCATAGAAGACTCATCACATTTACATATGTTAAGTTCTCGAACCCCAATTTATAATCCTTAAATATCAAAAAATATATATGCTTACTGTCTTGTTGGTTTAGTGACGCATAGTATAGCTGCCGATCATGAGTCCCCGTGTTGGAAATTCAGGTCGGATATGTTTTTTTATCTTAATATTCTTAAAAGATTCCGGAGTCCGGAATTGTGTCTGGTACAATGGCAATTAACTCGTCTTTTATTACATTGGGACTTAACATGGTCAACGATATGTGTACCTGTATATCATAGTTCATTTTGTTCACCTCAACTTGGGAAATGTAGGCATTACGGTGTATATTTTATTTATTATACAAATATACCCAATCTCCCGCTAGTAAACTTCACCTCCTTCCTCTAAATGCCAGATATCTAGGTCACTTGGCCGCGTTAAGCCTAGAATTAGGTTCGGCGGCGGCGCGGCGCAACGACCGGTCGCGGCGGTCAGATGGGTGGCTTTCTCTCCAACACGAGTACGCACTACAAACGACTTTTTTGCTGGTCATACTTGCTTGATAGTCATGTGGCCTGTACTAGGAAAATATTGAAGGAAAATTGATTGGGTTTTCTCCAATTCAAACACATGCTTTGATCTATTAGTTTGAGACCACACCTCTCGTACGAATCGAGTAGTGGTTGATTCTATCCCCGCATGGGATAAATCTTTATGCGACCCACAATTGCTGGTTTCAATCTAAAAGATTGTGTACACGAACTTGACGTTTTTAAATGCATTTCACGACACAGGAATAAATCCTGTTGTGGCAAGATGTTATTATTAAATAAAAACGTTACAATTTTTTGCCAATCTATGTATTACAGGCAACTGCAATAAGATGAAAGTATTATGTAATCTTCAAATTAGATTTATGGGACAAATCGTGAATAAAATAATATGTAAATACTGCATATAAAGGATCTAGTCACTTAATGTTTGGTACTAATGGTTATCAATCGCTATTTACCCTAAAAGTCATATATCAGATGTGAACTTTGCAAAGTGTTTACATTTTAATGTATACCCATATAGAAATTCGGACTCAAAATACAATGACTACGTCATAGAAATGTTAAACTATGCCCACTTTAAGTTATTGAGGTTAAGAATGCTATAACCGACAACTCCTTTAGCCTTGTAAGATTATAAATCAATGTTATGAGGACAAAGACTTTTTGGGTCTGTGCGTCAAAATGTTTGGAAGTGATAAGCTTCGGTAGCTACTTATATAGTGAGTAATGTAGGTGTATGTATTAAATTAATTTATTCTTATTTTCTCTTGAATTATATGAATGTAATACTTGCTGCATTTGCTTATACATTATAAATAATAATAATAATATCAGCCTTTACTGTCCCTACTACTAGAATAGAAATACAAAATAAAAAAACAATAGAAAGAAAAACTCATCGCTTCGTGGGGGGGGAGGGGGGTTTATAAAAGTTAGGAGTTAATCCCGCTTTTAAGACGCTTATTAATTTGTAGATATTTTTCCGCAAATATATTACACTACTAGTAAACGGTGGATGTGCACAGCACAAAGTCTAAAGATCTTTGTAGGAGGCCTTTGTCCTACAGCAGACGTCTGTCGGCTGAAGATAGATACAATAAGAAATAACTAATGAAAGATCTCCAATTACATCACTAGCTAATATCGTATACAAACACATGGGTCGTATACAAGCACACGCACGGTGCGTGTGTGCAGGCGCATGGCCGACACGGCGCATCGCCAAGTGCGCGGACGTTGGCCGCCGAGGTGAAAGCGCATGCGCAAACCGCCGCCGATCAGCTGACGCGGTGCTAGCTTAAGTAGGTACCAATTATTTATTATGATATCCTTATGACTCTGTGAAATAAATGTTTGTTTAGTTAGAACAAGGAATTGTGTCGGGATGAGCGGCATATTAAAATTTGGCAATAGTAGCTTGTTGTTCTACTACCGAGACGTCGATACCTATTAAAGATAATGACAGCAATATTTACATATATCATCACGCCAAATCCGTAACTAGGTAGGCAGAGAGTACTGAGTTCCAACATTTACTTTCCTTGCTCTCATACACGCTCGCTGGTTACGGATACAATATTTACACCGAAATATTTTATTAAGTATTACGCTGAAAACTGCTTTGATGTAAGTAAATAAAATCATTACACGATTCTATAATGGGATCACAGTTGAGAAGAAGCTTGTTTCAAAATATTTCTTAAAATGATCACCAAAATTATGATTGTAAAAAATGTGCCGCCCGTTCTAGTTGTTGTCCCTAGTCATGAATTCGGCGATCGATGGAGTTTTGGTATTTTATTACTCTGATTGGCCACAAAAACTTAGGAAAGAACGACTGCTATTATAATCAAGTCCCATAAAAGTATCAAAACACACAAAAAGGTTTTTTGTAAACTATATTTCATCATTCACAATATAAAACATTGAACTGAACAAAAACTTTGCGTGTGTGTAATTATTTGAATATGTATAGTTGCAACAATTACGTGCCGGCTAGTATTGTCAAAAGAATTATTTGACACCGAGTGAGGCAAGACCTAAGTCAGGACAGAATATTTAGCATTTTATTTACAATGCGTTCATTTGATTTATCAGAATGTATTACACGTTAGTTATTTATGTCATTATTTTGCTATTTGTGTTTAGTCCAAGTATAAGATCAGTTGTATTTAGAGGCCAAAATAAAGTGGAACTTCATAATTATATACATTTACCACCGAATCGAAACACAGTCTCTACTAAAAAAATCCGATGACAAACTCAAACATACTACCCAAACATACTGCGTACGTATGTTCTATGTTTAATTCAATAGGAACACAGTTTTAACAGCCAGATAAAATTAAAAATGTGACATTGGTTATGGTAAATGTGTCCGAAGTAACAGCAACAAGGACAATTCTTTTCGACAGTTTAACATATCCATGATCCAGAGTAGTTAAATAAGAATTATTCTTACTTCATTAAATACATCTCAATCGAAGAAACTAACAAAGCTAGCGACAAAGCATATATTCATTTGTGGACTAAAATGTTGTGACCGTCGACTTGATAAGAAGAAGATAAAAGAAAATCTTTATTTTTATCAGAAGATCCCTCTAATCACATATAAGACGAAGTATCAGGTTGAAGGAAGTCATAGAGGTCTTTAAGGAAAGAACTTGTTGGAACTCTGTACTCTCTGCCTACGCAACGGATCTGGCGTGATGTAGATAGATGTTTCTACCCCTATAGCTACATTATAAAATCTTACAAGCACTAAGCTACAGTCATAAAAATGTTTCAGGATATTATGAAACGAGTGGGCGTTTCGACGCCTCGGTAGCATTGGACTTCCCAATCGCCAGTGATGAGGTTTCGTAACAGCTTGCTTCACTATCAGTACCCCGAACTGTGAATCATTGGGTCTTCAATCGATTTAACACTAAAATTATCGTAATCGTGGAAAAATAACGAGATAGCTAAAATTGTTCTGAATATTCAACGTATTATATTTTTGAATTGTCCGCGAGCTAGTTTATTTCTTGAGAAGTTGCCTTGTAGAAGATGTTTAAGTTAGAGTTTTTAGAAATGTTATGTTATCAAATTTGTGACTTTGTCATGTTCAATTTACTTACAAGCTTTTAAAATATTAATCCATAACTTGATCCCATCAATCGATCAATTTTAATATGATAAAAAAACACTGTCACGTCTATATTTCTGAAACGGAGTCAGCAAAGGTGTACTGTGTACACCCACATCTTGCCGATGGCGTTAGGTTCTACTGCAATATAGAGTAATGCTACATCACCGCGTACTAATTCTAACTTCGAACGGCTATGGAGAATTTTTCAATAAAAACCCAATAACATTTTGACCGATTTGGCATTAGAATTATTTGACCAACCTAGACCAACCTAAAGATCGCCAATCGCGTAATACACCACTAGATTACCAAAACAATTATCAATGTTACTATCTATCTTGAATTTTGACAATTGACTTGTGCAATGTAAAATCAACCAGCTATTCAAATAAGATTTGCCATTATTTCAGTACATCAATATGAGCTGATCCATGATATTTGCTTTAGAAAACATCCAATTTTGGTATAACCGCAACATTTCTCCTCTAAAACTATACTTTAAAGATCTATCTTAAGTGTAATGGCGGGGCTGCTTCGCCATCTAAGCATTGCACTTGACATTAAACTCTTGTAGCATGGTCACTGGCGGCGCGGGCGCGTCTCTCCGCGAGTGAAAGTTGCGCGCCGCCCGCGCCCGCGCACCGCCCGCGCCTGCGCGGTATATGTGTCACTGTTAGACCTCGATGTGCTGCTACGGTGATATAGTTAGTGTTTGATGGTTTAGTTTTGCTTTATATGCGGTTTTGTAGTTATTTTCCTGTATGAAATATTGTAAGGCAGGTTTAGGTAGAGAATAGCTTTGGGATGGCAGTTTTAGATAGTAGTAACAAAACATAAATACCCAAGTGTGAACATATCTAAACTACTTAGATTTATTTTATACTTGATTTGACAAAATGTGAAGTCTGAGCAGGTTTACGAATAGAATACCTTTGATGCCGTAGTCTTAAATAGTGAGAAAATGTAAATACCAAAATTACCTGTTTCGGGGTAAATTTAGATCAATTCAATAAAGCAATCTTATGTCCATAGACAAGGTGTAACATGTAAAGCGCAAGACCTTAGACACCCCATTTAGATTATTGCCTTAAGAAAATCAATACGAAAATAAAATTTCCAATTTTAAGGAGTTTTCTACCATTTTTTTAAGCTCCTTGGTACCCAAATTAACCACGAAATCTGTACTTTTTCGTGCGTATTGAAGTAAATGTATTAGAAATGCATTTAAAATAGCAGCATTGCTTTGAACAATACTAAAATTTTGTTTAATACAGCGAACAGAACGAGGAACAGCATATCTTGAAAATTAAAAAAAAATTACTAACTTTAAAAATAGTTGGAATCGATTCAGTTGCCGATTTACCCAAACCTCTTTCAGGTCTTGCGTTAATTATGTTACACCTTGTATAGAAAGAATATACTTTTTCAATTGAAAGACCTCCTCAAAGATCCCCAAAAAATTCTGAAGATTCTGGAAATATGTGACTAGTATATGTTAAATTACCACACCACTACCCTTTTCGTTAAAGATGTATCAAGTTAATTACGGCTTAATATTGTCACAACAACTCTACCTATTTTGGCATGAACTCAACAAGAAACAGTCTCATGCAACAAATTAAAAAAAATCTCAATATTTAGTGATATCAGACTGTCTAAATCTCCATATTCTCCATTCACTTCGATGACTGCGTGGTTCAACTGTTTAATTCGTCCGATCAGACGATGTAAAATAATTCTCCACACTATCATAGGGTTCATAAACCACAGATACTTATTTACATAAACTTTGTACCATTTCGCTAGACCTACAAAGACGTCAGAACCGACCTTCCAGATCAGTTCCTAACAACCATAGCGTCATATGCGAGCCCTGTCGCGTAGTATCATGGCTCTGTAATGCATCCTCGAGCTGAGTCACTGCGCAGGCGCGTGAGCTAAGCTCGGTGGGCGGCATACGGAACCATCTCTGATCTGGGAATGTAGGTCAGTTTTTGTGCAAAAAAGTATTTTGGGTGTCGTTGAGTGAAGCCAAAGAAGTGACGAAGTGGGTTTGAGGCGTATTTAAACATTTTTAATACGGTTTTAAGATTGCAACAGTTTTAATATTGACAGCTTTAGCTTTATCTAAGCACAGAACCTCCCGAAGTAATGAATCCGAGTGTGAGGGTTTAGGTAGTAGGTACAAAGACCCAACAAACACCGGCCATTTGTTATTAAGTTTATCGTTAGAAAACCAATGCTTGCTACGAAATATTTGATATCATAGAATTGGTTCTGACTTGTATTTATGTAAAACCATTTCAGCTTTTTCAAGATTATCAGTTTCTCCTGTGTGTGTGGAGTTTTTTTATTTTACTTAATATTTATAATCATTAAAATTTGGAATTTGGAAAACAACAACATTTGGAACTAACTTTGCAATTTGACTATTGAATTAACAAATCTTTTAATTTGAAAACTAAAACTACCTATCTTCGTAGCACATAAAACATTCCTTCACATCACGGATTAACTTAACACCATAAAATATAAAAAGTGTATTTAAAATATTTCAACGAACTAAATAAGGGTGTATAACAACACTACGTAGGCTATAAAACGTGTTTAAAACGTCAATAAATAACAAACAATAGCGTTTGCCGTTATCCTTACCCAGCGCTGGGCAGTTGCTGCTCCAGTGCTCCGGATTATGATAATCCGATGTCATTGTACGATTACTTACATTATAGTATGTTTCTATGTTAATCTTTCGAAGGAGCTTGTCTAAAATCTAATGTTTTCCTTATTACTCTGTCAGCAACTAAAATTTTAAAATACCGTAATTTGCTAACCGAATGACACAACTCTAAAATTTGATTTATTAGCAATAAAGTCTGTAATTGGAGTGAGTAAAAACATAGATTGCTGTTGTTCTTGTTTTTTGTTATTAAAATAGAGTTGCAGCCAACGACTTTATTCGAATAAAATAGAGATGCAGGGTAAATAAAAAGAACATGAGAAATCCAAGAGATAAAAGTAGGTTTTAGTTTGAAATAAGAATGAAATTCGAGTGTTTATTCAAGAGTTGGAATTTTTGGGTAATGCCATTATAATATTCGATAAACTTTTCTTGACAAATTTACTTGGCGACTACGATTAGACTCGAATTTGAAATTTTAAAGCTAAATATTTCATGAATTCAAAGATATATTTTTTAATTTAGCTGCCTGGTCTTGAATTGTTTGAATACTAGATTGATTGAACGGTATTATTGGTACATTTCTATCGAAAAGTTTAAGTATGGAGTTTTGCCCGGTATGATGAAAATAGACTCGCGACTTATTACAATGATAGCAATAAAAAAGTTGTATACCGTTCACCTCTGCCACACTCGCTTGGATAATGTAGATATGACAGTGTGAATATATAAAATTCACCACGCTTTCGGAAATAGAAACACAACGTTCAATTCTCGATTATACACAAATTTGTTAATAGAAAAACGACGAGATAAGTATAGAAGAATGACAGTGGTAATAAAATCACAGCTGACCTATTAAAAAGACCCATGAATGTTGTATGAATAAGATTCGCATCGTTGTGCAATGCGCTTGTATTAGTTATGTAAAGAATGGCCCATGTATAAGTTGCGCTCGTTGTTTTGTTTATAAAATTGTATGATAATATAGATCTATGATCTAAGAAGAATATATTAATTTTTTGGTAATGTTTATTTGGTATATTTTTCAATATGTGTTGTGGATGAAATGTGGGTGTAAATAATAAACTTCATAACCTCTGATTAGGGAATGTAGGCGAATGTAAATGTCAACACTTGGTCTAATCAAGGCTTCGAAACCAGGACCTCGTGATTGACAGCTACTCGATGTGCAGCAAGAATGTAGTGGCACATCTAACTAGAACCACCAGGGAGACATTTAGAGATTCATTATTAAATAAAAATAGGTAATAATTATATTCTGTTATCTAAAAGCTAAAATGAAAAAAAGTAATTTTAATAATAGACAAATACAGAATTCATTTTTTATGCTATAGGGAGGTAATAATCGTTTCCAAGAAAAGTAAATAACATTTTTGAATATTGCAAAATTATTAAGGGTCCATCTAACAAACTCCAAAGTGTATAGTAAAAATTCAAACATGCAGCCGTTTCTGGAATTTCAGAGAAAGTTTCGATAGGTCGTTTTATATTAAATACAAACCAATCCAAATTATTGCTACATGCATTTTTAAAGTCACGAGCAATAATGTGGAAGAATTTTAGTACTTTGTCATACTAACGCGTATGTACGTCTGTGTTAAAAACGCAGGCCTTTATAAACAAGGCGTTACCATGACAAAGTGCTAGAATCCTTTCATACATATAGTGCTTGTGATGTACATAGCGGCTTATATATAGTTACTTACATGTAAATACAGTCGGAAGTTCTCGAAGCGTTGCAAAGTGTGTCAAATCCTTTTCATAATCATATCCACTTTTATTATTAATTTCTGTCAACCGCTGTCAGTCACACACCTTTGACAATGTTCAGAGGACAATCCGGGGTTCAAACAGTGGGGGAAATACAGAGGAGGACTAGAAAAAAGACCTAGATTTTTACTACAGACGCCTATTAGTAAAAAGCCACATAGAAAAATCTATACTCACCTTCCAGTGTTAATGATTGTTGAATTTCGCAAATGATATGATTATTTTATGCATGGTTTGGTGATTAAGTTTTTTTCGATTGGCATAATAATTTGATAAAATTTAAATAAATCGATCAGATTTAACTTTTTTGTAAATATGAATTATGTATATAGGGCAGCTAATCAAAAATTGGAAATCTATTTTAATATATTCAATTTAATTTCAAATTCGAGAAAGCAAGTTTTTTAAATTTATAATTATATTTAGTTTGAATGAAAATCTATAAACATTCCTAATAAAACAAAGGTGTAATGTAAATAATTGGTGTCGCTACGGCTGCGTCGCTTGCGCCGTTAAAACTGTAAAAAGAACCAGTCGGACGACCTTCGTGCTATCAGCCGAAAACCGAACCTGTTCGAATACACGAACACCGGAAAATACGCATTTCCCAAGATTTCACTAGACTTTTATTAAATCAATTTTTTTATTGCCAAAATATATCTGTTCTCGCTCAAGGAAAAGTTCATGCAGTTAGTAATAGCATGGTAGTTAGTAAAAAAAACAAAGGCATGGTAAAAAGAAAAAATAAAGGAAAAGATGTGATTGGCATAATATATAAAATGAAAAAAAAAAACTCTCTTGAATATTTACAAGGAGGATAGAAATTAGAAACGAAAGTAAAAAAAAATACGTTAAAAGAATAATAAAATAATAAAAAAACTGGCGTCCGAAGTATATCCACTGTGTGATCCACAAATCCGACACTGTCACGTCACTAACAAAATGCCAATTACAAACATTTCCCAAAACAACGGGTTGCCCCATTCGGGGATGGGGCAAGGGCGTGTTTTGTTTTTTCTTTTTTTTTGTTGTTATTTTGAATTGAACGTACACTTTTTGTAATTCGTTTCCGATGCTTAGCGTCACTGTTGTCGGTTATGTCCGCACTGCACTACACACACTGGACCGGGACGGGCGCTCGGCGCGCGTGCCATCGACTTACTGGCGGCGCGCGCGCACCCCACTTACTTCCCACCAAAAATTTTCTACCACCATCGCGCTGGCAGGGCGGGCGCGCCGCGGCCCGCTACGAGCGTGGACGCTACGGTGCTGGTCACTTGTACTCGCTAATTAGTTGTGAGCTATTAAGCTAATTAATGATGATTTTGTGTTTTATTATTACCGTAAGTTGGTTGATGTGTGGAACCATTTTGCGACTTCAGGTGTTATGAATTTTATATTCTATTGCACCGGCACTTAAAAATAATTACAGAGAGTATAACCATGGAAAAAAGTAATTCTTATAGCATATCTGTGGTTATAAATTGAATTAAAAGGAAACTTTATATTTATTGTAGTTTTAGCTGTTATATAAATAATACGATTAAATAAACAACCATAAAAATAAAACATTATCGCTAAAATCATTATAATATATGTCATAGAGTTCATGTGTCATTTATTATGTCATGATATTGATTCATAAACCTTATATACTTAGCTTATGACTGCCTCGTTGGTCTAGTGGCAAAGTGCATCGCTGATCATGAGGTCCTGGGTTCAAATCTTAGGTCGGACAAGTGTAGTTGTTCTAACGAAAACTTCCCAGTACGAGTCCGGAATCTGGAATTGTGCCCGGTATAAGGCTATTGCCTTAATGCAATAGGAGGTGAATAAATGTAAGGTGGTAAATGTAATAGGAGGTGAGCCTATTGGCTCACCTCCTATTACATGGGACCTAACGTCGTCGGCGAAACGTGGGTGTACGCAGTACACCTCTGCCACCCCCGCTTGGGGAATATAGGCGTAACGGTGTGTTATATACTTAGGTTAGGTTAGTTTTTTTGTATTTTAGTGCCATTAATCTTTAACAATAACATTTATAATACAAGTCAAACACATCAACCATTTATAACAATAATGAATAACAACAGTTACTGCTATCGTTATGGAATTAGGTCTCGCGGTAACTAGTTATATTACTGCGGATACTGCATCGGAAACACGCAACTAAAACGCAAATGTACCTAATTTCTATCGTTTTTCAGTTCCACGTAGGAAATTTAAGGTTAAATTATTTACACATTAATGACTTAATATTAACACGTTAATGCATTGTTACATAAGTTTTTTGGTTTAAAAAAAACAATTGTTTGGTATTATTCACTACCATTTTAACCTATTTTTACGTTACAAAGCATTTAATTATTAAAAAAGCCACTACCACAAAATATAAAAATCAAAGCGGCGCATTTCACTTAGAGTTGACCGCACCTGACTGCTGCTATCTCCATTGCGTACACGCACACTCGCTCACCAACATGCACTTCATGCACACATGCGAACGTCGACAGGCCTACAGACCTACAAACTTTACTTTCACCACGCATATATCTTATTTGTAATCCATTAAGTGCTGTATTCCTTTGCATGGCGGTATTGTTCTGTTTGCCAGTCACATGGTAAGTGGGACATCCAATGGTTTCCTTTATGGGCCCTACTGTGGCCCTCACAAGGTCCTCGTTACGTTACGGCCGGTAATGTTAAGGTCAGTGCTGAGCTTAATACTGATATTTGGACAAGGCATGAATCATCTAATTGAGCAGTTGGGCATTTACGATTATACCAAACTATCCATAAAAGAAATATTTGGCCAGTCAATATTTAAACAAATATTGAGAGGCCTAAAATCCTACAGAAAAAAAATACTAAAAAAACGCTAAGTCTCATCGGTACATAACTATGTATATAATATTTATGAATTTAATAAAATCAACTTCAAAAAAAATATATCAGCGTCACGCTTACATTTCCAAAGCGGACGATAAAGAGTCGTACTATATACATCCACAACACAACCAAATGCCACTATACCAGGCACAAGTTCTTCGGTACAATAAAAAAATTTGTCCAGGCTAGGATTTTAGCCAGGATCTAGTTATGGTTAACGACACCCACGAAATAGTTTCCTTACTACTCACTAATAAAGTGCTAGAAGATATTACAAATGAGATGGAATATCCGTCTCATTTGTATCGGACTTTGTATCATTCTCTCACTTTCACTCTCTCTCTCTCTCTCTATATATATATATAAAGCTGAAAGATGCCCACTGCAGATTTCCCTAAAGATCGTCACAACAACTGGCTTATTGCTGTACGTCCAACTTTTTGTTAAACGTAGCCCCACAATAGGATTTATTCCTGTGTCGTGGGTGCGTTTACAAACATGAAAATTCACAAACACAAATACCCAGACCGAAACAAATAATTGTGGATCACACAAAATTTTATTTCGTGCGGGAATCCAACCTGCGACGATTCCACACAGTGGGCGTAGCGACTTAAGCTCATAAACCACTGCGCTAAATCATCTATCACCGCGACCTTCACCAATTATCATTGACAATAAATGTATAAGCGAAATTAAAGTTTTTGACTCACTGACCCACTTCCAAGCAAATCCATTTCATTTGGACAGAATTTCGCACTTACTAATGCCAAGAAAGAATAATACGATTTGTGATTTTTGCCACTTTTCTGACTCGCGACAAATTGCAGCTATTTGTTTATGTTCAACTTATTGATATTTATAAGGTTATGCAGCTCCGCCTACGTGAATTTCCATGTGTTAAATCGAGTGATACGGCTTCCCGATCTGACTTTTTTTTAGGTTTTATGGCTAGTTCTATTTAACTGATTATGATTTAATATATCCAGTATATTAGTTTTAAGTATGTAAGTGTGTTATGCTTATCCAATTCCGTCAAAATTAATTTAACGTTTTTAAACCCTAATGAACAAGAAAAAAGTTATAAAAAAATATGTTCAAAGACAAAAGAAGTAGATTGCAATAATTTATTCAAAAACAAACTTAATGTAGAGACACAGTTTGGTTGCATAATCTGTAGCTAATACAATATTGTATTAGGTTAATATAAAAATACATAATATTAAGTAGTATTAAACTCTTAACGAGTTTAATACTACTTAATATTATGTATTTTTATATTAACCTAATACAACTCTTAACGAGTTTAATACTACTTGCTACGGCGATTCATCGCGATTTCACGTGTTTCCGCAAGCTGTTAAGAGGCAATTTTTTTCTTAAAAATAATACAATAAACATTATATAAATTTATTATATAAATAAATAAATAAATTAACAGTTTTCCATATAGATGTTTATTTCGTATCCTTTCAATTCATCTCAGTTTCAGAGTTAATTAAAAAACCACTTAATAAAAGATCTCTACATCAACACTTCGAGTTTCCAAGAAAAATATGTGTATATAACATTTCCAATCAAAATATATCACGGGGCAGAGCCAAAAGGAGGTCGATAAATAACAGTAAAAGTAATATCGAGCTCTTTTACACCTCGCTGTTGGCCGAAGCGATCATTTTTGCAGGTGTTGGAAGCCCTACATACATATTTGTCATAGAACTTAAATTGGGGAATGCGATTTTGGAATTTTGTATTGCTTTTATTTTTTTAATCATGTTATTTGGGTACAATGTTTGAGGTATAATTAAATAGTTTACCATCTAGCTCCAGCGTGAAAGCTTACTACCGAGGTATGAGACTAGGGAGGTTATTTCCAAGGAGTGGGTATCTAAAGAATTCCAAATGGGCTAGTCCCCCGATCAGCACCCGTTCACGAGTATGTATAGGATATGTATTTAATTTAATATTATCTTTTTATCACCAGTTTTATGTAACTATCTAATCAAAAAATAAATAAACTCTTGCTTTTTTTAATTATATTAATTACTAGCTGTTTCCCGCGGCTTCGCACGCGTTTATTTTGTAATTTGACATAGCTAGGTAGAACTTTTTTGGGTAGCATTATTCCAAGACTTAAGAGAAACCTTCATATTAAGTTTCTTTTAAATCCGTACAGCCGTGTTAATATATAGCAATGAAAACAACTATCCCCCATGGATCCTGCATTCCCCGAGCTCAAAAGTAGTCTTAAACAATCTCTGAGAAATCCTCCATTTTCCAGTGATAGTGTATTTAATCGGTTCCGCCGTTCTGGAAATTAACACGGACAAACATATTTTTTATTTTGCCCGTATGCGCATAAAATATATTCTTTATTTCAAAATCACAAATTCCAAATGAATATTCCCGTGCGTTGTGCGGGGATCGTACCTGCGACTATTTGACAAAGTAAGTTAAGCAGTCTACCTTTTTTCGCTTAAATCAAGTCTTCTATGTTTTGCAAAATTATTTATACAGTCAACTTAAATATTACAAAATTTTCGTTGTAGAACAATTTCAGCATGAGCCAAAGCTTCCAGTCATCTGTGAAGAGGAAGAGAGAAATCGAAAGATGATTGAGATGATTAATATCCTTGGGCATTTTCATGCAGGCCGGTAAAAACCCACCAAATGTATATAGGTGTGATTTTATATACCACTTAGATGGATAATATCGGCATGATATAGTGCGCAAATAAAGTTACCTATTTCCAATTATTATTTCACGACTTAAGATACTTTAATACTATCTCATAATCTATATCATCATGTCAGATCCCTTGCGGGGTAGGCAGAGGGTGCAGAGTTCCAACAGGTTCCTTCCTTACAGACCTTTCTGTCTCTTTCCACTTTCATAGTTCGTCTTATACACGCTCGCTGGTTACGAAAACTCTTGACTTGCTCTTCAGATAAGAGATGGTCTATTCATGATAACGGATAAGACATGGTCTATTCATGACGGACAATTTAGCGCAGTGGTTAAGAGCTTAAGCCGCTCCGCCCACTGTATTCAATAGTCGCGGGTTCGATTCCCGCACGGGCCAAATCTTTGTGTGATCCACGATTATTTGTTCCGGTCTGGGTATATGTGTGTGAATTTTCATGTTTGTAAACGCACCCACGACACAGGAATAAATCCTAGTGTTGGGCAACGTTTTTTAGAAAAGAAGAAGAAAAGAAGATGATAAGATAGTCTAGTCCCCGATATCTTTGATCTGTTCTAGGTACACTAACATCAGAAAGCGGCGTGTATATATGTATATTTCTTTTTTGCTACCCTTTTTTTTTAATAATCTTTGCTGTTATTATATATAATTATTATATATAACTATAAATATATATAATTTGTGAAACTATAAATAGTTGCAGTTCTACGTCCTTCCACTTGCGCATTGTATACTTGTGTGGATTTTTTCATATTAAGTTTCTTTATCTGTTCAGCCGTTTTAGTATGAAGAAATAATAATAGATAACGGCGAGCGTGTATGAGACGAACTATGAGAGTGGAGGAAGCCGGAAAGGTATGTAAGGAAAGAACCTGTTGGAACTCTGTACTCTTTGCCTACCCCCAAAAGGGATCTGGTGTGATGATAAAGATAGATAGAAATAATAGATATTCCACAGAAGTAGTAGTAGAAGTAGTTTCAGGTCTGGAAGAGGATATTCGGATCAAGTTGTCTCCCTCCGCAACATCGTAGAAAAGCATCTGGCAGTAGGCCGGAAGGTTTTCTGCGGTTTTGTGGACCTGGAGAAGGTGTTTGATAGAGTCGTGCGAAAGAGACTTTGGGACATTTTGCCAGAGTATGGTATAAACGGCACCCTGTTGCGAGCCGTCCAGTCCACCTACGTGGACAGCAAGGCATGCGTACAGGTGGGTGGTAACATGTCACCTTGGTTTGACGTTAAAATCGGCGTCAAGCAGGGTTGCGTGTTGTCCGCTAGACTGTTTATAGTGTATCTGGATAAAAGTCTTCAAAGACTGAATGCGATGACTGAAGGGGTAAAAATGGGTGATCTAGTGATAAACCACCTTTTCTATGCAGATGACGCGGTTTTGATAGCGCCAACAGCCACTGATCTGCAAACACTAGTCACAGTTATGAGAGACGACTGCATGAACAATGGCTTACATTTGAATGTGAAGAAAACCAAAATTATGGTTTTTGAACGGAAAGAAACCAGAACGAATGCAAGGATTGTGGTTGGTAACGATGTGCTGGAGCAAGTGAATGAGTTTGTATATCTTGGATGCGCCTTCAGTAAGGATGGGAAATACACCGCTGATATAGAGAGAAGAGTGAATGCAGGTAATAGAGTGAATGGTGCGATGGGAAGGCTACTTGGGAGCCGGCACTTAAGCCAAAAGGCGCAGCTGGCCATGCATAACGGAGTGCTTGTCCCAACGCTGTTATATGGCAGTGAGAGTTGGGTATGTAAGAAGGAGAACGAAAGCAGGATAAATAAGGTCGAAATGCGATCTCTGCGGAAGATGTGCGGAGTCACGCTGACCGACCGTATTCGCAACAGCGTAGTAAGAAAGCGAGTAGGTATGAAAGATAGTATCGGTGTAAAGATGAGAAAGGGTATGCTCCGTTGGTTCGGGCATATAGAAAGAATGCCAGAAGAAAGAATGACAAAACAGATATACAATGCGAAAGTGGAAGGATGTAGGTGCCGGGGAAGACCTAGACTATCTTACCAGGACCAAATAGACCGTGTCTTAGCTGAAGGGCAAGTCAAGAGTCTCCGTAACCGGCGAGTGTGTATGAGACGAACTATGAGAGTGGAGGAAGCCAGAGAGGTATGTAAGGAAAGAACCTGTTGGAACTCTGTACTCTCTGCCTACACCGCGAGGGAGCTGGCGTGATGATATAGATAGAGATAGAAGTATATTTCGAGATAAAAAGTGTTTTGTTTTATTTTACTATATAAGACACCTTCATATCAAGTTTCAATTAAATTTGTCTAGCGATTTTAATATGAAGACCTAACAGGGAGACTAACTATTCCGGTTGAACCGTGTAGTAAATATATATTTTATACTTTGTCAACTTCCACCAGACTTATTTCCCTATAGACTAACTCTATCACTGGGTTCAGTCTTAGCTCCGCTTAGCCCACACAGGTTGTCTTTGTAAAATATAAACTAAATTATAGCGCGATCCTATTCAATATACAACACTAACGCCGTCTCATAAAAAAACGTATACAATATCTTGCTTTTCAAGAAGGATTATCAGATTATCTATTTATTTTTAAATTATCGATAAAATATTTCTGATTTAAATCTTCTCTACCTACCCTGTCAAAGATTATAATCTAGCTTAATAGTATCTAACGATACATTGCCAGCTAAGTATGTAGCACAGTGTTGTCAGTACATTTTGTGTTAGTCTTCTCGTAAGATATTCATCGTTATTACAGTTTCGTATCCGGCCCATTCATCGTTAGAGTTTTCTTCAGAAGAAACAATCCTGAATGCATCATCGGTTCAAGCACAAAACTATGTTTAAGTGTTTAAACCAAACATGTATAAACAATTTCGAGTGAGTGCTTTTAACCACTGGAAAGTTTTTCGTGAGGAGACGAACCTGAGTCCAATATCGATTCACGGACAAATTCATGTATAGGCAAAATCACATATTTTACATTGTAACATTGCAGTTCCGGACAAACAGTAATAAAGTTTTATGGTTTATCCCGCGACAATATAGTAAGTTGATTTAGAAACAATGAATGATTTATCAAAATCGACTTTCTTTTTCTGTCCTCAAAAACTGTTAGATTATACGAAAATATAAGTATGCAGAGTTGTGATCTATAGTACAGGCTACAATTACACAAAATTTCATTGAAATTCATGAAACAGGTTTGGAGTAAAGTGTATTTTTAGAAATCCGATGTTTCGTTTACTTCCGTCTTTTTTGGAAAAACCTTTTGATTGTTCGGGTTAAATACCTATATAACGTGTTAACCAGCATTTTAAGGTATCCGAATTTTTAAAGTTTCATTACAATCCACCTAGTAGTTTTTACGTGATGATGATTTATACCCTTGGACAGACAGACAAACAGACACGAAAGCCAAAAATTGTAGAATTGGCTTCTAAATTGATAAAATGATATCTCTGGGTTGTTATTTCCTAAAAATATTCCATGTACAGACTTGATTTCCTTACAGTTTATTATATGTGGTATGTATGGATATAGATGCTTTACTTTGCCATACAAACCGTTTGATTTGCTGAAAACTTAAATATTAACTATATTGTCTGTCATATGAAATACCTCCGTGCTATGTTTCACGGACATCTAAAAAGTAGTTTTGGAACAATGAATGATTTATCAAAATCGACTGTTTTGTACTTTCCTCAGAAACTGTTAGATTATACGAAAATATAAGTATGCAGAGTTGTGATCTATAGTACAGGCTACAATTACACAAAATTTCATTGAAATCCATCAAACAGATTTGAAGTAACGTCTTTTTAGAAATCCAATGTTTTGATGGAAAAGTCAAGAGTCTCCGTAACCGGCGAGCGTGTATGAGACGAACTATGAGAGTCGAGGAAGCCAGAGAGGTATGTAAGGAAAGAACCTGTTGGAACTCTGTACTCTCTGCCTACCCCGCAAGGGATCTGGCGTGAGGTTATAGATAGATAGATAGACAATGTTTTACTTATTTTCGTCTTTTCTAGAAAAACCTTTTAATTTTCCGAAATAAATACTATACAACATGTCAGCCATCATTTTAAGGTCCGCATGCAAAGTTTCATCAAAATCCGCCTGGTAGTTTTTGCGAGATGCTGGTTCATACCCTCCGACAGACAGACAGACAGACAGACAGACAAACAGACACGAAAGCCAAAAAATGCAGTATTAACTTCTACATCGATAGTATGATACCCCTGGGTTGTAATTTCCTAAAAATTTTCATGTAAAGACACGACTTCCTTACAGTTTTATTATATGTATATGTATAGATATGTATAGACTCTGTACTCTCTGCCTACCCCGAAAGGGATCTGGCGTGATAATATAGATAGAAATAAATAATATAGATAAAAAATCAGGTGTAATCTATCTATCTATATTATCACGCCAGATCCCTTGCGGGGTAGGCAGAGAGTACAGAGTTCCTTTCTTACAGACCTCTTTGGCTTCCTCCACTCCCATTGTTCGTCTCATCCACGCTCGCCGGTTACGGAGACTCTTGACTTGCCCTTCAGATAACACGATCTATTTTTATTCTTATCCTTCCTCTTTCACATTTTATATCTGTTTTGAGATTTTTTTATAACTCTATTAAGCTTATCTTAATTTATCAGGCTTGTCTTAAAGTACGAGGCGTTTGTAGTGCTGTGGGACGGCAATATTGTAGCTAATTCCCAATCTTAAGCATCGTTCGGCTGATGACTGACTGTTTGTGGTATTGTCATATTCGAACGTCTCCGTACTTGTATATCAAGATGTTATTTGGTCACGGTTATCGCTTAATGTGATAGTCGTTAAGCCAAAATGGAATTCTTATAGGCGGCTCGATAAGTTCTAACAGCAGGGGATCATAAACTTGCCTCCACCAATCCGCACCAAACTTAACCACGCGGACCCACCGGGTGGTTAAGTTTGACCTAATCTTTATCACCGATTTCTGAGGGAGAGCCTCAGCTTAGCTGATAGTATACGCTCATTTATTTTAAAGTATCGAAATCTCGTCATAGTTCCATCAGAAAACTAATTTAATCCTCCGAATTTAGGCTGGCCCCGAGCTATCTATATAAAAATATATCTGTCAATTCATCAATGGGACATACTTACATTAGCAATAACATAAGCACCACATTCAAAGTTACATTGAAATTAGAACACTAGCTATATTATTACAAAATCCATTTTTCAATAGAGTTTTATAGAGATTGGTAATCTGTGTCAAATTGGTAGTCCGCTAGGTAGAGCGACACATATCCATGGTCGAGCACAATTTTGCAATAAACATTCAATTATACAGTTGGTGTTTAGGTAAATTGAACTTTATCTAATGTAGTTTAAGTATGATTTCTTTAAAATAAAGACTGTTATTAAAAGATTTTTGAATAACTGTGCTCAGCTATTAGTAGTGATTTGCAAGTAATTACCGCGGCCCGCGGTGCCGTATATCATACAATGTATGGCCGGTCATTATCAAGATGGATGGGCTGCGAATCGCTTTCTTATAATAGGTTTTGGGTTGTGCACTTGGTAGGCGTATAAGCGATTTATAAACTTGGATAAGAAGTCAGACTCGAATGAAATACGAAAGAAAATAATAGAAATATAAAATAGAAAACTGTGATTATGGATCCCATTCCCGACGAAGAAATTGAAATTTGTAGACGCACCTTATGATAGAGAAAACTCTATAATAAATAACAAGTAAATGGCAACTTTGGATAAATGGAGACTAGTTAAAAACTTTTTAAAACTACATTTCTCCTTGTACATTAATGTGCTTGTTCTTGCGGGATTCGTGGACAGCTGTCGATCACGAACTCCTAGATTCAAATTCTATGCTTGACAGTGTTATTCCGGATTTTCTATCTAAACATTCTAATTAGCAGTTAGGTGTCAGGGATCGTACCAAGTATAACGGCATTAACAATATTGGTACCTACCATCGTCGTCAAATCAATCAATCAATCATATAATTCGTAAACATAGGTATATGTAAAAAAACAGATGGTAATAAATATAACACAGTTCGCTATGTTTTGCCAAGAGATGGCGTACAAAATAAAAAACAATCAAAATGTGAGAATATACAATACATCTCAGTCACCCTTACTTAAGTAAACTGTGATGATATTTTTTTTTATTTTTAGGTATTGACTGTACCTTATAAAGGGGTCTTCGTAAAACTAGGGGTAGTACTTACTAGCCATATTCTGGCATGATGATTAAGATAGGTAATTAGATCCAACTAACACGGCGACTCGACTTCGTGTAATACTAGTCACAAAATATCAAACACGCTATCGCTCCCGCGTTCGTACCTCGCCAAGCCGTCCCCCCGGTGGAGCGAGGTTTACTGAATTTGGTATAAAGCTAGTGGTTCGCGGCGACACACTGACACTGTTCGCGATTGAATCGCGTTCGCGTAATTTATTTATATTTATTAAAATATGATTGTTGTCGTTTCTTCTCACTTTTATTTCCATGTCAAAATGGAAATGATATATTTGGCTTCTGATATATATCATTCTGTAGACAAAAAACTAGTTCTAATTCGCACATATTTTTATGCGCCTGCTCTACGCCATATTGCATTAATTGATACGGTAACTAAGACATTACACAGTCGTTGTCAGTATTTAACGCGGTAATTGAGTTGTATAAGCGATAAGCTATTTTGAGTCTAAGATAAAGCGCATTTTTATACAGACAATAAAATTAACGTTAACGCATATAGGGCTTTTTCTTGGAAAAAAGTCTAGGTCTACTAGCTTGAGCGTAGTCCGGTAAGATTATTGCATCAAGTACTCGAGGGTTTGATCTCGCACGGAACATATTTCTGTGCTACATCCAATTATTTGTCTTGTTGCTTAAATTATACTTTTATCTATCCAGCATTTCCCGCATTTATAGAAGAAAACTAAGTGCATCAAGTTTTCGACACCTAACGTGAGGCAAGTAGGAACAAATGTGCAACTAAATGGAGTCGGGTTGGATCTTGTTGAATCAACTTCATTTCTAGGTATTACTATAGATGCCAAATTACAATGGGGCGAACATATTCATAAATTATCGAGTAAGTTAAGTTCGGCAGCATATGCAGTTAAAAGAATTAGACTCCTAACCGATGTAGAAACGGCTAGAATCGTTAATTTCAGTTATTTTCATAGTATAATGTCCTATGTAATTTTGCTATGGGGCAGCTCTACAGACCTAAATATTATATTTATACTGCAGAAAGGGGCCATTAGAGCCATCTACAATCTAGCTCCTAAAGAATCTCTTAAATATAAATTTAAGGAAATAAACATTCTAACCGTTATATCCCAATTTATATACGAAAACTTGTTATATACATAAAAGAATATCAACATGTTTGAAAAATTGAGTGACACCCATATTGTAAATACTCGGAATAAAAACAATCTCGCTGTACATGTCACGCGTCTCCACAGAATCAGCAATTCGTTCAGGGGCCAGTGTATACGCTTTTTTAACAAACTTCCCCACGATATTCGAGATTTGCCATTTAATAAATTTAAAACCATAATTAAGGCTAAATTATGTAAAAAAGCATATTACAAAGTCTCGGAATACATAGAAGATAAGACCGCGTGGGATTCAAGTGCCATATTATTTAGTATTGCTATTTAATTTTTCTTTTGAAATTAAAGCGTATATGTAAGCGTATTATGTAAAAGCGTAGTGTGTTGTGCCTGACGAGCTTGAGGTATTGCTGCTTTGTAGACCCTATCTGACCACCGTCTCTGGGGTTCTGGTTTAGTCATGCTCACTATAATGCTTGCGGGGGCTGTCTGGCGCGGGTCACTTCCTTCCCTTCAATATGGTCGAGGGGAGTGATGGCTGTTCCAGTAGTCATACTCGTGAACGGGTGCTGCTTGTTGCCCTTGGGGACTAGCCTATCTGGAATCCTTCACACACTCTTTATAAATAACTTCATTAGTCTCATATCTCGGTCGTACGGCATCACACTGGAGCTAGAGTGTAAGCTATTTAATTGTAACCTAAACATTGTATTCACACAATATGATAAAAAAATTGAAAGGAAAAAAGAGAAAGATAATTAAATAAAAAAAGACAAGGTCGCTGAGTTTCTTCGCCGGATCTTCTGAGTGGAGGTCGCGTTCCGATCCGGTGGTAGATTTGTAGTTAAATTAGATTTAAAAAAAATGTAAATTGACTATTTGCAAGCGCCCCTGCAGGGCTTATACAAAATAAATTATTTGAGTTTAAGTATAAACCTCTTATTTTAATAACATATAATGAGTGTTCTTTCCCTTCTTTTCCATAGGAATGTCATTGCGAACTAGATAGAGTCTTAAGCAATTACTATACACCTTTATTTTTTTACATTACAATTACTTATTGTATCGTTATTGGTAAATAATTAAATCGTAAAATAATTGTTAATGTACAACAATTATTTTACAATATTTTTACGATGATGCATGAAAAATTATTTTGCGTTTGATTTCCATCTGGGTCATAGTGTATGTGAGATTCATGCTTGTAAACTCACTCATGATACAAGAATAATACCTAGTGTGGGGCAATATAAGTTTTATAAATGTTATTTTGAAGCAGATTCTTCCACCACAATTGATAAAAAATTGGCAAAGATCTCTCGGATAACTATGTTAATTGGTTAACTATTTGCCATAATTAAATTGTGAATAACGTTTTAGGCAATGATACATATAGTACAAAGCCGGTCGTAATGGTGATCTATGGGGAGGCTTTTGTTCTGCAGTGGACGACTTTCACCTGAAGATAGACACACAGAACGTTTTATGATTGTTTGTAGACAATTTACAAAGTATCATGTTTCGAATTATTACAATTACTTAATTACTTATGTGTCCCTAGGGTTACCTTATACTATAGAAGGTGTAACTAACGCATGTGTGTAATTAACGCAAGACCTGAAAGTAGTTTTGTTCTAATTGTTGGAATCGATTCAGTTTCCGATGCAACTGAATCGATTCCAACTATTTTCAACCGACTTCAAAAAGGAGGAGGTTCTATGTTCGGTTGTATGTATGCTTTTTTTTTTAATGTATGTTCACCCATATTTCCGTCAATTGTGGACCGATTTTGATGTTTTTTTGCATTGGGTTCAGTATAGCTCCAAGGTGGTCCCATTTTAATTTCATTGGCATTGGACCTTGGACTTAGAGGATACACCAGGGAACTCCTTAACGACAAACAATAGGCATGTGTCAATTGAGATATTATGGGTATTACGTCACTCCTATAGGTACCCTACTATAGAACTAAGCAGTATATTAGCCAACTTCAAAAAAGGAGTTTCATAATTCGTCCTTTTTTATAACTCCTTTGCTTATGAACCGATTTCGATGATTCTTATTGCATTGGGTTCAATATAGTTTTGAGGTGGTCCTATTTTAATGTTCTGAGTTCTTAGATTTACGCGAATATTACACATGAAATAAAACTATTTTTCGGATTTTATCGCGGTTTATTTTGATTTTTAAGTTCCCGACGTTTCAAGTGCTTTGCAGCACCCATGGTCACGGGAAGGACTGACGTGGTAGACGTCCAAAAGGCATAGTTGTTCCGGGGTATCCTCAAACTTCTTAATTATTTTTGTTTTTGTTGGTCCGATCTACGCAGAATGAGCTCACGGTGTCTTGAAGTCTTGCAGTGTTATGCTTGGTTTTGGATTTGATTATATTAATTACTGGATCCCAAGTCGATGGAAGCACCCAGTCATATTGTGGGAAAAGCGAGCTCCATCAGATCCTCCATCCATCAGCTCCATCTTCAGACAGCGACCGGCCAGCCAGCCACTGTCCTCGGTGGGACAATCGCGAAGCTCAGAATTGGTGACCGCATATATGTACAGTCAGTACTAATTGCCAGTATCACCGATGACTGCGTTATGGGTCTGGATTTCTAAAGAAATGAGCAGTGTACACTGGATATCGCTAAAGGAGTATTAAGATTTCCTGACCAAGAAGTTTGCCTTAGAGGATTACACCGTGCACCCTTTATTGCCTAAGGGATACCACACTGTCACCAAGATCAGAGAATTTAGTGAAAGTGAAATTTCCAGCAAACGTTAAGCAAAGTAGATGTCTTATCGTGGAAGATGCTGGCAATCACCCAAAGCTAATAACAGCTAGAATACTTTTGATGTCCCAAGAAAATACTAAGGTTAGAATTCTTAACCTGAGTTACGAGGAAATCCAACTGAAGAAGAACAGTGTGGTTGGAAGATGCGAAGAAGTAAAGTAGCTGAGGCGCTTGAATAGCTCTACGGATGAGCAGGATGTGACAGAAACCAAACCACTGGAAGTGACTGCGGAAGGACGGGACTCGTAAAACACCAGATCGACACAGGTGACGCCCGTCTCATAAAATAAAGACCACGACGCATACCATGGGCTAGGGAAGCGGAGGTAACTGAAATGATCAGGGATATGGCTAACATCAAAATAATCGAACCTCCTACGAGTCCATGGTCATCACCGGTGGTCTTGATCAAGAAGAAGGACGGCAGTACAAGGTTTTGTGTTGATTATCGAATGTTGAATAATATCACAAAGAAGGACAGCTACCCCTTGCCTCGAATCGATGACACGCTGGACATGCTCAGTGGTATGAAGTGGTTTTCGACCATCGTTTTGGAAAGTGACTACTGGCAGGTGGAAATAAGACCGGAGGACAAAGAGAAGACAGCATTCAGCACCGGAATTGGGAACGGATTATGGTAGTTCAATGTCATGCCATTTGGATTATGCGACGCCCAAGCAACATTTGAACGCCTCATGGAAAGAGTGATGGTCGGTCTTCTCGGTGACGTATGCCTGGTCTACCTTGATGATGTTATTGTCATGGGGCGGAGTTTCAAGGAAAACCTGAGGTATTTGGAGGAAGTGTTTACTCAGATTCGCGAAGCTAACCTTTAATTAAGCTCAAATAAGTAAGCTCTCTTTAAAAAGGAGGTAAGCTATCTTGGACAAATTATCTCGGTGGAGGGAGTGAAAACTGATTCCGAGAAGGTAAAAGCTGTTCAAGAATGGCCCATACCAAAGAATAAAACAGAAATTCGCGCCTTCCTGAGGTTATGCACATACTACAGACGGTTTGTCAAGAATCTTTTGGACATCGCAAAACCATAACATCGATTGACAGAAAAGAAACGCGGCTTGGTCTGGGACTTGAATTGCGAACAGGCGTTCGCCGAACTTAAACAACGGCTGTATGAAACCCCTATATTGGGATATCTAAATAGGGAAGGAAGATTCATTGTTGGCACGGACGCTAGCAACACCGGTATAGGCGGAGTTTTGTCGCAAGTTCAGGGAGACCGCAACGTGGTGATAGTGTACTTTAGCAAGGCACTTTCTAAACCAGAAAGGAATTACTGTGTTATTCGGCGTGAATTACTTGCTGTGGTGAAGACTTTGCAACATTTTAGCAAGTATCTGCTAGGAAGACAGTTTACACTGAGGACAGATCCTGCTGCGTTAAAATGGTTGCTACAGTACAAAAATCCTGAGGGTCCAGTAGCAAGCTGGCTCGAGCAACTACAGGAATTTAATTTTGAAGTAGAACACCGGAGTGGCAGAGAACACAACAATGCTGACGCGTTATCACGAAGACCATGTGCGGAAGACTGTAAGCACTGCAACAAGAATGACTAGCGAGAAGAAGTCCGACTCATAAAAACTAATGGTCGGCTCGGCTCTATTCCAAGAAATGTGCAAGCTACTCGGTATCCATAAGACCCGAGCAACTCCAGTGCAAATGCATTACACAAACTTGGGTCCTTAGTGATCTGTCTAGAAAGATCTAGAATCCGCGCTTAAGTGCTGAAACGTCTAGAAGGTTTTTCATTTAGAAGGGGCTCCATCCCTTTAATTATAGCCGGCGCGCGTATCATACGAGTATAAAAGGAACACAGAGCGCGGGAACGGACTCAGTCTATTTTCGGAAGCGATAGTGATCAAATCGGAGAACAAGGGATCTAAGTGGAATACACCGGCGACTTTAGCAACGATATACGGATACTTCGAGTGACTCAGCGACTTGGAAGCAGTATTTGGGTAATAACAAGAGTAGTACTAGAGTATGATTAGTTCGCGTGTGTATTTGCATACGACGTACTGTTTTGTGTGTACAGCGCCGAATAAAGTACTTCGCACGTTATTCGGCATTTAATTACCCCGCAAACGTAACAATAATATAACTGATTTTAAGCCATTTTCGCAAAGAATATTAACCTTTTTGTTACTTAAATACCTGTCTATCATAAAAGAAATGTAGGTCACATTTCATTGAATAATTATCACAAATGTAGGTGGCTAATGTCTCAAGCTTTTGACAGTGTTTGTTCAGTGAAAGCGTAGAAATAATTCACTTTTATTTTCCTTGGACCAGTTGCTCTAGTTGTAAATATTGTTGTAACTTCAACTCCATAGCATTATGTAATAACGCCTCAAGAAATGTGTATATTCACGCCAAAATTAACCTTTACTCTTTGAACTTAAAGTATAAATTACAAAATGATTATGTTGGTAGTTATCACTGTATTGCATATATAGGACAGTCTGCTTTGATGTATCTGTTAAAAAAGACAAAATAGTTTTTGGGATGGGAAGTTTAAGCGTTAATTTAAACTTTTTCTAGAGTCCCCCTTTTTGCACGCGGTCCTGTCTTCGAATCCTTGGTCGGACCAAAAGTTCTTTTAGTGAATAACTTTCAGTAGGAGTCTGGAGCTTGGAACTGATCAGTATAATCGCAATAGTTTGTCCCTTATTATTATCGGACCTAACATCGGCGGCAAAATATTTATTTATTTGATAGTTCTATTTACAATAATTTATATTTTTACAGATACACAATGCGAAAGTGCAAGGACGTAAGTACCGCGGAAAACCTAGACTTTCTTACCATGACCAAAAAGACCGCGTCTAAATAGATCGTGTCTATCTGAAGGCCGAGTCAAGAGCCTCCGTAACCGGCGAACTATGTGAGTGGAGGAAGCCAGAGAGATGATGTAAGGAAAGAACCTATTAGACCTGACTACCTCAACTCTCTGACCACCCGACAAGGGATCTAGCGCGATAATATACAAGCTGTAACATAATTAACGCAAGACCTGAAAGTAGTGTGTTCTAAATGGGTAATGGAATTGATTCCGATAATTTTTAATGTATTTTACATTTTTTTAAATTTGCAAGAAATGCTTTTACTCCTTCAGTTCGCTATAAAAAACTAAATGTATTCTTGATTCATAGCAATAAGGAGATTTCAAATGCATCCCTAAAACGTATTTCTCAAAACGCACACATACACATACAATTTCATTGCTAGGGTACAAACGTGCTTAAAAAAGGGGTACATACCATTAAATTTGAAAATTTGGTTTTCGTTTTGAATATATGAAGCAATTCTCTAATTGGGGTGTCTGAGGTCTTGCGTTTATTATGTTACACCTTGCAGATAGATAGTTTTATTTTTTTACATTTATTACTACGCTAGATGCAAATATAATAAAATAGGCTAATTAAAGTAATCACTAACATTTAAACACAACATTTTTAACGAGTCTATGGTTGCAGTGGCTATTTGGTGCGGGTCACTTCCTTCCCTCTAATATGGTCGAGGGAGGTGATGGCTGCTCAAGTAGGCGTACTCGTGAACGGGTGCTGCTTGTGGAGACTGGTCCAGCTAGAAATCTCTAGCTTTTCATTATAACATATATTTAAAATTAGTCTTATATCTCAGTCGTAAGGCACACTGGAGCTGGATCGCAATAATGATTATGTACAATATTAAAATGTATATACCTATACAAAATATGATGAAAAAAAAATGGAGAATTCGACAAAAAAACAAGCACGCTAAGTTTCTCGCCGGATCTTCTCAGTGGAGGCCGCGTTCCGATCCGATGGTAGATTAGTAAGTCAAAAAAAATAAATGTAAATATGACACTTTGTGAACACCCCCGAAGTCTTTATGCAAAATAAACGATTTGAGTTTAAGAGATATGTGAGTACATAATAGGTACATTTCTGCCATCGGGAACCTGAATATAGGCGTAAAGGTGTTGATATTTTTTACTAAATAAGTCATAGAGTATAATATTATTATTAGATCAATTTGTCGTACATCGCACTACATCATTTCGCACAATCATTAAGGACACATCTAAAACTCTTATCACATCCCAAAAGTCGCCTTGCATAACCGTGTCGACGGATATTTTATTTAACACCGGACAATCAACTAATTGTAGGCATCATGAGCAAGACTAGAAATACCGTGATTCACCCACTTACAGCGTACGGTCAGCAACATGCGAAATTGAATACTCTTAGTATGTAATACCCTTATTAAATAAGCCAAATTTGCTTGATTTTGTTTTCGCCTTGACATTAAAAATTCCACAATTCAGCCATCATAATATTCCTTTTTCGTCCCAAAAGGTACTTTTATTTACATTTTTTATCTCTTTTCATTAAAATTGTTTTACATTAAATCCATTTTTTACGATCTAAATAATATTTGAATATGATTTTAATATGACTGACTGCCTCGTTGGTCTGGTGGCAAAGCGCATCGCTTTGTGATCACGAGGTCCTGGGTTCAAATCCTAGGTTGGACAAATGTAGTTTTTCTAACGAAAAATTCCCAGTATGAGTCCGAAGTCTGGAATTGTGCCCGGTATATGGCAATAGGCTCGCCCCCTATTACATGGGACCTAACATCGTCGGCGAAACGTGGGTGTACTCAGTACACCTCTGCCACCCCCGCTGGGGAATATAGGCGTGACGGTGTGTTTAATATCTTTTGGAATAGTTCAACGTTTGTAAAAAAAAATACCGATTTCTAAAACTGAGAATGTTAACTGACTTACGTTGCTGACTGTACAGTTCAGTTCGTTAATATATAAACTGTAGTTACAGTGCCGCAGTGACGGACATAGTGTATTTCTGTATCGGCAAATTTCCATAAATAAACTGGAGTTTCGAATTGTGTCCGGTATAATGGCAAAAGACTCGCTCCCTACTACATTAGACAAAAAGTGGGTGCACACAGTACACCCCTGCCAACCTCCTTCAGGAATATAGGCAGGTGTATTAAATTTTTTTTTTATTGTAACTACTACTACTATATTATCACGCCAGATCCCTTGCAGGGTAGGCAGAGAGTACAGAGTTCCAACAGGTTCTTTCTCTCATAGTACTAGTCACTCTCATAGTAACGTTTGAATTAAATACGTAGTCAAAAACTAGCCTATCATATATGTTTTTGAACAACTTATACCTACTTAAGGAATTATTCGTGTGTCGTGAACATTTGTGGATCACAAAAAGGTTTGTCCCGTGAGGTTGTCGAATCCGCGACTGTGCGATCCAGTGCGCAATTAGACCCAAGCTCCACTGGATCAAGTCGCCGTCTTAAATTAAAGAACTTGAAAGTACTTTAGCGGCTCATGTTTTTGCTGCATCTAATAAAGTGCCGTTACGCGCCGAATCAACATGCCTCCGTCACGTCGCATGACGATTGCACAATATAGCATCATCGGGTCATCTCCAGAAGCGGAAGCCCCCTCGCCCCTCTTTGTATCGGTGAGTAGGGCTGTTACACTCAGATCTTCATTAAATTTGAGATAAAACCTATCGCTCTTGACAAAAATTAATCTCACACAAAAAGCCATGCTGGGGCAACAGCTCTTACCACTGAAGTATCAATAAAGGGAGGTAGCGAATTCCCACCGGAAGCGATAAATTTTACTAAGCGGGGGTGGCAGAAGTGCAGACTATGTTAGATTCCAATGCATTGGGGAACGAAGGAATGGAACTATGCTACGTATATTCACAATAGGTCCATTGCCGAACTTTGGACTGCCACTGATAAAAAAAACTCTTTGCGCGACCCAAAACAATCCCAGATCCTTGTGATCCATGTGTCTTAATGTCATTAAACCGACGGAGAGGAACTCTTATTTTCCATATTTATTTACCTATTGACACCCAGTACTCTCTGGCCACTCCACAAGGGGTCAGGTGGATCATATCGATAGATAGATTTAGATTATTTACCATAAAGTGTCAACCCTAGTTGCACCTCTTGGGGCCCCGAGGGGTCGAGAAGTCGCGGGGGCCGGGGGGCCTCCTCGCCCCAGTTCTGGCGGTAACGGTGTACTATCGGGGGCACGGCGTGGTTTTTGCGAACGCCCAAATTCATCAGACATCTCATTCTCTAAGAGGAATGTCGCACGTTCGCGCCCAGACTTGTTACAACTCGTTTTATTTGGATTTTAACTCATTTTCATGTGGGTTTTTATTATGCATAATTGTGTCACAGTATATTGAGTCGGTATCTGTAGAACATTTTTTTACACTGGAGTTTGAGATTTACAATATCGGTTTGTCGTCTTTGTTTGATCGGTCAGATGTTAAAACATTTTAAATACATATTTTAAAGATATTGTTCAAACAACCCTTACATCGTTGACAAAAAGTGGGTGTACACCTCTGCCACCCCTGCTTGCGTGACGCATGCAATAGGCGTGACGGTGTTTATTTTATCTGTTTTTTTTTACTATGATGCAGTATAATATGATGTTTAATCTATTCCCCTTCAGTCACCTTTCAGTAAAAGCGCCCTTTTTTTGTTTTCGGTACTTCAGCAGGTAGTGACAAAGTCATGTCAATATATACCTACCTACAAAAGATTAATATTGATTAATTACTTACTATGCCATGAAATAGGAGCCGATATTACGCTTATATATTTGTTAACTAATAACTTTGCCTTCATTGGCACATAAGGGTCCGTCCTCTTATAAGCCTCCATGTGCCTCCATGTGTTATGCCTTGCAGTGGGTTATAGATAGCTGAGGGTGATAATGAAAGTTACCTTTAATTATTATCAGTGTAATCAGTGAAGACTGCCTGTTGATCTAGACGCAAATAGTGTGCTTTGCGATCGCGAGGTCCTAGTTTCGGGTCCTGGGTCGGACAAATGTAGTTTTTCTACCTAAAACCTACTAGTATTAGAAACCTAGAATTGTGCCCGATATATGGCAGTCCGTTCGCCCCCTTTAACATCATTGGTAAAAAGTGTACACGGTACACCTCTGCCACCCCCGCTTGGGGAATATAGGCGTGCCGGAATGTGTTTATCCGTATTATATTCTGTATTCTCATATGCGTGCACCCGATGCGCGGTCACACGTGGGCGTCTTGAACGATACAGCGACGTTTCTTAATTAAGATTTCAACGCGTAACGCAGATGTGGCCGCCCCGCCATTGATAGACGTAGTGGTAAGTTTGTACACATTTAGAATAGGACCAGACGATTATTAGACTTCAATTTGATTTAAATACAATATAGAACCCCTAAGTTGTACCTTTATATTAAAAGTATGATGCTTGTTGTATGTAAATTTTATTATTTAAATATTTTGAAATTGATTGGTTGGTCTATTCCACTAGTCAGTTAAAAAATGTATAATAACCGAGAAGGCTTGGTCATCTGGTAAGTAACCGGTTGAAAAAACAATAAAAAATACCAATAGGTATGTCTTTCAATAGATAAGACATATTTGAGGGGCAAGCGTCTCCATAACCGGCGAGCGTTTATGAGGCAATCTTTGAGAGTAGAGGCAGCCTTTGAAACTTTGTACTCTAGATCTACTACGCAAGAAATTTAGCGTGATGATAGATATAGACAAAAGAAAATAAGAATTGTAAGAATAATGCCGACCACATTGATTTATACCTTACCCAAAAGATATTTTCGTTATTGGTTTCAGTTTGGGTGATATTAAAATCTATCTATCTCTACCTCTATCTATATCATCACGCCAGCTCCCTCGCAGGGTAGGCAGAGAGTACAGAGTTCCAACAGGATCTTTCCTTACATACCTCTCTGGCTTCCTCCACTCTCATAGTTCGTCTCATACACACTCGCCGGTTACGGAGACTCTTGATTAAAATCTCTTTCAATAAATCATGTATACCTCTTTTACACGTACAATATAAAGATTAGACACAACCACAAGCATTGCCGCAAATGAACAGGCCCGAAAAACAAATAAATCAATACCTATAATTATATTAACCAATCTGTCGTAAAACTTCGTAAATTAAGAGCCACATACCGTAGATATAAAGTGCCATAACCCTCAATATTGTAAGTCAATATCCACCTATCAAAGTATCGTCGGAATGATTTATATTCCGTTGGTTTTATAAGATGGAAATTGTGTTAAACGCAGTCGCGCGGGTTTACGAGCTAATTGCCGCCATTCTGCGATGCCATAGCAACCGGAACCGAACTGGGACAGGCAAGTCCACTGTCGTGTAATAACTTGAGTTGACACAGAATTTGAAGAAGAATATACTAATTTCTGTTATTAAAGTATTTATTTATAACACACAATTTGAAACTTAACACCGTCACGCCTATATTCCCCAAGCGGGGGTGGCAGAGGTGTACTG
Organism: Phalera bucephala; assembly: GCA_905147815.2. Taxonomy (NCBI): domain Eukaryota; kingdom Metazoa; phylum Arthropoda; class Insecta; order Lepidoptera; family Notodontidae; genus Phalera; species Phalera bucephala. The sequence goes on from LR990617.1 coordinate 36,225,303, forward strand.
AGTACACCCACGTTTCGCCGACGATGTTAGGTCCCATGTAATAGGGGGCGAGCCTATTGCCATATACCGGGCACAATTCCAGACTCCGGACTCGTACTGGGAAGTTTTCGTTAGAAAAACTAAACTTGGCCGACCTAGGATTTGAACCAAGGACCTCGTGGTCACAGAGCGATGCGCTTTGCCACCAGAGCAACGAGGCAGTTGAAACTTAAATTAATAAAAAATAATTAGAGTAAAATTACCAAAAAAAGCCAAAAAAAATTATATAGCGAATAAATAATATAAAGGCAAGTCTGAAGGGCAGGTCAAGTGTCTCCGTAACCGGCGAGCGTGTATGAGTCGAACTATGAGAGTGGAGGGAGTCAGACAGGTATATAAGAAAAGAACCTGTTGGAACTCTGTACTCTCTGCCTACCTCGCAAGGGATCTGGCGTAATAATATACGAGTAGATAGATACGAGTAGATAGAAATAAGATAAAAATATAACATATTTTACTTTTGCAGTCTCACGCAGTCAAAAAGAATAAACATACATAACGTAAGTAAATATACTTAATGGCGAATAGAGAGTGACTAACGTTCATTAAGTCCTAGCTTCGAATCTTTGGTCAGAAAAAGTGTACCGTATATCTATAGCAAAATTCTCAGTAGATAGTAAGTAGTCTGAAATTTGGGGAAATTTGACCCAGTATCGTGCAATATGCTCACTTTCAATCCTATAATAGCAAGACCTAGCATCATCGGTAGAATGTAGGTAAACAGCATTCCAATGCCACTCCTGCGTGTGCAATTTAGGCGTGATAAAATTTATTTTTCTTAGTTTCCTCATTATTTGGTGGTGTATTGTAAGGGTTGAATGGGATCTTTTGCACAATTAGACAGTTCACTGTGATTACGCATCTATTATAAATTTAGTTAATTATAGCTACGACACTTGATTTCTTATATATTTTATACAACACTAAAAAAACATCAAACGCAGCGAGCCAGAAAAGTGGGGACTTGTGTTGCCACTTAATTTGACCATAAAGATTTTTTTATGTAGATTTCTACATTCAGGACATACACATTGGGCGCTAACATCGTCGGCGATGTGTGTGGGTGTGTGTGTGTGTGTATACGATACACCCTCTGCCACTCCTGCTTGGGGAATATAGGCGTAACGGTATTTTTTTTCATACACTCACCGAACCGCCGTATATCAGAGGCGTTTTTTTCAACAGCATCTAATAACAATAGTTTCAAGGGAATGCAATAAACATTTATTACAAACTAACTTTTTCCGGACAAAAGGCTTAGTCCTTAGAATTTAGCCGTAATTTTTGGTCAGGTATGTTTGTTTGTTTATAGCACCTGCAATAGATACCATGACTGGCTACAGCTAACCGTAAAAATCACCTTTACAACTTTATAATAGTACAGATAAATATCAATTGTCAACTGTATGTCTCTAAGTATAAGGTAGAGGTTAAATGCATCCTTTACCTGGTAAGCACACCGCCAAAGATGTGCTTTTTACAAACAATAGGTTCTGATTTTAACAGAACGGACAATATAATGTTATAGTGAAGCGGTAAAAGTTGTTTGTTCTATTGTTTGTAACTACGGAACAACTGAACCGATTTTGATTGAGAGGTTGACTCTACCGAGCTAGGTTGGGACTTAAGATCTTCGGAAATTCGCCAGTCCGGGTGGGGCGGTACCTAAAGTACTTGGGCCTCACCCTGGACAGTCGCTGGGGCTTCGAAGAGCATTTCGAGCGTCTTGTCCCCCGAGTCGAAAGGGTAGTGGGTGCCATGCATAGACTGCTACCCAACCTCAGGGGGCCGTCGGAGGAGGTACGCTGCCTCTACGGGGGGGTCGTGCGATCGGTGGCTCTCTATGGGGCGCCTGTATGGTCACACCGAGTGTCGGGCGTCCGGCGCTGCAGGACCAAAATCTATAGCCTGCAGCGCAAGATGGCCATCCGCATCGCACGAGCATACTGGACCGTATCTTTCGAGGCGGCAACCTTCTTGGCACGCTTTCCCCCGTTCGACATCCTGGCGAACATGGACGCGAGGGTCTACGACCGAACTCGCGTCGTCCGCCAAAGCGACAAATGCGTGCCCGCGCTCGAAATCAGACGGCGGGAACGACGACGCGCTCTGGAGGAGTGGCGCGCGAGGCTCAGCCAGGAGCACATTGCGCGCAAGCGCGTCATCCAAGCCATCCTGTCTGCCTTCGAAGCCTGGCAACAGCGGAGGAGTGGGCGAATCTCCTACAGGCTTGCTCAGATAATCACCGGTCACGGCTGTTTCGGTGATTATCTAAGCAAGATCGGACGCGAAGCGACGGCGATCTATCACCACTGTGGTGGGGACCGGGATTCCGCAGAGCACACGCTTGTCGAGTGCCCAGCGTGGGCCTTCGAGCGGCGGATCCTGGTCGACCGGATTGGACCGGACCTCTCCTTGCCGGCAATAGTAGCGGCTATGCTGGCAGGGGATTCGGCGTGAGGGGCCGTATCCTCCTTCTGCGAGACTGTGATGTCACAGAAGGAGGAGGTCGAGAGGTCGAGTGGGATCGGGAGAAAGCCGATCCTGCGACGGCGCCGGGACGGAGGCACAGCCCGCCCAGGCCCCCCAGCCCAATAGCCCGGGGCTTTATAATACGGGCTAACTTGTGTCCCCTGCCGCAACATCTGGTGGGGGACCCCCCCCTGCACCAACACCCGCAGGGGGGCCTTTGGGGTCGTGGGACGCTGGGGCGGGGGCCCTAAGCGTCCTTCACGCACGACCCCGAGGAGGATGGCGGCGTGGTGTGGCCCACGCCGCCGTGAGCACCGCGACGGTGCAGGGGGGGAAGCAAGCTACAAGTTTCCCTTCCCGAGGCGGGCTCTTCGGAGAGCGGCAAAAGGGGGCACCGGCGCGTTCCACTCGAAGATCCCGGAGCCCCTCTGACACGTGCCAGTGCCGGCCACCGTGGGGTTTTAGTCGGTAAGAGTCCGACATGCCCCGCCAGCTTCGCCCGAGGTTGGCGGAAGTCCATGAGGATTTCCCCACGCAAAAAAAAAACGGACGATCTTGAGGTCGAGGTGAGTAGTAATGAATGAGTGGAATAGGCCGGAGAGATGTCTAAGGAAAGAATCTGTTGGAACTCTGTACTCTCTGCCTACCCCGCAAGGGATCTGGCGTGATGATATAGAAAGAAAGAAAGAAAGAAACATTTTTACATACACAAATACCTAAACGTGACAAATATTTATGGGTCACACAAAGATTCGTAATGATGATGGGAAAATTGTGTATTATATTTTAAAGGTTTATATTTTAAACATTAGTTTAAATAAAATAAGTGATTACATACTTTGCATATGCACTTGCTACTTCCTTTAAATCATCAATAAACATTATTATTACGATAACCAATGGTAAACAGCTTTACCATCTTGTTACTATTTAATGTCATTATGATGACCGCCCACGCTGTAGTTTTTGTAGGTGATGGTGGTAAACTTCACCTTTATTTTACACTAGGCTCATTATTATAAATAATGATTCATTCTGACATCTCTTTCAAACAATGACCATACCTCAACGTTCTACATAAGTCGTTATTCATCACAAGAATTAATTCCTGTGTAGAGCGATTCATTTACAAATCCGTCCGCGACCTGTTCTCACCGATACCCTCACACACATCATCACATCACTTCTTTCGGATACAGATACCACACACAGAATCAGACACCGAACTCGCCGGCAAGGTCGTAGAATCCTTTGCCCGCCGGCCGATGCAGAGCACCACTACGAGACACCTGGTATACACCCTCCCCTTGAGCTGGTTGCCCTCCTGCCTCTCTGGCTCAAACGTAGTGGTTGCACGCTGGCCCTCTCGTCCGGTGAAGCTGTAAAGGCCCACGGCCAACAGCATAGATCACTCACACACACACATAATTTACAAACATAATTTACACATATACGGAGACCCGAACCGTAACGATTATTTGTCGGTCACACGATAATTATATTAGACATAAATTACAAAAGTAACTTAAACAAAAGCTGAATTGCGTGGCTGATTTTAAAATAAAATAAACCATTCTCGTGAACACAACAACAATATAGTCTCCACCACTGTTGGACAACATGTGTGGACGGCACAAGGCTTACAAAACAAGAAAGTCTTTCTTTCCCAAATAAAAGACGAGCATTATCGTCTTTTATTTCTAAATTAAAAATAATTACATTCTTTTATAGAAAACAAAATTCTATAAGTGGTCGTGTTGATCTTTGTCCTGCAGTGGACGCGTTTCGGCTAAAGTTGTTATTCTTTTTAAATGTTTTACCAAAACTGTTAAAACACGTGTGCTTAAAAGTATTTCTTCGTAAGTTTTACAAGTATAATGTATTGTTTGTTTATCTGTGTTAACAGTTAAAGAAACGAACTTAAACGAGTTAATTGCCGTTTAGCGGAGCTGTAAAATTGGGATCGGGTTTTTAAGCGTTGGACGGGATAACTGAATGTTTTAATGTCATGGAACTGTATTGTGATTTTGGGTTCATATTATTAAATAATGTGTTAACATGAGAGCTGTGTGAATATATAGCTGATATCCGAAAGTTTTTTTTTTTAAAACGCACACTAGGATTTATTCCTGTGTCGTGGGTGCGTTTACAAACATGAAAATTCACATACACAAATACCCAGACCGGAACAAATAACTGTAGATCACACAAAGATTTGTCCCGTGCGGGAACCCGCGACTATTAGACGCAGTGGGCGGAGCGGCTTAAGCTCTTAACCACTGCGCTAAAGATTCGGGTATATTAAGATCAATGTCGATACTTTCTTCTTTCTTTTATTAAGTTGCCCCACACTTATTATGTATCGTGTGTGCATTTATAAATATGAATTTCATACACACACAATCAGACCGAAACATTAATCGTGAAGCGCACAAAGATTTGTTCCGGACGGGAATTGAACCAGGGACTACCAGATCCAGTTCGCCGAGCGGTTTATGGAAGAGAGAACATTAGAACATTGCTTTGGTGCACCATTATGCAACGATTTAAGTCCCAATGTAATGAAGGACAAGTTCCCACAAGACAATAGGTATAGGCAGAATAATGACGGGGCACAATTCCAGACTGGGGATTGCTACTGAGAATTTTTCGATAGATTAACTTCAATAACACTTTGTTTGAACTAGAATTCGAACCCAAGACCTCGTAATTGCCAGCCATACAGTGTATCACAAGACCGGCGGGGCAGGCTTATAAATTCTGTGGCTTTTTTCCTAGACCAGAAAAGTATAATGTCTGTGAAATAATAATAATTTTTCGGATTTGGTTCGCGGGTTATTTTTGATTTTTAAGTTTCCGACGACCGAGATCGGGCCAACAAAAATAATTAAGAAGTTTGAGGGTACCCCAGAACAACTATGCCTTTTGGACGTCTTACACCTCAGTCCCTCCCGTGACCAGGAGTGCTTTGCAGTACCCATGGTACTGCAAAGCACTCCAAACGTCGGGAACTTAAAAATTAAAAATAAACCGCGAAAAAATCCGAAAAGTAGTTTTATTTCATGTGTAATGTTCGCGTAAATCTAAGAACTCAGTATAATATTTGTACAACATCTTTTGAAAAAAGTTTTAGTAGGGTTCCATAATTTTTTGTAGTAATAAATATAGAATATGTTACTCAGGGATTATGTAGCATTCTAATGGTGAAAGAATTTTTAAAATCGGTTCAGTAGTTTAGAGTTTATTATATAGTCTTCATTTGAAAACATTTTTTTGGATTTTATCGCGATTCATTTTTGGTTTTTAAGTTCCCTGACATTTCTAGTACTTTATTGCTATCATAGTCACACGACGGAACTTAAAAATCAAAAATGAACAGCGATATAATCCAATAAATGTATCTAATATTCGCGTAAATCTAAATACTCAACATGTCTAAATAGTCGTAGGAATCATTACAATTACCATTATTTCAATACGAAATCTCATTATTACTGAAATACAATATAGTTTTTGTTACTTTTGGATAATGTAACTAAAGGTTCAGTAGTTTCTGAGTTTATCGATCACAAATAAATAACTATTTCCTTTATATAATATTAGTATAGATTGAAGACAAAAAAAACAGATGTAAGTAAGTAAATAGACAGGCGGTAGGATGTATCAGGCGCCGGGCGACTCGACGAACGGCTAGTTAACCCCAAATGCAAGTGGACCGTACCGCACCGTTTACCTAGATTCGGAACTTCAAACCTGCCATCTGGGGCACGGAGTGAGCGTCAACTTTTCGCGGTTAAACCTTTTTTTCTTGCAGTAACCAGTTGGATTACATTGTGTACTTACTTGTTAATCTTTTTCCTGTTCGATAAGAGATTTGTGACTGTTTTAACCCCATTATCCAGCGATTCTTTAGCAATCCGGAGTTGTAGGTTATTTTTTTTATTGATCACTGTCTATTTTATTGTTTAGCAATTTATTTTGTGCGATTTGGACCTGTGTTCATTTTTTTTATTTGATTTTGGTTTAAATTGGTCCGTTCTTAAAAGTGCTTTAGGCTAGTAGAGTAAATTTATTTTAAACCAGTGAACCAAATTTAACCGAGTTACAAGTCATTTTGGCATCCTTTCAGTTTTTGTATTTAAGTGGTCAGTCAGCACTAAGACTTTTTTCTCCATGTCCCAGATCGAATGTTGTTTGGTGCTGTAAAGTTGAATAGGCAATTGGCAATATTATAAGATTTTCACACAAAATAACCTAATTTTAGGAGATTCTTAACATAATATGAATAGTATAACACCGTTCTCGAAGTATGAGCACCATGCGCTACATAAATAGATGTTTTTTTTGTATTTCAAATTGCTTGCACTCTCTTTAGTTTGCATCAAATTTATTATTGTTCCTAATCTAAATATGTTGTTTACTGAGTTCTTAGATTTACGCGAATATTACACACGAAATTAAACTATGTTACGGATTTTATCGCGGTGTATTTTTGATTTTTAGTTCCCGACGTTTCGAGTGCTTTGCAGCACCCATGGTCACGGGAGGGACTGAGTCTCTCCCGTGTAATAAACCGCAATAATATCCGTAAAATAGTTTTATTTCATAAATATGTTGTTGATAATATATGGTTTGACTATGTTCATCAACGTTTTTAATGTATAGAATATTACCAATTTGAACAAGACGAGGTCCGTAGGCTTAAATGACGCGCAATGTTCATTGATTTATGGTACTTTAACTTCATAAGATGGTACTTTAACTTCATAAGTACCTATCGCTACAACGAAGTGACAAACGGCGGGTATTAGTCGCGGAAGCGTCTCGCCACGGTCCGGCAAGTTCAGGGCGATGGAACACATTGTTGTCTTACTCACAGTTAGCTGGCACTATTTTATTAACTAGCTTACTGTAGGCATACATTTCTGAATGGCCACCGGGAGGTGACTGCCTCGTTGGTGTAATGACGTATAGGGCAATTCTTATTTCCGACAAAGTGTTATTGTTTATTTTGTCGAAAAACTTCCTGTAGCAGTATTGGAGTCTAGAATTGTGCCTGGTGTAATGATAATACAGTCACCCCCTATTTAGTCAGATTTTAACATTTGACACGTTCAAGTTTAATATATTATAAATATGATAGTCTGTAAGGTATATATTATATAGGCTTGTAAATTGTACAATTTGTAATGCTTGAAATAAAAAAAAATATTATTGTAATATTATTGTTTGTAACATAACGGAGGTAGAGTTGTACTAAATACACCCAGTATTTGGTACAACTCTATCTCAGTCATCTCCGCTTGGAGAATTTGGGTGGGAAGTGTTCATTTTTACATCAGGATGTGAGGTTGTTACTTGGTCTCAGTTAATATTTTGGAGAAATAAGGCAAGTGTATAAGTTCATTTTTTGAATATAAATCAAGTTTTGTAAATCTAAAACAAAGGGGTTTCAGGTTCGGAAAAGGATATTCGGATCAAGTTTTCTCCCTCCGCAACATTGTAGAGAAACATCTGGCAGTGGGCCGGAAGGTTTCCTGCGGTTTTGTGGATCTGGAGAAGGCGTTTGATAGAGTTGTGCAAAAGAGACTATGGGATATTTTACCAGAGTATGGTATAAATGGCACTCTTTTGCGAGCCGTGCAGTCCACGTAAGTGAACAGCAAGGCATGCGTACGTACGTTGGGTGGTAACATGTCAACCTGGTTTGACGTTGAAATCGGCGTCAAGCAGGGTTGCGTGTTGTCGCGTGTGCAAGACTGTTTATAATATATTTGGATAAAAGTCTTCAAAGACTGAAAGCGATGAGTGAAGGTGTACAAATGGGTGATCTAGTGGTAAATCATCTACTATATGCAGATGACGCGGTTTTAATAGCGCCAACAGCCACTGATCTGCAAACACTAGTCACAGTTATGAAAGAGAACTGCATGAAAATGGCTTACATTTGCATGTAAAGAAAACCAGGATTATGGTTTTTGAACGGGAAGAAACCAGAACGAATGCAAGGATTGTGGTTGGTAACGATGTGCTGGAGCAAGTGAATGAGTTTGTATATCTTGGATGAGCCTTCAGTAAGGATGGGAAATACACCGCTGACTTAGAGGGAAGAGTGAGTGCAGGGAACAGAGTGAATGGTGCGATGGGAAAGCTACTTGGGAGCCGGCACTTAAGCCACAAGGCGCTGCTTGCCATACATAACGGAGTGCTTGTCCCAACGCTGTTATATGGCAGCGAGAGCTGCGTATGTAAGAAGAAGAATGAAAGCAGGATTAATGCGGTGGAAATGCGAGCTCTGCGGAAGATGTACGGAGTGAAGCTGACCGACCGTATTCGCAACAGCGTAGTAAGAAAACGAGTAGGTATGAAAGATAGTATCGGTGTTAAGACGAGAAAGGGTATGCTCCGTTGGTTCGGGCATATAGAAAGAATGTCAGAAGAAAGAATGAAAAAACAGATATACAATGCGAAAGTGGAAGGATGTAGGTACTGGGAAGAACCTAGACCATCTTACCATAACCAAATAGACAGAGTCTTATCTGAAGGACAAGTCAAGAGTCTCCGTAACCGCGAGCGAGCGTGTATGAGACGAACTATGAGAGTGGAGGACGCCAGAGAGGTGTGTAAGGAAAGAAACTGTTGGAACTCTGTACTCTCTGCCTACCCCGCAAGGGATCTGGCGTGATGACAAAGATATATATAGATAGATAAATCAAGTATTTCCTAAATCAAGACTATTGGGATACGTGCGAGTCACAATTCAACAATGCGTCAAATTTCAAGACCCTATGTCACACGGTCATGCTGAAAAAAGCCAAATGTAACCAACAATATCTTGGTATACTCTTAAAACCATCATTACTAAAACTTTTTTTTGCAATACATTGACCCTCTAGAAGTGAAATGAAGTCTTCTGGTTCTTTACCTTTATAAATTAAACTAATTTATGAACCCATAGTTACCCCAACATAAACATAGTATAGGAAGATATAAAAAATAACAGTATTTACTCCCCAAAGACTCCTTTCCGAACCCTCTATTGTTTCTCTACACATCGATACACAGCAAACTCCTGAGGATTTGTTCGAAACAACTATTGTATTAAACAAAGCTTGCACAACTTAAAAACACAAGTAGTGGGCGGTCTATTGGACACACCGAACGAAGACACGTAAGGTTTTGTATATATTAATGAATAGCCCACCTGAGGGCCGCCAGAATTGTACAATGGTGATCGGGAGCCGTACAAATTGCACCTTTATAAGTACCTACATTTAATTTTTTATTCCTTTTTTTTTGTAGAAATGTTGCGATGTGATGTCGTCACCTGAAGAGATGGTACGGGTATCTATTTCAAATGGTATTTGGGAGGTTCTTGTAAATTGTGAATTTGATACGGAAGCAGTGTGTAGAGTTATTAGACATAACAGAGTATTTGATTTGCCTCTCTCGCTTTCTAACCTGGCAGATAGTGAAAAGTGATATCTATGGTCCGTCTATTTTGGTCGGTTGATAGCTTATTTAGCGCTGTTTGTGGACGCGAGGGGCGGATGCCCCTAGCGTCGTTAACGATCTACCCCGAGGAGGACGGCGGCATGGTGTGGCGCACGTCACCGTGAGCGCCGAGTCGGTGTAGGGAGGAGCGTATTATCAAGTCTCTCCCCGATGGCTGGCTCTTCGATGTGCGGCACAAGAGGGGCCCTGGCTGCGTTTTATACGGAGATCCCGGAGCCCGTCTAAAGTGCTGATGTTGACCACCCTGGGGTTTTTAGTCGGTAGGAATCCGACACACCCCGCGAGCTCCTCCCGTGGCTCGTGGAAGTTATGCGCAGGATTTTTCTCAGGTTAAAAAAATTGTCATGCGCTAAGTATTTCTTAGACAAATCTAAATATTCAGCGGAACAACAGGCTAACTTTTTTTATTGTAGGTAGGTGAATGCCAAAAAAAAAACGATAAATCAGTGCGTCTTGATACATAAATTGTTAATTTTAATACCAGTAGGCTGCGGTTAGCAGCTCGATTTTACAGTACAATACCTTAATATTGCAAGTAGTCTATCTATCTATCTATAACCTCACGCCAGATCCCTTGCGGGGTAGGCAGAGAGTACAGAGTTCCAACAGGTTCTTTCCTTACATACCTCTCTGGCTTCCTCGACTCTCATAGTTCGTCTTATACACGCTCGCCGGTTACGGAGACTCTTGACTTGTAATTGCAAGTAGTAACGCTATATTACCATTTCAAGATGAAATACTTTCTTGAACTGTTGTAACTTTTTTTGCAAAATTATCTACTATTCATAAAACCTAAAAACGCACCCCTTCACGCCTATATTCTTTAAGCATGAGTGGCTGAGATCACTAACGATGTTAGATCCCAATGAACAAACGTGAGGCGAGCCTATGCCATTGTGCCAAGCTTCCAGTCTCCAGACTTGTATTGAGAATATTTTAGTGGGAAAAGCAGTGTTTATCCCACCTATGATTCAGACCTAGGACGTCGTGATCGCCAGTCACGGTCATGCCTATATTTGCCAAGCGGGGACACAGAGATTTACACCCACATATCCCTGATGAAGTTAAGTCCTAATAATAGAAGCGACTCTCATTCCATAATATTTACTAGCATTCCTTAGGCACAGCTCTTCAGAAAAGGATCATGTGATGGCCAGCTGCACTATTAGCCACTAAACTGCCTTGTCGAAGCCGTCAACCTTTAAATTAAATTATAACGCCTCTAAATCATTCGCAGACCCTTTGAAAGCTCAGTATCAGTTACCTGTCCCATTTAACATCGTTTAAGGTGTCTAACAAAGCATCCCCGCTGGGTCCCGACTTCGTGCGACAATGGCATACCAAAATATTTACCATTTTATTAGCTACCGGGCCTTACCTTTCGTCATATTGTTGAAGCTAACTTTACAAAGTTATGGTGTTCTCCTTGCTTCTGAAAATATGTTGTCTAAAACTATTGCTACAGTTCGTAATGACAACTTATACCCTAAAAATTGTGATAAAATTGATCTGAGGGATGTTTTGGTCCATTGTTTTATAATCGTGTGACCCACAAATATTTGTTTCCGTTGATATAAGCACCCAGGGCATGAATTATTTCTAGTGTGCTACGCTTTATTTATAAAAAAAGTATTGTTGTTAGTTGTTAAAGGCACCGAAAGGTCTACAAATGTATGATAAAAAAGGGCTATCGACTCTATCTAATGACAAATGTTGGAGCCGGAGTTATGAAGGCTGGTATACCTTAAGCTGGTATAGCTTAAAGTTTGTAAAGCCTTCAGCTAAAACAACTACATAAATTTACTAAGAATAGCCAGTTTATATTAGACACTACGTTTGCAACTATATACACCTGTTGGTAGAGCTTTTAAGCAATGAGGACCGTTAGAATACAAAAAAAATACTAATTATATCTACCCAGCCCTTCTAATACTAGAAGGGCACTACTAAGAATACCTACGACCTATATGAATCTCTTACAATCGTCAAATCAAGTTGTGAAGATAATAATATGAATTAATTTTTACAGAGACGCAATAGTTCCGATTTCGTCCGCAGCAAATCATAAATTTGTGGCGCTTCACACTTGTTTCAATGTCAATACTTTACTATATGGTCAGATTTTTGACGTTACCTATTTTTGTACAATATCCTTCTTGCTTAAAAAAATGCCGGTACTTTTCGAAGAACTTTACTTGTTTCGGCGGCGTGGAAATTAAACTGTCAAAGTTGTCTTTTGTTATTTTGTGTGATATTGTTAGTCGGTACGAAGGTGGGACTTTTGAATTATGAGAACGAACAAAAGTGAAACTTTGACAAAATGTTCTGTTTTTTGTGTAATTGGCCGCCACGCTTCTGGTCTTTTCAATTGAAGCACATAGGTAAGTAGTATTTTTTTACTGTAAATAGGCAAAATCCAATAAATTAAAATTGATGCTTAAGCGGATAAAATTATACTTCAAAGTTTGAATTTTGATGGTAAATACGAGATAGAAATTTTTGCATTAGGCTTTAAAACTTTTTGTTAATTTATTAGGTACCTACATGAACCACTAGACGTACAGTACTTCTTACATTATTGCATTACTATCCGTGTCGCTTAACCTGAGTTTAAGTTTCGTTTATTGATAAGTAATTGCTATAATGAAACGATAGATGGCCATATCTATACATTGAATTTTAATTTAACATTCTGTGGGTAGGTCAGATAGGAACGAAACCCCGCAGTACTTATTATTCCTCAGTGAATATTGACGGTGGCGCCGCCCCACTTAACGGCGAAGAAAGAAAAGTAAAAGTAGAAATAATTTTATAAAAAAAGAATATTTTTTAGGCCTTTTCTCTTCTAAGAGTAGGCACAACGGATGTATTATGTTTCAAATTGGATATTGAAATAAGAGCCTCGGGCGAAGTCTAGTCCACATTAAAAAACTTTTTATTCATAAAATAAAGCGCCATCTACACACAATAGAAACACTAAGAGCGAGATTTGCAATTCCTTAAAGTATTAGTAATTGTGTAACAAGTTCGTTCCGGTTTCATTTAAGTGCACTAGGTGGCGCAGTTCTACAATTTAAACAAAGCAAGTAATTTTCAGACTAAGGGCTAAGGAAAAATAGTGCCTGCCCATTAATTCGTATAAATAAAACTACTCAATATTAAGACACATTTCAAATCGATAATATTTTTTTTAATCTGACCCGGTAGCTTACGCCATCTTGCGTCACGATTTACAATTGAAACTATTACCTTCCGTTTTAACAGTAACTTCATAGATGGTGCAAGTAGTACGTATTTTCAACAAGTGAATATTCTGATGAAGAGGCAAGGTAAAATAATATTGCCAATACTAGGTATAACTTTAAATATCTACCTAGTACGTTCCATAACAATAATAAAATTATATAAATAAATAATAATTTTATTAATTATATTGCTAAAATTTGTATTCACGGCTTAATCATACAAAATGTAACCGTCCGAATTTTGAATTAGAAATATGTCTGGACTCGTGTTTTTTGACAAAATCATGATTACATATAAATTACACTACCCGATTAGGAAGTCCTGTAATGGTAGCTATATTAATGTATGTGAAAAAAGGTTTAATGATATTGGCGCGAATTACTCCGTGGCAAAGCTAGGGAGTGAGCAGGTCCCGATGGGGACCGAAGTTCTAATGAAATCGCGGGTATAAGTTGCATGCGTACTCCACCAAGACGGTTGTCGTGGTGATCGCTGCTTTTGTAGTCGTATTCGTGAACAGGTGCTGCTTGTGGAGACTGGCCCACCCAGAATCCTCTAGCTTTTCATTATAACATATATTTTGTATAACATATAACAATGATCTACGCTGCTGGCCGCGCGGCCTTTACAGTTTTACCGGACAATTTGAGTTTGACCTTTAGTAGAGGCTTTTTTCCTGCAGAAAACATCTTTTGTCTGATGCTGAAGGTACATAGTCACATCCCCCCATGAACAGACCATTTAAGTAGTTACATTAAGCCACCGGATTTCTGCCTAACTGAATAGTTGGCTATTTATCTCAATATCCTGTATTGAATTAAATTGGTACAGGCACTTCCATTCTGATTGGTAACTTTTTAACTAAAATAGCGAGACTTATGTCTCAACTTCTTTCCGTGGCCATAATTGTTGTGAAACGCACTTGAAACGTAAAATATAAATAAATAATTAAATAAACAGCGTTACACCTTATTTTCCAAGCGGGGGTGGCAGAGGTGTAGGTGTGCACTCGCATAATCGCTGACGATGTTAGCTCCCAATTTAAAAGAGTTGTTTCCTTGCCTATTATACTGACGGGACTCTATTCCAGCCTCCGAACTGCGACTGAGAATTTTTTCATAGAAAAGACCCACTTTGTCCGATCCCTAGATCGGCGATACACTTTGTGCGGAGTCTCCGTCCTAGAGGTCGAAGTGTACTCATTTTGTCCGACCACTAGGTCAAAGACACATTTTGATCGACCCTTAGGTCAGAGACACGTTCTGTCAGACCCTAGGTCGGAAACACTTTGACTGACCCCTATTCAAACCTCGTGATCGCCGTTCGCACTATGCGCCACTAGACCAACGAGACATTCGGACAGGATTTGTCTAGGACAACATTCACACGTCCACAAATTTATCAATATGAGTCACCATTCATTTTACTCGGTCAAATTTCACAAATTCATTGTTGACAAGTTTTTATACGAACGCGCACCGTAGTTCCGTGACGCTCAAAATAAACACCCCTTTGTTTGAATTCGCGCACATTTTGGCGAAAACGCGTCCTTTGTCTCGTTACCAAAGTACCGGCATCGAGTAAATAATTTACGGAGCGACAGCTCCTAATACTAGGTTTCAATTATACCATTCGCGCATAGAGAATCGAACAGTACCACAGTATAATATTATATTTACGACAGCGTCGACTGTTAACATACTCACTTCGAACTTCAAGCATTGTTGTGTCTCTTTATAACACCGTCACGCCTATATTCTTCAAGCGAAGTGGCAGAGATGTAATGTGTGTCTCTTAATGTCTGTGAAAACTTCCCAAATCAGAATATTTTTCTCCAAAATGATTTAGGTTTCATAAAAAACAGCTGTACCCCCATTTTTAAACAAGCTGTCTTATGCGTCACCAGGTCTTACCAAAAAAAAATCCCCATAGTTACTGAAGGACTAAACAGGTAACACTTACTGAACATGGGCTGGCAGTCCTTTGACTCTCGCTAAAAACGGCCAACAAAGGGAACGCCAGGATATAATAATGAAGGAAGAGAAGTAGGTCGAGCGTAAGTGACGCCGTTTATACGATGGAGCTGTCCTCACTTTCCATGCGACTCGGCGGCGAATGAATCGGGGTTAAGAGCGAACGGTGATAGACAGACGAGAGCCAAGAGGCTTTTTCGGATGGCATCGGAGAACCAACCGGCTGACCGACACTGTGCTGCTGCGCATATTGTGAAATATCGAGCGCCGCGCCGCGCGCTTTTATTAGTTGTCGCTCTGTACCTTATTTACTCGGTGGTACCGTTGTATGAAATAAATTAGTGGAAAAATTATGGAAGATTTTTGCTCAGTTGGAAGGTTATGTTAATGAATATTTATGTTAGGAATATAAGTATTGAGATAATTAAGGTTTGTACACGGTGCCCTTAATGTGCGACCTACATGTGCGGGTTACCCATGCGACGGAATTGCGTAACACTACATTTATATTATACCAACCAATTAGAGATATCTGCAAATAAAGAACCTGTTGAAACTCAGTACTCTCTGCCTACCCCACAAGGGATCTGGCGTGATTATATGGATGGATATATTTAGAGGTATAATATGGCTAGTTTTTTTATCTAGTGCCGAGTAGAGCCATTGGTAATCACGTGGTTTTGGTTTCGAATCCCAGGTCGGACGTGTGGTTTTTCTTTTGAAAAAGTTTGGTAGCTCGCTCTCTATTATACTCGTATTGGGGTGTACAAATTATTTTTTTAAATTATTTGGTAAATTTAGTTCGTTAACTTTCGATTTAGGGCCTGAACACTGTTAAACAAGGACATAAGTTCACAAACTTTTTTCTTAAAAGGTGCTTTATTTAAATTACTTATTTCTTTATTTATTTTTTATGTATATTTTACTATTACTTCAATTTAGAAACAGAAGCGCAATATGTCGTACAGTACAGGATACTTCACTATTTGTATATTGATCGCTTACAAAGAAGAATTGGTACCCACTAAATGATTGAAGTTCGTTGTGTTGTAGCCACAGTCGCCATAGCTACGCCCTGGTTCGATTCCTGGCCAAGGGGATATTTAATAGCGTCTATATTGACCATTCATAAAGAACCTTATGCTTAGCTTTGAAACCGAGAATGCTTTTCAAGTTATATTCAAATAGTTCCGTGAATTTTGATACATATTTTCATTCCTACATGGACGTATCATAGAGGTAGGTATCCTCTTTCACTAAAAATATGGTTTTTAACTTTTCTCATAACATAATTATCGTCATAACTGGGGTGGATAGCTTTTATTTAAGTCAATACAGTATTAATATACTTTAGGCCTATCCTATATTCCCTAAGCGGGGGTGACGAACGTGTCAGTTTCCATCCACATACCGCCGAAGATGTAAGGTCTAAAAGTTATAGGAAGCGAGTATATTGCTTGCTATTATACCGGACACAATTCAAGACACCAGAAGGAGGGACTCCTGCTATTGAGAAGTTTTTGATAGATAACCATTGTGCCCGCCGTAGGATTTCCGAAACCGGGACTTTGTGATTGCACTACGAGACCAATGACGTATCTTGCCTTGTATCCAGGACCTGGACCCTATTATTTAATAAAACTTACATAAAACAAGAGGTCATGTTTATTCTTCGTTCGTCCCACAATCCATAAATTTCTTGTTACGTCCCGAACGAAATTTATTTCTCGGTTCGTCCCACTTTATCTAAATTTCTAAAGTACTGTTAGAAAAGAAAATTAAAAAAAAGTTTAAATTTTAAATTTTTTTGGTAATTGTTGTACCATTGAGAAAATTAAGTGATCTGTTTAAGTTGATAGGAACGCAAAACTTAAAATATCATTCGGTGTTTGGTTGGTTGGTTCGATAGGAATATTTTCTTTAATTTAAATTGGTACCTACGTACACAAATTATACTAGTATAAAAACCTATACGGATATAAACAAAATAATTGACTGGTGAAATTTAACATGTCCACCCTGTAAAATGCGTTATGATGCCGACTCGTCGAGCCCAGTCGAAGAATGATTAGGTTAAATCAATGAGTATCACAAAATTTATATTAAAGTAGGTACCTGGACATCATAACATACTAGGAGGATTGGATAGGATTCTGACTGTATTGCCCGCCATCACATGAACCTAAACATCTCTGTACTGCAATGATATCCTGGAACTTTGAACAGGAATTTCGTTCAAATGTATTCATCCGTCTTCTTCCAGTGCCTGTATTGTTTATATGAGCTAAGATTTTCTAGTGTGTATTGACGCCCTGATACTTTGACCAAAGATGTTTAATTTCTATGAAACGGAAAACGTATTTATGGATTCACCTGTAGAACTCTAATTGTTTTATTTTTAAATGAATCCAGTTATTTCGTTAAGAATTAAATTTTACCAAAATTTTATGGAAATAATCTACAAGTCCGGTACTTAAACTGATCCTGAAAATTATCGCCCAATATCTGTATTACCCGTGATTTCCAAAATATTTGAGCAAAATATTTATGTACGTCTGAAAGATCACTTAGATAAATTGGATTTTCTGTTCGCACGGCAATATGGTTTTCGTCAAAAATCGAGTACACTATCGGCTGTTATTGATTTGGTTACTAAATTAACACTGAAATAGATCAAAAAAATATATGATTAGTAATATTCATTGATTTAAAAAAAAGCGTTTGATACAATAAGCCATTCTCTTCTCCTTGCAAAGCTAAGCGACATAGGTATATCCCGATCAGTCTATAATTAATTAAATTCTTACTTACAGAATAGGACACAGGTCGTATAGGAAACATACAAACATACATAGAATAGGAAACTTCACAAGTAGCTTCCAAAATCTGACATGCTCAATTCCACAAGGTTCTGTTTTGGGGCCTTTGCTGTTTTTGATCTACGTTAATAACGTAAACAAAATTGGTTAATCAGGCTATATTACTTTATATGCGGACGACACATGCTTATTTTATTTTGAAAAAGATATAAAATCTTTAATACAAATTGCACAAAATGACTTGGTTAAATATAACACCTGGTGTCAATGTTATTAAACTTATTAACAACTAATACTAAAAAACCTCTTATATGATATTTAGTGCAATAAAAATCTTTTATAAAAAAAGGTAAACCGACTTCAAAAAGCAAAAAAATAAATATTTGAAGTCGGTGCTGGTTGGTGCAGTCGGTTACTTGGCACCGACTTCAAATATTTATTTTTTTGCTTTTTGAAGTCGGTTTACCTTTTTTTATAAAAGATTTTTATTTTACAATTTTAAGTGACCAGTGAATTATTCTATAGTGGGGTACCTATAGGATTGACGTAATAACCATAATATCTCAATTTACACATTCCTATTGTTTGTCGTTAAGGAGTTCCCTGGTGTATCTTCTAAGTCCAAGGTCCAATGTCAATAAAATTAATATGGGACCACCTTGGAGATATACTGAACCCAATGCAAAAAAAAATATCAAAATCGGTCCACAATTGACGGAAATATCGCTGAACATACATAAAAAAAAAAAAAAAAAAAAAAAAGCATACATACAACCGAACATAGATCCTCCTCCTTTTTGAAGTCGGTTAAAAAACAAAGTGATTGCCGACTATCCACCCTTAACCCTTAATAATGACGTCCTTTATAGATCCCATCAGGTACTTAGGTTTGTTGCTAGATGATAAACTCACGTGGAAGCCGCATATAGAAAAAGTAAAAAATAAGGTAATATCCCTTATTAGTGCATTACTTAGAATGGCTTCTTATATCCCGCATAAAACACGATCAATGATATATAATGCCCTAGTTAAATAAAATATAGATTACCTAATAAAAGCGTGGGGCTGTGCACCAAAAACAAATTTAAAACCACTACAGATCGCACAAAATAAAGCAATTAAAATATTGTTTCATTTCGACAGACTGACGCCTCCATGTACTATATAAAAAAAATTCAACTTAAAACAAACGTACACGTATAATATATGCACTTTAATTAAATAAATATTATCTGGTCACATTCATACACAAATACCGCTTACTAGGAAAACATACACTCACAACTTACGCGACACTAACAAAATCAAACAATATTCTCCGAGAACTGGATATGGAAAAAGAAACGTTTTATATGACGGTACGAAATTGTTTAATAATTTACCAAAAGAACTAAAGGATTGTAAAAGTTTGTCCCTTTTTAAATCTAAACTAAATACATTTATTAGTGAAAACATTTACGAATAAATAGCTAACATAATGGATGTATACATTTCTTCTAGGGGTCATTGATCATTGATTAATTTTTAATTGTAAGATCACCTACCTTTTTCTTTTCTTATTTTAATTTTAATATTCATTGTTCATATTTAAGTGAACTGTTATGTTCTTTATGAGTAATAAAGTTCTCTAAACTCAAATAATTATCGGACCGACCATTTGATTTGTTCGGAACAAAATGCTTTATCGGATTCTATTCTGCACGACTAGTTCCTTAATTCAGTTTATCGGAGTTAAAAGCAAATTGTACCTAGCAGAGCTTACATTTATATTCAAATTGATGTTTTAGTTACTTCGTAATGATTTTTAGTCGGACTGTAATTATCAAGCCAAAATGTTCATATAAAAAAATTGGGACGAACAAAGAACAGAAATTGAGACGTAACAGGAATAAAATATTAAATTATGATTAAAAATTACTTTTGGGACGTAACAGGAATAGAAAGTAGTCCGAACGAAGAATTTTTTATGTGGGACGAACAAATAACAAACCGATTGGTATGACTTATTATTGACAAATTTGTCCAATTTTAACATATTGTCACTTTTTTTAAACAAGACACTGAATAACATAATTATACGTTTGAAATTTACTGACAATCGATAAGTTAATGACATGCGCCTTATATAATTTTAATGGCAGGCGTAGGTACTTACATAAATAATCTAGTTAATATTTTTCCTTATGTGGGACGTCTGATATTTATAGAATGTCTTATTTACAAGTTGTAAATCTTTGTAACTACTTTAAGAAAAATCCAACGTTTTCGTTTAATTTATTCGCGTATAATCTATAATGATGATCTTAATCATAGTGGAAACTGGTAGATTATTTTTTTCTTTAAATGCTAAAATATATAACAAGTAACTGGTTTTCCGTATGTGTTATGTCTGGCTTTTAAAGCAAATATTTTGACTACTGAGTCCGGCTTTTGTATTTCAAAATCTGATAATTCTATCTTGAAATAGATTTTTTAAGGGTGGTACCACTAAATATCCACAACTTTTTATCAAGGCGATTCAAAAATATATCGACATCTAAAATTTAGACAGTTTCCGATTATAGGTATCTATTTTAAGGGGTTATGATAAATTGTAAAGGGTCTGAATATCATGATATTTTGGCCCAAAAAATGGTCACGCCGTTGGCTTTGATATAACCCGTTCGCTGTAGCGAAAATCCATCGGCATTTTTCAATTCTACATCCAGGTGCGGCGGACGCCGATTGGCGTTTATCATTATTTGCCCCGCATCTGACTAATAAGCTTATTTTTGGAGTAGCATTGAATGAGTTAACGTCGTACTCTGTGCATATCTTTAACGTTGTCTTCAGGTTAACAAAGAAACTCAACTTCCATTTGGTCTATCGGTTTGAGCGAAGGCAGCCCAACTCACTGGATCTTGTAGTTGCTTGTTTGTTTCTCCACGAGACAATTTTTTATTTATATCGTTAGGATACGAGGCGAATGGAGGATGGACGGACCTTAGAAAGGCAAATGTTACCTACAGACAAAAATTTTATACCTTTGTAGTGACAATCGACTTGATTGAATACTTGCAATGTAAGGTTTCAGTGTAAGTCCGGTTTTGGATACATTCAAAATATAATTACATTCAAGATTCGATGATATTTTTACCAAAATCTTTTAACATACAAGTTTGTCGACCCCAATTCGGAACAGGTACCCAGTGACCTCATCAGCTTCACTCCTAAAGGTTGAAAGAATATTGGTAATTTAAATTAGGCCCTAAAGGGTTACCGGTTTTTTTTTGGATTTATCCACTTAATTTTGTATTCAGTGAAAGATGATGCAACTGAAAAATAATATACGTATTAGATGTTTTTAAATAATTTATCGAATCGGATTATAAGTTCTAAAAATTGTGCGCCTTTTTTGTGCGGATTTAAGTGTCGCATAGGCCCAGAACAGGACGCCGACCTATAGGCAGACCATCGGCTAGATGGAGCGATGACATCGTGAGAGTGGCTTGGAAATGGTGGATTAGATTAACACAGGATCGGAACGAATGGCGTGGTAGAGGAGAGGCCTACACTCAGCAGTGGGTAGGTACAGGCTGATTGATGATGATGATGATAGGATTGTTGATAGACAATGCCTTAATATTCAATAGCTTTTTTTCGTTTTTGGTATTTTCAAATCAAATCAGTTTATTTACGAAAATGGGTTACAGTGGAAGTTAAAATTACATTGGTCGTATGCCACATTCTATAATGATCCACGGCAACGTTTCCAATGTGGGTATTCCTCCTCCTTTTCGAAGAAAATTCTTGGAGGGAGAGGTTTTTTTTAGGAATCTGAAGTTGCACCCGATTTAACATCGTCGTCGAAATGTGGATGTACACAGTACCTATAGGTACTGTGTACATGGTAGTGGTGTACCACTACGATCGTAGTTAGGAGAATAAAGGAATAACGGAGTTTAAATTTTTTTAATGAATTTCGAAAAGAGAGATTGTTATCTAACCATTACTTCTAGTGTATGACCTGTAGCTGTGCTTGTAGTAAAAAGTTGTCGAACAATATTAAAATACATAAGTACATACATCACGACCGTTATCTTAGCAGGGGTCGTCACAAACGCTCAAAATGCTTGATATTCCAATTAACAATATTTCGCCAAGATTATCTTAAACAGTCACTATAGTAGGGGTTGAGCTTCCTGTTCAATCGATATGAAAATAAATTTTATTTGTTGAGATATAGAGTAGGCAGAGACAATGTGAGATGACCTGGTGATGGTCGCAAGTAAAAGCTGGATGTGTATAACAAAGTCGGTCGTCGTGGTAATCTTTAGGCGAGGCCTTTGTCGTGCAGTAGACGTCTATCGGCTGATGATAAGTCTGTACCCGTCCTCCAATTCTTACCCGTCCCCCAATACTTACCCGTCCCCAATACTTACCCGTCCCCCAATACTTACCCGTCCCCCAATACTTACCCGTCCCCCAATACTTACCCGTCCCCAATACTTACCCGTCCCCCAATACTTACCCGTCCCCCAATACTTACCCGTCCCCCAATACTTACCCGTCCCCCAATACTTACCCGTCCCCCAGTACTTACCCGTCCCCCAATACTTACCCGTCCCCCAATACTTACCCGTCCCCCAATACTTACCCGTCCCCCAATACTTACCCGTCCCCCAATACTTACCCGTCCCCAATACTTACCCGTCCCCCAATACTTACCCGTCCCCCAATACTTACCCGTCCCCCAATACTTACCCGTCCCCAATACTTACCCGTCCCCCAATACTTACCCGTCCCCCAATACTTACCCGTCCCCCAATACTTACCCGTCCCCAATACTTACCCGTCCCCCAATACTTACCCGTCCCTTAATACTGACCAGGAAACAAAAATATAATCCGATATTGCCTTAAAGTAAGGTGCTAATTTCCTTAAACTTTTTATTGTGTTTGTGTTTTTCAACGAAGTTTTTAAAAACAAATAATAAAACCCTCAGTCTTTGTTGTCGCAAAATATTATTGGTTCAACTTTGTTATTACAGGGTGGGATTTATAAACAAAATAATAAGGTGTAAGGTTTTTATTACGGTGTATTTTTATTACCAAATTAATATACAAATTTTTTACGTCAACTAAGCTTCTTAATATTTTTGTACGTAATAAAAAAATACCGACACGCCTATATTCTCTAAGCTGGGGTGCCAATAGTGTACTTCTACAATCTTTTATTTAACTTGCAAAATTTTAAGTCTGTCTGTCTTTACAGTTCAAATATTGTGATCTATTTTTCAAACACTCCTATCCAGTTGAGCTGAAATTTGGCATACGTAAGTTCGGTGACAATGCAATAATATGGAACCATGGAGCTGGTCTGATGATGGATTCGGAATGTACACATAGGTACATGTGAACCATACAGCATAACCCCAACGTGTTTAGGCTGGTTAGATCAGTATTGACAAGTACTATATAACCTTATAGTATTCAGGGCCCGGTGATGAAGTCGAAAGGTAGCCAATGGAACCACCCAACTACGGACTCAATATGATCCCGCCGTGTTTGGGCTCGTTGGGATTGTCTTGACGAGTACTTTAGACTCGGATGGTGTTCAAAGTCTGATTATGTAGTCGGAAGGAAGCCATAGGAAATCCTTTAAAAGAAACTAAGCAAGATACTGCCTAGTTGGTCTGGTGGCAAAGCGCATCGCTTTGCGATCACGAGGTCCTGGGTTCAAGTCCTAAGTCAGACAAATGTAGTTTTTCTAACGAAAAATTCCCAGTATGAGTCCGGAGTCTGGAATTGTGCCCGGTATATGGCAATAGGCTCGCCCCCTATTTCATGGGACCTAACATCGTCGGCGAAACGTGGGTGTACTCAGTACACCTCTGCCACCCCCTCTGGGGAATATAGGCGTGACGGTGTTTTATTTTTAAGCAAGATATATTCGTTCTGTTCTTGCTATAGAAGCATGTTTTTACAAAGGTCTTTTCAAATTAAAATTATTTGAATTGTAATTATAGAGCTTGAGAATATTAACGAAGAATATGACAGATTGCCTCGTTGTTTTCATTGCGCATGGTATCTACAGCTGGTGCTCATGATGGTGGTGATCGTCATGGCTGGTGCTGGTGCTCATTCGAATCCTCGATCGGAAAAAATGTAATTTTTCAATAGAAGAAAATCCAGTATCAGTCCGGGGTCTGGCATCGTGTCTGACATAATGGCAATAGGATCGCCTATTACATGGAATATAAAATTGTCGGCGAAAAGTGGGTGTACACGGTACACCTCTACCACTCCCACTTGAGAAATGCGGTGGCATGGCGGTGTTTATTATTATTTACCAACTGGTTAAAGCATTTTAAAGTAGGTATCGCAGTTCAGTTATACATATGTTGTACATATTATATACCTACCAAATTCCAAAGGTTTCCTGGATAAAATACACCATTAACAGTCCCGACTACGTAATTACCTTTCGAGGCATTAACCGCAGTACACGGAAACGGATGTTGCGGGTTCGAGTCCCGGTTGGCTACATTACAAGGAAGGTGCGACGTGCTCGCTGGCTTAGTAAAGACTTAATGTGTACTGATATTATATTATCAAATAATAAGATACATTTCCTCCTGTGGTTGTCGGCACCCGTCAAGGTATCGGTAATAGGATTATTAAATAACCGGACAAGTGCGAGTATTCTGTTCCGTTGTGTTAAATACTCAAGTCAAGGGTTCCTTGGCAGAGTAAAAACTAAATGGTACTATCCGGTGACCTAGTACAAGTGAAGAACCAACTGAAGAACTCCGTAAATTATTAATTTGTATATATTATATTTATATATATATATATATATATATATATATATATATATATATATATATATATTTGTATCACAGACGACAGAGAAACAATCCTCGAAATCGCTGTTAAAATTAAAATAACGCTATCTACTGGTCTTTATCTTCCTTATAGGACCAGCAGATGGCGCTATTTTGTTTTTTTTTATAAATCGCTAAGAAATGTTTGATTAGTATTTGACACAAATTTCAACTTGATAACTTTACCCGTTCCTGAGAAAAAAGGTCTTAACCGTCGGACAGACAAACAGATAACAAAGTAATCCTATAAGTGTTTCGCTTTTTCAGAGTGGGGCATATAACCATAACAACATACACAACAGACAACAAAAAACAAAAACGTGGATAACATTTTGTCCACCTTAGGATTCGAACGCTTTCCGTGGTCGCCAACCTATGCCGTTAGGCTTTTGAACTTGAAGGTCCTTTCACTTCAGGGCCCTTATTCGCTAGACTAAACACGCGTGTTACGATAACTTTATTATTCAATTTAAACGATCATTTCACGAAGTTATCGTACCGCTATGCGTATATGTGTTTAATCGGCTTGTTGTGTGTGTGTGTGTGTGAATGATGTACGCTGTTGGCCGCGAGGCATTTACAGCTTCACCGGACTAAAAGTCGAGCGTGCAACCACTACGCTCTAGCCAGCCAGAAGGGCAAGAGGCGACATACTCGAGGGCGCCTCGAAGAGGCGCCCTCGGTTGGGACAGTCGCTGTAGGGGGACGGGTGCACTACTAAGTGCACCGGTCAACCGCCGGCTATGGGAGGGGATCTACTCCTACGTCGTCGTCGTCGCCCGTATTCTGAGCGGAAAGAAGGGATGACAAAGCATCGGGGGGGTCGGTGAGAACATGTCGCGGCCGGCGGTGGCGGCAGGGGTCGGGGGGGAGATCGTAGTCGGCGGTGGCTACGATTAACGGATTCGCATGGGTAGATGCGTTCGCGAAGTGACGTGTTGACGCCTTTTTAATAAAGGCGCGAATAGGTTCGAGACCTAGATCGGAGTGGAGGTCGACGTTCCGTACGAACCAGGGGGCTCCTACGGCTTTACGGAGGAAGCGGTTTTGAACCACTTGGAGTTTATCGATGTGAGAGGGGGCCGAATGCCCGAACACAACACACGCATAAGTCATGATGGGTCGAACGCAAGTTTTGTAAAGTGTCACCTTATTTCTATGGGACATTTTACTCCGCTTGCAGATTAACGAATGGAGACGACCGAGCACAAATGATGCTCGTTGACGGACCCGCTTGATGTGCGGGCCGAAGGACATGGTACTGTTTAGGGTGACCCCTAGATATTTGACCTCTTTGACCCAGGGAATGGGTCGGTCGAACATGGTCACTTGGCCGAGATTACTTCTAGGGCGGCGCAGGGAGTGGCGCGGGGTGGCACCCCTGGAGAAGAACACCGCAGCGCTCTTGTCCGGGTTCACCTCAATACGCCACTTCCTGAACCAATTCCCTAGGGAATTGGCGGATGCCTGAAGGTGTCTGGTAATGAAACCCTTATTCCTATGCGAGACGTAGAGAGCGGTATCATCCGCGAATAGGGCTAGATGCGCCTTACTCGAACGAGGAATGTCGTTCGTGTAAAGGCTAAACAGGAGCGGAGAGAGAACTGAGCCCTGTGGGACTCCAGCACTGATGGAGTGGGAAGTGGAGCGCGTCATTTCGACGCGATAACGGAAGGCGCGATTCGACAAGAAGTCTCGTAAGATGAGCACGAGTCTGTCCGGCACACCCAATTGGTAGAGCTTGTAGATCAAGCCGTTGTGCCAGACTTTGTCGAATGCCTTCGCGACATCTAGGAAGAGGGCGCCCGTGTAGATTGGTTTGGGTCTATTGAGACCGGAGAGGATGTGCTCCGTGATGCGGTGCACTTGGTGGACGCAAGAGTGTTTGGCTCGAAAGCCAAACTGCTCGTCGATAAGGATACCCCTGGACGTTACGAAGTCCTTGAGCCTCGCCAGAAGGAGGCGTTCGTATATCTTGGCCAGGGAGTTGAGGAGACTGATAGGGCGGTAGCTCGCGGGGAGATTGCGAGGTTTGCCGGGCTTGGGAATGCCAATGACGTCCGCCTCCTTCCACTTAGCGGGGAAGGTGCAGTTCGTCATGGCGGCGTTCAAGATGGCCACCAAGAGGCAGATGAGTTGGGCGGGCAGGCATTTCAGAACGCGATTCGAAATACCGTCAGGGCCGGGGGCTTTTTTAGATTTAAGACCCATAATCACATCTTCGACCTCCGTTTGCGTGATAGGAGGCAAGGAATCGACGGGGGGGAGGGATGCCCTGCGCTCGACTTCCCTGTCTACCGCGTCGACGTGGGACTGGTCGACGGACTGAGAGCTGGGGGCGCACTGGCTCTCGAGGGAGTCGGCGAGAAGCTCGGCCTTTTCGTCGTCGTCGAAGGCTGGGGGCGCTGCGCCTGAAGGGCGGGACAGCGGGGGCATGTCCGTCGTGGAGTCGGATTTGAGGCTACGCGCCAGCTGCCAGTAGTTCAGATGCGACGGCGCGATGCCCTCTAGGAGGACACCCCACCGTTCCTCCCGGACCTCCGCGACACGACGCTTTACCTCTCGTTGTAAAGCGCGCATCCTGGCCCGATTGGCTTCGGTGGGGTAGGAGTCGTACGCTCGGATGGAAGCATTCTTGGAACGAATGAGATCCCTAACATCGTCCGGCAGTCGAAAGCGGTTGAGGTAGAGATCTTCCGCCTCGACTTGCTTGGACGATCGACTGACAGCCGATCGGATGTGCTCGGTGAAGGCATCTACGGCCTGATCGGTGTCCTGAGGGGACGGGATGGAGTCCGAGCTGAGAGGCAGGGGGGGAGGGTCGGCATCCGCCAAGGCCGTGCTTAGCGCATGCCAATCCACCACCGTCTTTTTGGGTCGCTGAGGGGCGGAAGGGGGGGAACCGAGTCTCATGACTACAGGTCGATGGTCAGAGTCGAGTTCCTGGACTACTTCCAAGGAGTGCAGCCGTAGGGTGACACCCTTCAGAAGCGCCATGTCCAGGACGTCGGGTCGGTGATTGGGATTGTTAGGATAGTGGGTAGGGTGCATGGGTGCGATGACGTCAAAGTCGATAACGTCGACCAGGGCGTCAAGGCTCCTACCGTTAGGGGAAGTGGTGAGACCGTTCCAGGCCACGTGTTTGCTGTTGAAGTCGCCCGCCAGAATGACGGCGCTTCCCAGATTGAGGAGTGCTTCAAAGTCACTCCTGAGAACGGATTTAGTGGGGGAAAGGTAAACGGAGGCGATCACGATGGGCTGGTGCCCCGTGAGAGAGACGCGACAGACCGAGGCTTCGATGTTGGTGAGCGCGGGGGGATCGAGAGGGATGCAGTGCAGGGACCTCCTGTAGTAAATGAGAGTACCGCCTCCGCGGGAGCCGATTCTGTCATTGCGCACGAGGTTGTAGTTTGCGATCCTAGGATCGCGTTGTGCGGGCTTCAGGAAGGTTTCCTGCACGAGGAGGATATCAAGTTGGTGATCTCGGAGGAAATCAGCAACCTGATCTCGCTGGGAGCGAAGGCCATCGGCGTTAAAGAACGCCAGGGATAGGTTGTGGGGCTTTAGGCGGGGAGATTGTAGATCCATTATTGGGTGCGGGGGGGGGTTGGGTTTTGAGGGACGCCAGGACGTCATAGACGTCCCTGTATTCCGCGGCCAGGAGAACCTGGTCCGCCAAGTTGGTGGCGGCGCGGAGACGAAGGGCGAGTTCGCGGACTCTGGGGAACAGTGCGGGGCTTATAACCGTAGAGACGCTCATTATCAGGTCGACGTCCTGACTGACGTTAGTGGGCGGAGGGGGACAAGCCGCCACCGGCGGGATCGCCGGTGCGCGCTTCGGGGGGCGGGCGGGGCCCACTGACGCAGGGTGGGAGGCCGCGGTGTAGGGCAGCGGCTTCACCCACGCGTTGGCGCCGAGGGACGGCCTGAGCGGCGGGGGAGGGGGGGCCAGCTTCCGTGTCGCGGGAGCGCGGGGAGCCGTGGTCGCTGGCGCAGAAGGCACCGGACGAGGGTGCGCTGAGGGCGCGGGAGGGTGTTGCGCTGAGGGCGCAGAGGGGGGGGGCAACCGCGCGGGGGCGGCGGCGGCCGCCGCGCCTCGCCCGGCCGCGCTTCCCCTTCGGGGCCTTGGGGCAACCGCGATAGTTCGCGGTGTGCCCCTTGGTGCCGCAGAGGACGCAGCTGGGGGGCTCGGCCGCCGTCTCCTTCGAGCGGGCGCACTGGGACGTCGCGTGGTCCCCGATGCACTTAACGCATCGAGGGCGCGCGTGACAGTTTCGGGCAGAGTGCCCGTACAGTTGGCAATTGTGGCACTGCCCGGGCGTGCCACCTTTGTGGGGGGCCTCCACGGAGAGGCCAGATATATGGCACACGGCCTTCAGGTTAATTGTCTTACCTAAAACAAATCTGCATTTAGACCACAAATTCCTGATTCCTTTTAAAAAGTTATTTTTATGTACACACGTTGATACATTTTTTCTGCTTTGTTCCATTTATTGTTTCTTGTTCTGTCTCTGTCCGTTATTTTTAAATCGGTCTATGTCTATCTATGTATATCATCACGCCAGATCCATTGCGGGGTAGGCAGAGAGTACAG
The DNA here is from genome assembly GCA_905147815.2 of Phalera bucephala. Lineage (NCBI taxonomy): Eukaryota > Metazoa > Arthropoda > Insecta > Lepidoptera > Notodontidae > Phalera > Phalera bucephala. Next base: position 36,254,826 of record LR990617.1, read on the forward strand.
ATCGGGCCCGGATGCGCGCTTTACAACGAGAGGTAAAGCGTCGTGTCGCGGAGGTCCGGGAGGAATGGTGGGGTGACCTCCTAGAGGGCATCGCGCCATCGCATCTGGCCTACTGGTCGACGACGACGCGGTCGACAGGGAAGTCGAGCGCATCCCTACCCCCCGCCGATTCCTTACCTCCTATCACCCAAACGGAGGTCGAAGATCTCATTATGGGTCTCAAAACTAAAAAAGCCCCCGGCTCTGACGGCATTTCGAATCGCGTTCTGAAATGCCTGCCCGCCCAACTCATCTGCCTCTTAGTGGCCATACTGAACGCCGCCATGACGAACTGCACCTTCCCCGCTAAGTGGAAGGAGGCGGACGTCATAGGCATTCCCAAGCCCGGCAAACCTCGCAATCTCCCCGCGAGCTACCGCCCTATCAGTCTCCTCAACTCCCTAGCCAAGATCTACGAGCGCCTACTTCTGGCGCGGCTCAAAGACTTCATAACGTCCAGGGGTATCCTTATCGACGAGCAGTTCGGCTTTCGAGCCAAACACTCTTGCGTCCACCAAATGCACCGCATCACGGAGTACATCCTCTCCGGTCTCAATAGACCCAAACTCGTCTACACGGGCGCCCTCATCCTAGATGTCGCGAAGGCATTCGACAAAGTCTGGCACAACGGCTTGATCTACAAGCTCTACCAATTGGGTGTGCTGGACAGACTCGTGCTCATCCTACGAGACTTCTTGTCGAATCGCGCCTTCCGTTATCGCGTCGAAATGACGCGCTCCACTTCCCACTCCATCAGTGCTGGAGTCCCACAGGGCTCAGTTCTCTCTACGCTCCTGTTTAGCCTTTACACGAACGACATTCCTCGTTCGAGTAAGGCGCATCTAGCCCTATTCGCAGATGATACCGCTCTCTACGTCTCGCATAGGAATAAGGGTTTCATTACCAGAAACCTTCAGGCATCCGTCAATTCCCTAGGGAATTGGTTCAGGAAGTGGCGTATTGAGGTGAACCCGGATAAGAGCGCTGCGGTGTTCTTCTCCAGAGGTGCCACCCCGCGCCACTCCCTGCGCCGCCCTAGAAGTAATCTCGACCAAGTGACCATGTTCGACCGACCCATTCCCTGGGTCAAAGAGGTCAAATATCTAGGGGTCACCCTAAACAGTACCATGTCCTTCGGCCCGCACATCAAGCGGGTCCGTCACCGAGCATCCTTTGTGCTCGGTCGTCTCCATTCGTTAATTTGCAAGTAAGGGTAAAATGTCCCTTAGAAATAAGGTGACACTTTACAAAATTTGCGTTCGACCCATCATGAGTTATGCGTGTGTTGTGTTCGGGCATTCGGCCCCCTCTCACATCGATAAACTCCAAGTGGTTCAAAACCGCTTCCTCCGTAAAGCCGTAGGAGCCCCCTGGTTCGTACGGAACGTCGACCTCCACTCCGATCTAGGTCTCGAACCTATTCGCGCCTTTATTAAAAAGGCGTCAACACGTCACTTCGCGAACGCATCTACCCATGCGAATCCGTTAATCGTAGCCACCGCCGCCTACGATCTCCCCCCCGACCCCTGCCGCCGCCGCCGGCCGCGACATGTTCTCACCGACCCCCCCGATGCTTTGTCATCCCTTCTTTCCGCTCAGAATACGGGCGACGACGACGACGTAGTAGTAGATCCCCTCCCATAGCCGGCGGTTGACCGGTGCACTTAGTAGTGCACCCGTCCCCCTACAGCGACTGTCCCAACCTCGAAGAGGCGCCCTCGAGTATGTCGCCTCTTGCCCTTCTGGCTGGCTAGAGCGTAGTGGTTGCACGCTCGCCTTTACGTCCGGTGAAGCTGTAAAGGCCTCGCGGCCAACAGCGTACATCATTCACACACACACACACACACACACACAAAGAGAGTACAGAGTTCAACAGTTTCTTACCTTACAGACCTCTCTTGTTTCCTCCACTCACATAGTTCGTCTCAACCCGTACGCCGGTTACGGAGACTTTTGACTTGCCCTTCAGATAGGACACTTCAAATCGGTATTAGCTCATAAAGACCCAGGACGAAAGTGACGTTACAATTAGTCACGTGGCTCATGTTTGAACGGTAGATAGTACTGATTCTTAGTTATCGACCGCCCTACATTACTGCTCTGACCCAGCACACTTTTCAACCCTCCGACACAGTCACGCAGGTGTCACGCGTCAAGAGTGATGGTAATTTGTCCCATGCACAGTTACCATTTAGGGGAATTTGTATCAGGCAATGAAGTGTTATGCTGTTTGGATACGAAAAATGAACTTTAGTATGTTACAAGGTTAAGATTTTGCTGTAAATTTTGTTGGTATTTAATGTTTTATGGCATAATTTAGTCGGCTATATCATATTAAACCTACCAAGATATTATGGTACTCGAATGCTGATCTACTGATTTAGGAACCTAGTCATAAGCTCAGTTCCTGTGCAAGGCAAAATTTTATCGTATTTTAATGTTCCAATTGCACACCATTAAGTACAATCCTCAGTCACTTACATCCTATTTCTGCCAGCTGACAATATCTATATCATCACGCCAGAAATTTTGCGGAAGGCAGAAAGTACAGAGTTACAAGTTCTTTCGTTACAGATCTCTCTGACTTCCTTGACCCTCATAATTGCGGTGATGTTTAAATTCATTATATTTAGTTATCATCAGAATCAGAACATTTTTTTATTCCTGTACACCATTATTGCATTTATGGATCGTTAGAAACGTAACAAGACCTTTTTTTGGATGGGGGAATTCCTTCATAGGATACCCGCTCGCCATTGGGGGAAGCGAGGGGTTATAGTAATAATAATAATTTATTTAATCCAGACAATTTAAGTCCACTACACAAACAACATGGCTTGCTGCTATTAGTTTGCGAATTACAAAAAACTATAATAAGTTCAAATAAAATAAAATTTAAGGTAATAATCAATAAATAAATAATTTAAACTTAAACATATTCTCTTAAAATTAAAAAATATCACAATTAAAATGTCACAATCGAAATGTCACAATTAAAAAATGTCGCATTTATTATGCCGAGATTCCTATCGACTAAAACCCCCACCGTACTTCAATTCGTCGCTGTGGCTGGAGCGGGTTACGGGAATGCGTGATCAACCATTTGTGACCCTCCAGCGACCTTCCACCTTTATGGAAATCCACTCTTGGCGGAAATGCTTTCCGCACATTTCATTGAGGAGCGTGCCGACAACGTGGCATGCACTTACCTTCCGAGGGCCAGTTATTGTGTGCAGGCGATGGGCAATCCCCTTCCCAATACCGGCAAACCCTCATCAAGGCGCCATTAAGTTAGCGTAGGCACGCTGGCGGTGCCGTGTTCTGCTACTGTCAGCCTCTCTCACTCGCTCCGCCTCTTTCAGCGCCATGACCACCTTACAGAAGGTCACCGCCGCCTCCCATGACCTCTCACTGCTGACCATAACTTGCGCTATGGCCGGCAACGTAACAGACTCTACCACAACTTCTGAATGTCGTTCTTGTGGAGAAGAAGGTTAAGAAACTCTACCGTTTACTCTTTATAAGTAAAAAACATACATTTTTGAGCGATTTGGGAGGATGTGGAATGTGTATGAGAGAATATACTTTTGGGTAATCGCTTATTTCACTTTCAAACTATCATCATCAGCCGAAAACCGTCCATTGCAAGAGAAAGGGCTCCCCCCAAAGATCGCCACTACGACCGGCTTTGTGTTGTTTGCAGCCAGCTTTTTTTACCTTTACCTTTTATAGTATAGTTCCGTTTTCCACCAATCCACCACAATTGATATTTTTTCTTTTTCTTGAGAGAATATAAATGAAAGAACCATGTAGCCATTCTCACGAATAGTATGACTTGGTTAACTTAGGCTCACCTGATGCTGCATTGTTCTCCCATACCCACAACAAAATGTAGATAGAATGAAAAATTGTATGTATTGTAAGAAACATTGTAAAAAATATATATAAAAAAATAACCGTGGAGTTGTTTGCCCGGAATGACATTCCGAAGTGCTGGTAGAGTCTAGTTTACATAAATAAAAAATATTCTGATTCTATAACATCATGTCCAAATATTTGTGTACTTACTCACTAATCAATTTAATTAATATCAGCAACAAATTTCAATTAAGCTGATAATTAAACGCGTGTGTAAAAACATCTATCTATTATCCATCTATTAACCATTTTGATTCAATTAACTGAGTGCACGATTTCAATATACATCGATATCGATAGGTGTATCATTTTAATGGAGATTGTAGTTTATATCACATTTTTTGAAACGTAGCCCCACTTTTTTTACAAACGTGTAATTCACACACAAACATATAAAGATTTATCTCGTGCGGGGATCGAACCAGCGACAACTCAATCCAGGAGCGGCTTAAGCTCTTAACAACTTGACCAAGCCGTCCGTCTAATTTATTGTTAAGTTTAGATCATTAAAAATCATTCTAATTTTAGAATTTATTTCTGTGTCGTGGGTGCCTATACAAACATGAAAATTCACATACACAAATACCCAGACCGAAACAAATAATTGTGGATCACACAAAGATTTGTCACGTGCGGGAATTAAACCCGCGACTATTCGACCCTGTAGGCCGAGCGGCTTAAGCACTTAACCACTGCGCCAAATCGTCCGCCAATTTAGTTTCTACTTTTGATTTAATAATGTCGAAGTGCCTACTTAATTATATTTCCTCAAATATAATCATAATATTGTGAGAAAACTGGCTAATATTTGAGCAGACCTTTAATGTGTTTCCCTTTTAATTTTATCCTCAAGTTATTATTTACCTCAAATTATGGTTCCTTTGTAATTTCGTCTCACGAAGCAGAGAAATGCGTAAAATAAAATATCATTATCCTTGTTTTAATCATTTATTTCCTCGAAAAAATATTCTCCACTACAATTAAAATGTAGATGACAAATGACCCATCGACATAGTCGTTATTACTTGTTAATGGAATGCGTAAGTACCTACGAACCTTGGGCGTGAAGACGGAAATATTCCTGTATGTTACTGCATACTGCAGTTGGGGCAACTTCGAGCAGTCACTGCTAATTCTTGACAAGAATATAAGCTGCTAATTTCTGTTACAAATAAGTATTACAAATAGTTGCAGTCAAATCACAAGTCAGTTAGGTTACTAACTACCTACTCAACTGATAACATTACATACATATAAATATCGTTTATTACTGCAGTGTTTTGGTAATTTGACATTTTGTTGCAGTACAGCGACTACTTGAAGTTATTTAACTATGTTAAGTTTAGATGTACACTGAGAAACAAATATGCACTTTTTGCAATAATAAAGAACAACTAATGCTACACTAGGTGTATTTGCAACTTCAGTCCTCAGTGTATCCATAACATCGATAACTATATTAAACGTAATAAATATAGACATAAAACAACAAACAGCTGTTTGGTCATCCACATAATGTTATAATAAGTATAAAATAAATCTTCTACAAATAAAAATCTCTAATAAATTTCATCTAATAGGTGAACTTAAATTACAATATATACAAACTGGATCAAGTACAATTGTACACTGTTATTTACAAGAATATGATTCAAATTCGCATGACAAAATATGACAAAGAAATCAAGAGAAATCACCTGCAATGTACTCTGAGAAGAACATTGGAAGCAAGAAACAGATTGATTGCAATTTGCCGTGAGAACCTAAATAGATCAATTATATTATTATACACATAAATTTATAATCTAATAAAGATTTCTATTTTACTTTTAACTACATGCATTATTATTGCCAGATCGCTAAACCTCTAAAAAATATCAAAGAATAGTATATTATCAACATGGCTGTCGCCCATGGAGATCGAGGAGGTATTTCTCGTCAGAAATTGAAAAGTCAAAAAAAATAAACACTTGTTATGGTAGGGTGGGCAAACATTTTACTTAAACCATAATAGTATTACCGATAATACTCTCTCTTCCGTTGTCTAAGAGTTCAGAATAGCCTGACTCGTCGCTGCAGGCACTATCATTGTCCCCGGTGCCTTTGAACACCTCAGTCTCGGTACTCGAGTTCAGACTATCCACATCAGTCAAGTTGTCAATGAGGGATGCGAATTTTCCTTCGAAGTTTGTAAGAATATTCGAGTCTGCTCGCAGAGGCGGATAAGTGGACCGCCGTCTGAACGTGTTTTTTTCACCAATTGGAACGTGGTTTACTTCATTATTACCAGCTGCGTCAGTTTCATTCATTATATGAATGGCGTTGTAGCTCCCAGAATGAATTTCGTTATGTTCGAAATTCTGTTCTACATATGTGTTCGTATCAGCTGCGTGTTCTTTTTGGTCCTCTTGGGGAAACGATGGTAGTGATGAGGGCTCAGTGTCGGTGACCGTGCTGGCGGTTTCGCAACCCGAAGAAACAGATCCATCGTCGCTATCCGTGACGAGGTAGTTACCTTGCATCAGAGCCTTGTCGCCGTCCGCCGCCACGTTGTCACTCAATTCGTTCGATTCGGCGATAGCTTCTAATAGTTTCGTTTCTTTCTCGCCGTCACTATGACTAGTATCATCGATACATGCGTTCTTTTGGCTCTCTTTAACGAGCAGATCCAATAAGTCGTCGGAGACAATGATCTTATCGCTACCGGAATCCGATAACGTTCGGTTGATGGATTCTGGACATGACGTTTTCCTCGGTGATTTAGTTTCTGGTCGTCGCCTGTCGAGCGTTGAAGACGCGTAGAAGTTGTTAATCGTTGTTCGTGACCAGTCGCAGTCTTGATTTGCGTTCATCTCTGCTTCCTCCTCGTCTTCTTCGGAACAAAGTTCCTCGATGGCTCCGAGTTTTGGAGCTGACTTGGATCGCTCTAGCGGTGGCCTGTAGTTCATTGCTCCTACACTAAGGAGTATTTTTCGGCGAGGCATGCTCGGGTTATCGTAAACGCTATTAGCGAGACTAAGCCTCGCGTTTTGTTTTGAGATTCTGTCCTTTTTGAACTCTACTAGAGCCTGCTTCAATTTGACTTGTAGTTCTTCTGTAATCTTCTTTGATATAGATTCTTTGGTGCATAGAACGGCGTGGCAGCGGAGTTCATGTTTAAGCTTCTTGCCTTCGTGTCGATAGACCCAGCAGAAGAGTTTGGGGTAATGCGGTGGGCTGGCGCAGTACGTAATACGGTGGGACCAGTACTCGGTCAGGCCGTGCTCTTTGGTGAAGCCCTTCAGGCCGGAGTTGGTGACCGACAGCTTCATAACGACGTCCGGCTTGGCCGACTGCTGATAGTTGCGCCAGAGAGTCGCTAGGGGTTTCTCAACACAGCTTTCTCCTGGAACAAAGATAAGAAAAGATTATGCTATATACTATTAAACAATTTTAGTGGCGCTAGACATTTCTCGGCATAAGGAAATATTTTTAAAAGTTTGTGTAAGCGGAATCATTTGGAATAGATCACCAAGGGATAGTTACTTATCGAATTTAGATTTAAAGAAAAAAACAATGTTTACATCTACAAAGTAGTTAAGTTTGAAGAAATTTTTAAAAGAAAACATTTAGGTGTAAGCCTTCTTCCGCCTAATATTGGAGATGTTTCAGCAGAGTTTTGAGATTAACTTCATTAACAAAAACCTTAGTAGCTGTTATATAATGCCGTGTTGAATAGCTCTGTCCAACTGCCCTAACGACACTTAATCTGTGATTATAATTATCCGTAGAGATCGACGTCACTCCGAGGTGAACAAGTGAGCGGGTCACAGAGCTGATAAATCGTATTAGCTCGACTTGGTCGAGGCTCGGTAGCGTGACATTGCATTGATAGTTGCTGGTGACCTAGTACATGGAGTTACCGTGACCCTTAAACATCATTTAAAGAAATAAGATATAACTTTTGTTTTTTAATGATAATAAAATGACATATATTGAATACCCGTAGTAGTGTGATATAATATTTGGAACATTTTTAGTTTATGTTCTGAATGGGGACAAAAGAAGAGTAAGTATGTACAACTTTTAAATTACCTACTTCCTTAACATTACTATCTCGCTCATCCAGTTGTGTATGATGCGAATACTGATCACGAGGTCCTAGTTTTATAACTCAGGTTGGATAAAATTTTCCATCGCAAAATTGCTAATAACAGTCCGGAGTCTAGAATTGTATTCGGTTAATAACATTAGGATTACCTTCTATAACATTGGGAATTACTATCTTAGGCGGAATGTGGATGTACACCTTTTTACACGGGAAAAATCCTGCGGAAAATAGGACTTCCGCGTGCTTCGGGGGAAGGAAGGAAAGAATACGTTACGGTATCCTCGTGGTAACACCTCTGCCATCCTCACTAGGAGAAAATAGTCGTGACGGTAAATATAATAAACAGTGAATTACACGTTTCATCAAGTGTCAGATATCCTAATTGATTATGCCAATGCCACCATCACCGGAGCCCCTCGAAGACAAAGTTCAGTATATTGCGAATAAAAACCACCGCTCCTTAAAAGTTAGGGATCTCGAAAGTTCTGCCGCTCCTCATTATACCGCGTCACGTCTTTCGTCATTAGCGGCTCGAATATTTAACACTTCAAGTTATACTTTACACCTACTAAGTATATATCAGGACGTCCCCTGCAGGACATGTGCCTCGCCAAAAAGATATGATTTTAAACTTTCTGGTGTATTAAAGTGTCAGTTGAGTAGTGGTTATTAATTAGTATGAATTAGCCTATACTGTCCCAGGACTTGGCGAAGGCTTTCACAACTCGAGGTCGAACAGGACACGCTGTATTCTGCCACGCGAAACTAGTGCGGATTGATGGATATAGGTTTGTGGCCACCTGGTGTTGGAAGTTAACAAGCTGTAACGACTACCACAACAAGTGGTAACTAGGACCATCGGCCTAAAGTGTCTTCAGAAGCACGAAGACGCTGGGAAATGTGAACGTAAAACTCATCTAAAACTGACCGAGTCGAGAGCTCATTAACTTTAGTGACCGTTACAAACACTGCGTGTACTACAGTGTAACGAGTGTCTCATTTACTATAATTCAATTAGTATCAGTGTAATAATTTCAGTTTAATTGATTTTGAATCATTTTACTTTATCGCCGGCTTCATTTAATACGTTGTGCAGTGTGTGAGAAGGACAAAAAATACAATTATTGATATTCGTTAGATGTAAGGTTATTGTTTTACGTCTTCAAAGATAAAGGTCGTAGGAGTTTATTATTAAAACAAAAAGACAATTTCAAATAATTTATTTTATATTATAGAATGTTAATTTTATATATTTTTTGATTTTTTTTTTTGTGATCTATCACTGGATCTAATCGTGGCTTTATTGAGAAAATCCGGCGAGGAATTTAGCGCGTTTTTATTTCATTCACTCTATACTTAAAAAGAGAGTATGATGAAACAGATATAAAAAGCGAAAGTGGAAGGATGTAGGTACCGAAAAAGACCTATACTATCTTACCATGATCAAATAGACCGTGTCGTATCTTAAGGGTAGTAAGTCAAGAATCTCCGTAACCGGCGAGCGTGTATGAGACGAACTATGAGAGTGGTAGAAGCCAGAAAGGTCTGTAAGAAAAAACCTGTTCGAACTCTGTACTCCCTGGCTATCCCCCAAGGGGTTCGACGTGATGATATTGATAGAGAGATCTCTATTTTTTTTTCATATCGTGTGTATATAGGTAAAATGTTAAGGTCATCCATGATACAAAGCAAAATATCTTAGAACAACAAATTGTGTTGATAATTCCGTTCGACGGACGAGCGCTAACGTCGGCCGCAATTAACGCGTCGCGTAAATTAAGGCTTAATTGTTACGACGGTGCTAAGAACGGTACAAAGCCTGTGGGGACCCACGCCCAGATATATACAGTTAGAAGAACATTGTTGTTTAGTTGATCACTATTTTATTAAGATTCTCGCAGAGATGAAGTCCTAAATGGTAAGCGTTTTGTTTCTGAGGACACGAAAAATGTACGCAAGCGAGATGCTAGAGTAAGCGCGCTGTCACGTTCTCATTAATTTAGTTTATTTGTAGTCTGATAGGGATAGCATATTAACTCGCTAGCGGCACGCTGACTTCTTCTGTCTATCTTTTCTTAACTTGCTTCTGCCTTTTGACTAACAGCGTAAATCATTCACACAAACACACACCATATTGATAGCGCATTGTTCTGACCACGTGACCACGCCAATGCAAAATATCATTCACGCATATTTTTTCGTTTTTTATTAGTCTTAATGACTGTAAAAGGTCTACTTGGCTACAAGCCCTGTTACGCCCTGTACTGTAAAAAGTCCACTTGGCTACAAGCCCTGTTACGTTAAGTTGTGTTCGGCATACTTAGTCTGTTAAAGCTGACTTATTTGGGCGTTCCCGTGCTTCAAGTACCTTCGGACTTTAAGACGACTAAGAACTTAGTTGTCACTTTACATGATAGTCGTTAAGTGAGGTTGGAAGTCGCCTATAAAGTTTTCAATACGTTATTAACTCAAACTAAAATCGTATATTTTGCATATAAACCTTGCGAGCGTAGTTACAAATTGTCATTTTTTTTAACTTATTAATCTACCACCGGATCGCAATGCGGCCTCCACTGAGAATATCCGACAAGAAACTCAGCGGGCTTTTCTTGTTTGTCTAATACTCCATTCACTTTTTTCTTAATTTTCTGTATAGATACTAAATCTATCTATCTATATCATCACGCCAGCTCCCTCGCGGGGTAGGCAGAGAGTACAGAGTTCCAACAGGTTCATTCCTTACATACCTCTCTGGCTTCCTCCACTCTCATAGTTCGTCTCATACACACTCGCCGGTTACGGAGACTCTTGACTTGCCCTTCAGCTAAGACACGGTCTATTTGGTCATGGTAAGATAGTCTAGGTCTTCCCCGGCACCTACATCCTTCCACTTTCGCATTGTATATCTGTTTTGTCATTCTTTTTTCTGGCATCCTTTCTATATGCCCGAACCAACGGAGCATACCCTTTCTCATCTTTACACCGATACTATCTTTCTATAGATACATACATTGTTATATTATACAAAATCACCAGTGAGATGCCTTACGACTGAGATATGAGACTAATAATAATATATTTTTTAATGTATTTTATAATACAAAGCTATAGAATTCTTGGTGGACCAGTCTCCACAAGTAGCACCCATTCACGAGTATGACTACTTGAACAGCTATTACCTCCCTCCACCATATTAGAGGGAAGGAAGTGACCCGAACCAAATAGCCACTGCAAGCCTAGACTTTTTAGTGCGCATGACCACCATGAACATGCCACTTCGTCATAAACTTGCCTTCACCAATCTGCACCGAGTCCACGTGGTGGAGTATAACATCTCTTTCATCATGATTTGCGAGAGAAGATCTTTTCTCTCGTAGGCGGACAGTACAAGACTATTTATTGTTATATATGGGTGAAGAACGTAGAAATCAGCACCTCTTCTTCAACCTTTTTTACATTTTGTGTGATTAATCATTTTATGAAATCACGAAATGATGAGCGTGTATGAGACGAACTATGAGAGTGGAACCCAGAGAGGTCTGTAAGAAAAGAATCTGTTGAAACTCTGTACTCTCTGTCTACTCCGCAAGAGATCTGGCGTGATTTTAAAGATAGATAGAGATAGACGATGAAGAAAAGCATTTGTAGTCCCAGCAAACACGCGGAATCCCGACAGCTAAAGGTGTAATTGACGGTCAGATGATGCTTACACTTATATAACGACATGCGTAATACACATTGTAATGTATATGTATATCCCTTGTTAGTCTTTCGTGTGTACGCTAAAAATTCATAATCAACAGTCACGACCAGGCGATATAACGTAATTATCTCGGCCCTCGTTATTTGCCCGTTCTATTAAATTCATTAAATTGTACACGCACGGAAATTAACACGTTTTGTCGGAAATCTTGTTATTTATTTGCAGATAGTCATCATCTGGAGTGTTTTCCTGGACGCTGATTTTTGGAAAAATAGAATTTCTGTGGTTATATACTATTTTTTCATGGTGTCAGACAGTTTAGTCCTGGTATTTAAGAGCTTAAGTAGTCGCGGGTTCCATCCCCACACATTGTTTCGGTCTCTGTGTTAATGTATATGAATTTCATGTTTGTAAACGCATTCACGGCACAGGAATTATTGCAAGTGTGGCGCTACATGTAAATAAATCTAAATAGACGGCTTCGTCTGGATATTAGATAGTGTAAACCGTTTAGCTCACAAGATAGAATAATCTTAGGCTCGATACCCGGATGGGACATATTTTTCTTGGACTTCACTTTCAACCCAATTTATCTGTTTTTCTAAATCTTTTGAAGCTGAGTCATAGTCATTCAACTTACTTGCCTCTCATTACTTTTTGCCATATATAATTTACAAATTAATCAAACTATACTTGCCCGTGATGGCGTTAAATCCCATAGTTACGATCGAGTTTATCGACTGGTCACGATTACGGGTTGTTTACTCGCGTTATGGCGACCGGCGCCTGATCCCTTATTCGCCATGATCAATTAAATACGTAACGCGGCACGTTACGATACCTTCATAAAATTATCGTTTGATGGTACCGCAGGGGCATACTGAATTCCATTACACGATCATTTCACGAAGTTATAGTAACGCGCCACGTTTGATAATAGTGAATAAGGGACCGCCATTGCGCTATTAATGTATGGTTTAATGTTTGTCTGGTGTTGACTCACTCGTTCCTCTTAATCCTCTATTAGTATAGAGCAAAAAAATATGATTGTATGTTCGAGGGATAAGTCAAACCTAACGTGGTACGCAACCTCTAAATTTTTTTCTAATTCCCCACACTAGGAATAATTTCTTGATTATGGGTGCGTTTACAAACATTGAATTCACTTGAACAGAGATTTGAGACTAATGCAGTTTCCCTTTCGATAGAAAATCTGTGATAACACTTATCCCGACTAGAATTCGAACCCAGAATCATGTATCAAGTCAAAAAAAAATTTGAGTCCTACATATTTAAATTGTTGCATTCTTAGAGAATCACATTTTTAGCAGTACTCAACTAAGCTGTACCTAATTACGTATTTTTCTATCGTTAATTTTTTAAAAAGGTTCTAGGAATTTCGTCTCTTAAATATAGCGTGATTTTCCACGATACCGCATGAAATATGAGACTGTGAAAAACACTGAACAACTAATTAATAATTTCGTATTGTTTTCTCGAGCCGCCGAACTTGTATTGAATTTCAAATTATAGTTTCCTTTGGTATTCGGCGGTTGGTATTCCGAGCCGTTTCCGATATCCGTACTGAATCATATTTATTACCACATTTTGTATGTGCATGAAATTACATGATTTTGCCTACATCCAATGATAATATTACGTAAAAATCTACTATCATATGACTCCGGATACCTTGCATACTAGGTGGAGAATACAAGTTCTAGCAGGCTATTTACTGACTTCTCTGGCTTCCGCCACTCTTATAATTTATCTGCCACACGCTTGTTAACTATGGAGACTTACCTATCAGATAAGACATAGTCCCTATGGTCATTGTGAGATAGTCTGTGTTCTCCGGTCAGGAGAGTGGGAGTTCAAAGTCTCTCCCCGATGGCGGGCTCTTTGAAGTGCTGTATAGAAAGGAACCGGTGTGTTCCGAAGTGCCGACTACCGTAGGGTTTTAGTCAGTAGGGATCCAACATGCTCCGCCAGGCTCCCTCGAGGCTGGCGTAAGTCCTATGCAGGACCACCAAGTTATCCACGTAAAAAGCCTACCCCGCTACCTACTCCCATTCTCAAACATATCAAATTTGTATTTTTTTTATTGTATAATTTTTTCTCCGCCGTATAACGTTTATATGTGTTTGTTTGGCCTATAAAAAACAAAAATTTTGGATTTTGACTTTGCCCTGTGATTTATAAAAAAATCGTGATCCTTAACACGAGATTTCCATAAAACTAAGAAACACCAATCAAATGAGTGAGAAACATCTTTTAGGAGACAGTTTGCTCAATATTTTAGTTATAATTCTATCATTAACCAAAGTTTTTTGGTAAATGTACAGTAATAGCAGTTAAGTTTATTTTTTACATAAAGTGATAGCACATACGCGAACTACATCCGTTTAGCAGCTGTAATTATTTGCTTAAGCAGAACATACGCGTCGGTCGTTACTAAAATTCACGACATTCGAAGTTAGACTTGATCAAACAATCTATTTTACACACTTCTGGTATCTAACTAGCTATTGCCCGCGGCATCCATCTCCTGGTATTTAGTACTATTAATTTTTAATCGTAAATTCGTAGTTTCCCTATTTAGTTTAAACTTAAGTAATATAAAGTCTAATAGGAGATCCTATTAGGTTTTTTATTCGAAAGTTTCACGGTGACTTGGTCAGATGATTAACAGGAATAATTCCTAAAGTGGGCTTTGTCGATAAATGTCCAATTCGCGAAATTCATTCAAGCATTCTAAAAATCCCTAATTCGCCAAATGCTCGGGCTATGCTTAAATAGAAAATCCATTCGGTGGTGTTTACGTGAATTCACTGTATAATTCAAGAGGAATCAGGTTAGAACAGCGTATCTTCTTGACCACGTACGCAATTTTATGAGTTCGATGTTACCAAATGTGAATTTCTTTCAGAATATGGTAGAATACGTAACATATGATGATAAAAAAGCAATGTTGTTCTGATTTACTTCTATCAAAAATAATATTTCCAAAACTTTATTTTTACTTAAAATTTTCAACGTGACTTTACGTTTTGGTATGTAAACAAATTAACTTTAGTGGATCTAATTTAGATAATTTGAAGCGTAAATAGGAAGTATAGAACTGAAATATTCAAGTTGTCTGCAACGGTATGATATCGTTGTTAACGTCACAACGTCAGTTTCCTGCAGGGTCGCAGTTTTAGCAATTGTAATAATTGGTGAATCTTGCAAATTTAGCCCTATAAGTATACCTACAAATATGAACCTTTCGTGCAAAACAAGGTTACGTTCATTATCATAAGTCTGATTTGTCTAAGTGGCAAGTAGAGTTTCCACTTCCTCAACACATACAGGACACTTATTTGCCAAAACCAATCAAACGCGTCACGTTATGATAACTTCGCGAAATGATCGCTTAATGGTACTCCAGTGGTACAGAATGTAATTTGGATTAGTCTTAGTGAATAAGCGGCTGAATATAAGCGGCGGAATGTTTGCCGTCAAAATGCTAAAAAGAATACATGCTAACCTTGGTTACCTCTTCAACAAAAATATTTTAAGCTTACTTTGATAACTATAAACTGTGTATATAATATCCACATCTCGTTCTTACAGATAAGTAAGATTATAACAGCTTTATTAAAGATATACTCTCTAACTGTACAAGTTATTGTCATGTGTTATTCTTTTCATTTGTAATAATTTCTAAATTGAATCATAAGTGTAACAAGTAAAGTTAACTAGGCATTGAAACCGAGTGATACGCCTGTAGCAATCGCGCACATGCTATTAACCGACAAATTCAGATTACAAAACTAACGAGAGTTGCGTCAGTAAAACTCGCAATAAACGCACGACGATATCCTTAATAGGAATACTAAACATTCCACTAAATCTTGAAGCTGACAACATTTACATCACTATTTGATGTTATAATCACTGTGTCACATCATTTTACAATCACACTGATTTGTATTTACGCTAAAATTCATTCGTAAAATGCTTGACTTCTTTTTCAATTAGATACTTTTACCCACTAAAATATACAAACTAATTAATCGTATCAAAATTGTAAACACAGCTTATAGCAGTTTCAGGTTTTAATATGTTCCTTATATTAAAGAAAAACTTACAATCAGTCCCACCATAGCTAGATTAAGATTAGATTTCTGTTTGATGTTCTGTATAGGTAAAGTAACCTTATTTATTTATTATTTTTCGTATGCGCCCTTTCCCGACACAGCTCTATATATTTTTCTCATAAATCGCCTATCACTTGTGTTTTTCTAGGTTCTTATAATGTCAACATACCTCTTTCAATCTTAGTCACCACTATGTCGATTTGTTATCACACTATTCCTCATTCGGTCAGTAATGGTGATTTCACATAATAGTTAGCTTTCTATTTAACGCTACTTACATTCAAATTTCAAATCATATACAGGGCCTCAATATTTTTAGGTAATAACACGCTTTACAACGGTAATTTTTCGAATTCTTGACAGCGACAACTTTCGCCTACCTACTTACCTACATTATTACATAATGCTGTCAGCCGCCTGTCTATAGTAAAAATATTAATCGAATATAAGGTATAATATGAGCATGGAAATATTATACGGTTTGCAACGAATGTCTTTGAAAAGGTGTAATCTGTAGATTAAATTCTAAGATTTATGCGAATAAAACACATGCAGTAAAACTGGTTCTTTGGATTTTACCTGTTTGGTTTACTGCTGCATGTCGTTTCGAGTGTTCTTAAAATGCGAAACATTAGTTTCGAGATCACAGGTTTTTAGTTATGTAATAAAAACTAAATATAAACTTCACAATAGATTTGGTTGTAAAGGCAGTCTCTGCTACAAAATTAAGGCTTAACTCGCTTGTTATGCTTTTTTAAATTTAAAGCATTTTAAAAATTACTTTTGGTACTTTTTTATCGTATAGAAATCAGTTAACCTGATATCAGTTTTCTTCAAGTCATCTAAACGTCTCTATCATAGAGTTACAAACACACTACCTATATTAACATCTTCCGAGACAGAGTCAAAAATCCCTTCAGATCTTCACAATATCTATCATTGTTTAAAGTTGGAGCCCCTTATCATATCAGTGACCCAGAAAAGTGATATTGCATCCAACATTGCTTAACTTTGTCGATCGTTACCGTTTGCCTGTTGCAACGGGGTGTCATGTCTAACCGTACATGTATAGTTAGTTAGTTTTCATAAAAAATTAAATAGAAATAAGTTAGTAATCATGAGTCCCCCCCCCCCCCCCCAGTGCCTTGCAAAATTGGATTTCATCGTTATTTAATTAGTAGAGAGTTATATGCTATGGACACTATACAATTAATGCATGGTTGTAATACTGTCAGCGAGGTTTTAATTACCTTCCGTAGAAATATACACTAATGGGTAAATGGGAAACTGATCTAAAAGTTTTGGTTACTTATGATTCTTCTAACGAGCTATTGCTGGAAATTAGAAATAGAACAGCACTTGTTTGAAAACCAAATAACTGTTTGTCAGCACGATTTCAAATACCCTACAAAAAAGTGGACGAGCATGACAATAGCTTGTTGTAAAATAGTTTGACTACTTTTAAGTAATATCAAGGTTGAATTATTCCCTTTTGATCATCATTGCTAATTATAATACCACGGTCTATTAACTGCGGTATTATAATTAGAAATTATATATTAAACCGTGTATATTTTATATATATATTAAACCGTGGTTATATGCATCTGGTATGCATTCCAGATGCAACGTTAAAATCGGTCTGGCTTATCTAACAAGTTAGTCAATTCCGTTATAACATTGCATTTATCATCATCATCAATCAATCATTAAACATCAAATGGGCTGGATGAAAAATTACACTAAATCGCAACATTACATTAAATCACACACAAAAAAGAAATTTGTAAAAAAGGAGATTCTCAGTACCTAGTCTAATTTATCATAAAAATTCAAATATGTCGCATTCAAACTGACGCTGACCAGTATTTACATTCGCATTAGGCAAGCCATGTATTACGTCAGAGTGTATTGGCCGCAATCCGTCGCGTTGTGTAACTGCGCCGGTAACATGTGGCCATTACCTTAGCTGAACTAAAGATAAGTGGGGATCTTGTGTTGTATTTACATTTAACTGGAAATTACGCACTTCGAATGTATAATCCTTATACGTGACCTTAAATCTTGATTGACGCTACACCAAAACTATAGCAGTAAAACGATGTACATTGACCTTTTCTGACTTTCAATGTCGGGAGTAATAAGATCTTGTTTTGGGTGCTTGTTATATTTATGAGGAACCATGATGCAAATTTTTAAGTTTCTAGTTGCAAAAGTTCTATTTGTACCTGAAAAATCGTCCAGTTTGGTCTCATTAGTAATCTACTTTTTGACTTTAATAATTTTTAAATTACTTACTTCGGTATGAACTGTAATTAAAAATATATCTACGAAACATTCATACAAATTATTCTTATAACCACATTTTTGTATATTAAAATACTAAAAAAATTTAATTTTCATTAGCACGTGCATGCTTTTGATACTGTTATATAAGATTTATATTTTTGGTTATAACCCAGAATTTTATTGTAACCACATTTATTGAATATTAAAAATGGGACAGACCAGCGCTTTTGCTGGTTTCATAAACTCGGTCTAGAAGCATCTACAATACTTCCATGAGGAAGAGTTGTCATGGAAGCATCTGAAAAGCTCTCTTAGATGAGGCAACATACTGAAGTATATTTGTAGTTATGGATCAGTAAAATCTATATCATAGTTTAAGGTTTTCGTTCGCATAGAAGAATTTTCGTTTAATCCCAAAGCGTCTGTAGCGAAGACTGGAATATAAAGGACGTTTACCGCACAGATATTACCAGCGGTAGCTTCCAAAGGCACGGCAGAGCGGCTATGCTATCAAACAGAACTTGTTGAAGCCCCAGAAATCCGGTATTTCTAAATTAAACTTGTTGAAGCAAGTGAAGATAAATTTAACAACCTGGTTTTATTGAATAAATTGATTAAAAGAGGCAACAATATAAATTATGTTGGTTAATCGTAAGGTTATATGTTGTTTTATATTTTGACGATAACCTTGCAGTCCTTTGAAAAACTGGATTCGGGCACTCGTTTACCTTAAATTAAAATATTAATAACAGCTGGTATATTTCAAGTTAAACTGACTATAGTATAATGTATATAAGTTATTTGATAAGTAAATGATTATTAATATTTTGGTGATTAAATTTAAAATATTATGAACAATTTTTATTTTATAAAACCCCGAGTCAACTCGTGTTTTTGTGTTGCGTCTACGCATTTCTGTATGGGATTCGATTAACCAATGAAGCATGATTATATAAACATAACTAGGACTCCAGTATTTACGAGATCATTAAACGGATGGGCTTTAAGACATTTCAGTGAACCATGCAACCGGTTCCTGCCCTATCGTTGTTAGATATATCGTTGATATTTTTAATTTCTACAATTTATACATATGTAAAACCGCAAAGAAGTAAGTATTTTCACTTTTATGTCACCGGTATGGTTACAAATAAGTACAGGATCGAATTTTTACCTATCGAACCAAATTTATGCATCAGCTTGTACGCTTAATGTGAGTAAAAATATTACAGCTATAATCTGACCAAGGATTTTAATTACCATGTCGTTTATTTAATAGTGTTAAAGCTGCTATGAATATTAATGCTTGGGTCAGGTAAATAATACTTACATACTCCGATTTAGACTTGAAACTTTACAAAAATGTATATTGAACTTTTGGGTTGTGCTTGTATTTCAAATACTAGTTTTGAAATACAAATAAGCATCTGCGGTTCAGAATTCTGGTAATACAATTATGTTAAGCGACCTAAATGTTGAACGTAAAATACGAATAAAAGATCTGAAATCTTATAGGAAACAACAAAAAACATTTATTTATTTTTTGTTTTAAGCTTATTACATAATGCTTTAAGCTTAATAAGACATAAACAAATACATTAATAGCCTTACAAGATGAAAAATTACATGTCAACATAATAAATGTATACTATGTTACAGGTAAGTGAACTTGTCAAGTGCGCGGACGCAGCTTTCACTATCACGAAGCGCCCGCGCCACACTCATCTTATTCCGCTTTTGACGGTTCAACGAACCTGCTCTAGGTAAGTTTTTATGATCTAATACTAGTTTAATCAAAGCGATATACTGCATAAGGTAAACTAAGCTTAAATAGTTTTTATGATTTTCTTCTCATCGAGGTGATAATATTTTGGCCCAAAAAGTGGCCACGCCGATGGTATCGTCGCTGACCTTATTAAGGTGGTTCTGTATACAAGTACAGTAGTATTTGGACAAATTAAATTTTCCGAGGGCCCCATATTTAGATATCAATAAGGCTATTGCGAGTTTTTAGTGCAGCAAAGGTGTAACATACCCTGTATTCCCCACAACGGGCTAAGAATCTTTAAAAAATTTGACATAGCGACAACATACTAATGAAAAAGATGAAACAAGTATAGGCACGGACACTGGATTAGACATGATTTATATAAATTTCATGCAAATTGTAATATAATTTTCTCAGCTTTAGCTACAACATCAATAACTTGTTTCGTATGCCAATTTACGCTACAGTAATTAAATCGCTGTCCAAAAACTTGAATATAAGAACGCCATCAATTATAAACTACTCTACCTAACATAACAGCATGCATATGGGTGGATATATGATAGTACTTTTTGTTTACCTATCATTTTTGTATTTAATGTAACACTAGCTAATGTTTAATTAATAAATGCATTGATTTATTGTAATACTATTAAATCACTATATTCCGTCCTAATGCTGGACAAATGTCTTTTCTTACAAATTGAGAACAAATTATACTCCACTACGCGGACTGACTGTAATGCAATGGTGGCAATCTTGTGGACATACCAGTTGAAATGTTTCAAGTTGCCCATTGAGCTTCCAAATTAGCTTACCAGCTACCATATAAAGGGCTAAACAAGATCTTTTATTTCTCAAAATCTGTTGCGTGATAGCCCGAAATAACATTTTTTGTAAGATTTGTTTATCATCATAAATCTATATTAAAGACACCTAAAATACCACCTAATAATACGGTTAGAGGTAGTTATTAATTGTTATTGATCTTATTGCTAATAAACAAATGTTTTTAAAAACATATTCAATCCATTGTACGACGGGAAAATTTCTAATGGCAACAACATTGCGTCGAACTTTGCATTCATTATTGATACAGTTATACCAAAAATATAAGCATTAAATTATGAACATTAATCAATCGAATTGAGAATTATCATCACGCCCTTCCAGTTCCCTTGCTGGGCAGACAGAAAGTACAGAGTTCATACAGGTTCTTTTCTCACAGACCTCTCTGGCTTCCTCCACTGTCATAGTTCGTCTCATGCACTTAAGACTTTCGCATTGTATATCTGTTTTGTCATTCTTTCTTCTGACATTCTTTCTATATGCCCAAACTAACGGAGCATACCCTTTCTTATCTTTACACTATCTTTCATACCTAAACGTTTTCTTACTAGATTAGTTGTAGATAAAATAGAATATAGAAAATAACCTTAAAAATGCATGTTTGCTAGAGTTCTTTTAAAGACTGTATTTGATTTGCCTAATATACTTACTATGATTATATCGCCATATTCCACTAAATGATATCGTCAGTATTTACTATTAAAATGATCCCTTGAAAATGAATTAATCCATTCAATAGCTAGTGACTTAAATTGTCAAGCTGCTTGGTGGCTGCTTTATTCCATATTTTTGGAGCTTGATTTACTCGCTTTAATCTGTTGCTCAACTATTTGTGTATAGCTAATAATTATCACTGTTGAAGAATTAAGATTCAAGCTTTTCGATATCAATATACTTTGTAACAGCCGGTATGGAATTCAATAATTTTAAGTTTATTTTATTAGAATAATTATATCGCATATAATTCAACCAAATCATAACAAGTTACTATGTTTTGCAAAAATCATTCTCTTTCATTAAACTCAGCGCAGCTACATAAGAGCGAACTGTGTTTGTCATTGAAATGACTTTAGGCACCTGTTCGACAACACATTGTTAGCAACCGGTTTTTAGGCCACAAACACGCGGAATGATGTCTTTTGGAGGTCCGCAAAATTAAATTTAAGTAGGCGAATTTACATACACAAGATCATTAATACCCCTTGGCTTGGATTTAGCGCAGTGGTTAAGATCTTTAGCCGCTCCGCCCACTGTGTCTAATAGTCGCAGGTTCGATTCCCACACGGGACAACTCTTTGTGTGATCCACAAATATTTGTTCCGGTCTGGGTATTTGTGTATGTGAATCTTCATGTTTGTAAACGCACCCACGACACAGGATTAACCATAGTGTGTAGCTGCGTTTTAAAAAAAATAATATTAATATATGAAATGATATGTTGGAATATGCTCTTGTTCCGATTTTATTTGATCACTTTGTTAATCAGGACTGCTTCGTTCAAACTTACTTCAGGTTCATTACTTTTATTACTATGTATTAGTATATAGTACAACCTCAAGATGTACGTACAAAATAGTCTAAATATTTTTGTGCTATTTAATCAAATCTGGACACATTTGATCCGCCTGTAAAGAATTGAAGAAACAAGATAATAGGAATTTACAAGGGGTGTGGCCCCTTATAAATTCCAACTATGTATATACTTTGGACTTTACTATACTATATTATCGTCCGTCTAAATGTATAGTATATATACTATGTAATAATAAATTATCTTCCTAAGATTAATTTTATCAATCAGCCTATCGTAGTCCACTGCTGGACATAGGCCTCTCCTAACACGCGCCATTGCACACGGTCCCCCGCCTTCCGCATCCAGTCCGTCCCAACGACCTTCTTGAGGTCGTCGGTCCATCTAGCTGGGGGCCGTCCTACCTTACGCTTACCAAGTCGCGGTCTCCACTCTAGGACACGCTTGCTCCATCGGCCGTCGGTCCTTCTGCAGATGTGACCAGCCCATTGCCACTTTAGCTTACTGAGTCTGCGAGCTATGTCGGTAACTTTGGTTCTTTGTCGGATTACCTCGTTACGAATTTTATCCTTCAAAGAGACGCCGATCATAGCTCGCTCCATAGCCCGCTGTGCGACTTTGAGTTTGTGGACTAGTCCCACTGTGAGTGTCCACGTCTCGGCCCCGTAAGTTATAACAGGTAGAACGCATTGGTTAAAGACTTTAGTCTTCAGGCATTGCGGTATAGGCGAAGCGAAAACGTGACGTAGTTTGCCAAATGCTGCCCAACCCAATTGGATCCTGCGGTTGATTTCTTTCTCGAAGTTGTTCCTACCAAATTGGACAACTTGTCCAAGGTAGACATACTCCCGAACAACTTCGAGCATCGAACCATCGACGTAGATCGGTCCCGGCGTGACATGCTCATTAAACATGATCTTGGTTTTATCCAAGTTCATGCCGAGACCGACACCTCGAGAGGCTCCATTTAGGCTATGCAGCATTCCGCTCAACTGTTCCAGTGACTCTGCCACGATGACGATATCATCGGCAAACCGAAGGTGTGAGATGTATTCGCCATTGATGTTAATGCCCCGCCCAGTCCAGTCCAGCGTCTTGAAGACGTCTTCGAGTGCATTGGTGAAGAGCTTGGGGGATATTACATCCCCCTGTCTTACCCCTCGATGCAGCTCGATCGGGTTGGTCTTTTGGCCCTGGAGCTGGACGGTCATTGTGGCGGTATCATACAGACATCTCAACACCTCGATATAGCGCCAATCGATGCCACATCGCTGCAGAGCATCCAAAACCGCCCAGGTTTCGATGGAGTCGAAGGCTTTCTCGTAGTCCACGAAAGCCATACACAGCGGCTGATTGTACTCTTCGGTCTTCTGTACAATCTGCCGAACAGTATGGATGTGGTCTACGGTGCTGTAGCCTTTTCGAAACCCGGCTTGTTCCGGTGGCTGGAACTCGTCAAGTCTTCTGGCGAGGCGGTTTGTGAGTACTCTCGAGAACAACTTGTAGACGTGGCTCAGGAGTGAGATGGGTCTGTAGTTCTTCAGCAAGGTTTTGTCACCTTTTTTGAAGAACAGAACCACCGCACTCCCGCTCCACGCTTGAGGTGTTAAGCCCTGGTGGATGACGGAATTAAAGAGACTCGCTAGCTTTTTCAGGATTGGAGTCCCGCCTGCTTTTAGGAGCTCAGTGGTGATTCCGTCATCGCCTGGCGACTTGTTGTTTTTGAGCTGCTCGAGAGCCACTCTGACCTCGTCCTGGTTGACATCAGGGATGTCTTCCGTATTGTGGCGTGCTAGTGGGGCTCTGTGGTCGTCAGCGCTGGGTCTCGAGGGTTTAGCCATCCGTGATGCGTACAGGTCTTTGTAGAAACTCTCAATTTCCTCGAGTATCTCGAACTTGGAGGTCACGGTTTTGCCATCCGCTGTATTAAGTTTCGTCAGATGGGATCTACCTAGCTGGCGAGCGAAGACTTTGGTGCCTCTGTTCTGTTCAATCGCAGCCGCGATGGCGCGGGTGTTGGAACATCGGAGGTCACGTCGCACCCGCTTCCGGATCTTCCGGTTGAGGTTCCTCCCATCCGGCGAAGACGCCTGCGTGGATGACATTTCCCGTCTCTGCCTCATAAGTTCGAGAGTCTCGAGCGAGAGTTTAGACTCTCTGTTACCGCTTTTGCCGGGAAACACCCTTCGAGACACATCCTGTAGCGTTTTGACCACTGTGTCGGTTTTCTCGTCAACATTGCCTTCGGTTTCCAGCAGGTCGAAACGATTTTGAAGCTCCAGTTGGAACTTTTCGGACCCTAAAGCTATTTGAGGCGCAGTAGGTCTGAGAGTAGACCTCATCATGCGACGTCTTTCGGCCTTGAAGTCTATATTTAGAGCGCCTCGGACAAGTCGGTGATCGCTGCCGGTATTAAACCTGTTGATCACGGAGACGTCTCTAAATATAGACTTCCTGTCAGTCATGATGAAGTCTATCTCGTTCCTCGTCACAAGTGTCGGGGCTTCGCCATGTCCACTTTCTATGAGGCTTCTTCTTAAAGAACGAATTCATCAAGAAGAGCCCCTGCGACTCCAGAAAGTTGACCAGCATCTGCCCCCTGTGGTTTCGGCGCCCGACGCCGTGGGGTCCGATTATCGTTTCGCCGCGTTCTTGTACTCCCACTTTGGCATTGAAGTCCCCCATAACAACGTTGTAGTGAGCCTTGGTGGTGCCATGTAATGCCTTGGCTATGTCTTCATACATGGCTTCGGCTATGTCGTCGCAGTATGTCGAGGTCGGCGCATATACCTGTACCACCTTCAGGGTGTACCTGTTGGTGATTTTAATTATGAGGTACGCTACCCGTGTCGACACACTGCTGACTTCCACAACGTTGTTAGTGAGAGCTTTGTTGACCAGGAAACCGACACCGCCCTGAGAGGGCCGATCACCTTCCCGAAAGTAAAACAGGTGGCCTGACTCAAGGGTTATCGTGTCCTCGCCCTGTCTTCGGACTTCGGATAACCCCAATATGTGCCAGTTTATGCGACCTAGTTCTACCTCGAGTTCAGCGAGGTGTTGGTCCAGCCGTAGAGAGCGTCCATTGTACGTAGCCAGGGTCAGGTGTTTTTGGTAGCCTTGTGTCGTAGCCCGGAGATTCTTCGCACCCCCTGCCCCGCTGTTACCGCGACCGCTACCGTGGCAGCGGACAGCGGGACTACCGGGAACTGGGGGCCTTTGCGTTTGGTGTCTTAACATATTAAGAGGTTTTTGGCCTACTATACCACGCTGGCCAGACGGGTTGGTATAGGGTTTGTTTCAAATTTTCCTTTTCTGGTCGTTGATCGGATGACGTTACTACCTTTGGTGGACTCTTACCACCAGCCAAGCAAAAGTATGGCTACTGGGGCATTCTAAGTTTTTCTTTCGCTTCCAGCCCAGTAAGGAAGACTAATTTTAGTATTTATAGATTAATCTACGTATTCGTGCATTAAAAAAAACAAAGCCATTAACAAAAACTATTAACTGCTTTTGTCACGTCATTCGTATTTTTATCGGTTTGATTCGCATTATTAATTTAATGGTGTGTAGCATATTAAACAATTTGTGGAACTAGTTTTAGTTTTAAATTAAGACTAGCATAATTTTTATTAAAATTTTCTCAGTTCTAATCTGCCTTGGAAGAAAAATTAATTTATGCTAGTTCCTTGTCAAATTTAACAAATTTAACGAACAAAAAGTTCGATAACATCCCACGCAACAGAATTGTCTATTGCATAATATGTGAATCGCGTGAAATTTGTAACATTTATCTTGTATTGGGAACTTGCTCAACATAATACGTAATACTTCAATAGTGAAGATCAATCTCCGTAAGCCTAAGAAATTAATACAAAATGTGCCCTAATAATAAATTTAAGTACCTCCTGTTAAAGATACTTGAATATTTCTTGAACGGTCGATGACGTGGCGTGCTTTGTGCGATAATTTATTTGTTTCTTGTCTACAGACACCAATTCTCAATGGAATGTATCCAGTAATAAGGAAACTTCTAAAACTGCGTCTTCCGGAACTGTTCAGTATTCATTGCCCGTTGCGAACTCACTCGGACGCGCGCTGTAGGAAGCGAGCATGGAATGGAAGCCGCGTTTCGAGTAAAGGAAGTGTATCTCGTAGAGTCACCGAAGGTCATTTTCCTTCGAATTATCTGCCCATATCACGTTTGCGCATGAGACTGTGTGGAATTAGAAATTAATACGAGCTTCTTTATGTCCGAGGTCTTCGTAGATCGTGAAAAGTTTGTGAATACTAGAGTATGATGTTTACATGGAGGAGTTACGTTTATTTATGCTTAGGCCACATATGAGTGAATAAAGTTAAATTGAAAGACTAAAAAAACACATGCAGCTCCAAACAAACCACTTGTAAACACCTCCGTAATATTATATCTATGTATCTATCTATATCGGCACGCTAGATCCCTTGCAAGGTAGGCATAGAGTACAGAGTTCCAACAGGTGCTTTCCTTAAAACCTCTCTGGCTTCCTCCACTCTTAATAGTTCGTCTCATACACGCTCGGTGGTTACGCAGACTCTTGACTTGTTCTTTAGATAAGACACGGTCTATTTGATCATAGTAAGATAGGATATATTATATGCTAGTACAATTAATAATAATAATAATAATAATAATAACCAGCTACAGGAGCAGGTGAGGAGAGCTCTGGAGGATGCCTTTGCGGAGTATCGGTCTGCACCGATTTCCCTAAGACCATGCCTACCCCGTTTGCCCATGCATAGACGTAACATTTCGCTTGTGAGTGCCCTAGACAATGTTTTAAAGCCACACTGGGAGACCAGTGTGGACTTATGTGATACCCATTCTATTTTGTACTGTGGAGCGGTGGCGGTGTGTCGGGTGGCAGGTGTAAGATTTCCTAATCTACATCGAGCCACCCAACCCACAAATGCTAAACCACTCTGGCAGTGC
This sequence comes from Phalera bucephala, assembly GCA_905147815.2. Lineage (NCBI taxonomy): Eukaryota > Metazoa > Arthropoda > Insecta > Lepidoptera > Notodontidae > Phalera > Phalera bucephala. The sequence continues at coordinate 36,282,127 of LR990617.1, forward strand.
AGAATAGAGCGGCGTATAAATATGGCTAGGACACTCATAGCGAAATTGTTGTGCTTCCAGGCTGGAAACAACCGCCCGAGAGTTATGCGTTTCGTGACCCAAGCCTTTGCAGGCACACGAGTGGCTCCTGTGGACTATGTGACAGGAGTCGCGGAACGCATAGACTACTGGAAGCAAAAAGTTTATGCATGGGCGAAGAGGATTCGCAGGTATAAGGCGAGAGCAGACAGATACCACGTGAATCGCACCTTCCAGACGAATCAAAGGAGTGTATACCAGGCTTGGGAGCGCCCCCAAGAGAGAGTGACTGACGTGCACTTGCCAAATGCGGCCGTGATGGCCGAGTTTTGGCGTAAAATTTGGTCAGTGCCCGTCACTCACTCCGAGGGCGAATGGTTTGATGTTGTTGGACGATCCTGTGGGCCCATTCAGGAAATGGAGCCCGTAGTCATAAGCCGTGAAGATCTGGCCTGTGCGGTTCGTGCGGCGCCGAACTGGAAAAGTCCGGGGCCGGATGGACTGCACGCATTCTGGCTAAAGAGGCTCCAGGGCTCACATTCTCGTCTAGCGACTCAATTCCAAGAAGCTCTTCAATTGGGATCGCTTCCTAGTTTTATGACATCGGGTGTCACTCACTTGATTCACAAATCTGGCAGTACTTCGGAACCTAAAAATTATAGACCGATTACATGTCTACCTACGGTCTATAAACTCCTTACATCCATTCTGAGAATAAAAATCAATAATCACCTTAAGGCACAGCATATTCTATCGCCTACTCAGAATGGCTGTAAGGGGGGGTCCCAGGGTACAAAGGATTTGCTCCTCATTGGTATTGCCATTTGCCAACAGGTACGACGATCCAGAAAGAATGTCTCCATGGCCTGGATTGACTATAAGAAGGCCTATGATTCGGTGCCTCATACATGGCTGGGGAGGGTGCTAGAGCTGTACAGAGTACACCCGGCGCTATGCTCTTTCCTCGGTTCGTGTATGGGGCAGTGGACCACAATTCTTCGTCACCCAGGATGTGGTGGCCTTTCTGGTTCGTCGAACTTGATAAAGATAAGCAGGGGTATCTTTCAGGGCGACAGTTTGAGTCCGTTGTGGTTCTGCTTAGCTTTGAATCCATTAAGTGCTATACTTAAGGATTCAAAGCTAGGTTACCATTTGCGGAGGGAGAGTGAGCCTATATCTCATCTACTGTACATGGATGACCTCAAGTTGTACGCTTCGAAGAAAACAGACCTGATGGAGTTGCTCAAAATAACCGGCAATTTTAGCAACGACATCGGAATGGAGTTTGGAGTAGACAAGTGTGCGGTCATCCATGTACAAAGAGGGAGAGTTGAAGATTCTTTTAATCTACAGCTCTCTGAAGATATATCCCTCAGGTCTCTCTCTGAAATGGATTCCTACAAGTATCTTGGTATGTCACAAGCCTTAAGTATAGCGGAACAGGATATGAAACAATCATTGAGGGATCGGTTCTTTGCCCGCCTGATAAAAGTGTTAAAAAGCCTTCTATCAGGTGGAAATAGGGTCCGAGCTTTCAATGGTTGGGTCATGCCTGTTCTTACATACTCTTTTGGCATACTAAGGTGGACTCAGTCTGAACTGGATGCCCTGGATAGAAAGGTCCGTCGATTGCTGACAGCGTATCGTATGCATCACCCGCGGTCGTCTGTTATGAGGTTGTACATCCCGCGGAAGTGCGGTGGTCGTGGGTTTTTAAACGCTAAGACACTACACAACCGCGAGGTGTGCAATCTCAGACAGTACTTTTTGAGTGTATCCGTGGTGATGTATCGAGATGTTGCCGCAATCGATAGAGGCCTAACTCCGCTTTCCTTGGCAAACGGGAACTGGCGAAGGCCCCAGGTATTAAGTACTTCGGACCGCACAGCCATATGGAAGGGCAAGGAGCTACACGGACGGTTCTATCGGGCTCTTACAGGGCCTGATGTGGACCAGCTCGCTTCCGTGACCTGGCTACGCTTCAGCAACCTTTTTGGGGAAACTGAAGGCTTTGTCTTTGCAATTATGGACGAAGTTATCATGACGAACAACTACCGGAAGTACATCCTAAAGGACGGCACGGTTGACATTTGTCGGGCATGCCACCGTCCCGGTGAGTCTATTAGACATGTAGTTTACGGTTGTTCTCGTCTTGCTAACGGAGAGTACTTGCACAGACACAACCAAGTGGCTAGGATTATCCATCAGCAACTTGCTCTTAAATATGGCCTTGTGGACTCTGAAGTACCGTACTACCAGTACCAGCCTCTTCCAGTTCTCGAAAGTGGTCATATCACGCTCTACTGGGATCGATCTGTTATCACGGATAGGACTATTGTAGCCAATAAACCTGATATCGTGATAATAGATCGATCGATGCGTCGTGTAATGCTAGTTGATGTCACCATTCCGCATGATGAGAACCTTGTAAAGGCCGAAAAAGAAAAATTATCAAAATATTTGGACCTGGCCCATGAGGTTACCGCCATGTGGAATGTTGATTCAACTATCATTATTCCGATGGTCGTTTCAGTCAACGGCCTTATAGCGAAGAGCTTCGATAAACACCTTGAGAAGCTCTCGCTAGGCAGGTGGGTGAAGGGCCTGATACAGAAGGCAGTAATGTTGGACACGGCACGCATTGTGAGGAGGTTCCTCTCTTTGGAGCCCTGACCGCCGGTAGCATGGGTCGTAGACCTTGCTGTCGGTGGAGCACATTTTTTTATACAATATATATAAGAATATTTATATTTTATATTTTTATATATATTTTATAAGAAATTATACTGAATAAATATATACATAATAATAATAATAAATATACTGATTTATCTATAGAACTAGAAAAACAATGGAAAGTCCAAAATGTAAAAACAGTACCCATAGTTCTTTCATCGACAGGTGTCATACCTCATACTTTACATACCAGTCTTCAACTTCTTGGCCTACATAAATATACTTACTATCTCCTTCAAAAGGCAAATATTGAATACTTGTAGAATTGTTAGAAAGTTCCTAGCCATACCCGATCCATAAAAATACCCCTACTACCTACTATGAATTACATCATCGCAGCTCAACCCACCCTTTTTTTTGCTTGGCCAAAAGCCCGCAGAAAATGGTATTACCCCAATAACCTGGGACAAAGGCTTAAATAAAAAATAATAATAATAATAATAATAGCCTTTATTCAGATCAACTTAATCTATTAAAATTATTCTAAAACAAATATAAAACAAAACTTATTCTAGTATTTCCTGCTTTTTTATTCTGTGTAGATCTGTTTGCCAATCGGCAAAGGCCTCCTCCAACCTCTTCCACTCTGATCTTTCTTGAGCCACTCTGTTCCACATAGCTCCTACCACTTCTCTGATATCGTCATCCCACCTTTTCTGTGGTCGACCTATTTTCCTTTTACCTTCCCTGGGATACCACCTTGTCACCTTTTTACTCCATTTGTCATGACCTCTTGTTGTGTGCCCTGCCCATTTCCACTTGAGTCTTTTAATTTTCTGTACTACATCTAAAGTTCTTGTTTTATCCCTGATTACACGATTTTTCAGTCTGTCTGATCTTTTGACATTCAGCATGCTCCTCTTCATAGCGTATTGGCAAGTTGCTAGTCTGTTTGTCATTTCCTGAGTTAAAGTCCATGACTGACAGCCATAAATAAGGACTGGCAGTATGCAGGTGTTAAATAGTTTGCTTTTTATGTTTATATGAAGTTGTTTGTCTTTCATAGCCTCTCTCAAGCTCCAGTATCTTCTCCAGCTGTTCGTAATTCTTCGCTTTACTTCCTTGCGCATAGGATCTTTTTGGGTTATAACTTGTCCCAGATAGACGTATTCATCGGTGTAGTTGATTTCAGTGTTTTTTATCAGTATCGTGGTTTTCTTTCCATTTGTCATCACTCTAGTCTTTTCTGGGTTAAGTTTTAATCCTACTCTATCACTTTCTATCGCTAGGTCTTCTATCATTTTATTGATGGTTTCAGGTGTTTTGGCGAATAGCACTATGTCATCAGCAAATCTTAGATGCGTCAGTGATGTGCCGTCTTTATTGATTCCGAAATTTTCCCAATGGAGTTGTCTGAAAATTGATTCCAGTATAGCCGAGAATAATTTTGGAGACAGGGGGTCTCCTTGTCTGACGCCTTTTCCTACTTTCAATGGCTGACTTTTCTTTTCTAACTGTATTCTGGCTGAACTATTGCTGTATACGTTTTTTATTAATCTAATGTATTTAAGTTCAATCCCTTGTTCCACTAATGCTTCCCATATGGTTTTATGTAAAAGAGAGTCAAATACTTTCCTGTAGTCGATAAAAGCAATGTAGTATATAAGCTGGTATTCGTTGTATTTCTCTACAACTTGACGAACTACATGGATGTGGTCGATCGCCGAGTAGTCCTTACGAAATCCCGCCTGCTCGATGGGTTGGTGTTCGTCTAGCGTTCTTTCAATCCGTTTTAAAATTTTCTTAGCGAAGATTTTGTAGATGTTTGACATAAGACTGATGGGGTGATAGTTTCCGATTTCATGTTTATCTCCTTTCTTATACAACAGGATAATGTTAGACTCTGTCCATTGCTGGGGAATTATTTCAGTGTTTATGATATTGTTGAACATATCTGTAAGGACAGGTATTAACACTTCTTTTCCTTGTCTTAAGATTTCGTTGCTTATACCGTCAGGACCTGGTGTTTTGTCAACCCTTTGGGTATCTATAGCTTTCTCGACTTCAGCATAAAGAATGCTAGGAATGTTTGAGTAATCCACCAAATCAATTTCGCCTTCTGTTGCGTTACTTTCATACAGTCTCTTGTAATAAGATGTTGCTATATCTAATATTCCTGTTCTACGATGATTCCATTTTCCACTGTCATTTTTCATTTTAACGATCCAATCCTTTGAATTCTTCAATTCTCTGTACGCTTTTTTTACTCCACCCGTTTTACTTATATACCTTTCTAAAATTTTCATTCCGTTTTGTTTTCTATCCTTTCTTATGCTATCTTTAATTTGTTTACTAATTTTCGTTAAATGTTTTCTTCTATCCTGTGTTTCTTTAGCGCTAATTAAGTGGTTTCTCGCTTCCAGTAGTTTTGTGGTATTTGTTGTTAACCATTTTTTCGGTTCAGTTTTGGTATTTGCAATTAATTGTATTTGGGTTTTTATGGTATTCTCTATCCAATTGTATTTTTCTTGTGTTTCTAATTCTTTTGTGTCAGATTGGTATTCTGTTAATTTGTCTCTTAGAGCGATTATTACTTGTTCTAACTGATGTTTTCCGAGCTTTACCTTTTGTGAGTCGTGTCTTGGTCTAGGTTTTTTTGGTTGGTTTGATACTAGTTCTGCTCTAATTAGTTTATGATTGGTATTAAAGTTCAATTTCTTGATTACGGTAAAGTTAGTGAAGTTGGTGTTTCTGTTGGTCATTATAAAATCAATTTGGTTTTTTGTTTTACAGTCCGGCGAGATCCAGGTCCACATGTTTTTCTTATTTTTCATGAACATAGTATTGAGGATGGTTAGGTTATTTTCTAGTGCAAAGTTCGTGATATGTTCTCCATTTCTACTTCTGGGTTTATTACTGTATGTGAAAGGTCCTAGTACTTTTTTTTCTTCCGGGCGCCTTTATCCAAGTTGGCCATTACAGTCTCCCATTATTATAAGGTTTTTATGACCGTGCTCGTGGATCGCATTATGTAGATCAAGGTAGAATGTATTGGCTCGACTGTTCAGTAGGCGAATATATTTGTACTATTGACCAAGGATCGTCATATCCAGGTAACTTCAAATTCACTATCGCAATACGCTCCGATATACCTACAAATCCTTCTACATGTTTTGTTATATGTTTTTTAACAATAAATCCAACCCCATGGAGTCCCGGGGTCTCGCCTATATGGTAAAATGTGTAATCTGGATAAGCTATCATATTTTCACCCATTCTTCTCACTTCACTGAGGCCAACGATGTCCCATTTGATATGTTTTAAAGCATACATGAGTTCTGTAAGGTTTTCTTCATTTCTCAGGGTAAGTACGTTAAGTGCTGCGATAGAGATTTTAAATTCTTGATGTTTATGGTTTTTGTTCTTATTATTGTTGCTGTTATTATTTCTGTTGTTCTTGTTGTTATTGTTGTTTATGTTCTTAATGTTTTTGTTGTCACTTATTGTTGGAGGGTTATGGTCTCTTTCCCCCACGAGGACCAGTCGGCTTGGGGTAGGTAGGTATATTCTTGTTTCGTTGTTGCCAGTTTCTTCGGTTGGTTTTAGTTTCCGTTTGCCGATTCTTAATTGTTATTGTTTCCCTGTAGCAGATATATTAGAAAGAGAGTTGGACCTACCCCGCATTATATCAAAAGCATTTGTCCTGTTTGCCTTGATTGAAGATACAGTCTGTTGTTTTTTTGATTGGTTACTATAAGCAGGGGGTGAAACAGATGATTCTCTTTTTCGTTTATCTTGGCTATTTTTGTTCTCTTTAACGATTAGTTTGTCATATTTCAAATATGCTAAATTTCCCTTTTTCCTCTCTTCAACAAGCTTGGCTTGTAACATTTTCCTCTTTTCCAACACTTCCTTTGAGTAATCTTCACTGATATTAATTTTGTTTAGGTGCTTTTTATTTTTAATAATTTCGTTCTTTTTCCAATTGCTTGTAAACGAACATAGTACCGGCCTCGGTTTGTTAATTTCTCTGTTTTTAATACCTAAGCGGTGGATTTTGTTGATTTCGTAATCTTCTATAGTAATGTTTAGATCTTGGTTCAGATTTTCCTTAAATTCTTGTAGTAATTCGAAAGTTGATGTTTCTTTTTCTTCCATGCCATACACTATGATATTATTTTTCTTCTCCTCTCTTTTCAAAAACTCAATTTCTTTTACTAATTTTTCTACTTTGATTTTTAAGTTTTTGTTTTCTTCTACTAAAGGAATTAACTTATCATCCATTTTGTCCATAATACTTTTTGTGATAGAATCCTTCAATTCAGCAGTTTGGCTTTGCATCTCAATTTTCATTTTATCAAATAATATTTGAAATTGACCTTCCATTATATTTTTATGAAGTTGTGTTTGCGTATGTTGGAACGTAATAGTAGACAATTGTAGAATTTATTTTTGTGATTGGCCACACTGTCTGTACTGTCAGTGTCGCAAACGCCAGTCTTGTTGACGTTGTTATGTCTGATATCAATCAATAATGTCTGTTATGCTTTCTAACCTCAAATATGTGAGGATATTGTGCTTCTAATTTATCAACGATCACCAACAATCACACAAATCTGAATATCTATAAACACTTCACAGACGTTTTTCTTACGATTTCTGACGAGGATTAAACCAAAAGCTCACTGTAACTATTTTTATTCGCTTAATTTCTTCACTAGGTTATCACTGTGGTGTTGACAGTTCTATCGCCGGAAACGGAAAAAAAAACCTAGTACAATTATCATAAATTTATTTTTAGGGCCCTAGAAAGTTAGTAATAAGGCCCGATACGAACTTACATTTAAATCGTGGATTAAAAATTACAGCTGTTGACTAATTCTATTCTATTCTGTAATCCATATGTTTGTCAATGAAGGCCTTCGACAAAGGCACAACGGCTTGATATACAAGCTCTACCAAATGGGTGTGCCGGACAGACTCGTGCTCATCATACGAGACTTCTTGTCAAATCGCGCCTTCCGATATCGCGTTGAAATGACGCGCTCCACTCCCCACTCTATCCGAGCTTGAGTCCCGCAGGGCTCAGCTCTCGCGCCCCTCCTGTTTAGCCTTTACACGAACGACATTCCTCGTTCGAGTAAGGCGCATCTAGCCCTATTCGCGGATGATACCGCTCTCTACGTCTCGCATAGGAATAAGGGTTTCATTACCAGAAACCTTCAGGCAACCGCCAATTCCCTAGGGAATTGGTTCAGGAAGTGGCGTATTTAGGTGAACTCGGACAAGAGCGCTGCGGTGTTCTTCTCCAGAGGTGCCACCCCGCGCCACTCCCTGCGCCGCCCTAGAAGTAATCTCGGCCAAGTGACCATGTTCGACCGACCCTGGCTCAAAGAGGTCAAATATCTAGGGGTCACCCTAAACAGTACCATGTCCTTCGGCCCGCACATCAAGCGGGTCCGTCACCGAGGATCCTTTTGCTCGGTCGTCTCCATTCGTTAATCTGCAAGCGGAGTAAAATGTCCCTTAGAAATAAGGTGACGCTCTACAAAACTTGCGTTCGACCCATCATGACTTATGCATGTGTTGTGTCGGGCATTCGGCCCCCTCTCACATCGATAAATTCCAAGTGGTTCAAAACCGCTTCCTCCGTAAAGCCGTAGGAGCCCCCTGGTTCGTACGGAATGTCGATCTCCACTCTGATCTAGGTCTCAAACCTATTCGCGCCTATATTAAAAAGGCGACAACACGACACTTCGCGAACGCATCTACCCATGCGAATCCGTTAATCGTAGCCGCCGCCGACTACGATCCCCCCCTCCCCGACCCCTGCCGCCACCGCCGGCCGCGACTTGTTCTCTCCGATCCCCCCGATGCTTGTCATCCATTCTTTCCGTTCAGAATACGGGCGACGACGACGTAGTCGTAGCTCCCCTCCCATAGCCGGCGGTTGACCGGTGCATTTAGTAGTGCACCCCATCCCCCCACAGCGACTGTCCCAACCGAGGGCGCCGAAGGCGCCCTCGAGTATGTCGCCCCTTGCCCTTCTGGCTCGAGCGTAGTGGTTGCACGCTCGCCCTTAAGTCCGGTGAAGCTGTAAAGGCCTCGCGGCCAACAGCGTACATCACTCACACACACATGTTTGTCAAAGCTGATAAAACAAATCATTAAACATAGAAGGTACAAATTGATGATTCTTAGTTCGAAATGCTGTATTAACTATCCAGTAAGTACATGTATTAAGCCTATATCGCCGATGTTGGGAGGGCCGGTTGTAAGTAGGTGAACGCCGCTTTCTCTCGTCGGTATATTGCTGCATTCTGAGATAATATACATTCTGTTGGAGGTTGGAGGCTTTCATCGCGCGGAGTGTAAGACCAAGTGTAAGAACCAAATAAATGACGACGGCTTGGTCTAGTGGTTAGTGCGTCGGCCGCTCCGCTTACTGGATCAAATAGTCGCGGTTTCGTTCCCCGCGAGTGACGAATGTTTGTGTGATCATATTTGTTTCTATGTGGGTTCATGTGAATTCCATGTTCAGGGGCTAGGTTATGTTTTAAATAAAATTAAATATTCGTTAATAATTCGATAAAGCCATAATAACTGTTTTCTATGTAAACTCTGGATATTGGCGTTCTTGTATATGTTATTGGGTATCTTTTATTGAATTTAGGTTTTTTTCTAAACTTATAATGAGATTACAGGCTACTTTAGAATTCCCCCCGGTGTGTATTCCGTAAGTAACTACGTAATATAAAGTTACATCGATTACATTAAGGTGAAGTCAAATATTATTTCTTTTAAAAAAAACGTAGCGTCATACTAGGTTTTCTTCCTGTGTCGTGGGTGCGTTAACAAACATGAAAATTCACATATACAAATACCCAGACCGGAGCAAATAATTTTAGGGTCACACAAAGTTCTCCCCTGTCAGTATTCGATCCCGCGACTAATAGACACAGTGGGCGGAGCGGCTTAAGCTCTTAACCACTGCGCTAAATTATATCCAAACTACATAATCAGTTTATATACTGAAACCCAAGTAACTCCATACAGAAACAATGTTAAAGTAATTTAAATGAGTAACTCAGTCACCATACTTAATTTCAATAACATTCGCTCGCACAAAGCCTTTGAACCCGAGGCGTGACCTCAAAACCATAACACACATTTTCTGCATTACACGACTAATGTAAACACACCTACATAATATTTGTTTCAAAACATAATCTATGTCACCCGTTAAGCGTGTGATTCAAAATTACTTCAGAACATGCGTTAATTTATACAAATAAAGATTATTTATTTATTTGCGCTAACATAATAGAATCGATTTTGTATTAGATGATAAAAAAGGGAGCGGAAGAAGCAAAATAATTGCAAAGATGAAGAAAGAGAGAGAGAGAGAGAGAAGCAGAAATAAACGTTAATAGTAAGTAGTTAGTCAAATACTCGCTATGTCATCACAAGTCCTACTTATAAATTCTGATCCACATTATTAAAAAACTACATAAACTTTGCCGATGATAGTTTGTTAACTGTGATAGAAACATGTAGTTATTTCTTTAAAAACTAAGCAAGATATATTTTATTCACAATGAATACACGTGAGCGCACTATATAACCCCCCCCCCCCCTCCCCCCCGCCAAGAGCCTACCCTTGGGTATCCCCATTTATGTACGAAAACAAACAACATGATCAAAGTTATTTACGAAAACAAGTTTTCATAAACATTTAAAAAATAACTTAATTCAACGGATGTTAGGTACCTATATGTATCATTTGCAATGATCAATAAGAATAAACGTAATCTTATGAAACTAAGAGAACCGTGCGATGCGCCTGCGCAGATGCAAATGAACAGGAAGTGACGTAGCAATGGCGATGTACCGGTAATTAGGGTTGCCATTCGATGCGCGACTAATTGAATAATGTCACTTATAATCTGACTCTTAATGATGAGTGCGGCATCATTCGAGTAAGAGTCATTGTATGATTACTTTATGGACAGAAATATCACCCAAAATATTAGTATTATCTACCTTATTTGGTTTTATGTTTGCTATTTGAGACGACAATGAAACAGCATCATTCAATATTTTCAGACTTTACACTAGTTCCCATCTGGCATACTAATATCTGCGGTGCACATGTTTATTTCATAATATGTTTTTTAATTATAGTTTGAGAGTGCTCGTACCGCTGCGCAACCGCGGCGTTCTTACCGATCACCAAGGTTAAGCAGCGTTCGACTCGGTCGGCCTGAGATGGGTGACCGTTTGTGGCATTTTCGTATTCAAGCGTCTCCGTGCTTCGGAAGGCACGTTAAGCCGTTGGTCCCGGTTACCACTTAATGTGGTAGTCGTTAAGCCGAGTTGGAAGCCTTAAAGGCGGCTTAATTAGTTCCAACAGCAGGTGGTAACAAACCTGCCTCCACCAATCCGCACTGGGTCCGCGTGGTGGAGTATGACCAAATCTCTCTCACCTCGATTTGTGAGAGAAGGCCTTTGCCCAGCAGTGGGCAGTATAGGCTAATATTATAATTATAGTCTATGTAGTATTTTGATGTATAAGCTATACCACTGTAAAGTTTTATCAAAATCCATGCTGTAGTTTCTGCGTGATATAATATCAAACATCCATCCTTACAAACTTTCCCGTTTATACTATTACTACGTAGAATACTTCTAAAATTAGCTTTTCATCATTACAGATACGTCGATTTATAAAATACTGAGGAAGCTACCGAACGATTCTAGTTGGCCAATCGTGTGTATTAAACGTGGGGGAAAATGAACCATCCGTGTGAGCTAATATGATAAAATTTTAGTAATTAAACTAAATTGAAGACCTGATTCTCTTTCATTAGTATTTAGCCCTCAATGACCCGCTGCTTTTGTTACAAACCAAACATAATAAATAAAAATACTATTAATTACCGCGTGTCAACCCTCACGACACAAAACCTTACAACAATAGTGATGGGACATATAAGTACCGTATATCACACTTCTTGACAATGAAACCCAAACCGCTACCGCGAACAAAACCTCCAGCGAATTTACCGACGCAATAACAATACATTGCTGCCCATCTTATGTCATCCGTGACAGCCGCCGGCATTGAACGAAAAATGTATAGCTAACACAGTGGTTGTGTTGTGGTAAGTGGGTTGTCGAGCGAGTTATGGGGTCACTCCCGCCACACAATGGAACATTAGTATTGACTTTGTGTATTAGTTCGTTCTGACCCGATAGAGCCTCATTTCTTCTCGCACAGTTATTGTTTTGCTAAAAATTTTTTTTTTTTTTTTTTTTTTAAACCAGCGAGCGAGTTTGTGACAGTAAAGTCTGTAGGGAAAGAACCTGTTGGAATTCTCTACTCTGCTTACTCCGGTGTCTGGTTATTATATGAATTGTTAGTTAGCAAAAACGACTAAGCACAAAAATGTATATACAAATCACACTGTGCCACATAAATTCACATTAAATCCCACAGCGGCTGCACCACAAATTCGATCGCAAAGTTGTATGACACTATTTCACGCAGCTACAAAATATCCTAAACATTTATTTAACTGTGAATAAATCTCCATATTTCGCAATGACCTGCGATCAGATGAGGTTTATCAGATTAGTGCCCGTTCAATTGTTAGACCCATTCGATAATGTATCGTTGCGGCCGAGCTGACTGCCTCCCATTGTGTGTAAAGCAGCGAGATATTGAGCGCAGGTTGTTCAACTCTAGGCTATGTTTTGATAGTGATGTGAGGAATGCAGTACTCATAGATACTTACATGACCTTCCCAATGTAAGCAGTTAGGTAATCTAAAATGTGGAAATATAATAATGTATTTGTTTATTTATTTCATACTTTATGCACTATTTGTGCACAGGCGGACTTAATGCCTGAGCCATTTTCTATCAGTCTGTCTTAGGTGATGCAAAATTGAGTATTGTATTTATACCAACTCTTTATACCCGAATCATAGTATCCTATTTAATATTATATATGTGAAAGTTTGTATGTTTAGATGTTTGTTACTCAATCACGCAAAAACGACTGAACGGATTTGTCACACGGGTAGTTGATTACATGCATTAACACATAGGATACTTTTTATCCCGTTTCCTGTCTAAAGTTAACGTGGACGAAGTCGCGAGCAGACACTAGTTGTTATTTTTTTTTAAGCTGGTAAGCGTAACATTGAATGATTATTGGATTATTAGATAACCGTTGAGTTTGGCAGCGGGTTGAATTTGTTTTTATTTAAAAAAAATATGTACCTAAATTTAAAATGAATGCAGTTTTAAAGTTAACGATTTTAATTATCAAGTAGGCGACTTTCTCGTGACTTATCTACAAAACATACAAGTGTATGTTTCTGAAGTATTACACCACCCCTTCAAGGTATTGTTACGAAGATATCGAAGTTACAGTTATAAAAATATATTTAGTACTATTCGCTACAGAGCATTAAACGTAACACAAAAACAAATAGTACTATAAACACAAAGTACAATATATTATTAAAACGTCGTAACTCCCGAGAAATTACATTCTTTTACCATCTTTATGTACTTATTAGATAGATAATACTATGTCTAATTAACATATACACGCATTATTCTCCCACAAATAGCGGCAAGACAAATTATATTACGTAAAGTACAGACAATAGGAAGTGCGGATATCGTAGTTGGGTAACTGTTGCGCAAACTTACGACACTTGTTAAGTTTTTATTGCTCGCCGTAGAAAGTAAGCGAATTACCGGGCATGGAGACACTGCCTATTAATCTCGCAGCTTCGTAGAGAGTAAGAGATCGTAGGCAAGGGAAATTATAGATAGGGTAAAATTAGTAGTGCAGCATTTTTGTCAAAAAATGACATGATTGTTGCATTGTCATGACAGATTTTTATTAATACAGAGGTTTTGTATGTCTTATTATTGAAAAAAAATCACATGGTGTCCTACCGCCGGTTATTATAACTTTTATAATATAATCCAGGTGTCCGAATTTTTTAAAAGTTGCAATGATTTACAGTGATGAAATAGGCTAATAAATTGTAGAGGACTTTATTGGCTAATATATTGTAAAGGCTATTGGCAACACAGCACGGTTTAAAATATTTTAAAAAAGCAAAATTAAACAAACTTTCTCTCTCTCGCCTTGGAAAACAAAATTTTCTCGCCATTACGCCAAAATATCCAGGGTATAATTGCTCGTCAATGGATTGATCACCGAGTCCCGTAACGTTGCTTACTTGCTTTCAATTAAAAATCAGGTAATCGAAAACAGAGGTGAGACAAACAGAGGAAAGAATAGAGGTATGAGGTTTGTATGTGCACTAGATTTCTTTTCCAACTTTGAGATACTTTAATTTAAAAAAATGCATCATAATTATTGCTGACTTCTTATACAAGCTGGCATTAGTTGCACAGTTTTGTGGGGCTATGATTTTATATTGTGCGTTGTGTTGTTTTTATAAATAAATTAATAATAATAATAATTTGCAATAAGAACTTCTCATAGTAATGAGACAAAAATACTCGTAAGTATTTTTGTCGATAACCAACTGGCGTAACGGCCTTTAGTCAATCTAATATTTTATTCTTAGCCCCACTCATTTAAGACAGACTAAGGTCTAAGTCTAGGAAGGCATTTTAAGTAGTATTAATAGGATGGTCTAGGCCTTTATCGTATATGTCATTTTCCTTATATTTCAAGGCACGATCTATTTGTAAGCATTGGTCGTTCATAAAATTTTCCTCTTCTGTCCATATCCAGGAAATTATTGGCTTTGTATTTATACTATGCATGTAATTATAGTGCTATGTATGTGATTATTATTGTTTCTCATTTAATTTATTAACACGTTTAGGTATTTTGATTTGAGTTCGTACAAATCATCATAAAAATTGAAACAGAAAATAAAAGTCTATAATATATATAACAATATAATAACTGTTGATCGACAGGTCCTGTTTTCGAATCTTATGTCAGTCTATGTTATTGAAATTTTTCTATGGGAAAACTCTTTAACAACCTCGAGGCGGGGTTTACTAGATCTGTTCTAAACATGTCTACATAACATATTTCTATGGAAAAACCGCATTAACTATTTGTTAGACGAGGACTCAAACCCAAGGCCATGTGGATATCAGCCACGCCTTACGTGGTGTAAGTTCATCTCCAGTGGTATAGCAATGAGGTAGATAAACACGATGCAAGCCGTAGTTTTTATCTCTATAATAATAATTAAATGATTCCTATCGGCCTATAGGCCACCCATCGCAATTCAATCTCAGTGAAGTGCACTGAGTCGGCCAATCGTCGCTAATGTGTGTACACGGCGAACAGCCAAACAACAGAGGGTAAACAATACAGACATCTCTTTAAGTATCGTATTTAGTAGGGGACCAATGTCCTGGAACATGTGTCGCTCGACATGTCTGGCGCCATCTTGCGACTTCAGATGTCTGAGGGCTTAGCATAAAGACATTGATGTAAGCTTGACGTGTCACGCTAACGTCAAAGTTTCCGTGGTAAGCCCTCTGTTCCTAGTCGGCATGTAGCTTTTTTGTGTGTGAGCGATCTATGCTGTTAGCCGCGGGGCCTTTACAACTTCGCCGGATAAGAGGGCGAGAGCGCAAACACTACGCTCAAGCCAGAAGGGCAAGGGGGTAACTAGCTCAAGGGCGCCTCAAGTAAGAACGGCCTCGGCTTGGGCAGTCGCTATGAGGGAGGGCGTATACTAGGTGTCTGGCCAGGGTGCTCTGCACTGGCCGGCGGGCAAGGGATTATTCGACCTCGCTGCCGAGGTCAGTGTCTTACTCTATGTACGGTATGTGTATTCGAAAGAACGGAAGTAAGAGCATCGAGAGAGTCAATGAGGACATGCCGCGGGTGGCGGTTGCGGCTGATAGGAGGGAAGTCAAGCATAGACGTGTGTGTCGCAACAATATGGTCGAACAATTTATAAAAAACTTCTTGGGAAAACATTTTGTAGCTGACTAAATAAATGTGGACGATATATGTAGCGGGACAAGATCTCGCAAGACATTTCGATACGTGTTGTGGGATATTTATCTCTTAATGAATACAAGGCTTTACTCAACACGAATAATGCTATGTATGGGGTATCTGTGAACTCAGGTTTTATGTAAATAAACACAGCTTCTAAAGATCTGTACCGTAAACTGTTGACTCTTTGTGCAGATAGGAAAAATATTTGGACGTAGTTAAATAACTGCTGATTTACTAACTAAAGAACTGCTGCCTTTGCTGTTGTTACTAAAAATTTTGTAATATTTCAATATTTGGAGTAGGTTGAGTACATACTCTTGTTGATCTTTAATACAGCTCAGAAATGTAATGTAATAAATCAGCCTATATTGTCCCCTTTCTGTTCCATACTCTACCCCGACTGGCGGAGGTAAGTTTGTGACCACCTACTGTTAAAACTTTGAAGCCTCCTATAGTGCACCTAACTCTGCTTAAAGATTACTATATTACGTTGCAGCTGGAACCCAATATCTTAAGGTACCCTAAAAAGATGCTTGAATATGTTATCGCTACAAACGGTCTGAATGCTGCTTATCCTTGGTAATATCTAAGGTAAGGCTACAAATGCTGGGTCAGAAAACTGGGTCGTAATTAGCTTAGGTTCGAATATTTGTATTTCGTACAAATTAATTTGCGGGCTAATAAAGTACATGTAAGCAATTTTTTGTTCCGTTTGAACTTGGAAAGGTTACATTAAAAATGTTTGGTTGACCGATGAAAATGCATAATGAAGAATTTGATGGTCAACCAATTAACATCTTTTAAAAAACTTCAAAGTCATTTTAATTAATTAAGGCTCAATGCGTTTACTAATTACATATTTCATAAACATCGTCATCTATATCAAACTCAGAGTGACTGATGTACCTAATAATACTTTTCATTTGGTACCTAACATGATGATTTTCTTGCCAGACGCAATACTTTAGCACGCAAAAACAACTATTTTCAAGAATCTTACCATGCAAAGCTACTACTACTATATTTGAATATATTGATATAATTCGTAGTTTTTTATTGGTACCTCATAAGTATTATTATATAATATCAGCCTATACTGTCCACTGCTGGACAAAGGCCTTCTCTCACAAATCGAGGTGAGAGAGATTATGTCATACTCCACCACGCGGTCCCAGTGCGGATTGGTGGAGATAGGTTTGTGGCCACCTGCTGTTGGAACTTATCAAGCCGCTTTTAAGGCTTCCAACTCAGGTTAATGACTACCAAACTAAGTGGTAGCCGGGACCAACGGCTTAACGTGCCTTCCGAAGCACGGAGACGCTCGAATATGAAAATGCCACAAACGGTCACCCATCTCGGGCCAACGGAGTCGAACGCTGCTTAACCTTGGTAATCGGTAAGAACACCGCGGTCTCACAGCGCTACGAGCGCCTTTAAGTATTATTACCTTTAAATAAACTATACCTCCTTATATCATATTTTACTCGTCCGATTTTCAGAATCTAAGTTCTAAGAAGTCCTATCAAAAGTATTCAAGACTATAGGATTTGTAGACTTTATACGCGGTAACAATATATTTTTTGAAATATTCAAAGTACAGACACAGACACTATAAAATTTAATGATAGTATAAATGCTAACATGTGCGATTGGATGCCCATCCTGAAAGCCGTTGGCAACTGATCAAGAATCTATCCGTGCGTGTTATTTAATACGGGCACATGAGAATATGGATGGACGGATTATTGACATGAATGGAATTGCTAATAGGGATATTAACTGAGCTCTTATAACCATGGTCATTATATTAATCAGGGCCATCAGAGGCCTTTAAAAATATAGGTATATCAAGAAAGAACCTATTGGAACTCCGTAAACAAAACCGTAACAAAAAACCATAACCCACATTAGGAATTATTCCTGTATTGTGGGTGCATCTATCAAAATGATGTTCACATAAACATATATTTTTGAGCCGAAACAAACTTTTGCTGATCAATTCAAAATTTGTTTAATGCGGAGTTCAAATCTGCGAGTACTCGACCGAGCCGGTGTCAAATATATATAGATATTATGATAGGGATATGTTGGGGATACGTGACTAAAAGACGAAAGCTTATGCCTGTGCATAAGCCCTGCAGTGGGTGGAAAGAGCTAAAGGAAAAAGGGGGAATTCATTTTTTTTAGAAGTGCGCAGTTGGAGGGTGTTACTGATTTATAAGCCTATTCGTCCGTCACAGGCATTTATAAATTAATTTTGTTCATTCATTGATATCCTAAAGCCTGTCGTCATGACGATCTTTAGAGGAAACAGTGGCCGTCTGTCTTTCTGGCGATGATGATAACTGTTTTCCCAACTGTATCAATTTTATTGGCTTAACTTACCACGCCATATTTGATTACATAATTAGGCACGTAAGAAAAATCAGACTATATGTATACTCGATTTAATGCGGAAAGTTTAAAACGTAATCCACAACTAAATCAAAAGCAGTAGTTGGAAAATTTTCCAGTCGACTATAGCAATTCCTGGTACTGCGAGGTTAGCGTTTGTTTTCACAATCATGTTTTATGTGCGTTTTATTTTTCTCCACAGCAATTTTGAAGCATTTTTGGAGCGCAAAGTTACGACTAATCGCATGCGTTTGCGGATTTATTCTCCTTATCTATTAATACTTTTAGATAAATATTGTAGACTTCTGTGAAATATAATATTTATTATAACCATCTTAAGTTTCGTTTAACTGAGACTGTGTTTTTTATTTAGTTCTTAGATTTACGTAAATATTACATATAATATAGGGACTGCGGCCTTCCGGTGACCGATGTTTCAAACCACTCAAAACGTCGGAAACTTAAAAATCAAAAATAAACCGCGATAAAATCCGATAAAAATAGTTTTATCTCACTATGTTTATTAGTTCAAGTTACTTGAACGTTCCTGCTTCTCATGTTTCTGCTAAGATTGTTAATATATTGTTTCCAATATGCGGTATTCAATCACCAAATGCTTTTATTAAAACGAATCTATACGAATAATACTATATAGGCATCGGCCTATGGTTTTTGTTATCTTTGTTAAGAAGTTGGTACACCTCAAATCTCTTATAAAAGTTATTGCTATTCAAGACATAAAATGGTATTTATATATTTATAAGCGCGTAGCGCAATCAAGTCGCCCGTATACAGATGCCCTTAGCACGAAGTTATAATTCCATCAACAAAACATATGTTTGGGAAATGTTACGAGTGCTTTAACGTTTATATTTATAAAGCGATAAATTGCGCTATCTGCGCTTCGCAGAATCAGCGCTGATAGTTATATTAATATTGTTTGACCTTGCCGTGTTGTATTGCGTTATCACACTAAATTGGATTGATCTCTGTGAAGGTATCTCTCTGTAAAAAATGTTTGTCAAATATGCACAACTATTATATTTTTAACCACTTAACCGTTTTATTTTATTGCGGTCTTCCTGGGTGGTTTCCCTCGCTATGTACAGATATTGTTATTTCAATACTTGCCACTCTAATGTATTGTAAACGTCTGTTGGATATTCTACTTCTATTACAATAAATGTGTTAGCACAAATTTGAATGGACAAGAAAAACATAAAATATGAACAAAAAACTGTCAGATAAATACTACACGGGTGGTACGGGCACGAAAAGATTTGTCGGTTAAATACCGCTGGGGCGGCTAAAGGGTTGATATTTTAGTGAAAAGTGAAAGTTCGTTATACATGTACTGTCACGTTCAACTTTATTTAGTAACATTTCAGTACAAAAGGATCGAATCAACTCGATAGCGTTCCGATAAAGTCAATCTGTTTGTGCTAGGGTCTCGTAATTTTGAATCTAGAAGCTTCATTTACACGGTTCGTGATCGAGTTTGAAAAACGATTCGATTTGGATTCCGTACGGTTCGATCCGCCAGCTGCTTGTAATCTGTGCACTAATACGTGACATTGCGTCACTGTCTCACACCCACGTCGTTCGTTTGGCGGCGGCTTGCGGGTGTCAATGACACCCAATGTTCTGCTTACTGTATTCTCAAATAGAACAGCGTTAGTTGCGAAAAATGTGTCCAAATCAGACGCCTTGATCTAAACACTCATTTGAACGAGCGCTTTTTCTAGGCGCGTTAATAAAGCGCTGGAATGAAACAGTTGGGAAACGGTAAATGAGTTAAAAACTTACGGTTCTAGAAAAATGTGCGTTAAAAAGCGTTACTGCGAATAAGGGTTAATGGAGTGATTGTAGGTCGTACCCAATAGTAAGGAGCGTAGAGAGTTAAAAACCAAGAGAAATTAAAGCTATTTATGTATTAATTATTTATCTGTTATATACACTATACGTTTTAAATTTTTAGTCGGTTTAAAAACACGGTACATTAGAAAGTTTTTTTTTATTTAAATAATTGTTTTAGTGTTTTTTTGAATAGGGATTACACTGTGTCTTTTACTGAGCTATAAAATCGTTTGTAAACTTTTGCACCCTACAGACAAGAAAGAGAGTTCGTGATATTAATATTATATCCCTGTGTCGTTGGTGCGTTTACAAACAAAAAATTTACAAACATAAATCACCCCGACTGTAACAAATATTTGTGGGTCACACAAAGATTAGTCCCGTGCGGGAATCGAATCCGCGACTACTCAATCCAGTGCGCGGAGCGACTAAAGCTTTTAACCACTAGACCAAGCCGTCAGCCGTCAAATAATCATTTATTACAACTTGTGTGGTAGTCAAGATAAGAATTTCACATTACGTTCTCTCCCACACTTTGACTCCCATAAGTCTTCCTAAGTCGTGATATAGACCTCCTTGGTAATCCATTCCCTTTGCGTGACGTCATCGTACATGTGTGATGACGCACGCCTTTGTCTCATCCATTAATGATACTTGAGGGCTTAATAGATTATAAGTGGTTAATCTGGCGATGCAGTTGTGTAGTGTAGTGGTTTATGTGGGATCTTAGCGTCTCTCTCAGATCCCACATCTTAGCATCTGGAAGTACTCTATAGAGTTTTTTTATTAGCCTATGCCATCCCACTGCTGGACAAAGCTCACTCCACTTAACACGAACTTTAGCTGTTCAGGTAAGTGCTCTTGATAAGCTTTTAGGTTTTCGCGTCTCTTTCTGGCTAAGAGTTGTAAAAGCTACTAAAATAGGAAATGGAAGCATAGCTTTGTGAGTAAATGCCCGACTCAATATCTAAATATTAGTGGGGAACTATGTACCTAACCTTAGAACCACCTAACCTAGAAAACTAACAACTTGGCATAAAAAAGCACGCACAGGATAAATGAAGCTTTATAGTTTTGAAATTGGAGTGCAAACTCATACAATCATATTTTGGAATTATACCACTATTACATTTGGCCAGGTATATTCCTGTCTTTACGTCAGTCGATATTTTTGGAGCGGTGTCCGACAAGATAATGACTAGTATCTCATCGCATACCAAATATCCAATTATGAAAAAAAAAACCCTATATTATTTATTAATTAAACATAATTCAATTATAGTAAATGTGTTCTTTATGCAAGAAATAATGATCTGAAGGCCTATAAATGGTTGTACTATGGGTAAATAACAACAATTATAAATCACTCGTGATTGAGCGCTGTCAAGCAATAACCATTCAGTAACGTACTTGCTATTTGAAAGAAATTGTGCTTAAACTACCACAGATAAGATTCAGTTTCTCCAAAACATGAATTACATTTTTGAATGATTATTGGCATAACTTCGCTCAATTGGGTTAACGATGCGTTTAAATACTACCCCCTTATAAGGAAAGTGAACCAACTTGACTTTTCGAATACTACTACCACTTTCGAGTACCACAAAGTTACTTTTGATAATAATTTCGCAACCAGACAAGGTCACTCAACCATCTATTTATGCTATTATAATATTTTAACGATTTTGCGTCTGTATATTAAAGATATTTTTGGAAAAATTAATGAGATTCACTAAGTAGATATGGCCGCTTCTTATATTTAACTCAAGAATAGATTTGCCTACTACCAGTAGAATTTTGACATATCTTATTTCGAAAATCGGTCAAAGTACTACTAACAGTAAGTAAATTTATGTATAAGTTAAATAGGAAGCGGATTAGAGATCTTTGTGTATATTTTTTCCAGTATGCCGCAAGAATCGGGTGCGAGCAACACAATTTTGATGGAATGTTCGTGATAGAAAGGCATGTAATTATTCTAATTTTAAAACTACAAAAAGGTTAGATCAGAATCTGCTACTAACTGTCTGAAAAATGTCGAAAAAGTCACTTCGGTTTCGAACTCAGAACCTGCTGATCTCCTGCTGGTATATGCCATTACACCAACAAGGCAGCTATAACAGAAACTGTGTCACTGGCATGATTTATCGATCTAATCGGCATGTAATAGTGTCCACCTTTTGAAGCGTAACATGCCATGTGCATGCGCACCTAATATGGCGGACAAGACCGCGTTCCTTTTTGGGGTACAATGACCACATAATCGATACTCAGTGTAGGTGTAATATTATCATGCGATAATATACCCTATTAGTGATATGTTAGGGTGTAATTTGGACGATGAAGTGTTGTGTAGGCTAGCCCATTCATGAATGCCGAATAGGTCAGGTTTGCCTTGATATTATCAAGATATTTTATATGCACTTGTCCAAAATGTTTGTTTTATTGTTTGCTAATAGAAATACGTATTGGAAGTTTTTGGGTAACAGGGCCCTTATTTGCTTTGAACAAACGCGGCGCGTTCCGATAGCTTTGTGAAATAATGATGACATTAGACTATGATTTCACGAAGTTGTCGTAACGTGCCGCGTTAAGTGGTTATTTTGTCATAGCGAATAAGGGGCCAGGACGTGGCGTGTTTGCTAATTTGGTTTAGGTTTTAATGGAACTTATCGCGGTTTTTTCTGAACACTTACCTAGGTTTGGCTTTGAAGTAGGAATGTGTAGGTAGGTACTGTATTCTTTCCTTACCTGTGAACAAAAAAAAATATTTAATTATTATTGGTTAATATTTCCATAATGTTGTTTTTGCAACACCAAAATGTGTTGCATTAAAGACTTGTTGTAAAGTAACAAAGAAATAATACAACACCTGCATTCCCTAAGCGTCCCTAGTTACGGGTTACATTTAAAACTTATTTAAAACATTACCAATCCGATTTCTGAAACTTTTGGTTAGCAAAAAGACGCAAATGAGTTGCAAAGGTGATTATAGAAAACTGTTTCAAAAATGTGAGATTCTACCAACTAGTTTGAAACATAAGTTATTACTAGCGATAAACCAACACGGCTGTCAAGAGCATAAACTTTTACATGTAACCAACGACCATAATATACGATTCCCAGAGTGAGCAATTACTACGGTGACAGAAATTAAAAAACGTCTGCCTTATTAACTTAATAGTCTACCAAATGAAATCGCATATGGAACTCATAAACTAACCTTTAACAGAAAACTAAACAAGTTTCTGCTAAGTGCTGTGTACAATGTCAGAACGATTAGAACTAAACACAAGATATTATTATAAAGGCGAGCGTGTATGAGACCAACTATGAGAGTGGAGGAAGCCAGAAAGTACTCTCTGCCTACCCTGCAAGGGATCTTGCGGGGTAGGCAGAGGGTACAGAGTAGAAGATATAGAAAGGTATTAAATAAATAAAAAAAGTGTAAAAACTGTAAATCTACATTTCACCGACAGTAATTAGTCTTAATAAAGGCAGCCTATTGCCTTTATACCGGACACAATACCATCTCCGGACTGGTACTGCGAGTTTTCCAATAGAAAAACCTATATATCTGGCCTAGGACTCGAACCTAGGAATCAGAATCGGAATCAGAAATCATTTATTGATCTCGGGATAATCCATGTGCACCATGCGCCTCTAGACCAATGAGGAAGCCAATATACAAGCAACCCTTTGTAGTGTTGAATACGCATTTTTAAGTATTACTTTCAAAGTTATAAAAATAATTTTAAGCTAAGTCCGCTATGTCATCAAAATAGACCGTTACGTTATATACATTATTTTTCTTATCATGTTTCCACTAGGCCTACAAACGTGATGTCAACACGAACTAGATCTGGTTAATTAAATACGACATTGAAATAGTATATTACAGTATATATATAATTAAATGTTTATCAAAATGTGGCTTAGGTAATTATTAATTACCTAAGCCACATTTTTATATGAAGATAATTGTTAAAGCAACAGACACGTTATAACGAAATATTTTACCGAACCTAAAAACAAACTCGTATATATATAGTTATTAAATTAATCATGACTTTTTGAATTAGTACCCTCTTGATTTTTAAGAAATTTATTTATGATTCTTTTAAACCTTATTAGGGTAGATGGTAGGAAAAATACTTAAACCTAATTAAACGCGACATTTGAAATAAAGCTCTAAATTACAGTAATAAATTTCAAATTCTCATGACAGTATTATAATGCTTAACACATTATAGCCTATGCCCGTAAATTTATACTTCACACCTAATCTAACAATCAACTGCAGAAAACAAGCAATTCCATCATTCAATCATCTCCTTACGGGGTGGATAAAGTACAAAGTTCCAACAGGTTCTTACGTTACCAATATAGAGATGATGTCAGCCAAAGAGTTGATATGTATCTCTCTCTATCTATATCATGACGGTCATAACAACCAGATTTCCTGCGGGGTGGACAGAGAGTATAGAGTTCCAACGAGTTCTTTTCTTACGGACGGAAGTTGAAGGAAAGTGTTCTTTAAACATATCTCTGGCTTTCTCCACTCTTTTACTTTATAACACGCTAGCCGGTTAGATGGACACATTTATGTCGTGTCTGTTGATTTATGCATAAAAGGTTAATAAGTCATTATGACATGTCATTCTATGTCAAATTAACCTTCTAACCCCTAGATTTTATATCTATTGACCCTGGTGCCCTCTTCGTAAATCGACAAAGTAATACAAAGTGTTATTTTCATTAGGTAGGAATGAACGAGAAAAACAACAATACGACATATATGAAACACTAGCTGTCCCCGCGAACTTGATTTTGGCGAAATATTATACATCCCACGTCACTCGCCAATAATATAGCTTTCTATATGTAAAAGAATGTTTAAAATCGTTTAAGTAGTTTTTGAGTTCATCTATTAACAACAAACATACTAAAAATCAAAATTTTTCTCTTTATAATTATAGTTTAAATGAAATCTGTCGGAAAAATATCACAGGGGCCCGGTACGGGCACGAAAATATTTGTCGAAAAACCCGACTGGGACGGATAAAGTACCATGTATCATGTCGTCCCTGAAAATAAAACCATATCCACACAAGCGGGCAGAATATAATCTAAGGATTGAGAGAAATTCAATGAGTAAGGAGAGTTATGATGTCTTTTTTTTTTGTAACATCTTTAGCTGAAAGACGTCCACTGCCACAAATGCCTTTCTAAAGATCGCAATGACGCCCGACTCCTGCTCTTTACTTACATTACACTTATTTTATACATGCTCTTTTAATATAAACAATAAAATAGACTGTGTCATATCTGAAGGGCAAATCAAAAGTCTCCGTAACCGCAGAGCGTGTATGAAACGAACTATGAAGGTGGAGGAAGCCAGAGAGGTGTGTAAGGAAAGAACCTGTTGTAACTTTGTATTCTCGGCCTAACCCGCAAGTGATCTGGCGTGATGATAGATAAAATATAGTAACTAATTTTGGTACCTTGTATTTTTTTGTAAGAATTTATGTTCAATATGAGAAGTTTAGTATTATAAATTCCGTAAATATACTAATCAACAGTCTGTATTATTGAATAAATTATGGCCTAGTTAGTCATACATTCTCAGAAATGCACTACTTTAATGCCGAGTGTACCGAGATTACCTGGAATTACTCAAAGTTGCATTTCCCAGTTCACTTGTTCGCAACATGACTTGTTATCAGTTGGCAGTAGGCATGGAAATAAATGCTACTCTCATTTTCATTTCATGAAATCATAATTTTATTTCACAGTAATTGAGCATGTGAAATTTCACAAGCATCATTAACTTGTCATTCTCTAAGAACTAAATAGTGACACACTTGCTACTGTGTGCTACTAAAGTGAATTATATCCATGCATTATTATAGGAGAGAGATAATGTGAACTTAGAAATAAAAAAAAGTTACTTGATTTAAGGAAAGAATTTATTAGAACTCTGTACTCTCTGCCTACACCGCTAGGGATCGTGATGATATAAATTTAAAATATATATTTAAAATGCTCTAGTCAGAAAATGATGTTGACCATCATGAAACCAAATTTGATATCAAGTGTGACTTTAACAGCAGCACGAATGAAAAATAATTTCATATGATTTTTCGCATGCTACTTATGCAAAGGCATGGAAATGCCTTTGCATTTGCAGAGCGAGTATGTCACTGCACCGTGACTCAATAATTAATGGCAAACGGTTAGGTTAGTTAGGGGCGTTTGTAGCGACTTTTAGTAGCGACTGATTGGTAACTATTGATAAAACTAAGTTGTGGCGGTCGACATTATAGCAGTGTTGCTGGTGTAGGATTAGAGTTGGCTTTGGAGATCATGTTGAATGGCCGTTTGTAACTAGAGTAAAATTGTTATGTTAAGTCTGAAGTTAAGCGTTTTCGAATACTATTTTGTCTTGTGACCGGACTCAATCCGTCAGTAGTACATATTTTGAAATATTTTCCATATAAGATATGTGAAAATTCTACTGGTACTAGGCAAATCTATCTCTGAGTATAATATTGAAACCCGCCTTTAGTAACATTTTATTTTACTTATATTCGAACTAAGACAATGTAGAAACATCAGTTTTATTAACTAGCCGGTTGTAAATAATTGACCATCCGCAAAGAATATGGTGTGATAATATAGTTGATTTAGTATCGTGAGGTCTCTGTCTATCTATCTATCTATCATATCATCACGTCAGATCTCTTGCGGGGTACATAGATCATGCGGATCATGAGGTCCTGGGTTCGTTTCTTAGGTTGGACAGAGTATGATTTTTCTTAGTAGCAGACCCAAGTCTAGAATTGCGTTCGGTAATAAGGGCAATCTGCTTGCCGCCTTTTAAACTGACCTAACATCGTACACAGTACACTCCGCCACTCCCGCATGATGAATACTATTAGTGGGAAATTTACGTTTTGAAACATTAACTCTAGTTATCCAAGTTACTTTTCAGTGAAAATTCCACAAGTTTCTACACTATTCTACGCTAATAGTTAGAAGTTCCTAGGAAACTGCTTGGTATAATGTCGCCCGTGTCACGGCGGAGCACGGCAGGCAGATACTACAAGGATGTCGTAACGAGCCGAGACGAATGCTCGTCACGTACGCGATTGTGTTAGCTCACGGTTCGATCAGCCATTGTAAGTGTTGTGTCACTGTCATACCAAAAACGTAAAAATTATCTAACTTATCACGACGACATTCTGGAAACACTCGTTCAGAAACAAAGACACATATTTCCGAACGCAACATCTGCACTTTGTTACTATGTTTTTTACCTTGCTTTGGTTGCCGTTTGATTGTATCATATTGTAATATAACACTCCGTTTCGTTTCAAAAACGTGGCATATTAGAAAAAATGAAATAATTGTTATAAAAAGAAGTTTTAAAATTTAAGTGATAAAATTGTATTGCCGTAAAAAACGTTTCGATTGATGTTTGTTAATTATCCCTTCTGTGGTATTTTAAGATTTCTACAAGAAAGAAGGACTTATTATATTTAGTAACTACAAAACAACACAATCAAACAGGTAATCATGGGTACGATTTCCGTATGGAACAATTATTTGTGTATTTACCTCGATAGAGATATTTATACAAAAAAAATGTGCTAATAAACCAATCCCCGACACGATGAGCTTAATCTACACCTAAAATTGTCTATCTAGCTCATTCTGCATTGTTCTCCCATACCCCGAAATCTATCACTTTGAAAAGAGTTACCGCGGAGTCTCTTGCACTTCTTCTCCACAGGAATGGCAATCCGAATGAATGGTAAAGTCTTAAGTAATCTGTAACATTTACTTTCTTGACTATTCAAAAGAACTTTTTGGTGTACATTAATGAAAAAAAAACTTGAGTTTGATATACCAAATTAATATAGACTTTAACTCAGTAGATGAAGTGTAAAGGTTTAGAAACCTGTGAATTGATCCGGGACGAACGAAATCGCGTGCGCAACGCACTGGGTCTATATTCGCTATGACCAAACGCGGCGGGTTTCGATAACGTCGGGTAATAATTGTATGATGGTATTATGTATGCCACTGGACCATCGATATATTATCCGTATAAGATTACGGATCACGAACAAAATGCCAGACAAAAAAGAGCCGCGTTTGGATATACCACAGATAAACGTACGCATCTATCTACTCGTAGCTAGCAACTGTAGAAATTAGTTTTAAATTGTTAATGACCTGAAATATTTTTATTATAATTGTTTTACCACCGGGACCTATTATTTATAATTATATGTCTCATTATAATTATTTATTGTATTGTATTTTATTACTGTAGTGTTTATATTGTCATTATTGTACTATTAAGTTTGACATTTATCGCATATAGCTCTGAAATAAATAAATTTGAATTTACAAACTGTAGCATTTGAACATATCCTCACGTTGGCTATGGTTCAATCGAATCTCGAATTGGACCTGGATTATTTTTGGTCCGTTTCTTGATTGTCACCTTTAATCTATTACAAGTAATATATCGATGCATTGGGCTGCCATTAAACGATCACGAAGTAACCGTAACGTGCTGCGTTACGTGTTTAATTGGTTATAGCGAATAAGGCCTCTGCTCCGATTACATTGCCAATTACACGCCACGGCAAGTCGGGACACGCGTTTTGTAAAAGGATATGGATAAGTAACTTGATTACACAACGTCGGCATAGTACTGCGTATTAAAATAATTAAGTTTACGAATATAAGCCTTTATCTGCCGATTACGTTATGCATAAATAATTGTTTGGAATGGGTGTAATTTGTAAACAATAGACGTTGATTGTAATTGGTTATATAATATTGGTAATCGATAACAATTATATTATGTTCACGTATAATAATTAAAGTTTTTCACAGTTTGGTGAATATCAGAATGTCTGTTTATTGTATAGCAAATATAAAATATTACATCATTCTTTTATTAAGCAAAATAAATTAGACGGATACATAGTATTAGATTTTTTTCTATATAACAACGCAGAGATACCACGTCAATATTTTTTTTTTTTAAATAGGGGATGTTATTCTGCTTTTGGTGTTCTTCGCGTATCCGAATTAACTGAAATAAATAACAAAATATTTTCTGAACCATTATTAAAAATACATAAGTACAAAACTTAATGTATTACAGCTCTATATTCGAACACAGGATTTGCTTTTCATTACCACACTCACGTAACCAATTATATATTTATCGGATTAGGTTAAGTCTCGGTTAACTTTGGCCTATCACTCTAAGGGATAACTTGAGTCAAATATAAACACCTTCATAATATATTTGTCAACCTCATTAAATGCCCTCATTTTCAATAGACTTAACACACATCGTCCGCTAGTAACACACGACCAAATTCCATTGTCACCGTTTCATTACCACATAACAACTTTAAATTTAACCAAAACATAATAACAAAGCGGCAATGTACATACGACATGTCGATAAGTCATCGTGTTTTCAATGGTGCTACCGTTTATATGTTTTGTTATAAAATTTAATAACGCGTTATACTTGGATGGTAATAATGACGAATGCGTTCGCAGAACGGACACAAATGGAGGGCTGGTATGATTCAGACGTTTGCGGTTAATTTCAAGTAATTGATGCGATTAAATAATTAAGAGGTCAACGCGTGATGAGTTGAACTTGAGACTTTGACACGGTGTGATGGATTATGTTGGTAATTCCATAAATTATTGGTGCATTAGTATAATTCTTCTTATAAATTGAATGAAAACCTATATGAATATTCAGCATGTACTCTACCGTAGTATAAATCGCGATCAGGAGGTATTTTGTTGTAATTCAAGGTCGCACAAAGCGTGCTATTATTTATTTCAAATGGAAACGAAGCGCCATCCAAGGAATTATTCTTGTGTACGACACACAGACGGTGCGTTTACCAACATGAAATAAGATTTTAAATAAATAAAAATACACTTACATCCAGACCGAAACAAATATTTGTGGATCACGTAAGATTTGTTTCATGAGCGTAACAAACCTGCGATCACTCAACCCAGTGATGGTTAATCACGAGCTCAAGACGTCCGTCTCTATATAAAAAATTTAAAACACTTCAGAGTTTAGAATTATAACAAGTATAATTGCAATTAAGTCGCAGTCTACTACGTGAAGATCATAGTCGGTGATATGTGTGTACACACTTTTACCACTCCCGCTTAAGGAGTATAAGCGTGACAACATTTTTTTTGTACTCCTCTCTGGGTCTTAACCCATTCATTCCATTCCATTCATTCCACGGTACCTAGTCGACTGCTTATGTGATCGTGCGCCGGCGCACACGATCAGCTTTCATTAGCATTCGTTAGCCGCGTCGTGACTCAGTTTAGCTGGTGTCGGGGAATTAATTGTTAATCGATGTGATGCGCATAATAATCGATATGGGACCGTGTTACGGAGGCTTTAATACATACAATTTTTGTACATGTTCCACGGCATACCGATTTATAAAAAAAAATGATGGTATAATAGATTCAAATCGTTCGCACTGAAATTGAGGTTTTTATACTTACAATTTTCGCCTGTGTTATAAGGGAGTAGTAGTCATGTCATCTTTTAATCGCTTTGAATTGATCGCACTGGAATTCTCGATTCTCGATTAAATATCTTTACGGTAGTAGTAAGCGACTATAACTTGATACATATTATGATACTGACCTACTAGCTGGACACTGACCTACTGTTTAACTGTCGTTAAACTAAGTCTTAGGTTTTCGGGCAACTCGATGACCTGACCACAAGATAATAAACGAACGAAATATGAACAAATTTATAAGTATGACATAAGCTTATCACTACTTTTTAGTTCCTGTTTCTTGGTCCTAGTAATATTCATTAATTAATGGGTTCCGTGCTTTATCTTCCAAAATAAAACACAGCGACCAATATTCTGGTGCCTAAGTTTTATAAATCTTACAACTCACTGAAATTGTTCGCTAGGGCATATCAGCCTTCAATGCGGATAATACAATGACGCTAAAAACCAAACAGAAGGCAGAACTTGGCGGTTCAATGCCAAGCCTCACAATTATCCACGGAACTAGATGCCATAGTGCCGGCCCGGAAGACAACGGCGTGAAACCATCGGAACAATCTATTGGTATTGCTCGAATTGTAACCAACAAATATAATATCGAGCGGTGATAGGTAATTTGTGAACTTTACGAAGAGTAATTAAAGATTGAAATTACATCGTGTTTTAAAAACTACGTTACATAGAAAGGAAGATGAGTCTGTAGAGTAGTAGAATAGATGTAGTGGTTGGTAAATTGGGGATATTATTTTTTAATTTAACTATCCGGGATAACTTTTCAAGAATCCTTTCTTAATGCTAATCTACTTTGCATAATAAATAATAATAAATGTTCGTGTTGTAGTTACTAAAATTACCACGTTAATACAAAAAAAAGACGGGATCTCAGTTAATATTTAGCATAGATCTTAACGTATGCACTTGTGTATTGTTATGATCACTAATGCCTAATTGTATTATCTAACTGGAGGTTACCTCTCGCGGTCACGCAACATCGCAACCAGTGTAACAACTAGTTACTGCTCTAATCCAATACGTGCGTCTGCGCAAATAAACGGATACAAATCTAAACAGGCCCGCTACATTGTATTATGGTTAAATGTTATTTATTTGGAAGTGGGACTGTTTGTTTTTCTCTGTTTCAACTATTTAAGTCAAGTTTGAGTTGAGTTTATTGGAATTTTGTTATTTTTCAGTGGTACATTTTTGGAATTTCGAGTGGAGGTCTGCTGTAAATTTTGTCACTTGCATTACGTTTGCGACGGACTGGCAAACGTAATGCAGGACGCCCTCAGGCTAGGTGGAGCGATGACCTTCGTAGGGCGGCTGGCAGAAACTGGATGCGAGTAGCCGAGGATCGTACCCAGTGGCGTGCACTTGGAGAGGCCTATGTCCGGCAGTGGACTACTATAGGCTGATGATGATGATGATACCACTTTTGATAAAGTTAAGATAATCAAGTTAGGGAACTCTCGGTCCTAAATTCGAATTAGGTTTAATTATGAAAAATATCCGATGATAATGTCAGGTTCCAATATAATAGGGAGCGAGCCACGAGTCATCGCTATTATACCGGGCACGATTCTAGACTCCGGATTGTTATTAAGGGTTTTTCGATAGAAAAAGCACTTTGTCTGAACTAGTGTTTGAACTCGTGAAAGCCACTCGCACTATGCTACACTAAGGGAATAAGACAGTTATTTATGTTCTGTAGTTTATGAAACTATTTAAGGGAAGTTAATAGAGTTACCTAGTGGTACCGAAACTAGGGCAGCGTGTGCCCTAGTCGCGCACGCTGCGCAAATATCCACTGCGCCGACGCCGACCCACTCACACAACCATTGTACAAATATTATCTACGAGGAAACGATACGAACACGTGCTAGATATATAAAATATTTTCAATTATCACTTTCATAATAATTTATGATACTAGTGCGAACTGATAAGCTGTTTAATCCGTGGTATCTATTAACCTGATTACCCCAAAAAAGGGAAAGTAATGTTCTTCGAGGACATGTATGCATTTTGGTATATTGTTCATTTCTTTCACACGCTTTATCAATGGCTCATGTCATTAAATTCATCTTAATTGTGCGAGTGACTTAAGATACGAATTTTTTTAAATGTTGCGTCTACGTATTGACTGCCTCGTTGGTGTAGTGGCAAAGCGCATCGCTTTGTGATCTCGAGGTTCAAATCTTGGGTCGGATACATTTAGTTTTTCTACCGAATAATTCCCAGTATGAGTCTGGAGGCAGGAATTGTGCCCAGTATATGGCAATAGATTCACCCCCTATTATATGGGACATAACATCGTCAGCGATAAGTGGGAAATATAGGCGTAACGGTGTTCTACGAATAAAAAAAAAGTCACCATACTTCTAGACCCCTGAACCTATGCTATAATTTTTTCAACAGAAAATAAAACGACAGCACTGGGGCTGGAAATCAGGGCTCGCGATCCCTAGTCACACCATACGCAACTAGAATAACCAGGCAGTCATTATTAATATTTTAGGTATTTATAAAATAAATGTATAGGACCATACAGTAAGCGTCATCTTCATTACCAGCCTATAGAAATCCACTGCTGGCCCAAGTTCTCTCCAATTGCACACCACTGAGTACGATCACGTACAATCCTCGACAATTCGCGTGCCTGCCTTATATTTATTTTCAGAAGCGAAATTGTCTGTAATTACCTGCAAGTGGTAAGTAAAAGGCAGAGACGCGTGTGTTCAACTGTATACATATAATTTGCGCTTTCTAGCCAGCTTTCTCTGCGACTGCGGAGCCAGCTTCGTCTGTATTTAGGACTATAGGTATTTCTACCTGTTAATGGTTTTGGCCCGCTTTGGAGACCTTCGACATATCTCTTGACATAACTTTACAATACTAGGAAAAGTTAGTTAGTTTAATTAGGAGTTAGTTTAGTGACATATAGACCAATCACGAGGCCCTAGCTTTGTATTTTTTTTTCTTTTTAAGTAACGTAGCCACATGCTAAGAATTATTCCTGTCCTGGGTGCGTTTTTAAACATAAAATTTACATGCACGTCTGTGCACACCCAAATTGAAACAAATATTTCTAGGTCACATAAAGATTTGTCCCGTGCGGGAATCGAACCTGCGACTACTCAATCCAGTGGGCGGAGCGACTCAAGCTCTTAACCACTGGACCAAGCCATCCGTATTGAGGATTTTCTAATGATTTTTTTTTCAGTGACAGCCCGGATTCCGAATTTGTACCTGGAGTAATGACTGTAGACTCTCGACCTATTACATTGGGACTATTACTGTTGTCATAGCCGCGATGGGCAAAATGTAATCAGATTAATGATTAACCACCCCCCCTTGGGGAATATAGGCGTGCCGGTGTATTTATGATTAACGATTACAATTACATTTTGTTCTTAAACGATTACGATTACACTTTTAATCTTGAATCATGATTGAATATTACAAAATGCTATTGTAATCATTCTCTGATCACATTTTGCACATCTCTGTTACAAAGTATGTTTTGGTCACACTCCGTTTGAAAAAAATAGGAGTGAATGTGTTTTACTAAGAAGTTGATTCGGAATGTTCATTATATAAATAAACAATGTCACGCCTATATTCCCCAAGCCTGGGTGGCAGAAGTGCACTGAGTATACCCAATTACCGACCGACGATGTTAGGCATCGTACAATAGCATAGGTATTGCCATGTACCGGGCACAAATCCAGGCTCCGGACTTATACTAGGAAGTTTCCGTTAGAACCTTGTGATCACCAAGCGATGCGCTCTTTTTATATTATGTAGAAATACCCAAAATACGTGGTGGATTTTAATTTTATTAAATTTTATCATCATGCAGAGGGCGCCTGTTGGGCGCCTTCTGCAGGACAAAGGCCTCCCACAAAGACCGCCACTACGACTGGCTTTGTACTATTTTGTTCATGATTAAATTTCATCACCATCACTCGCACAAATGCCTCCCCAAACATCACCAGGACGACAGGCTTCGTGCAGCGTGCCTCCTGTTTCTGCCTACGTCCTTCACCGGGTCATCGCTCCATCTTATGCCTTGCTCAGTCCACGCCGTACCGGAAATTTTATTAAATTTAAGCTTTCAAAAATCATTAATCAAATAGTTTCGCATTTATACACGAGATCTTTAAAATTAAAACTGGATCTCTCGCATATAATTACCACGTTTGAATGCTACAGGGACTGATGTAAATATTTTCTTTGCACAAGCCACGTGTAAGAAATTTCCATTATATTATGTTGTAGATCATTCTGCTGTTGTAATACTTGTTACTTTTGTAGCCATTGGACGTAACGTATTTTTCTATGTAGAGGTCGGAATTATTCTGAACAATTAGTGTTTTGAACCTGTATTAAATATTCAGTGGCAGTTCGCATTTGAATTGTGAAAAAATAAAATTAAACAAATGAACACCGGCGTGAGCCTATATTCCCCAAGCGGGGTTGGTGGAGGTGTACTATGCACACCTACTTTTTGCCGACGATGCTAGGTCCCCTGCAACAGCAAGCGAGCCTATTGCCATATAACGGGCACAATTTCTGACTACGGACTGATACTAAGAATTTTTCGATAGAAAAACTACATTTTTACGACCTATGATGATATATTTTTTCGTCAATATACGCCAAATTGAGTTGTGTCTGGTATAATTGTAGTAGGCTCTCCCCATAAAGAATATGCAGGTATGCTAACTTTTTGTAAATGAGCCACTTTGAGTGACGCCACAATGTTTCGCATGCGGGCCTAACATCGTCGGCGACATGTGAGTGAACATAGCACACATTTTTAACTTTGGCTTGGAAGAATATAGATGTTTCGGCGTTTATTTTCTTTATAATGCGATCATCTACCTACCTACTTCATCTGTATATATCAGCGTTTTTCAACCTTTTTCATGGCGCGACCCTCTTAGTATGAAACAATTTCCGCTGTAACCTGTATTTTATTATGTTACAAATATTAAATGCGCACAGCATTTTTATTAACTTTGATACATAACAACATATATACCCAAACCTCTCCAGAAAATGTTAAAAAAGATTTAATTCTATGTGCAGCAAAAAAGAATCCAAGATGAGAAAAATTATTTAATGAAATAAAGGGCAACCTTCACATTAATGTGAATCTGATTCATATGTATCTTTTTCATTCTTTTTGGCTTGTGTTCACTAACAAAATATGTCCTTTATTTGAATTTTCCTTTTAAAAATACATTTTTAAACTTTCTTTGGTACTGAGGCTTCGCGATCTTCCGCGACCCTCTTATAGACCCTCTATAGAGGCTTTGTGACCCCCAGGGGGACGCGACCCACAGGTTGAAAAACACTGATCTATATCATAATGCCAGTTACCCCGCGGGCTAGGCATAGAGGAAAAGTTCCATCAAGTGCCTTCCTTACAGACCTCTTTGACTTCCTCCACTCTCACCCTTGACTTGTCCTTTAGATAAGAAATTGTCAATTTGGACCAGTAAGAAATTAGCGGCATAAAGTTAGCGGCCGGTATAACGCGACCAAATGGAATTGTCCTTGAAAAATACATGCAAATGGTCTACCATGATGATTAGAAGATCTGGTAAGTATAAATTTGATGATATTCTAATTATTCAGTCACGGTTATAGACTGGTTAGATTTTGAGAACATCAAAACCAGGCTAACATGACGTGACATGCCCTTCCACTCGCGCCAGTAACCTAGCAACGCGAACACTTGTGCCGGCGCAGCACGTGGCCTCGTTCGTGACTTTCTACCGCGCGCTGTGCGCAGACGCATCGACTACTTTACATGATCCATCGTTACAGCATCGTCTATCTATCTATATCACTACGCCAAATCCGTTAGGGGGTAGTCAGAGAGTACAGAGTCACAGTATTGTCTTTCTTATTAACACTTGCTTGGAACTCAAAATCGTCGGCGATCTGTAAATGAACTCTATACACCTATGCCATCCATGTTTGTGAAATATAGGCGTATTTTTTACTGTTTCGCAGTTTCATTTCATTAAAAACTTTGGAAGTAATGTTGGTGTTAAATAATGAAATACAATATAGGTCCGATATTTTTCAATAATGTATGAGATAATTTAAGTTTCTTCATTTCTTATCAACTTGTCATCAGTAGACACTGTCAGTGTCTGTAAATTTTTTTACTAGGATGCATAGCAGCAGTCTTTACGTTTAAAAACTAGACCAAGCCAATATTAAACTACATCCAAATAGCGTTGTCTAACGTTGGTGGTCTTATGTAACGGATCAAATTATATGAAATTGATTCTGTGAAGTCATTGCCTGTACTCGGAGCGATCAATGTTCTTGGAAAATCTCAAAGTACCTACAGACAACCGGAGCAAAACGTATTTAGTTCGAAGTAAAATAGTTATTATTTTATCAAATTACTCGTTGAGTTAAACGGAATATGGTCTTTAAATTTACCGGTAATGTGAAATGCATTACTGTAAGTTTAGATTTGAGTGCTTAGTGGGAATCGTTTCGGTTATCTGTAACAACTTATCTGAAGTCTAGAATTGCGTTCGATATAATGAAAATAGGCTCATCTCTTATATATTTATATCATAACGCCAAATTCCTTGCGAAGTAGGAAAAGAGAATAGATTTCCAACATGTTCCTTCCTTAAAAACTGCTCTGACTTCTCCCACTCTCATAGTTCGTCCCATACACGCTCGCCGGTTACGGAGACTCTTGACTTGCCCATCGCATAAGACACGATCTATTTGTTAATGGTAATATAGTCTAGGTACTTGGCAAGTAGTTATATTCTTCCGTTTTCACATTTTATTGTATTGTGGGAGGGACATAATGATTATAAAGCAACAAATACGATTTTGCAACTCTCTTGCACTATTTCACTCATAGGTACTCTGATTTTATTAACATATTTGTATGGGAATCTAGGTTGTGGCGACATTTTGTCGCGATGGTCCGCCGTGTAAGGAAGATTATGTAATAAAAAAGTTGTTGCGACCAAAACCGCGAAGTGATCGAGGTAATTTGCTCGGCAAAGTTGTTTCACGGAGATAAAGATAACACTTTTTTAAGTTTATTATATAAATAAGATCTTTATTAACAGCGATGATCTTTATGTAAAATACCAATCACTAATCATAAATTGGCAGACTTTAATTGTTTCTGGAGATAACTAGGCGGTAAGTCAGGTTTTGGAAAAAAAAATCCATTTTGAAATGTTTGTAGAAAGTTTGTAGAAAGCAATTTTTATCTAAGTTGCGTATTCCTAGCTAAGAGATGCAGTACATTGTTTAATAAAGAAGAGAATGAATAAATAATAATTTACAGCAAGAGAGGACGATAAGTCATTGACTTATATTGCCCTGTAAGTAGGTACTATGAATTTAATTCACTCAACTGAAATCACACGGCCTAGGCGCAAACCACTAGGACAACATCGTATATCGTATAAACTCGACCAATTTATATTGTATAAACCTTGCGGGAGCACTTACAAATTATCATTTTTTTTTATTTAGTCTAACTACTAATCTACCACCGAATCAGAACGCGGCATCCACTGAGAAAATCTAGCGAGATACTCAGTGGGTTTGTCTTTGACATTCAATTCTATTAGTCTTTTTCTTAATTTTTAATCATACTGTATATGGATCGAAGATATAATATCTATATGATGCTCTAATGTGATATCTTACGAGATTTGAGACTAATTATGTTATTTCTAAAGTGTAAGTACCTCAAGGATTCCGGATTGACCATTCCCCAGAGGCAGCACCCGTTCACGAGTATGACTACTGGAACAGTGATCACTCCTATGACCAATGCATATAGTCAAATGATTGATTACTAATTAAGTACATATCATCATTCAACATTAGACATATTGACAACATGTTTAATTGATCAGTGTCAGGCGGAAAGGACGCGGAAGGCACGTGCAAGTGGCGCCACTACTTCCGGTGTCAAACGTGAGCAACATTTTTAGAACTATTGTCGTAAAATTTGTTTACCGGTTAGAATTCTTATTTTAATGCATTCTACTATGCACCGTTTTTAAAGTAAGCGGAATCGGGTGAGCGAGAATAGTCAGCTACTAGTACTGGTATAGTATAGGAAAATAAAATGTAGGTACTTTAGGACTGTGTCACAGTAACTTCTGTGTTAATAATGACAATTTTCAAATAATTGCATTACTGTGACAAAGTAGCATAGTATCTACACATACTGTCCTTGACTATGATTGTGTGAACATAAACCTAGCCTTCTCCGTTTACAACTGACAAGACCACATAATGGACAAAACTCTTCCGTACTTACAAAGCTACAGATCCATCACTTACTCTCTTTCCAAATTAATTTAGACCTTAATGACATCAGTAAGTGCTAAATTTGGAAGATTTTTGCAAATAAAATTTCAATCATTTCATTAACACGAGAACTACATTTCTCTTGTTTTGCATTTTGTTGAATATAACTTGTGTTGTAAATTACCGATACTTTATGAATTAATTATATAACGCATTTATATAGATAATACTCATATTGACAGTCATTTTATACTTATATAATACTTTTCCTTGGCACAAAAATAAAAGGACATACGTATTCACATAAAACTGCGTTTAAATTGCCACTATCTTTAAAACTTTAAGGTCCAATATTACATTAATATCAACCGTATAAGCAGTAAGAACCTTTAAATATCGCGTCAATACTCTGTTTATCATGTTCTTAATGTAACTTTTGGTACCGAAAGGGGATAAGCATGGTAATAAGTGTTAAGTTATACGCTATAATGTAAAGGTTCCAAGATCTCCTAAAAGCAGGGACACGGTGCCGCAAAAATCAATTCTATTTTTAGTCCGATTAAATATTAAAATTGATTTTTGCAAAAATGTCGGTTAGGACGTTTTTGCACCTCACGGTCGATAAGTATTCCTAATGGAAGAAGTCCTTTTACATTAAGAAGAGTTAGTTTAATTTAGCATAGATTTCTCAGTGTATCGCGCCGCTGAGTGTATTTTCTTCAGAATTTGCATTTGAAGATTACATTATGTTGTAGAAACCTACATAATTTGGTTTTTGTACTTTTTTGTACTGACTCTTTGCTGATTGGGCTAATACAAAACAACAGTGTGTAGGTATAAATACCAAGTCATACCATATCCCAGTATAAAATCATTTATATGTGCGTAGTATTTCGCCCTACAGGGTCCAATATTCTTCTTCATTACTTAACACCTCTACAGGCCTTATGTCATGGTAATTTAGAGTCTATACAATTTCTCATAACATTTTGTACATAGAATGAACCGGAGCGTCATGCAAAAACAACGATACGACCCCGGATCAAAAGTTTGAACTTAGTTCAATTACGTTTTTTTGTATTAGACAAAATATTTGCTTGTTACGGTAATACTTGAGATCATGTTAGAAAAACGTATAGACACTTCATTACCATATCCTAAGAATAGTGGTCATAGATCTTTGAAATATTTTGAGAAGTTCGAAAGTTTCTGATTTAAGAATTAATATCAAGATGAAGAGCATTTCCAGATAAATTCTAGGAAGCTTATGTCCTGCAGTGGAAGCCTTTCGGCTGAAGAATGGATAAATGACTGAATAATATTATGAGACGATGACGCCATTCAAAAATTTGTGTGTTTTTGTTCTAACCGCACAGTTCCCCGGTCTATCGGGTGTTTATGTAACAGCTATTATGTGTTGTATAATATGTAAAATCCGTGCAGTGCGAGTGCGGCAGATGTGTGACGAATCACCTCCAATGCCTATTGTAGTGTATATATTGTAATAGTTGGATATACAAGGTATAATATATATAACGCAAGACCTCAGACACCCCAATTAGATTAAAGCAATTTACGAATTCAATAGGAAAATCAAACTTCCAATTTAAGGAGTTTTCTACCATTTTTTTAAGCTCTTTGGTACCCAAATTAAGATCAAAAGTTAAATATTAAATAACTATTGTATGCGTATTTAGATTTGTTTAACAGAAATACATTTAAAATAGCCGTAATACTTTGAATAATTATTAAATTTAGTTTAATACATTTAGATAGATAGATAGAAATACGAGTAACAGCATTAAAAATTGAATAACAACATAACCAACTTTAAATATACTAGTTGAAATGGATTCAGTTGCCGATTTAGAACAAACTGCTGTTAGGTCTTGCATTAATTATGTTACACCTTGTATACTAGGTAAATAAACATTATAATTACTTCTGGATATTAATGAAATACTTTGTTTAAATTTTATACAGGTTTGTGATTCTTACCTTATTGGCTTAGTGATGCGGCTGGTTATCGCGAGGGTATACACCACAGTCATTATTTTGTTTTTTTTTTTCATGTGTTAACATATTCATACAAAACATAAAAAAAAATCATCACGTTTATGGTACTTTTGTTTACTGTTTAATTCCTAAATCCGATGTTAGATGTCGTATTCACATAGACGACTCTCAAACCAGATGAGGAGCAGTCCGATGACGTCAGTACCGATCATTAAATCCAATTTTAGATGTTAAAAGATCAACGAAGCGATTTAGTTGGTATTAAGTGATATTACATTATATTTACATGACTTTTTAAATTGCCTCATTCGTTTAGTGGCGTATAGTCTGGCTGGTGTTTACAGCTTCCAATTTTAAGTCGGACAAAATTATATTGAAGATGTTCGATCTAAAAATAATTCAGTCGCAGCCCGAACACTGGAATTATGCCTGATATATTTGCATTAGCCTCACCCATTTTTTGTGACTAAGCCTGCTACATATTCTCACAACTGTAAGCCATGATCCACAATGATCTCCTTCGATAACATCATTTTTTTATTCTTTTCTATTTTCAAAAAGCTTTACCTTGGGGTGTCCCGGAGAGTGATTTAACCGGAACCAATTTTGGAAAGCACAAAAAATTGATTAAAAAGAAAAGAAAACAGTGGAAGAAAAAAATAAAATTCCACTTCTCTCCTTTACAAAGCGAGATATCAGCCTTAGAATTACAACTAGGATAAGCCCAGTCGTAAAGCACCACGGATACGGAACAATCTTGGGGTATATTAGTGCTCACTTCTTACTTCATTGTGATCTCATTGTAACAACGTCGACGAAATATTGGCGTGCACTGTACACCTCTGTCAACCGCGCTTAGATGCTTAGACCGGAGTATAGACGTGACGGTTTTTATTCTCTTACTTTTTCAAAGAGCATAATTACAAGAATACCTAACCTGTCTTAACTTTGGTCATCAATGATTTTATCTAGGACAGTAAATCGTGTAATCGTGTGTCGCGTTGTTAATTGAAAAAACGCCCTTGCATTAGCTATTTGTGCAATGGCGTCACCTGGCGTTAACGTGATTGGATCGATTACGCCGTATTGACACTGACAGTGATTGGAATGCGCTATTATACATATCATTAGAGTCTAATGGCACGCGTTCTAATTACTGCGTGTCTTAATAAACCTGTCACCCGCGGTCTGGAGTAGGGGTGTCAGGCTGTCCGGCGTAAGTCGGACTTGCTTTGGCATCACGGTCGTATTCGGACAAATATTTACGATTCTGGACTTTCCGGCCTTTGTTATGCTTTATTAGTGCTCAAAAGGTTAATTCCAGTGATGATAGAACTGATTATAAATTGAGCTCAGCTTTAGCTGTTTAGTTTTGTAACAAAATTATAATTAAAGTGTGGTATTGACTGAATAATTATAATAAGAGTTTGTATTAATTGCTAAAGTTATGATCAGTTTTAAAAACATATGTCCATCTTTTAATAAAATTGTAAAATTTAATTGTTAAAAAGGAAATATTATGTCCGACTTTTAAAGCAAAATGCAGTCTAAAATATTGCCGTGTTCCGCTTTTTGTATTTTAGTGCCTGGCAACCCTAGTCTGAAGCGATCTGTCTTCCGTTTATTTGATAGACTTTAGAGTAATTGAATAAAAAATCTCCTCTGTTTTATTAAAAAGGTTTTTTTATCGTCTTTAATTGAATGTAAAGTGTGACCAGATAATTGAGTTACAGGTTAAGCCATAGAAAAATTCTTAGTAGTAGTCAGAAATGCAGGGTATTACATCGGGGCCTAACATTATCGGCGATATGTGAGTGCACACAGTACGCTTCTGCCAACCCTACTTGGGAATGTAAATGTATACTGTTTTATTTTTATACCAAGATATTTTCTTAGTTCACTATATATATATATATATATATATATATATATATATATATATATATATATATATATATATATATATATATATATATATATATATATATATATATATATATATATATATATATATATATACTATTTTTCTTTCATATACTTGCTTAGCATTAGTATTAATATTTCTGATATAACCCAAAAAGTAATGGATGCGACGAATCAACCTCTAGACCAGTAGCTTTGATACAAATTAACAACGATTTGGACTCAAACTAACCTTCCAATTAACCACATACCTAATGAAGCATATTATTCTTGTTGTTTTTATAGTTCATAGTTCGTTCACCACGGTGCCTAAGAATATGTTAAAATATTTCTATCATGAATCATTGGAACGTCTAATATAATTGCAGGTCCCTAATAAGGTGAACCTATGGTGCGATGAAGGTTTATTTATTTGTTTTGTTTTATAAAAAAACGTAGCCCCACACTAGGAACTATCTCTGTGTCGTGGGTGCGTTTACAGACATGAACTTCACATGCACAAAAACCAAAGCAAATGTTTGTGGGTCACACAAAGATTTGTCCCGTACGGGAATCGAACCCGCGACTTCTCGGTCCAGTGGGCGGAGCGACTAAAGCTCTTAACCACTAGACCAAGCCTTCCGTCACAGGTAAAAGCTGGATGCATATAGCACAAAGCCGATTATTGTGACAATCTTTAGGGGAGGGTTTTGTCATGTAATGGGCGTCTTTCGGCTGATATTGATAATAATAATTAAGATTTGACTGTTTTGGGCACAAGTCACTTAGGGTTTTCTCATCATCACACCACCTGCCATCACCACATCTTGCTCATCCACTTCTCATGATCCTCCAGAAATAAGCATATTGTATCGGTCTTGCTGGAGGAAAAAATATATTATTTTGTTCCTTCAGCGAGACCGATACAATATATTATTTTGTTCAAACAAATATATGATTTTGTTTACGTCTCGGACACGTGTTTAGGTCTTGTTAGAAAATTTTGTTTATGTAAATTTATATTTTGAACAAATCTATTAATTAGTTTTTTAATATCTTGATTTATATTATTTGTACCTCTTGATTAATGTTATTTGTACGCATTTATTACTTAGTATTTTTTATAATTTAAATTAAAAAATAAAACCTGAACTTCTACAATATATACCAAAAACAGGTTTACACGTATTCTATACCCACAATACATATTAATTACATATAGCACCCATTAAATATAAAACCCATTACAGTTATAATTTATTTCAATGTGAATATATTTATTATATTATTTTATAGCTCTATATTTTAGTAGATGCACAATAAAATGATGTTATAAAAAATAAAAGGACATTACGTTGCGAATGCGCATAAAGTAGCGTTACTTAGCTTTTAGACACCGAAATAAATATCGAATCTCATTTACTTCGTCAATAAATCTATCTCCAACATCAAACAATACTCTTCTATTTTAATCGTAAGTGTTTTTACCAAAACAACATCGACCTTACAAAAGTCACGGCACAAAGTTTACTTGTAGTTAATGTAAAAATAATTAAATGTTCTTACAACAGATACTAAATAAAAACTTTAATAAAAACAAAGGTCACACACGGAGTTTTGGCGGGAAGTCGAAGAGTGGTGTTGTCATTTTGTTTTATATTTCCAAAACTTGTGTTATTTCGAGTAATAATGTGTAATGTTGGTGGAATATTAACTATTACGTGTTCTTATATGTGCATGATTGAAATTAATACTAAAAAAGTGATAAAACGTGCCTTTTCAAGATCCCTCAAAACGGCCGTCGGAATTGGTATGTAAAGTATCCACCGCTTTACTATCCAGGGTGGGGTACTTCCATTCATTTCATTGTCATCAAGTTC
Source organism: Phalera bucephala (assembly GCA_905147815.2). NCBI lineage: Eukaryota > Metazoa > Arthropoda > Insecta > Lepidoptera > Notodontidae > Phalera > Phalera bucephala. Next base: position 36,326,841 of record LR990617.1, read on the forward strand.
ATCAAAGAGTCGAAGTAATTTAAACAAACACGATTACTTATCTCACTGGACACTGGCAAAATACACTTAATATTAGTGTGAAGCCATAACTTACAGAAGAAGAAGGTCACACATTGCTAATGGAACTATTTGAAAATAGAACGTAATGAGCCATTGGGACATGCTTCATTATTTTTTGTAAATATTTGTTATTTACGATAGTCCCACACTAGGAATTATTATTCCTGTGCTGTGGGTGCACATGATATAAATATATAAACTTGATATTCGCATACAAAACATCAAGAACGAAATAAAAATTTGTGAATCATATAAAGATATTACCTATGCGAGAATTGTACCCGCGATTACCCGATTCAGTGAGCGAAGCCGTCTACGCTATAATCACTAAAATGAGCCATTGTGAAATTATTTCATTATAATACAACTGTCAAATATTCCAAGTAACGTAAACTGGCTTTTCCTAGTTCTAAGTTACACTTTCCCTACGTTCTGCCAAGCGCTATTTTAAGGCTCGTTGATCAATCGCTGAAATGAAACAAACGCAAAATATTTTTTTAAAAGCTCTTTCAGCGGTTTCTCGCGACGAGTTTATAAGCGCCCATGCGAAATAAGGATTACACGTAAGACGGATTTAGGGCCTACCCAACAATACATTACAGCCGAATTCCGAGAGAAAATTTTCAAACAAACCTCTACATTTTGTTACAAGTTTTGTAGAAATATATTTGATCATATTACATATATGTAGATTTAGGTTCAAATAACGTAGAAAGCGCTGCTTCTGAAAGTCAATATTGAACAAACGAAATACGTTGGAGCTTATTAAACTTCCAATTTATAGTTATTAAATACGTGCGTATTGTTTAGACGGCTTAATATCGATAAATAATCTCGACGTGCACTATATGCAATATCGGCAGATGTTTCTCTTGGCTGCGTTTCAAGTGGTAACGAAAGTGACCTGACCAAGGTCAATCTTGTTTGGTGGAAAAATTCGCATAGCGTCATCGTCGGTTCGAGAGAAATGTTTGTGGAGTCTGAACAGTGCGGGCTCATTGAAAACTTTTAATTATCTTGGTTCATTGAATAATACGAGGCTGATTCAGCCTGTGCTGTACTATCGTCGGCGATGTAATCAACCTTGATTTTATTATTTCTATTATATAATCTTGTATCGTACACCATTTGTGTTTGTTTTGATTTTTGTAAAAAGTGTTTTATAATTTTGATTGCTATGCTTAGCTATTTACATTATTTTAGAACCCGGATCATGTGAAATCATTAGAAAAGGAATGGAAAGCAAGAAATAGAAGAAATCACTTATATGTATAAAATACGAGTATGTGTATGAATTAAACTTTCCTTCTTTACAAAAAGTCTGCGATGCGCTTTTAATAACTGATTGTGTAATTGCGACGGCATATATTTTTATTTGTGTAATTACAAATAAAAATATACGCCGTCACACCTATATTGCCTAAGCGGGGGTGGCAGAGGTGTACTGCGTACAACCACTTTTCGCCGACGATGTTAGGTCCCAATGTAATAGAGGGCGATACTAATGCCGTAATGCCGGGTACATTACTGGTAATGTGCCCAGACTCTAGACTGGATTTCAGGGCCACGTGATCGCTACGCGCAATAATTGCCACTAAACAAAGACGAATCTCCATTCCATATGCTTAAATCTCTCTAGCCATTTGGAATATAGCATACCAAAGAAATATACATTGAGGGACGGAGGCAGTCACAATAATATTGTGACTGCCTCCATGTCAAAGTTGATTAATTTCTTTAGTATTTTTTGCCTGGTTTTCTGCATTGCTAAAAACATGCAACCAATCATAACAAGTGCCGACCGATATGACAACTCGGCAATTTAAAAAGTAAACATTTAGCTGAAATATATTTTTTCGCAACTCACGCACAGTGGTGACCCAGATTCAGAGTTGAAATGTGATCGTAATCGCAAAATTAAAGTTTCCATCGCAAGAATGACGTCAATTGATTAGCGTGCTATCAAATGATTGGAGAAGTATATAGAAGTATATTTTACTAGTAAAATAGGTCAAGGTTGGTATTACTTTAAACATTTTTGGGACAGAAAGAAAGAATGAGATGACTGCCTGTCAGAACTGGAATGATATTAATTGGTCTGTCAATAAAAATAAAGGGTTTTTAGGTTTCCGCGAATGTTTCACATAAAATAAAACTTACCTATAATTATAATACTATATGAAATAAAACTATTTTACGGATTTTATCGCGGTTTATTTTTTTTTTTATTTTTAGTTCCCGACGTTTCGAGTGCTTTGCAGCACCCATGGTCACGGGAGGGACTGAGGTGTTAGACGTCCAATAGGCATAGTTGTTCCGGGGTACCCTCAAACTTCTTAATTATTTTTGTTGTTGTTGGTCCGATCTACGCAGAATGAGCTCACGGTGTCTTGAGGTCTTGCAGTGTTATGCTTGGTTTTGGATTTGATTATATTATTTACCGGATCCCAAGACGATGGAAGCACCCAGCCATCTTCTCTATTGAAATTAGGATGTTTTTTAATTTCAATAGCCTCGCGAACCATCCTTGGTAGGAATCGGTGTTCTTTCACGAGGATTTGTGGTCTATCAAATCTGATGTTATGGCGGGTGCGGTCAAGGACATGTTCACAGACTGCAGACTTCTTTGAGCGACGGTGTTTTAGGTCGTAAAATAGTTTTATTTCATGTGTAATATTCGCGTTAATCTAAGAACTCAATATAATACTATACTTATATAGGATTAAATCGCGGTTTATTTGTGATTTTTTTAAGTTTCCGACATCAGCATGTGAGCGACTGTAAGGGAATAGTTTTTTAATCATATTTTTTAAACGTTTAGTTACGAAATCATGACAAAGACGGGATTGAGTCTTTAAGCAAAGTTAGACTCAGTCGAAATGTAGATCAGTGCGATCACTATTATGGTGAGTTTGATTTATCGCTATCTATATCACCATTGCCAGATCCCTTGCGCCCCCGCAAGGGATCTGGCAGTGGTGATTCTTGCCTAAGAGACCTCTCTGGCTTGCTCCACTCTCATAGTTTGATTAGCATTGTTATAAGTCTAAAAATAATATTAAGCCCTATTTCGGGTTACCCATTTGGCTGTTGTCACTGTACTGCCATTAAGTCAATGGCTATTAAGACAACTCAAAATAATTTAGGCAGTTTGAACATTTCTAATACCTATCTGGCTAGTAACCAATTTAAAAAATATAATTAAGGGATCTAATTTAAATCCATATCATCTCTTTGCAAAAAAAATCAAATTCCAAGTTAGTACCAACTGAGTTAATTGCATAACCCGCTAACCTATTACATATTCCGAAGCATAGGCTGTGTCTTCCATCGTTATATTACTGGTACAAAGTACCAATAATATACCTATCGATTACGGATAAACAAAATGAAAGCTAAAAATCTTTGTTTAAAAAAAGTTAAACCGACTTCAAAAAGCAAAAAATAAATATTTGATGTCGGTACCGGTTAGTGCAGTCGATTACTTGGCACCGACTTCAAATATTTATTTTTGCTTTTTGAAGAAGGTTTTTTTTTTAAAACGTTTTTTATTTTACAATTTTAAGTGACAAGTGAATTATACTATACTCAACCCAACGCAAAAAAATCATCAAAATCAGTTTATAAATTAAGACGTAATAAAAAAAACACACACATTGTCGACCTCCTCCTTTTTTGAAGTCGGTTAATATTCTGATTAGTTCTATAGCAGGGTACCTATAGGACTGACGTAATACCAATAAAACATCTATCTACGCATTCGTATTGTTTGTAGTTAAGGAGTTCCCTGGTGTATCTTCAAAGTCCAAGGTCCAATACCGATGAAATTAAACTGGGACCACTTTGGAGCTCCCAATGCAAAAAAGATCATCAAAATCGATTCATAATTGGCGGAATGATCGCGTAACATACAAAAAAACATACAGTCGAATTGAGAATCTTCTCCTTTTTAGAAGTCGGTTAAAAAACAGCCGCGTTTGCATAAACGGGCGCTTCTATACCTACTCATGGCTAGTAACTCTAGAAATTAGTTTTAAATCCTACTATCATCCTACTAATATTATAACTAAAGTGAATATTATATCGTTGGATGCAGGTGGCATCGGACCGGTTAGGCTGGAAAGCGATTGGGGAGGCCTATGTTCAGCAGTGGACAAGTATAGGCTGAAATGATGATGATGAATATTATAAATGTAACAATTTGTATGTTTGGATGTTTGTTACTCAATCACGCAAGAACGTTTAAACTAATTTAGATGAAATTTGGCCTACAGATAGTTTATTACCTAAATTAATATATAGTATACTTTTTATCCCAAATAATAGGTTCCTGTCTAAAGCCAACGCGGACAAAGTCGCGGTAAGAAACTAGTTATGAATAATCTCAGATCTTTTCACTACGGTAGTTTTAACAAACTGTAGCATTTTAACGCATTCTCACATTGGCTAAGCTTGGATCGAACTAATTCAAAATAAGACCACAGTCATAGTTGTGTTCATAATATTCAGGCTGTTTTTCAGACTGACATCTTTAATCACAAATTAACTTTAAATAACTCTGTACTCTCTGCCTACTCCGCAAGGGATCTGGCGTGATGATATAGATAGATAGAGATAGAAGTTCAAATAGTATTATATCGTCTCTACAGAAGTTTATTGACACCAGTCTAGGTCGCTCGCATGATTTCATATCTTTCGTCTACTTCACTAGTACAACTATAAAAGCCTGGAATTAATAAACATTGGGAAGAGGACAATATTTATTGGATACGTACGCAATGATGAGTGAAACTTTAAACTCATTCATAAGGCGTAGTCCCTTCTTTGGACTGCTTCATTAAGACAAAGTAGAGTGGATTTTTTTAGGTATCCTGTAAATAAACGATCATTATCTTCTATGACATGATGCTCCCTCCTACTGCAGATTACGAACAAAAATGTTTATATTCGTATAGCAAGTTAAAGATGATTGAAATCTTTAACATAATATTTATTATATCAACAATCACAAGCACAAGAAAAAAAATAAGGATTTACGTAATATTATTTTAATTTAGACTAAGACTGCCTCGTTGGTCTGGTGGCAAAGCGCATCGCTTTGTGATCACGAGGTCCTGGGTTCAAATCCTAGGTCGGACAAATGTAGTTTTTCTAACGAAAAATTCCCAGTATGAGTCCGGAGTCTGGAATTGTGCCCGGTATATGGCAATAGGCTCGCCCCCTATTACATGGGACCAAACATCGTCGGCGAAACGTGGGTGTACTCAGTACATCTCTGCCACCCCCTCTGGGGAATATAGGCGTGACGGTGTGTGTGTGTGTATTATTTTAATTGTTACCTACTTAGCACTTTCAAATCACTATTGTCTATACCTATACACGCTTATACACAAAAAGTATTCTTTTTTTTTAATTATCCACAATACCATATGGTATTTTTAGACAGCATTCAAAGAGGTAAGCATTTAATGGAACTTATCGCGGTTTATCTAAACACTTACCTAGGTTTTGCTATGGAGAAGAAATGTGTAGGTAGGTACTGTACTTTTCCTTACCTGTGAACAAAAATTAAATTTAAATAAATATTAACTAATTTTCCATGATGTTTATTGGAGTGGAGCCCTGCACTCTCTGCCTACCCCGCAACGGATCTGGCCTGATGATATAGATAGATCGAAAAAATATAATTCTATGCATTTTTAGATTTTAAATCGGCACATAAAATCCTTACTGCGTTTTTATTAAAAAGCTCACAGGTACCAAGTCTTTTGAAATAGCTGCCCGGTTGCCTCCGGGCTACTTTCCCAGCCACCGCGTGCTGCTGGTCTATGACAGATGTTTATCGGGATATAAAGCGATAGGAACAGGTATATCGGGGAATAACGGGGCCGGCGCATCAGCCTTAATTGTGCGACATTGTCGATGTAGGGCGGCCAGTTACGAGCAGGATATTGGCATCAGTAGGGCTACCGACTAGCACGATCGGAAAGATTTTTTTGCGCGGAACAAATTTTGTTGACCCGTGATTCGAGTCTTGTGCGCAAGTCACAAAAGTATTGTCTAAGTATAGACTCTGTTTGCCAATACAATAAAATTCTTGAAACAAATTTTGTTGTGTCAAACTTTTGTCACAGCATGCTATGCTAGCACATAAAAAATCAAGAGCACTGTACTATTACAACATTTTTTTTATTAACTGCCTCGTTGGTCTACTCGCAAATAATGTACTTTGCGATCACGCAAAGTACATTATTTGCGAGTAGTATTTCTGTCGCCAAATTGCCAGTCTTAGGCTGAAGTTTGGAATTATGCCCGGTATATAGGCTCGCCACCTATTACATGGGACCTAACATCGTTGATGAAAAGTGGGTTTATATAGTACACCTCTGCCATCCTCGATTAAGGTATATAGAATTGACAGCGTTTTATTATTAACACTACGGAAGTACTGTAAAAAAATCAAGCTTTTTCCGAAAGTGCGACGAAATAAAAATCTTTTATAAAAAAAGGTAAACCGACTTCAAAAAGCAAAAAAATAAATATTTGAAGTCGGTGCTGGTTGGTGCAGTCAGTTACTTGGCACCGACTTCAAATATTTATTTTTTTGCTTTTTGAAGTCGGTTTACCTTTTTTTATAAAAGATTTTTATTTTACAATTTTAAGTGACCCGTGAATTATTCTATAGTAGGGTACCTATAGGAATGACGTAATACCCATAATATCTCAATTTACACATGTCCATTGTTTGTCGTTAAGGAGTTCCCTGGTGTATCTTCTAAGTCCAAGGTCCAATGTCAATAAAATTAATATGGGACCACCTTGGAGATATACTGAACCCAATGCAAAAAAAAAATCAAAATCGGTCCACAATTGACGGAAATATCGCTGAACAAACATAAAAAAAAAAAAAAGCATACATACAACCGAACATAGAACCTCCTCTTTTTTGAAGTCGGTTAAAAATGATACGAATGCGGAATAAACCGATAAAAAGTTATCTTATATATCTAGGGCGACAAAATTCGTGACATATCCGTCTTGTCGCGCCTTCTGTGCTAGCCCTGCTGATGCCTACATACCAACACTGGCAGCGTTCATCCGACGATTTAAAAAGATTGAGGAAAATGAAATATGAACTATAGAAAAATTACAGACGATATTGACAATAATTGCTGTTGTGTTGGATAGAGGCAAATTTTGAGGAAAAATATAATCGTGATGAGGTAGCCAAGTTTGTTAAACATTTTTGGATAGGTATAATAGGGGTCAAGGGAAACAATGTGAAGATATCGTATTAATTTAAGCTTATATTACTGAGCCGGACTTTGTGAAGTGGCCATAAAAATAATAATTAAATTCAATGTGGATGTAACAAATGGGATCTAAAATGTGCGGTGAAGTTCTTTAAAAAATACTCCAAAACTCGTTTATTATGTACATTTTTATTCTATCGTTCAAACAAGGTAATAATAAAGATTGAGTTATAGTCCAAGGTTTAAATATTGAAAGTATCGAATGAGCATATTGCATATTTAATATTTTGAGAAAATCATTTGCATTTATTGTGGAAAATATAATTAAACATCGATCGAATAGTCAGAAGTAAGTTGACGACCGATAACATCGGCTTTTCCAAATCAGTTTTGGTGTTATATGGACGTTTGTATAAAAATTTTGTACAAAATTCACCTCTTCTTTGGTAATGGGCATGATGATGACGACATTATAAAAAGTACAATCATTTAAAGAATTACTCACATACTTAGCTTCATTGTTTATGAAACATAATACTTGAATATATTAAACACAATATGACGTCAAGACTGAAGAAAAACATTTTTTACTCCTTATTATAATGTCCTTTAATTTATAAATAGATTGTAATATTTTATGTAATATAATTATTTGTAGACCGCACGTAATAAAATGACTTGGTGTCACTTTTTCATGTTTTGATTATGTGCTTTTTGACTTTGATCACGTTACTATTAGATTATAATCCATCACGCTGATCGAGTATAGATCGATAGAGGTAGATTTGTAAACACTTACTGTTGGAAATCATCAAGCCTTACCTTCCAAAGCATAGAAATCTCCCAACATACATCATAAACTATCTGACCCGAACGTTGCTTTACCTCTAAGCTTCCCACAATGCTACGTGCAAGTGGTTCTAAAAAGATATGAAATACAAACAAAAACAATTAAATTAAGGAGCTCGGCCATTATTGAGGGGTTCACGTGTTCACACACGCGCTTCCAAACATTTACGATATAATTTTTTACAGCATTGCTGTCAATACTCAATCGATTTTGATTTGCAAAGACATCACAATAGAATTTTATTTTGTAAAAAAATAACCACCGTCATGCCGCAAGCGTACTCCGTTCACTCGCATAATCGCACGCACACGCAGACGCACACGCACACACACTCGTTCCGCCTAGGATCTTAGGTCCCATTAACAGATCATTTTTATGATCTGATGTACCAATGTATTAAGCGACAAGTTTATTGCTATTAGGAGTGATCGTTATATTACATAACTGAACAAATAATCTATTATTAATATATAATGAAATCACCTATTATTTATTACCTTAGGCAAGCGTTATTTTTTAAGCGTTACTTTTATTACATATTGTCCGACCAAAACCGCTTACCAGCCTGCCACGCGACACAGCGACACTGCCGAATGGACTTAAGGTCAATTTCACTTACACGTATAATATTTTTGTCAAAAGTCACGTGTTATATTATGCTCTAAGTCAACTACATATGATCTATTTTTTAATGAGTGTCCAGTAATGAAAAGTAATATATTCTTAGGTTATTTATTATGTTCCGCGCCAATATATTTGTTCGTATTATACGTTATTTATAACGTGTTGGTTACTACGTTAAATTATTTTTTTAATAATGTCAGTGCGGATCACTGCCGTGATCTTGGATGACGTATTTGTGCATTTATCGTGGGTTTGTGAGGAATTGCGGCGTCGCGTGTCAAATTGTTTGCAAATAAATCGTTGGTTTGTTTATAATAATAATAATAATAATAAACGCTAAGACACTACACAACCGCGAGGTGTGCAATCTCAGACAGTACTTTTTGAGTGTATCCGTGGTGATGTATCGAGATGTTGCCGCAATCGATAGAGGCCTAACTCCGCTTTCCTTGGCAAACGGGAACTGGCGAAGGCCCCAGGTATTAAGTACTTCGGACCGCACAGCCATATGGAAGGGCAAGGAGCTACACGGACGGTTCTATCGGGCTCTTACAGGGCCTGATGTGGACCAGCTCGCTTCCGTGACCTGGCTACGCTTCAGCAACCTTTTTGGGGAAACTGAAGGCTTTGTCTTTGCAATTATGGACGAAGTTATCATGACGAACAACTACCGGAAGTACATCCTAAAGGACGGCACGGTTGACATTTGTCGGGCATGCCACCGTCCCGGTGAGTCTATTAGACATGTAGTTTCCGGTTGTTCTCGTCTTGCTAACGGAGAGTACTTGCACAGACACAACCAAGTGGCTAGGATTATCCATCAGCAACTTGCTCTTAAATATGGCCTTGTGGACTCTGAAGTACCGTACTACCAGTACCAGCCTCTTCCAGTTCTCGAAAGTGGTCATATCACGCTCTACTGGGATCGATCTGTTATCACGGATAGGACTATTGTAGCCAATAAACCTGATATCGTGATAATAGATCGATCGATGCGTCGTGTAATGCTAGTTGATGTCACCATTCCGCATGATGAGAACCTTGTAAAGGCCGAAAAAGAAAAATTATCAAAATATTTGGACCTGGCCCATGAGGTTACCGCCATGTGGAATGTTGATTCAACTATCATTATTCCGATGGTCGTTTCAGTCAACGGCCTTATAGCGAAGAGCTTCGATAAACACCTTGAGAAGCTCTCGCTAGGCAGTTGGGTGAAGGGCCTGATACAGAAGGCAGTAATGTTGGACACGGCACGCATTGTGAGGAGGTTCCTCTCTTTGGAGCCCTGACCGCCGGTAGCATGGGTCGTAGACCTTGCTGTCGGTGGAGCACATTTTTTTTTTATGCAATATATATAAGAATATTTGTATTTTATATTTTTATATATATTTTATAAGAAATTATACTGAATAAATATATACATAATAATAATAATAAATCTTTATTGCAGACACAGAGATCCAGTTACAAATATTCATTTAGTATAAAAAATAAAATAATATAAAAAAACTAAAAGTAAGGAAATTGGGAGAAATCATAGAAAAAAGAAAATACTAAAAATATAAATAATAATAATAATAATGAAATAACTGTAAAATAATATTGTACTAACTATAAATAAAAGTTAGTTTTAGCTACGTGTAAATAATTAATTTATTAAATATATATTTCATTTTTATCGTTTAACAGCTCACGGCGGCGTGCGGCATGTTTTGCGACAATAATCAAAAGGCGTCGTTCAACGAAGCGAAGTAATAACTATTATTAATAGCGTAAAAAATAATAGGCGTTTTAAAAGTAGCGTATCGTTATAACGCGTTTTTAATATATAGCCGTTGCGAACACTCCTAATTGCTATTATATCGGGCACAATTCCAGACTCTAGACAACTTTTGAGATTCGATAAAAAATCCCAACATCCTATCTAACTTAGGATTCGAATCCGAAACCAGCCGCAATATGCGCTACCAGACCAACGAGGAAATTATCAGATTTTTTCTGTCTTCTCATTTTATTCCCATTATTGAAGCTCCGATATTATTCGTAAACACGTTGCGTCACTTCCTTGTATCGACATAAATCTCACTAAATGCCAACTGCTTCGGTAATGAGGGCTCTGATTAATAAAATAGGAAGTTATTATGCAACATGTATCAATAGCGGATTTGTCTGAGTAAATATTGCGTTATAACTGCGAGTTATAGAATCGGCCTCTTTTTGGTGGATGTTGAAAAGGTGTCTAAGGAAGTGAGAACATTAATCAAGTTAATATTATGATCACTGGTAAAGACCATCTGTTACGTGGGCTGTATGAATGTGTTAACGATGGGAATACGTACATTCGTTTATATCACATATTTTGTACTTTTTTATATATCGTCACTCCTATATGCCCAAACCGAGGGTGGCAGAGGTCTACCGAGTACACCCACTTTTCGCCGACGATGTCAGATCCCATGTAACAGGGGGCGAGCTAATAGCCATATACAGCCACTGTTACTGCGGTTTTTCGATAGAAGAACTACATTTATCCGACATAGGATTTGAACCCAGGACCGCAAAGCGCATTCGCGACTAGACCAGCGAGACAGTCGTTTATAATAATTTTTACACATCGTCACGCCTATATTTTCCAAGCGGGGGTAGCAGAAGCGTACCGCGTACACCTATTTTTCCCTTTTTAGAAATTTATTATTCTTTGGAATTCTGTACTCTCTGCCTACCCCGCAAGGGCTCTGGCGTGAGGTTATAGATAGATAGATAGATATTATTCTTTTCCGCTACTTAGTCTGTGATATTTCTATTGCTATGCTTAAACTTTTAGTCTCTAGCTTATCAGGAAGTTAGTTTAAAATCGATTGGAAAATTTGTACCAAACAGACGAACATAATAAAGTCTAAGGAATAAAATAAAGTCTCTATGTATTTACGAGTAAATCAATCTTAATTTATTAGTGAAACACAATCCAGTAACACAAGTTGAACGAGTGGGAGTTAAAGGTTAAATCAAACGGTTAGTAGGCGTCAGTTATCCGGTAGTTAACTTGAACGGGACCAGAGTGGAGCGGGAACTCCCGACGGGACTGAGGGGAGCTAGTTTTTCTAAGTACCACATCAGTGACTATTTCCTACCGAAGATTTTGGCAATAGGCTCTAGAAGCCTGATAAGTATTGCCTCAAGTAACACGCATTCTAGAACGAATCGTTTCGTTCTTCTCGGTTATACACGAATATCACACTCTAAATAAAGATTTATTTTTTATGGATTTTCTCGCGGTATATGTAAAGGGTTGGTTTCGAAAGCATGTGCGTATTAAAAATTAATTTTCTATCTATCTATATCATCACGCCAACTCCCTCGCGGGGTAGGCAGAGAGTACAGAGTTCCAACAGGTTCTTTCCTTACATACCTCTCTGGCTTCCTCCACTCTCATAGTTCGTCTCATACACACTCGCCGGTTACGGAGACTCTTGACTTGCCCTTCAGATAAGACACGGTCTATTTGGTCATGGTAAGATAGTCTAGGTCTTCCCCGGCACCTAGATCCTTCCACTTTCGCATTGTATATCTGTTTTGTCATTCTTTCTTCTGGCATCCTTTCTATATGCCCGAACCAACGGAGCATACCCTTTCTCATCTTTACACCGATACTATCTTTCATACCTACTCGCTTTCTTACTACGCTGTTGCGAATACGGTCGGTCAGCGTGACTCCGCACATCTTCCGCAGAGATCGCATTTCGACCGCATTTATCCTGCTTTCGTTCTCCTTCTTACATACCCAACTCTCACTGCCATATAACAGCGTTGGGACAAGCACTCCGTTATGCATGGCCAGCTGCGCCTTTTGGCTTAAGTGCCGGCTCCCAAGTAGCCTTCCCATCGCACCATTCACTCTATTACCTGCATTCACTCTTCTCTCTATATCAGCGGTGTATTTCCCATCCTTACTGAAGGCGCATCCAAGATATAAAAATTCATTCACTTGCTCCAGCACATCGTTACCAACCACAATCCTTGCATTCGTTCTGGTTTCTTCCCGTTCAAAAACCATAATTTTGGTTTTCTTCACATTCAAATGTAAGCCATTATTTATGCAGTCGTCTCTCATAACTGTGACTAGTGTTTGCAGATCAGTGGCTGTTGGCGCTATCAAAACCGCGTCATCTGCATACAATAGGTGGTTTATCACTAGATCACCCATTTTTACCCCTTCAGTCATCGCACACAGTCTTTTATCCAGATACACTATAAACAGTCTAGCGGACAACACGCAACCCTGCTTGACACCGATTTTAACGTCAAACCAAGGTGACATGTTACCACCCACCCGTACGCATGCCTTGCTGTCCACGTAGGTGGACTGAACGGCTCGCAACAGGGTGCCGTTTATACCATACTCTGGCAAAATGCCCCAAAATCTCTTTCGCACGACTCTATCAAACGCCTTCTCCAAAATTAATTTTCACTTGCTTTAACGGTGACAGAAAACATCGTGAGGAAACCTGTATGCCTAAGAGTTTCTCGAAGGTGTGTGAAGTTCGCCAACCCGCCCTGGGCGAGCGTGGCGGACTATGACCTAAACCCTCTCAGTTTGAGACGAGGCCCGTGCCCAAAGGTGGCACAATTTCTTAACAGGGCTAATATTATTATATGGAAATAAACCACCTTAAAAAGCCTTGGCATTTTCGGTTTATCTCATCAACAAATACATGTCAATTTAAGAACAGAGCTTCACAAATGTATCCGTCAAAACAACATCAAAAAAATGAAAATTAAAGATAATTTAAAAGTATATTCGTCACTTATAAGAAAAATTAATCAGGTATGAGATAGATTTCAAAATTAAGATTTATTAAGGAAAATCAGAAAAAAAAACAGGGAAAAACCAGGCTTATTGTGAGTTACAGGAGGTATGTAATATAAAGACATTATGACATAATATCAAACAGGACTTACGAGGATCGAAGAACAGAAAATATTCTTATAGAAAAACCCAAAAACAAGCTTCTATTTACCTATACTATTATAAACGAACCGTCTGCACATTGAATATATTATTTAAAAATTGGTGATTAACTATTCAGAAGAGAGAAAATTATGAGATAAGAACACAAAATAATGTTTTGAAAATTTTGTCTGTCTGAAAAACTATTGGATCGATTTTGACAGGTCGTTCCGTAGGACGTTCACATCTGGACACAGGCGACGCCTTGAGACAATGTTGTAATTTATAAAACTAATCATATTAAAATCAATATGGTAGCAGACCATTTTGATTTTGGGGGAACTCCACTTATATTAATAAAGCTTTTATTGTACAAATAAAATGCACCAGGGCTATCGCTGGAGCAGGTCCCCTTGACACATGCAGAGTTTTATTTAAAAAACTAAATCTGTTAACATTAACATCCCTATACATATTAGAAATAGCTATGTTTGTAAATAAATATCCCTTAATGTTTAAAAAAACTTGCGTAAATAAAAAATATTTGTCCAGAGATCTAACGAAATTAGCCACCCAAAGATCATTTACTGCCTTGCAACACAAGAACAGCCACGTGATGATTATCAAAATTTATAATAATATACCGAAAACGCGACGTGAACTGACAGGTGAAATGTTAAAAAAAAAACTGGTTGAATGGCTCGTAGACAAGTGTTATTATAATATTAGAGAGTTTTTACCATAATAATGTGTTATTTATAGTTTAGTTAATGTAATTTTTGTTAATTTTAATTAATTTTGAGCTGAGCTAGAGCGGGGTATGTAAGAAGGAGAATGAAAGTAGGATAAATGCGGTAGAAATGCGAGCTCTGCGGAAGATGTGCGGAGTGAAGCTGACCGACCGCATTAGCAACAGCATAGTAAGACAGCGAGTAGGTATGAAAGATAGTATCGGTGTAACGATGAGAAAGGGCATGCTCCGTTGGTTCGGGCATATAGAAAGAATGCCAGAGGAAAGAATGACAAAACAGATATACAATGTGAAAGTGGAAGGATGCAGGTACCGGGGAAGACCTAGACTATCTTACCACGACCAAATAAACCGAGTCTTATCTGATGGAAAAGTCAAGAGTCTCCGTAACCGGCGAGCGTGTATGAGACGAACTATGAGAGTCGAGGAAGCCAGAGAGGTATGTAAGGAAAGAACCTGTTGGAACTCTGTACTCTCTGCCTACCCCGCAAGGGATCTGGCGTGAGGTTATAGATAGATAGATAGATTAATTAATTTTTAGTTTAATTTTAATCAATAGTTAATTTAATATTGTAATCATAACCTACAGCTAATATTTGCATGCTGCCGAACCAGCGAAACATGCAGAACTATTATATATTTTTGTAAAAATAACATCTTTTATCCATGTTTCTAGCAAATAAATAATTTTGATTTTTGATTATGGTGAACAGCTTCAAAATTTACATATGCTACGTATGGGAAGGAAAGGTCAAGATATGTCTCCCTAAGTTTATGTTAAAAGAAAGGCAAAGATAATAATAGATTAATCTAAAGGTAGATTGATTAATCCATCAAGCATTTCATGTCTAAGAATAAACACGCATATATACGACTAGCAGTTTCCCGCGACTTCGTACCCGGTCGACAACAACGTCACCTACCGGCTCTATGTTATATAGTCTATGTTACTTCTGGTAGTTTTCTAATGGTGAAAGAATTTTTGAATTAGGTCCAGTAGTTTTTGAGTTTATTCGTTACAAACATACACAAATACAAATCTATCCTCTTTATAATATTTTATATATATAATATACAAGTTGTAACATAATAAACGCACGACCTCAGACACCCCGATTAGAGAATTGTTTCATAAATTCAAAACGAAAACAACATTTCCAAATTTAAAGGTTTTTACACTTTTTTAGGCACTTTTATACCCCAATTAATAATGAAACTTGTACGTGCATGTGTGCGTTTTGAGAAATACGTTTTAGGAATGCATTTGACATCTCCTTATTGCTATGAATCAAGAATAAATTGGATTTTTTTATAGCGCACTGAAGGAGTAAAAGCATTTTTTGCAAACAAAAACAAATTGTTAGATACATTAAAAATTGTTGGAATCAATTCAGTTACTGATTTAGAACAAACTACTTTTAGGTCTTGCGTTTATTATGTTACAGCTTGTATACGATAAGGGCCCCTATTAGCTATGACCAAACTTCATGGAATGGTCGTGTAGTGGTGTATACTGTACGCCACAGGAGTACCACTAAGCGATCATTCCACGAAGCTAACGTAACGCGCCGCGTTACGTTTTTAATCGTAATCACATGATGACAAACAAATATAGATCACAATATTAATGCACTGATTCAGTACGTTAGTGAACGCGCCTATAACCCGCCGCCATGTCTGAACCAATACCTATATTGAGTCCATTACGCAAATTGAGTTCTCATAGAATATCGAGCTTTCTGTTTTCCGAGTCATTTCCATAAAAAGCATTCAATCTGATACCGTGGGATTATCAATATTTATTTCTATTTATATATCAGTACATACTTATCTAGTATTTAAACTTGAATACTCAGATGTCATAGAAAAACAGTAACACTTTGTTCGGCTTAGGATTCGAATTGAGACCTTCATGATCAGCCAGACTATGCGCCATTACACCAATAAGGCAGCCGTAGATTAATGAGATAATCATTCAATCAGTATTTGAAGTTCTATCAAGTAAATAAGTGACTGTAATAAGGTTTCTTACTTAGTGCACCTTTTTTATTTAAATATTACATTTCTGTCCGACCTAGGATTCAAATCCAGGACCTTGTTATCATTACGCCCATTATTTGCCTCTATAATAAACAGGCAATCACATATTATTGTCTCCGAAAAGGACATCGGCAATAGTAAATTGGTAATCTGCCATTAAAACCGGCGCAATCAATATTAACAGTGACATTTCGATAGCCTTTCTCCGCATTCAGGCAGTACGGATACGGAGTGAACATCAAGGCTTCGTCCGCCGCCGGCGCCGGCGCAGCGGACAAGTCCTGGACCATCGCCAATACCAGCCGCTTTCACTTTCCGCACATCGCTCGCTCACCTTAACATTACCTCAGACTGAGATAACACAGACTGAGCATGGAAGTTACTACCTCAGAATATATTGTCATTTATGTAGACGCGAATTGCAGTCCAAATCCTTGGTCGAAAAATTATCATTGGAATTTCTCTATAGATATTAGTCTCAGTTGCTTTATTAATTCTGAGACACATTGCTCTAGATTGTTATGTTAGATCGATTATGGCCTATTTGACATAAAATCTATAATTAATAAAAACCTATATTTTCTTGTTTAATATGTTACATACGGACAGTCTACGTTATTTGTTTAGTCTGAAAATACTGTGAACCGGTATTTCACACCTAGAAATTATTGTTTAATGCCATGGACATAGCTCCTTACAATTTCTTCCGTATTATTTGGTACGGTACTTACCATAAATCAGTAGTTACCAATTTGGCAAGATTCTAAACTATTAGTGCTACCTCTATGGTCACCTATTCGATAAGATTCCGGCTACTTTTAGATACTGTAAAATTTGAGACTAGGTAGTAAAGTAATAAAAACTGATAATAATTTAAATCATCACGAACGTGTATGAGACGAACTACCTGTGAGAGTGGATGAAGCAAGATAAGTGTGTAAGGAAAGAACCTGTTGAAACTCTTTTCATACCCCACAAAGAATCTGGCGGGATATTATATATACAAAAAAAAAGTAAATGCGGAATTTAAGATGTTGTTACTTATTCACTTCTAAGCCGCTGATATTTGGTAGTGGGATAAATTATGAAGCTAACAATATTATACGTGATATATATTTGGTTTGGACTTAATGGTTCGTTAAGTATAAGTTGGCATATATGGCCTGAACTGATTCAGCATCCCTTAATACTTACTTTATTATGTAATCCAAAAAGGCAGATACCAACAACGCTCAAAGCGGAGCTGGGGAAAATCAGAAAATATATTAATATTTCCCCTTTAAAGTCATAACCAAATAACGAATTTTATGTAATAATAATAACAATATGAATAATGTTAATAATTATGATGTTTTGTATGCATAACTATGCCTACTCGAATTATCTACTTCGATTTCAGTAAAATACAAAAGCTGAGCTAGTTTGCAATTGTTGGGATTTCCAATGTTTGAATTTAAATACAAAACCGCAGACAGACAAACGAAATATACATATATCAATGCACACAAAATAATTTCTTAAAACAACTGCATACAATGGATTTGTATAAAAACGTTAAGGATATAAACAGTAAAGTGACACAATTGAACAAAAATGTCGCGTGGTTGTGAGAATACATTCTGTAAATAAACACCTGAGTAACACAATTATAAAGAAATAATTCTATTGTACTTCCCGTTACATGACCAGTCGACTGGTGCATCTATACATACAAATAAATTGAAATGTCTGTTTGTAATGTCAAAATAACATCTTTTTACCAAAACATATAAAAGTATATACGGTACTTATACAAAAACACAATTTTTTTTTAGTTTGTCTGTTTGTTCCATCTAATCTCCGAAACGGCTAGACCAATTTTGATGGGACTTTTACTAGATAACGGATGTTAAAAGGAGTAATTTAGGCTATATTTATTTAAGAAAAAGATTTTTTGTTAAATTCCATACGGGCGAAGTCGCGGAGTACAGGTAGTAGCAGACAAAATATAAGTTACAAAGTTTGTAGGCATCACATAAACATACCTTACCAAGTTATTTGCGTGCGGGAGATACTTTTATAATTAAAAAAATATACTCTACACTGTATTCCTACTAATCCCGGCCTACGTTTGGCGTCCGTGACGTCACCAAACAGCCCTACAGAAGACCAGCGCTGTTAGTATCCAATCAACTAGTATAATGCTGAGTGGGAGCCGTTTTGTAACGGACACATAGAAGTTTTTCGTACTTAGAGGCACCTTTCACTTACACCAACATCACTCTCGCTAATAAAAGGCTCCGCGCTTACTCTTGGCGACCACCGACCACCTGCGTTTGCGCGGTACCAAAGGAGGTGGCGCACGACAGCCACCGGTGGCTGTACCTAGTCAGTGACACATTTGCTCGGAGCCTAATACGTTTCTGTTCCTCATCAGATTTCTGCGAAGAATTACTTAAATCCAACAAAATGAATCCCTTTGACGAGCACAACGGTGACGTCGCACAAGTTTCAGTATAGAGACATGCTGTGTGGAACATTTTCATTACATATAGTTAAGATTAACTATATGTAATATAGTTAATCTTAACTATATACTATATGTAATAACGTTAAGATTAACGAGGATATTACACATGTTATAAAACAATATTTTTGGATGATATATTTTATTTATGGTGCCTATAAAAAATTGAAAATTAGCCACGACGGATCACAAAAAAGTATAATTAATATTATTTTTGATAAGATTGTGCGAGTGTGTTTGAGGTGAGGAGGAAGCTAGAGACGTCTGTAAGGAAAGAATATGTTGGAAATCTGTAATCTCTACCTATCCCGCAAAGAATCTGGCGTAATTCTTTCCCGATCCGGTGGTAGATATAATTATTTTTCGTTTGTAAGTGATTTTTGATTGACTTATATACAAATAAATTCTTGACTTGATTTTGACTAAAATATAGATACCATTTAATAAATAATCGTTTTCGATAATACCCGTTTCTAATATCGTTTAATACTATTTAAGTTTAAACACAGAAGCCGGGGAATAAAATATTGTGCGAAAATTAATGTTGACACGGCGGGCGATGAAAACGTGTGTTGCATCCAGTAGAACAAATATATTAAGTCCCTTTTCCTCCGTCCAACAATTTGCGTTGATATTCTGTGCAATTACTCACGTGCTTTAAGCGTAAAGCGTTAGATCATAAATTGAACGTTGTCCACAAGTATTCTCAGTATTTTCACCGCATTACAGTTTTTTTTATAATCCTTATAAACTTTGATGCCTGGTTAATGTAGCAGCGCAAAGAGCGGCTGGCAATCACAGTGTCCTTTTAATCCTAATTCGGATCATCACCATCATCATCATGAGCTGAATGACGTCCACTGCAGGATAAAGACCCTCCGAAAGATCGCCACGACAACCAGCTTTGTGCTGTATGCATCCAGCTTTTACCTGCGCCCTTCACCAGGGCATGGGTCCACCTTGTGAGAGACCTGCTAACTCCACCTCTTTCGGTACGTCAACGGCCGTCAAATCTACCAGCTATTAGTTCATATCCAAAAATTCTTAGCAGTCTGAAACCTAGAATCGGGCCGGGCATAATTGTATGTTTAGATGTATGGATGTTTATTACTCAGTCGGGCAAAAAGTGAACGGAATTGGATGAAATTTGGTATTTCGAAAAAATCTAAGATATGTGATAAAATCAACACGGACAAAGTCGCGGGCAGAAACTAGTGGTTTTATGCTTGCAATGGTCTCCTCTACATCAGTGGGATACAGCATGACCGGCAGTAAGTATGTAGTATAAACAGTACACCACTACCACGCCTGTCCTAACGGTGTTTAGTATGTGTTGTCTCTGTGAGTCTTTCCGGTTCAAATCGTGTACTTGAAAGTATTGCACTTTCAATTTGGCATACGTATGTAAGTTTGGTGACAATGCAATAATATGGTACCATGGAGCTGGTCTGATGATGGAGTCCGAAAGTGGCCTGAGGAACATGTAAACTATACAACGTAACCCCTCCGCGTTAAGGCTTGTTTGATTGGTATTGACATGTGTTTACAACCAGATAGTACTCAGGGTCTGATCATGAAGCCGAAAGGTCTCTAATGGAACCACCCAACTACTCAATATAGCCCCGCCGCATTTGGGCTCGTTAGATTTGTCTTGAAAAGTACTTTAGACCCGGATAGTGTCCGCGGTGTGATGATGAAGCCGAGAGGAAATCGTAGAAACTCCTCTAATAAGCAAGATATCTTCGTTGTATTTTTGCTATAAAAGCTTATTTTTGACGAGTTCTTTTTTAATTAAAATAATTTTCAATTTTAAAAAGATGTTTTGTATCTTTAAGAAACTTTAAGCACTGAGGCATCTAACCCGTTTTTTCGTCATCCCACGGATATAGCCTTAATAAAAAATAGCAGGAAATGAAAAGTTGTAGCAATTAATCTTTTTTTATTATTCAGCTTGCAAATAATCCGGTAATGACAGCCGGCCGCTCCTAATTACATAATAGCTGTCATAAAAACAATCTCACATGATTTCTGCAACAATGACTATTTTGGGAAAGATATAAAATAATGCAGTTTGTGTAGGAATATCTATCATAAAATAGAATTAAGCTTCATTACAAAAAATATCAAGGTATAATTAGGTAATTTCGAACTCAGTTGTAGATTAGTATAAGAATAATTTTAGTATATTTATGTAGGTACCTTAGATGAGAGATTGCATTTTGCATTGTTTTCGTGTGAACGAAAAAATCATTTATTTATATTTTGTATTTGTAAATCGGTATACCTACATTATATATCGGGTCTTTTGAGTTTTTGTTTCAATGAGAACTTCACCAAACAAGAGAGCCAGCGTGCTACAATCAATCAGCGAACAACATCTTCGGCATCATTGTCACTTTCCATTAGGTGAGATAAGATTCAATCGCTGACCAGTCCTCAATAAAAAAATACTATTTTAGCCGGAAGGGCAGAGGAGACAACTAGCTCAAGGGCGCCTCAAGGAGGAATGTCCTCGGCTCGGGAATGGCATTAACTAGGCGTCTCGCCGTGGTGTACCGGCAGAGTGGCCGATTCTTCGTCCTCGCCTTCCAGGTCAGTGTCTAATCCTGTGTGCGGTATTAGTTAATTAAAAATCATAATAATAATCATGTCTAGAATTAATTACCAGTACTAAGCCCCTTTCATGTCGTCCTAACCTACCTAAACGCGTATGAAGGTTACTTTTAAGAGCGGGAAACAAGAAACAAAATTTCAGAATTTGTTAGCCGGATACGGAATAAACGCTGAAATATAGTCAAATTATTTTAGTAATTGTGATTGTCGCTTGGTAATTTTATATATCAAATTGTTTAAAAAAACCTACGCTACTTATAGCGCAAACCGAACCAATGACTTATGACTTATACTTCATGAAACAATCTAAAATTGTAACTTAATAACCTCGTTGACAAAAAAAATGCGTGGAATAATAACGCTTTCAAGAATCAGCTTAAATAAGCATTACATGAACACGCGATGGACAAGTGATCGGTCATTTGTCATCGTCATTACAAGCCGCACGCATCATTCCTGCCGTCGTTGTAGTCGGGGCTACACCGGCGGTTTCTACCTCACACAATTATTTGATCATTACCTGAATAATGATTACAGAACTATGATCATTGCTATCATTGATTCGAACAATTATTACGAACTGTCTGCCTCGTTGGTCTAGGGACGCATTGGAAAAATGGCGATCAAGAAATCCTAGATTCAAATCCTAGGTGCGTTTTTTCTATTGAAAATCTTTTAGCCGTAGTCTTGAGTCTAAAATACAGTATAATGACAATAGACTCGCCCCCTGTTATATTGGGATCTAAATCTAATACACAGTATACCTCTGTCACCCTCACTTAGAGTATAGGCGTGACGGTATTTTTTTCTTATTATTTTTTTAGCTTTGAATCATATTTTATTTGAAGGGCAAGTCAAGAGTCTCCGTAACCGGTTACAAACTATTAGAGTGGAGAAAGTAAGATAGATGTATAAGAGACGAACCTGTTGGAACTCTGTACTCTCTGCTAATTTAAAGATAGCGTGAAATTTTATAATTACTATAGTTTCGATTTACAAAGTATTATTTCCGTCGAGCCAGTCTCGTTAGAGTATAACTACTATAAATGGGCGTGTAATATATAACTGAGTATTTATGTACTCCGATGATTGTGTAATAAATCATGAGGTCAAAGAACTTAAATGTATAACGGCTATTTTTGCTTTAAAAATATATTTAAAAAAATATAACGGATTTTGAATGTGTCTAGCTACATTCTTTAGACACCTAAGGAACAACTTAGATATATTTTAATCTGTATTTTTAAGGTTCAGTAATGTAGGATTTTTTTATGAGCTCTGTCATACGCCAGTTCCTTTGCAGGGTAGGCAAGAAGTACAGCCTTCCAACAGAGGCCTTACCACAAAAAAATTACGTTAGCGAGACTCCAACGAGTTGATATATCATCCTTATCACAATTTACTAAACAAAAATAAGCGTGATAGCACGCTTACTCACTAGCGTCACGCTAACGTCAATCTTGTCGTGCTTTGCCCTTAGATTTGTTTATATTCCAAAATTATGTTTCTTAAATTGAACTGTCAATATTTTGTTTAAAATTATTCTGAAATTCGTACATCAGAAACCGGCTATCAACAAACGTGATATAAAACACGTTCACGCCTATATTGCCCAACACGGGGGTGGCTGAGGCGTACCACTCACATTTTTCCGAAGATGGATGGCAGAGGTGGACTCAGTACACCTACGTTTCGCCGACGATGTTAGGTCCTATGTAATAGGGGGCGAGCTTATTGCCATATACCGGGCACAATTCCAGACTCTGGACTCGTACTGGGAAGTTTTCGCTAGAAAAACTACACTTGTCCGACCTGGGATTTGAACCCAGGACCTCGTGATCACAAAGCGATGCGCTTTGCCACAAGACCAACGAGGCAGTCCAATATAATAGTGGGCTAAGTTATTGGCATTAAATCATATCAGAGTTAGGACTGCTGTTGAGAATTTATTGGCATCAAAACCTCAATAGCGTTTTATCCGACCTAGGACCCAAACCACGATCCTAAAGATTAGTACCCGCAACATGCGCAGTGACGCATTAAAACTGACTAGGTTAGCAGTTGGATTAAGCTACTCAGAGATGGTGAAATTCGTACATAGGCGTAATGCAAGTTAAATTGACGATTAGGGTTATGAAGGGCCTCTTTCACTACCACCAAAGTAAAATCTGAAGAAATCGGAAGAATCTCCAACCGACATTAAACTTGCAATTAAGCCTATGTACGAATTTCAGCTTCTCTGAGTAGCTTTATTCGACGGTTAAACTAATCAGTTTTAACTGCCAAGTAATACTAATCGAGAATTATCTAACCAGCACTTTACGCGAGGGTTATGAAAGACCGCCTTAGTATAACTATAAAAGTACTAAAAATGCGTTTATTACAACGTCACTGCAAAGAATCTGAATAGTATTGATTTTAATGAGCATAATTTAGATTGACATTCCAATTACTTATCTGGTAAATATAATTATTGATGGCACGAACTACTAAACCCGTAGTCATTGATTGATATGGTATTAAAAATTCCGAAGGATTATAATTGATACGGGTGATATCGAAATCTAATTTTTTTTTGGTTTACAGCGCTTGTATGAATCAAAAACAAATGGTGGCAACTAGGTGGTAATCTGTTTTCAATTCTGTTTCCCCATTTATCAAAGATGGAACAACAAATTTTCATACAACTTATTTTCTGAAATTTGGCATATTCCTAGAAACTCTCAGATACGATACTTAGTTCGATCCTGAAACCTGCTACTGGAACAAACTATCATTGTTTTTTTTTCGTAAAATCGTAGTATTTAATGTCGTCGTTTACACAATCTGAAAATGAACTCTGAAAATGTGTTTATTATCCTTAAGTATTAATTCTTATGAAGCCATAAAGATTGAAATAAATAATAAACATGCGGTTTTAAAAACGCTAATAATAAAGAAAACATTCTGATTAACGTTTTATTTATTACATATCACAGAAACATCAAAAATATATAATGTATTCAGAACCAAAATAAATTTCAAACTTCACCCACTATATCTTTGCACTTTTTTAATTCTATAATTATTTTTTTTATTGAGTTCTTAGATTTACGCGAATATTACACATGAAATAAAACTATTTTACGGATTTTATCGCGGTTTATTTTACCAAAACCAAGCATAACACTGCAAGACCTCAAGACACCGTGAGCTCATTCTGCGTAGATCGGACCAACAACAACAAAAATAATTAAGAAGTTTGAGGGTACCCCGGAACAACTATGCCTATTGGACGTCTAACACCTCAGTCCCTCCCGTGACCATGGGTGCTGCAAAGCACTCGAAACGTCGGGAACTAAAAAATAAAAAATAAACCGCGATAAAATCCGTAAAATAGTTTTATTTCATTATTTTTTTTGTTTTTTTCCGGAACTCTATTCTGTATTATCATCAAGATTAAGTTTGGAAACTCTTTAATTTAATATTGTGTACCAGAATTTTAATCTATCTATAGAGATAGGTAGTTGGTAGGCAGAGAGTACAAAGTTTCTGGCTTGCTCCACTCTCATAGTTCGTCTCATACACGCTACGGAGACTCTTGACTTGTAAGATAAGACACGGTCTATTTGTCACGGTAAGATAGTTTAGGTCTTCCCCGGTACCTACATCCTTCCACTTTCGCGTTGTATATCTACTATTTTATTTTATTGTACAGTTATTACTACTGAGAGAAGAGTTATGTGTTACTTGAGCGGCTTATCTGTAATGCGTAATGGTTGCATTCAACTTTAGCGTTTAAGTTCCGATAAAATCTGGTCGTAATGTCTCTATACATTGCTCGCAGACAAAATGAGTAGACATCAAGTCCAAGAAAACATAATTCGACGTAGTCGTAAAACTTTATTATGTGTAGAATTTTAATTTAAAAAAATACTTATTTTGGATATGAAATTGATATACATAGTAACGGTCCGTCTATTATGATATGAAATATTTATAACAACACCCTAAAGTGTTTTATTTTTAACAAACAACAATAGTTACTTAAATTACCTATCACTAGTATTGCTTTATAGAGAGAAAAGATTTGTTTGTTTGTTTGTAATCGATAAACTCTGAAACTACAGAACCGGTTTTAATAATTCTCTATTAGAAAGCTACGTCATGCAGGAGGGACTTAGGCTATATTGTATTCCAGTAATATTAATTTATAATGATAGTTACGCAGACGAAGTCGACGGTTGCTAGTCACTAGTACTAAAAATCGTTTATTATAAAATAAATAATATTAACCCAGTTAAGAAACTACCCTAGTACGGGCACTCAAACTGAGAGGGCATAGGCCATAGTCCACCACGCTGGCCTAGTGCGGGTTAGCCAACTTTACATACCTTCGACAAACGAGGTTTCTTGACGATGTTTTCCTTCACCGTTAAAGCAAGTGATAATTAATGTTTAATACGCACATGCTTTCAAATAGACAAGGCGCGCCTGGGTTTGAACCCGAGACCTCTGACTTTGCAGTCCAACGGTCTAACCAATAGGCTATCACTGCTTAAAATCGTTTTTTATAGATAGATATCGATTTTTCGAAACGTGCCAATCAGTATTGACTTTCATGCCGACCCTAGGCTCCTATTCACTGTAACCAATTAAATACGTAACGTGGCGCGTTACGATAATTCTGTGAGATGTTAGTTTAATTGTGCATTAGTGGCATACACAATACCACTACACGATCCTTTCTCGAAGTAACAGTAACGCGCCGCGTTTGGTCTCAGCGAATAAGGCTGCTGAACCCGCCGGTTCTCCTCCACTCGGTCAATGTCATCGCTACGTAACATTTTATGTATTTCCTTCACTCTATCTGCGAATTACATTATGTAGGGTCGCCTTTTTAATTAATAGGTTATCGGAACACGTGACGACGTCGTGGAATTGTTAATACAAAATAAATTTGAGGGCACGTGTTTACGTATGAAAGAAAGTATCGGTGTAAGGATGAGAAAGGTTAGACGCTGGCGGCTCGACCACATAAAAACAATATCTCTATCTATCTATCTATATCATCACGCCAGATCCCTTACGGGGTAGGCAGAGAGTACAGAGTTCCAACAGGCTCTTTCCTTACATACCTCTCTGACTTCCTCTACTCTCATAATTCGTCTCATACACGCTCGCCGGTTACGGAGACTCCTGACTTGTCCTTCAGATAAGACCCGGTCTATTTGGTCATGGTAAGATAGTCTAGGTCTTCCCCGGTACCTACATCCTTCAACTTTCGCGTTGTATATCAGTTTTGTCATTCTTTCTTCGGACATTCTTTCTATATGCCCGAACCAACGGAGCATACCCTTTCTCATCTTTACACCGATATTCTCTTTCATACCTATTTGCTTTCTTACTACGCTGTTGCGAATACGGTCGGTCAGCTTCACTCCGCACATCTTCCGCAGAGCTCGCATAAAAACAATATTTGAAGAATAAATAACAAAATGGATTTAAATACGTGTGTGTAAAGGTGTAGGTGCCGAGGAAGATAGACTATCTTACCATGACCAAATAGAATATCTTATCCTATGGACAAGTCAGGAGCCTTCGTAACTGGCGAGCGTGTATAAGACGAACTGGGCCCTTATTCGCTATGACAATTTAAACACGAAACAAGACGTGGTTTCAAACATACGTGTTATTGGCGTGGAATGGAATTCTGTATGCCACTGTCAGATTTGAAAACATGACACACGCCATGTTTCGAACTGTCAAAATAACACGCTCCGCGCTTGCGTGTTATTGAAAACATGTTAAAAACTTGCTAAGGTAAATCAATGTAAACAAACATTTTTAAATAGTTTTATTGCAATTTAAATGATATATTATGATCATCGCGTCGTCGTCGTAGTAATAAATTATTACTCATAACCAGTGACATTGGAAAATTGTGGTGGCTCATCTATTTAAGTGAACTTCTCAATTACAACAATAGTGTACACATTTATCTTAAAAATATGGTGTTTTGTTTTAGTTTGTAGGCACAATGAACCGGACGAAAGCTTCTACAGCCCAATTAGCATATTTACCCACCCACAGGTGGAATCTGGGTACATCAATTGTTCTCCTCAAGGAAGGTCATCGAGAAATGTGGAAAGACCTAACCTACCAATTAAATGCGATAGGAGGCCCATTTAAAACTGTGATCATAAAAAACAGGTACGTATCTACTAAAATAAATGTGTTATTTTATAAAGACAAATAATTTGGTGGTGTGCTACATTATTGATTTTGTGGTGAATTAAATATTTGTATCATTGATTTAATTATAGGGCATAGGTGGATGATGTTGACCTAAAATAACATAATAGGCTATTTTTCATTATCAATTTTCATTACAAGTAGAATGTAGGGTTATTATAATGCATTTTCTATTAGTGAGTCTTAATTGTTCATCAAATAATGTGTTGTATATATTATGAAGCACTAATTTTGCATCTAAAATCATATCTTTCATATGAAACTTCTTTTACAGAATTGCTGATGGTTGAGAAAATTAGAACACCCAAGTTGACCCATTCTTGTAGAGGAAGATGTGCGGTGATGTCATCTGTGGTGGGAATTTTTATACTAATGAATGAAAGAAAAATGTTTTTATTTCAATTTGTTTTTCAATTATAGCTGCATAATTATGGTGTGGTAACCTTGGTAGCAAAGTGGAGCTGAAAACTGTATAATTTTGAATGCATGCTGTTCAAATCAAATAAAATAGCATTTATTGTGGTCATAGGTTACCAAGATGGTATGTGTTGTTGTTCTGATGAGGACTTACAAGTTTCCATTTAACAATACCAAATGACTTGCATGTAATTATTGATTTATTATTCATAAATAAAACTTGTTGATTTACCAATTACTTTAGTTTCATTTATATACATACCTGCCCCGCAGGGGATCTGGCTTGATGATGTTTTTATTATTTTATTTTTTATTTTCTTTATTAATTCTTTAATTTAGATAGATACATAGATTATGTATCTGTGTAGATAGATAGCTAGTAAAGATAAAGATACATAATAAATAAACTAAATAAAAAAGTATACCTTTTAATTCACTGTATGTATATTTGCAAAACAAACTTAAAAATAAAGAATAAACCCCGTCACGCCGGTATTCCCGGAGTGGGGGTCAGAAGGGCATAGGAGCAACAAGGTAAGGGAGGACCGGCCTCGACTTGGGCTGTTGCTATGGGGGAAGGCATACATTAGGTGTCTCGCCGTGGTGAACATGAAAGAAACTTGTCCGCTGGCCAGTGTATTTGTATTGCCTTAAGTTATCACACAATATTTTTATGTAAAATTGACCACTTAAAAAAAACAGACTATATATATGTGTGGGACAAGTCTTTGTTTGTTTAGGTGTGGGTATAGGTTATTGTATTTGACATTCGTACGTTCTAAAACTTGGATCTTTGTTTAATGTTAATTAAAGTTGCCTTTTTTATATCTGGCCCTACTTATTTACTTAGTTTTCAATAGACACATACTTAAAATCATGTTATCAGCACATATAAATATATTTTTACCGAAATTGAATAAGTTGAAACGAATATTCGAAAAACCGATACTTTACCGAAATTAACAGATGTAAGATTATGAACGAATCCAGCGAAATCTCAAATTAAAAATAAAATTGCCGTAGACAACATTCCTTACGGCATACCGAATACCATTTTGTAATTCCACGCGAAGGCTCGTCAAGGAAGCGTGTTTATGTTTATTGCTTGTTATGACGTCACATGTCACTTGCGGGGAATCTCATGTGGCATAGCGAATAAAGGCCCTGTGAGAGTGGAGCAAGCGACAGAGGTCTACTAGGGGGGATCAAAAAGTAGTGAGAACGACATACTCCTCGGTAAAAAAAAAAATTGCAGGCATAGCTCAGATACATATTTGTAATATTAATAAAAAAAAATCTTCGATTCTCTTTTGTTTTTTTCTGAATGTAGTCATTTGTTTGCTTCGTGTCGGAACGTGTTCTCGAAAATGGAGAAAAACTAAGTGCGAGCCGTTATTAAATACCTCTGTTTAAAAAAGTTAACGACGCAAGAGATTCATTGCGATTTGGAGGCAACATTAGGAGAGTCTGTGCTGCCGTATTCCATTGTCGCAAGGTGGGCTTCTCAATTTCGAATAGGGATAACGAGCACGGAAGACGAACATCGTTGCGGCCGTCCATCGACGTCAGTCACCCAAGAAAATGTGGCGAAAGTCGAGAAAATTGTATTGAGCGATCGAAGAGTTACTATTCGCTACTTAATTCAAGAAACGGGCATTACATATGGAAGTATTCAATCCATATTGAAACAATCTTTGAATATGAGAAAAGTCTCCGCAAGATGGGTGCCGAGAATGTTAACCGACAGTCAGAAACAAAATCGACATTTCGAAGATATTGTTGGGCAAGTCTCAAGAAGATTCTGAAAACTTTTTGTCTCGTTTCGTAACAATGGACGAAACATGGGTACATCATTTTGATCCCGAGACAAAACAGCAATCTTCGCAATGGAAACGGCCATCATCACCGACCCCGAAGAAGTTTCGTGTCGTGGCATCGGCTGGCAAGGTTATGGCCTCAATATTTTGGGACTCAGAAGGAATATTGTTGATTGATTACCTGAAGCGTGGAACCACTATTACAGGCCAATATTATGCAGTTTTATTTCCTATGTTGAGTAATGCCATCAAATAGAAAAGGAGAGGGAAACTTCG
Source organism: Phalera bucephala (assembly GCA_905147815.2). NCBI lineage: Eukaryota > Metazoa > Arthropoda > Insecta > Lepidoptera > Notodontidae > Phalera > Phalera bucephala. Next base: position 36,357,230 of record LR990617.1, read on the forward strand.
AAGAGGCGTGCTGTTTCATCACGACAACGCACCCGCGCACAGTTCGGCAGTTGCGATGGCTGCCATTCAGCAAGCTGGCTTCGAATTGGTTGACCACCCCCCTTATTCACCAGATCTGGCGGCTAGCGATTTTTATCTGTTCCCCAAATTGAAAAAATATTTAAGGGGAAACAGGTACGAAGACGATAACGAGGTGATGGATGCCGTGGAGAGCTTTTTGCAGGACCAAGACAAAACTTTTTTTGTGAAAGGGATTGAAGCCTTGGAAAAGCGCTGGACTCGGTGTGTAGAAAGACTCGGAAACTATGTAGAAAAATAAATTATTAAGTTATCAATAGTCATTATATTCTATCTCATTCTCACTACTTTTTGATCCCTCCTCGTATAAGGAATGATTCTGTTGAAACTTCGTACTCTCTGCCAATCCCGCAATGGATCAAGCATGATGATATAGATGGTTAAAGTCAGGGTTCTTTTATGTTTAGACGCCAACAAATTTATGGTAATGTAAAATCAAACTTGCTTTTTATATAGTTTGCATTGCAATAATATTTTATTTTTTATTATATTTAATTAATGTGCCGAGAACTTTCACTTATGCATTTATTTATGATGCAAAATAAAGCAGGCTAGGTATATTATTGTAAATTTCTGTCTAGATATCATTCAGCGTGTGTTTTATTTAGTATTCTTGTAGATATTTTGCGTTGGGTTCTGTGTAGATTACCTTGAAGATCCACAAATGCACGTATTATAATATTATATTTATTATATTATTGTTATAGTATATACCTAAAACTTGCATCTAAGTATATGATGGTTCAGAACTATAACAACTACTGATAGCATTTAGTCTAATAAACTTAGTAAAAGAATTTTAGAGTAATAAGAAATGACATTAAATTGACTTGATAACAACCTGATTGCCACTGATCCTCCACTTCAATGATTCTTCAGTTCATCTACTATTCCAATCAATACAGCTGCAACATACTTACAATCATTACAAAGAACTGAAAATAAAATTATTAAAGTACTTTTTCACTATGACAATTTCACTACAACAAAACTTTTATACAAAAAAGAACAAAATTATTTAATTTAACTCAACTTTATACATATAACACCTGCATCCTAATTAAAAATATTATCACAAATTCTATCAAATTCAATATTCGGTTTCACAAAAAAGTATATTCACATAATCTCAGGAGCAAACATAACCTTCAGCTCAATAGCTCCCGTACAAATGATGGTAAGAAAACGATACTGTTTGAGGGAGTACAGCTGTACGATAAGCTACCGAATGAAATAAAGAGGTGTGATAATATAAAGATATATAATAACAAACTTAAAATGTCTGAAAACTTATATATACGTACATTGTAATTATAAAGCGTCAGGGTAAAAAAGATGTTGAATGATCATAGTTATGTTGTAAATATTTACCCTGTATCTCATTTTAAGTGAACTGTAAGTTTTTATGAGAATAAACTCCTTAAACCTAACTGCCTCATTGTTTTTTACTGGCGCTTATTGGACGCAAGGACCTGGGTTCTAATTCTAGATTGAAAAAAGTGTTTCGGATTTTTCTATCACAAAATTTCTCAGTACTAATCTGTAGTTTAGAATTGTGTCCAGCATAATGCAGCAGTAGATTTCCCAATATTAGAGGCAATGAGCTACCTCTAATATTGGGAAATCTGACTGTATATCGAACACTTCTGCCACCCTATCTTGTCGAATGTGTATGTTTAACAATCGAAAATAAGTGACAAATACATTTAAATCAATGAGCACATAATCAAGATTTTCTGTTGCTTACATCTAACCACGCTAGCTGCAGGGTAACGCGCCGAGTGGCCCCGTGAACCCCGTCCCCCCCGGGGGAGCCGAGGTCGCCCGACCTACCCCTAAGGTGACCGAGGCCAAAACACCCCGTTAAGATTGTGATTCTAGACTCGCCCCTCGTCGCCGAATGGATATACATTTTCGTAAGAGTAATAAATAATACAAAATACTATAGTTCGGATAATGGATTCAATTTATTATTTTGTACGTGGAATCCTTGATCTTCTAAAGCATTGTCTCTTGGTTGTTTTTGTATTATATATTTTTTAAAAAGGGTGTATATAAAAAAAAGTAAATAATGTTTTGATTTGATTCCTGCAACTTCTAATATTGTTTTAGATAACACACACAATTTACATCCATATAAAAAAAATATACGCTCGCATATATCACAATTTCTTCTAAATGCTCAGAATACCTAATATCTTACGAGGAGGGATCAAAAAGTAGTGAGAATGAGATAGAATATAATGACTATTGATAACTTAATAATTCATTTTTCTACATAGTTTCCGAGTCTCTCTACACACCGAGTCCAGCGCTTTTCCAAGACTTCAATCCCTTTTACAAAAACAGTTTTGTCTTGGTCCTGCTAACAGCTCTCCACGGCATCCATCACCTCGTTATCGTCTTCGTACCGGTTTCCCCTTAAGTATTTTTCAATTAGGGGAACAGATAAAAATCGCTAGCCGCCAGATCTGGTGAATAAGGAGGGTGGTCAACCAATTCGAAGCCATCTTGCTGAATGGTAGCCATCATAACTGCCGACCTGTGCGCGGGTGCGTTGTCGTGATGAAACAGCACGCCCCTTCGAAGTTTCCCTCTCCTTTTCTCTTTGATGGCATTCCTCAACTTGGGAATTAAAGCTGCATTATATTGGCCTGTAATAGTGGTTCCACGCTCCAGGTAATCAATCAACAATATTCCTTCTGAGTCCCAAAATATTGAGGCCATAACCTTGCCAGCCGATGCCACGACACGAAACTTCTTCGGGGTCGGTGATGATGGCCGTTTCCATTGCGAAGATTGCTGTTTTGTCTCGGGATCAAAATGATGGACCCATGTTTCGTCCATTGTTACGAAACGAGACAAAAAGTTTTCAGAATCTTCTTGAAACTTGCCCAACAATATCTTCGAAATGTCAAGTCGATTTTGTTTCTGACTGTCGGTTAACATTCTCGGCACCCATCTTGCGGAGACTTTTCTCATATTCAAAGATTGTTTCAATATGGATTGAATACTTCCATATGAAATGCCCGTTTCTTAAATTAAGTAGCGGATAGTAACTCTTCGATCGCTCAATACAATTTTTTCGACTTTCGCATCATTTTCTTGGGTGACTGACGTCGATGGACGGCCGCAACGATGTTCGTCTTCCGTGCTCATTATCCCTATTCGAAATTGAGAAGCCCACCTTGCGACAGTGGAATACGGCAGCGCAGACTCTCCTAATGTTGCCTCCAAATCGCAATGAATCTCTTGCGTCGTTAACTTTTTTAAACAGAGTTATTTAATAACGGCTCGCACTTCGTTTTTCTCCATTTTCGAGAACACGTTCCGACACGAAGCAAACAAATGACTACATTCAGAAAAAAAACAAAAGAGAATCGAAGATTTTTTTTTTTATTAATATTACAAATATGTATCTGAGCTATGCCTGCCAGTATTTCTTTTTTTTTACCGGTGAGTATGTCGTTCTCACTACCTTTTGATCCCTCCTAGTATAATTGGAGCTTACATATTTTAACATTAGTTGTATTTATATGCATTCAGGTTTTATATAATATATTTGGAACATGAAAATTTTAGTGGAGGTGACAAGAGTGGTCTATATAAAAAAAATCTGTTAGAAATCTCAACTATCTACGGTAGAGACTACGTACTCCGCAAGGGATCTGGCGTAATAATATAGACAGATAGTTAAACTTGCTTAGTTCTCGCTTCAAATAATGTATACCTTCTAACCTTTGTTATAATGTATCTATCTGTGTCTCGTGCACGCATGCACTGGGACATGCGTATGCGCACGTGTCAACGCCCGATTGCATTAGAATGTTGATTTTATTTATAGAAAGATCATGTCAGGGTATTTTCTTAAAACAAATCTTTTTTTTGTATTATTCTTCACTTTAGTTTTAATTCAATAAGACAAGCAATCACCAACCGCAAAAACAGCAAGCAATTCAGATATATTACATCACAATATTGTTTCGTTAGGCTGTATGTGTGTGTCTGTGTGTGTGTGTGTCCACAGATCATGTAGATCATCCGATCTACGCTGTTGGCTGCGGGGTCTTTACAGCTTCACCGGATAAGTATCTTTGTTAGTCTGGCGGTATATGGTACGGCTAGCAAACACGAGGTCCTGAGTTCGACTCGTAAACGAGGTGTAACTTATTAAGAGATTTAAAACGAGTCCTTTGAAATGGCAATAGACTCGCCCCCTTACTACATATGGGACATAACATGATTGGCGAAATGTAGGTGTGTAAAAAAATCCCGCCTAAAGAATATAGACATGACGATACTTATTTATGTGTATACTCGAGGTAATAAAAGCGAAAAGTTGCGCAAACAACATTTTAAGACATGTGTGTCTTAAAATGTTGTTTGCGCAACTTTTCGGTTTTTAGTTTATTGATTAATAGTTTAACATAAAATGTACTATTTAAGTGAGAATGTACTCTACGTTTATTTTATACCATTGACAATTCCAGTCACACTCCATTAAATTATTTGTTGACTCCGAAAATTCTAAGGCTCTCGGTAAATTGGAAATGTTTACTAAACCCGACGGATAATTGAAAAAAAAAACATTGTTCTCTTCGTAAACAATCCGAGGTCGTACAACTGTGGTAACAAGTTAGTGCGCCCCAAGGACGCAATTGTTGTTGTGTTTACGCGAACTTGATACCCGGTGTGTCCACGAGGGAAGGGCTGTTGAACTCAGTATGAGGAAAGGCTAAAAAATAATACGTGGTATTTTTGATGGTGATTCGATGATCAGAAACCGGAAAATGTGGGATTTTATTTCGCGGTTATTTTAGAAACAGAACCGGCTTAGAATTTTTGGATTTTTCTCGATTGTTAAATAAATCAACCCAGTGTCCTGCTCGGCCATGGCCTTTTCTTAGAAATTGACGTGAGAAAGAATAGGTCATATTAAAAAGCCTCTTATAAGACTTCCAACAAGCCAACGACTAACACATAAGTGGTAACCGGTACCAATGGATACTGTATATATCGAAGTACTGAGATACTCAAATGTAAGGAAATATCACAAACGGTCACCAATCTTAGACCGACTGCGCTGAATGCTGCGTAACCTTGATGATCGCTAAGAACACAACGGTCGCACAGCCCTACGAGCCTACGAGCGCCTTTGTGTAACTGAAACAAAAACAAAGGAGGCAGCTACGCTATGTCCGCACGGCAATGTAAATTCAAGCTGTTGAATCAGTATAAGCACAGAGCACAGATCTCCTAAACTTTCACACACCGTGACGCCTATATTCACCAAGTGTAAGTACGCCTTTGCCACCCCGGCAAAGGCGTATTATGTACACCCACTTTTCACCGATGATGCCCAACATCATCCCATGTAATAAGGCGCATGCCTATTGCCATTGTACCGGGCACAATCCCAGACTCCGGACTCATACAGGAAATTTTCTATTGACAATTTACATTTTTGTAATTACATTTTTGAACCAAACACCTCGTAATTGCTTCGAACTTTTTCTCTACAAGCCACACTTGGTACCTCCAATCTTATAGTTTGTCTCAAACACGGTCGCTAGCTCCGAATACTCTTAAAATTGTCCATCAAGTAAGACACGGTCCGAAAGAATAATTATAAATCATTCAAGCAATTAAGTTGAACATGTTATGTAACCGGTTACATAATCTTACAATTAAGACTTCCCTCTTTTTTTACCCATAAAGATTGGGTTTTGTCTGCGAATTCAAATTATAGGTGTTTCAAAAGTTATTAATTTTTAAATAAAAAAAGGAGATATACCAAGGATTTCAACTACATAAATATATAATAAGGTGTCCGATGATTTAATAACCAGTTAATTTTTATTTTTATTTACATGGATTATTAAACCATGATTCCTATTAGCTTGCACAGAGTAGACAGAGAGAACGAAGTTTAATCTCCTGTCTATGAAAACTGAGGCGACTCTTGTCACCACAATGTTCAAACTTATCTTATTTTCTGAGACAAGGGCGAGTCCCTGTGTACTATTTAATTATTCTTTATCATGATTGCTGTTCATTTATTTTTATTATGAAAAACGTGGATCAGTTTACAGTTACAGGTATTGAAAACTCGAGAGATGCGAGTCAGAATTCGAACCCTGTTCGTCGTGAATACAAGGTGTGTTTTATAAAATGTGTTTTTACTTTTTTTTTCTAGCTTGGATTTTTAGCCATAGTTGGACCCGGTAGGCGGCGCTAGTGTCGACCAGTTGTGGAGGTGTGGGAAACTGCTGGTTACTGATAAGATCATCCAAAACCCAAGTATATAAAGACACATGCTATAACTATATGAATGTATCTTTACTTAATTACAAACTAGAATATCAAATGTATCTACATTCGAGTGGCTCGGCCAGGTCATCGCAGAACAAGTTTAACTAGTCTGGGTTAAATTTCGATCCAACGAATAAAACGAATTAGCAACCATAAATGACTTCTATTAAGAAACATTATTACAGCAAAAACATAAGTTTGTATTAGTATAAAAATCAAGGTGAAGGAAAAGTATACCGGCGAATGAGAATATTACAATATTTCGGTACATTGGTTGTATATTATTTGCGAATAATACCCACAATAGGTATAACTTAGGATGTATATTAGAATAAATCTTGGGGGTCTGTCCAAGAGCGTGCTCGTCGCGACCCCTGCCAGTCATTATGGCTGCAATCTTGGACCGAAGACGTTCCGCAGTGCGGGCTAGGGCGTCCCCCCGAGGCGACGCGTACCGGCCCGCCCCCGTCGGTACGAACATAGGTGGAAGCGGCGATGGGGGCCGCCACCCATCACGCCGGGCCCGAACTGGCGAGTCGTGGGGTGCAGAGTGCCGAATAGGCACTTGGAATGTAAGAGGTGGTATGGAAGATAAGATGCATGAGGTGATTGATGTGATGAAAGAGAGACGCCTGGATGCTCTGTGTGTAACAGAGACTAAGCGGAGGGGCAGTGAAACCTGTGATCTTCCTGATGGAACGATGGCTCTGTGGTCTGGGGTACCGCAGAGCAGTCGTGCCACCATGGGGGTGGGTATCTTGCTGTCCCGTCGCCTGGCCTCTGGATTGAGAGATTATGGCCTGTGCGATGCGAGACTTCTCTGGGTCCGTTTAAAACTGGGTGTCACTAGAGTATTTTTGGTCGCAGCATATGCTCCCGTAAGCTCGTCGACACCCCAGGACCTTGAGAAGTTTTGGGATAATGTCAGGGAAGTTCTGGATTTGGCTGAGGCTAACGAAAAGGTGATTCTGTGTGGCGATCTGAACGGATGGGTAGGAACCAGGCGGCAAACTTGCGACGCTGCTCTGGGTCCTTATGGTGATAAGAGAGTGAACGATGCAGGTAAGCTCATTGTAGATGTTTGTTTGGAAAGGGGTCTTCTTGTGTCTAATACGATATTCCAGCACAAGGACATACACATGTATACGTGGAGAAGGAATGAACAAAAAAGCATGATAGATCTGATCCTGGTTGATAACCGTCTCCGAAGCAAACTACAAGATACGCGTCCGTATAGAGGCCCCACTCTGGAATCAGACCACTATCTCGTAGTTGCGCGGTTTAGTAGTCTGTTCAGGAAGTGGAGGCACTGGCGAGAGCGTATCCCCTTCGGAGACCTTGAAAGAATAAAGGTTGTAAAGTTGCAAGATGAGAGCGTGAGCAGAATGTATGAAGACAGAGTCCGGGACAAGCTTTTGACAGCAGGCTCTTCGGACTCAAATGTAGATGAATGCTGGAATAGCCTGAAAGAGAGTTTGGTAGAATCCGCGAAAGAAGTATGTGGTTGCTCAAAGAAGCATATTACAGCAAAAGGTGATGCATGGTGGGATGCGGAGTTGCAAAGCTCCGTAGAAAGTAAGAAGAAAGCGTGGCAGGACTATGTATCTTCTTTGAACCTGAATGCCAGTATGACAGAGATGAGGAATGAAATATACCGGCAATGCAAGAATGCCACTAAAACTTTAGTGAAAGAAAAGCGTGAAAGAGCCAGTATGATTGAGGAGGAGAGGCTGGCGAAGAACTTCGAGAACAACACCAAACTCTTTTGGAGCAAGGTGAGAAAGGCTCGAGGTGATTCGTCAGGCTCCAGAATGGAAAGGATAAAATCTAAAGATGGTGACATTCTTGCAGACACACAAGCTGTGCTAAACCGGTGGAGTGAATATTTTGGAGAAATGTATGGAGATGACCCGGATGCTGTTGCCGCAGACGTGCCTAAAGGCGAGATTGCGGCACCAGAATCAACGGAGGACATCACTATGGAAGAAGTTGAATGGGCGATAGGAAGTATGAAAAACGGTAAAGCTGCGGGAGTAGACATGATATCTGCCGAGATGATCAAATATGGTGGAACATGCGTCCGGGACGCTTTCCGGGCCCTTGCAAACCTTTGCTGGAGGACCGGTGGAGTCCCTACAGATTGGCGCCGCGCAGTCATAGTACCCTTGTATAAAGGCAAGGGTTCACAATATGACTGCGCCAATTACAGAGCCATCAGTTTGATCAGCTTGGCAGCCAAGGTGTACGGTAAAATTATTGAACGGAGAATGCGCGTGAAGTCCGATGGAATGTTGTGCGAGGCACAAGGGGGTTTCAGGTCTGGAAGAGGATGTTCGGATCAAGTCTTCTCACTCCGCAACATCGTAGAGAAGCATCTGGCAGTGGGCCGGAAGGTTTTCTGCGGTTTTGTAGATCTGGAGAAGGCATTTGACAGAGTTGTGCGAAAGAGACTTTGGGACATTTTGCCAGAGTATGGTATAGATGGCACTCTGTTGCGAGCCGTCCAGTCCACTTATGTGGACTGCAAGGCATGCGTACGGGTGGGTGGTAACAGGTCACCCTGGTTTGACGTTAAAATCGGCGTCAAGCAGGGTTGCGTGTTGTCCGCTAGACTGTTTATAATATATCTGGACAAAAGTCTTCAAAGACTGAAAGCGATGAATGAAGGTGTACAAATGGGTGACTTAGTGGTAAACCATCTACTTTATGCAGATGACGCGGTTTTAATAGCGCCAACAGCCACTGATCTGCAAACACTAGTCACAGTTATGAAAGACGACTGCATGATCAATGGCTTACACTTGAATGTGAAGAAAACCAAGATTATGGTTTTTGAAAGGGAAGAAACCAGAACGAATGTAAGGATTGTGGTTGGTAACGATGTGCTGGAGCAAGTGAATGAGTTTGTATATCTTGGATGCGCCTTCAGTAAGGATGGGAAATACACCGCTGACATAGAGAGAAGAGTGAGTGCAGGGAACAGAGTGAATGGTGCGATGGGAAAGCTATTTGGGAGCCGGCACTTAAGCCATAAGGCGCAGCTGGCCATACATAACGGAGTTCTTGTCCCAACGCTGTTATATGGTAGCGAGAGCTGGGTATGTAAGAAGGAGAATGAAAGTAGGATAAATGCGGTAGAAATGCGAGCTCTGCGGAAGATGTGCGGAGTGAAGCTGACCGACCGCATTAGCAACAGCGTAGTAAGACAGCGAGTAGGTATGAAAGAGAGTATCGGTGTAAAGATGAGAAAGGGCATGCTCCGTTGGTTCGGGCATATAGAAAGAATGCCAGAGGAAAGAATGACAAAACAGATATACAATGTGAAAGTGGAAGGATGCAGGTACCGGGGAAGACCTAGACTATCTTACCACGACCAAATAAACCGAGTCTTATCTGATGGAAAAGTCAAGAGTCTCCGTAACCGGCGAGCGTGTATGAGACGAACTATGAGAGTCGAGGAAGCCAGAGAGGTATGTAAGGAAAGAACCTGTTGGAACTCTGTACTCTCTGCCTACCCCGCAAGGGATCTGGCGTGAGGTTATAGATAGATAGATAGATATATTAGAATAATAGTATGTACCAGACTTTACCTACGGCTTCGCTTGCGTTGAAACTCCTGGATCACAAACAAACAACCTGACGTCTCGCTAGTACTCGCTCGCATACAAAAAGAGGTCAAGCTTATTTCACGTATCTCTGGTTTTTCCTAACCACGAAGTACTATATTTCCAGCCGATTTTGATCAAACATATCGAACTTTTTGAGGGTAACTACTATCTATACTATCCAAAAATAGAAGCCAGTCCCAATCGGGTTGGTAGTTACTGCACAATGTCTGAACAAACAGCTAAGTATACAAAAAAATAAATATTGTTTAACGATGCATTGATCCAAAGGCTAAGCTGCCCATTAAATCGAGAAGTCGCGGGTTTGATCCCGGCACGGGTCTGGGTGTTTTAGTGTGTAAATTTCATGTTCGTAAACCCACGACCTAAGAATAATTCCTAGTGTGGGACTAGTTTTTTACATAAGAAAAAAATATTGTTTCGTTTCAAAGACAATATTTCATTTAATATTATATTAAATGTAATGACACAGGCCGTTTACAGTCACCGGAGGTACTTACAAACAGCACTTATATGTCCAGAAAATATTATAATAAATCAGCATTCTCCTTAATTTTCTATCCACTTTCACAGTTCGTCTCATACACGCTCGCCGGTTACGGAGACTCTTGACTTGCCCTTCAGATAAGACACGGTCTACTTAATATTTAAAAAAAAAACGTAGACCCACACAAGGATTTATTCATGCGTCGTGGGTGGTGGGTGGAAACAAATAATTATGGATCACAGAAAGATTTGTCCCGTGCAGGAATCGAACCCGCGCCAATTAGATACAGTGAGCGGAGGGACTTAAGGTCTTAACCACTGCGCTAAATCATCCGAACTAATATTAGATATATTAGTTCGTCTTCGGCACATTATAAGTATCATTTACAACATGTCAATGTTCTGTAAATAACACAAATGTGTAACAGTTGTCAAAACACATGAATTGTTTATTTGTGTTGTTATGTGTGAATGTTATTACATTATAATGTATAGGACAATTATTATTACAATTATAAGCAGACTTGGTCGGTAGGCATTGTGTATTGAATATAATTATACCTACTGTATTAAACAGACACTATCAATCCGGTCTGAACAGGAGGGTTATTTACTATTTTGAAATAAAAAATGTTTCTCTGTGTCAGGACTGCGCAAATTGACTTAAGTTTTCATTGAATATTAAAATTTCAAAATATTAAATCATGAAATATAACTATTTTTTTACGCGTGTGTCTAACAATTCAATATTTCAAAATCACTTGTTTCTCTATATAAATCCATTTAAATACCTTTACCATTGATAAGAATTTTGCGTACGTTCAAAATGCTCATTTTTATTGTACCATTCTTTTCATGGTACTCTAAAAATGAGCCTTTTGAAAAGTCCCACATCAGTTATTAACTCATCTTGTGAGAGAGACGTTTGTCCAGCTGGGGGGACAGCATCCATTTCCGGATAGCATGTAAAGCCGCTGTGCCCGGCTGTCACATAATGTGGTAGTCGATAAGCTGAGTTGGAACCTAAGGCGGCTCGATAAGTTCCAACAACAGGGAGCTGCAAAGCTGTCTCGAAAAATCGGCACTAGGTCTGCGTGGTGGAGTATATATTGGCACCTTGAAAGTTTTGCAGTATGATATATAAAATATTGGTAATATTTTGAAGAATTTAAAAAAGTCTTAAAAAAATCTCTGGAGCTTTTTTGGCGGGAAATCGAAGAGTGATGTTTTCAATTTGTTTTAATTTCCAAAAGTTGTGTTATTTCGAATTATAATGTGTAATGTTGGTGGAATATTAACCATTATGTATTCTTATATGTGGACGAGTGGAGGTAATTGTAACAAAGTGATACAACGTGCCTTTTCGATTTCCCTCAAAACGGTCATCATAATTAGTATGTAAAGTATCCATCGCTTTACTATCCAGGGTGGGGCACTTCATCAAATTCATAATCATCCTTGTCATCGAGTTCATCGGGGTGTTGAATTAATTTTGAAATGAATATTCGTAATACTTGACATTGGCAACATACGCTTCGTCGAGATGCCATAAACACAAAAAAAATATCTTTTTTTAACTCACATGTTCCCATTACAACATGACACATGAGCGTTTCGTTTTAAATCACTAAATATGAACACATATAATAAAAACCGTTGCAATATCAAAAAATAAGGTGAAAGAACTCGTACATTTTTCCTTTTTTTACCAAAACGGTCCTCTTATTGCTATCCAATATCCATAAATCTTTAATTGGAATTAACTTTTTTTAAAACGTCCATATAACGATGACAATTACCAAATTGATAAAATCAAATTAAATTTATAGAAATTTATCGAGGCCATTTAGATATTACATATAGATATAAATAAAGATTTGTAGAATATTTGTTAAGAATTATTTTATTAATAGATACCTAAGTAATTCGTTTTATCGTATTTATCCTACTTTGTACAATAAATGGAAGTTTAGGTGTTTGGATATCTGTTACGCAATCAAGTTTACATATCAAAAACAACTTTTAAAACTGTAGATTTTCTTGCCTTTCAGTCTTTGTCGTTTTCATCAGTACTATATTGGGTTATATAAGAAATATTATTATGTTCATTAAGTCGGGGACCGATATCTTTAGGTATTTTTCCACACAAATGGGACCAAGTATGGGAGTACTTAGTCCTTACACGTATTATTCGCTTGAACAATAATACATTTAATAATATTGACCTTTTTATTGGCTCAAAAATTTGTTTTCAACAAAAATTAACCAACTTCCTAAAACAAATCAGCTCCACCGCCACCTAATTTACCTTATACATTTTTTATACATTTGTCGTACAACTGGATGTGTAATTGAGGTGCGCTGCTGTGTACAGTTTGTATGTTTAACTTTCCAAACTTTCGTTACATAAGTATACATACTCCGTGCGTATCTTAACAATTCTTTAGATAAGTATCTCAATTATTTTCAGTTTTCCTTTTTATAGACTTAATAATTCGACCTTCACCTAACTAATGTAACCTTTAATTCTTTAATGTTTTTTCGTACAATTAAATTATGCGAGAAAGCTATTGTGAAGGCTTTATTTTAAGTAATTATTCTCATGTATTTTTTTGATATGTTTATGCTGTTGCTACCCTGAAGAAAATAAAATAACATCAAATGTCAAACTGGAAAAGTGAGGATTAAGGCGATTATGAGAATTGATTAAAAAAAACCGAACCTTAATTGAACAAAATCAAGACATGAATTGAATCGCAAGTGTATATTTCAAACTCCATATTATCTACTTATTGTTATTTATGCGATTGGGCCAAGACTTTCTCTCACAAATCGAGGTGAGAGAGAATAGATCACACCGCCACCACGCGGACCCAGCGCGGATTGGTAGAGGTAGAGTTGCTGCCACTTGTTGCTGGAACTTATCAAACCGCCCATAAGGCTTCCAACATTACGTGGTCACCGGGATCAACGGCTTGGCGTGCACGAAGGCGCTTATGTATAGAAATCTCATAACGGCCATCCGCCTCAGTCATATCGAGCCGAACGTTGCTTAACCTAAGTGATCGCTTAGAAGACTAGGGACTCTCAAATTTACGAGCACCTCGGCGGTAAGTCATAGGTAAATTGCTGTTAACGACAGAATGGCTATACTATCTTACTGCTGGGCAGAGCATTCTCTTACAAATCCAGGTGTGAGAGATTAGGTGGTATTCCAACAACGCGGATTGGTGGAGTTACGCAGATCCAGTGCAGATTGGTAGTGGTACAGTGATGCAGCACGGACGATATGGCGCAATGGTTAAGAGCTCAAGCCGCTCCGCTCACTGGATCAAATAGTCGCGGGTTCGATTCCCGCACTTCACAAATATTTGTTTCGGTCTGGGTGTTTGTGTATGTGGATTTTGTATTTGTTAACGCACCCATGACACATGAATAAATCCTAGGGTGTAGCTAAATTTAAAAAAAAAAAAAATAAGTAAGCCTTCAACTCGCAATAACAATGTAGGTAGTCTTATTTCGATTGAAATCATACAATATTATGTTTATCTGTAGATTTTCACGTACAAGCTCGAACATGCCAATTTCGTTCTACTAGCTTATCAGTTAATAAAAACGACAAGTCTCGCTCGCTTGGCGTGGCATCGATTATGTGTGAACACCGAACGTTACTCGGACATCAAGTAGCACGAGGCTAGCAGTACCTGTTCTATTACAGCGAACGAACACGTTACCAATGCGACCATAGCTTCTCTCTTAACCACAAAAATAAGTATTATTACCCCAAATTTAATCCAATTCAAATTATTATTTATTTTGTGAACCGAATTTTTTTTTTTTTTTTCAAATTTAATTTACTTATCTACCACTAGATTAGAACGTGATCTTTATCAAAATATACGAAGAGAAACTCAGTGAGCTCGTTTTAGTGCAATGAATTATCTATTATTTGTATCATATCTTGCACTTAGAGATGAAATATTTTTTCTGCCAGGGATTGAATATGTATCTTTGCAATTGTAAATACCTATGTCTAGTGATGATGATGAGATAGATGATGATAGTGGTATTTTTTCGGTTACATATAAATAGTTTGACAAAGAACATAGATAAAAAACACAACATTAAAATTAAATTTTCTCTGACCGCCTTTGGTGTGATTGTACTAAATCGTAAATATCGATCATGTTGTTATTAACATGATCGATATTTACGATCCTTACGTTCGGAATGGAATGTACATTGGCTATTTTACGACAATAACTCACATCTATGAAATACTTTGGCTTGTTATTCAATAACATATAAACTCGAAGGTTAATAATTATCTAAATTTAGTTTGCGGGTAAACTTTAAGTTGACATACACAATTAGCTATGTATATGTTACAAAAAATTTGCCGAATCTAAGTTTTTTATAGATATAGCGTCACTTACCGGGTCTTACTGTGGCTAAGAACCATCCAAGTGACCTCCCAAGCACAAAAACGTCACCAAAATCAGTCAAGCCATTTAGGAGAAGAAAAATTACTAACACACGTGTTTTTTAAATTATTCTTTGTCTGTTTGTTTGTCCGTGCTAATCTTGAAATGGCAGAATCGGTTTTAAATGGACTGTCATTGGAAGACGGGGGACTTTTTAGAAATTATTATAGGTTGCTTTTCATATGCACGATTCCAGGAGGATAGTTTTTATTTCTCCATACTAACACGGCTGAACGGGTTTTAAAGGAGCTTAATACGGAGGTGTCTTAGATCTTGGAATAATATACAGGCTCGGTGCTATTCCGGAAACACCGGCCTACATATGTCAAATTACCTATGTTAAATAAACGCGTGCATAGCCGTGGGTCACAACTAGATATATATATATATATACATATAAATACATATATTATATACATATACTAAATGTTTATAGTTATTTTATTACCGATAAACTTTGTATATATGTATATACTAATTAAAAATAGTAACTACGTCTAACTTGGTAGCGATGTAGGTAGGAATGTAGAGTCATAAAATGGCGCGTAGTTACTGTAGTATATGTGACATGTAATATATGTATTTATGTACAATACATATTCGTAAAGAACTGAAATTTTTAATCACAGAAATCTTGTAAATTTATCCGTACATTATAGAACTATACCTCTGTCAAATTACTAAATAAAGATGTGCTAATTATTTCCATACGGAATCTATCTATCTATATCCCTTCACCTATATCCCTTCACGTCAGATCCCTTGCGGGGTAGGCAGAGAGTACAGAGTTCCAACAGTTTCTTTCTTTACATACCTCTCTGGCTTCCTCCACTCTCATAGTTCGTCTCATACAAGCTCGCCGGTTACGGAGACTCTTGACTTGTCCTTCAGATAAGACTGGGTCTATTTGGTCATGGTAAGATAGTCTAGGTCTTCCCCAGTACTTACATCCTTCCAATTTTGCATTGTATAGCTGTTTTGTCATTCTTTCTTCTAACATTCTTTCTATATGCCCAAACCAACGGAGCATACCCTATCTCATCTTTACACCGATACTATCTTTCATACTTACTCGCTTTCTTACTACGCTGTACGAAATGCATACGGAATAATGAATTTAACTTAAATAATTTAACTTATGAAAAAATAAATATTTAAGTTATTTAAAATAAAACAACGTAGATATCGTCCTCATTTGGAAAGTTTTGTTTGCCACCTTCCAACTCCATCATCAGACCAGTCACCAAATTTAAAACCTCGTCAAATTTCAGCTCAACCCGCAACTGCTAAAAATGGATCACAAAATTCGAACCGTAAAGACAGAGGCATACGAACTGTGCATGATATATAAAAGCTTGTAAAAATATTCAACTATTGATGCCCGTACGCTCTGAAATACCAATCCTTTCTTCATTGTTTTTTAAACTATTTAAATATTTACTTCCTATATAACACCATATTATAAAATAATAACACATAAGCGTCAATAATCTCATAATGTACATGTCCACTCATCAATTTGACACATTAGCACTTAGCGCCACAGTCTTCGAACCAGATACAATTCGCGGTTGAATCACTATGTTTAGCTTTAGTACTAACATCCAAAGTACATAGAACAATCGTTATTACGTCAATTAGCATTATGTCTCAACCGCCGTGCTAATATTTGCGGATTCCGTGAGAATCCTGCTACTTAAGTCTAAATGCTTACTATACTATACGTCTATATACTTTAATGCTTTTTAAAATTTACTTGCAGTAATCCGACGCCGTGTTAGCTTTGTACTTTGGTAATAAAATTAAGTTTGCCAGTGTTTTACGTGCGCAGGTTTAGGATATTTATCAACTGTAACGTTTGGTTTTATTGCTGACTAGCTGTTATCCGCGGCTACGCACACGTTATTTTGTAATTTAACGTAGGTACAAAAAGACAGACGGACAGACAGACAATAATTCCAAAAAAAAAATTGTTTCGGCCTCAATATTGATAAGGAAGTGTAACCCAATTAAAATTTTCATAAAATATACAATGTACGGATTGGGCTGGGTTACAGTTTTATAATATGTATAGAAGATAAGTAGTACTTTACATAGAAAATGTAACTTTTAGCCTAATTGCTATCAAATATCCTTTTGAATCTAAATTAAATTAAGGAAAACAAGTTCAGCGTGTATCATAAATGTAATTATATTCGGATAAACATTAATTCTTTCAGTATTTAAACCTTTGGAAGCATAAGTTATTCCGAATAATAGCTTGTATGATAAGAATTAACCAGATATCAATAATATTAACTGCCATTGATATTATGATTGACATAATTTTACTCTAGGCTCTTGAAACAGGACCTTCAACAATATTAGAAAAATGAGTACTCGCCTAGAAAGAGAATCAATATAGGATATATTTCACCTAACCCAGGCTAAACCACGCAAAAATATCAATATATCTAATCGTCAACATAATCGTTTTGTTACAAAGTTAGCTAATCCGGTTCCCAATTAACTTAATTGTTTGAGTATTTTTTTGCGAAATATTCCGATATTACAAAAAAATGTTTATTATTTATAAGTACGGTACCTCTATACTTAAAAGGTACGAGGTACTAAAACCTGTTTAAGGTTGTACAAATGATGTTAATGGGCGAATCGTTAAACTACTCTCGGCGATAATCCATCCACTTATTTGTACAATCAAACATTTTAATTTGTTGTTTGTTGTCACAGGTACCGATCTTATAGAACATTCAATGGCTATGTAATCCATCTATCTATAGCATCACGCCAAACACGACAGAGTTTCAAGAGGTTCTTTCCTTACATACCTCTCTCGTTTCCTCCACTCTCTCAATCTGAAACACGCTCACCAGCTAAGGAGACAATAAGACTCGTTATGTATTATAATATATTATAATAATATCAGCCTATACTGTCCCACTGCTATACTAACGGTACACAATTTAAAAGCGCATTATACAGTTTCAAACCGCGCGTTGAAAAAGCGTTCGTGCAAATGACGGCTAAATTTATCAAGAAAACGTACTGTCATGTTCTTCTTCATTAAGTAAATGCGAAAAGGATGAAATATCAACTCGATAGCGTTACGCTTACATTGATTTGTCCATGCTTAGGTGTCTGCTGTCCTTACTACGTACTTGGTCGCGTACTCCGACACTGATCCTAAGCTAAAATCCTGTTTGATGGACGGTCATCATCATCATCATCATCTCAGCCTATACTTGTCCACTGTTGAACATAGGCCTCTCCAATCGCTTTCCAGCGAACCGGTCCGATGCCACCTGCATCCAACGACTTCCTGCAATTTTCACGAGATCGTCGGTCCATCTGGCAGGCGGTCGTCCCACGCTGCGCTTGCCACTCTAGAATCTTTTTGCCCCAACGCCCGTCCGATCTACGCGCTATGTAGCCCGCCCATTGCCACTTCAGCTTGCTAATCTTAAGGGCTATGTCGGTGACCTTGGTTCTTCTACGGATCTCCTCATTCCTGATTCGATCGCGTAGAGAAACGCCGAGCATAGCTCTCTCCATAGCTCGCTGAGCAACTCTGAGCTTTTTTATGAGACCTATTGTAAGAGACCACGTCTCTGATCCATATATTATCACTGGTAACACACATTGACTGAAAACTTTAGTCTTAAGGCATTGAGGTATTTTGGATGAGAAGATATTGCGCAGTTTCCCGAACGCTGCCCAGCCGAGTTGGATTCGTCGATTGACCTCTCTTTCAAAGTTGGACCTACCTAACCAGACTACCTGTCCCAGGTAAATGTATTCGTCGACAACTTCAAGAGTAGAGTTCCCAACGGTGAGTGCGGTGGGTACGACATGGACGTTAGACATTATTTTCGTTTTGTCCATGTTCATTTTAAGATCCACTTGTTGAGATACTCTGTTGAGGTCACCGAGCATTCGTCCTAGATCTTCCAGCGACTCCGCCACGACCACAATGTCGTCGGCAAATCGAAGGTGAGTCATGTATTTGCCATTGATGTTGATGCCTTGATGATGAAGTTCTTGCCATTCCAAGAGCTTGAAGGCGTCCTCTAAGGTGACCGTAAACAGTTTCGGAGAATTGACGTCTCCCTGTCTTACTCCTCTTTTTATGGGGATCGCCTTCGTGCACTGCCCCTGTACTCGGACTGACATGGTGGCGTTATTATACAAGCACTTCAACACTTCGATGTACCGATAGTCAATGCGGCATCGCTGGAGAGATCTGAGAACCGCCCAAGTCTCGATTGAATCGAAGGCTTCTCATAGTCCACATGGACTATAATGGACGGTAAATATTGTTAACTTCTTTCATCGTTTTTCGGTGTATTCGCCTACAAGAAGGAATGGGTATCCTACTAATTTAAACCACGAACTGTTGGATCGGGAATACCATAAAT
The DNA here is from genome assembly GCA_905147815.2 of Phalera bucephala. Lineage (NCBI taxonomy): Eukaryota > Metazoa > Arthropoda > Insecta > Lepidoptera > Notodontidae > Phalera > Phalera bucephala. The sequence continues at coordinate 36,376,631 of LR990617.1, forward strand.
ATATCGATTATGTATTACTTTCACCGCATCCATACACAGCAATAAAGTATACGAACAATAAGCGGATTATTGTAAATGATTTCATAACTGTTTTAATTCGCAGAGCCATGTTTTTTCCTAGATCACAATGCGCGGGTAGCATACGCTAATATGTTGTTGGGAACTGTTGCGTTATTGTAAGATATTCTCACAGAACTTGTGTGGTGCCTTGTACGCGGTGTTTTATTTGTCAATGGTTATTGAGAAATTACGTCTCGCTGTACCCATTTCCAGAGTTAGAATCCTAGAAACAATACGGACTAGACAGCTAATAGGTGTAAAGCGTGATCAGGTTGAAAGGACAATAAGTAAGGTTCCAGCGGTATTTTAATTTATTTTTAATAATAATTCTAATTGACATCGTGATCCTTTTCGTAAAAAAGAAATAATAAGAAGTATTAATTTAAAGAAATATTCTCATGGCAAATTAATACGGATCTTATTGAATTAGATACGTTTATAGTTGGTATGCGAAACGCATCTGTTACGCCACATGTCTCAATGACAAATAATGAAATCTGCTAATTAATTCACTCACACAAACGTGCACTTTAATGTTAACATTATTCTTGTTCATTTTATATTGTATCTTTCTATATGATCACGCCATATCCCTTGCAGTATTCTAACAAGTAATTTCCTTTCTAACTAGACAGGTCTGTTAGACCACTTTATTATTTAACCTGTTATTATGAATTTAACACATATTCGAGTGGTACTTGGGAAATGTATAAATTTTCTAGGGATTATAAAGAGAGTGGACCTTCACTTTCTCTCGTACTCGTATATGTAGGCGACTTGGTATCGAGGACAGTACTACGTTTCAGATGCTTTCAGCTAAAAAAAACTATATTGAAGGTATGTAATTTATGCACATTGCTTAAACTTTCAACTGGTGGTATATGGTGGTATAACTGGAGGTGTATAGTGTGATACACCCTGATATATATCTACTAAGTAAATGCTGCACATAGCTAATACAACCGTCGGCCGTCGGGGCCGAAAGGTTCTCGAGGGGCGACCACTTACTGAAAGACGTGGGGTAAGCAGGCTCCTCACAAGTTGGACCGATGACCTGGCGAAGATCGCAGGTAAAATCTGGATGCGTGTGTACAGCACAAAGCCAGGCGTCGTGGCGATCTTTGATGAAAGCCTTTATCCTGCTGTGTACGTCTTTCGGCTGATGTTGATTTCATGAGAAATGCAGCATTTGCTGCACTTCTCTTATAAACCAAAGTTTTGATAAATCCTTAGGCCGGTTTCACATACATATTTATTCTATTCACATAGTACAGTTACCAACAAAAATGCAAAGTATTACTATTGCCAAAGCAGGCAAAAGTCGCCGCGGCCACGTGTAGCAAGCCGGCCTTCACGCGCGCTTTCTATGGGCAACGGCGCGTGACAACATATGTTCACCAACGTTTTTATTAAATGCCATATTAAAATACAGGAAAAAAACATGAATATAATTCGACCTATTTAAATCAGTATCTAGTTTAATAACACATTAAAATATGTACAGGAAAGAAAAAAAATATGAATATTTACTGACCTATTTACATAACTCGGTATTTAGCTTGATTCGAGATAAGCTCATCCGTGGCACTGACCGCTGGTAACAAGGCGTATCTTTAATGTTATCGTGTTTCGTTAATGCTATTACGGTGTGAAGAGATAGATATTATTCCCCAACCCCGCTTGGGGAACGTGATGGTGTTTACTTTTTTAGGTTTGGCACATACTACTTTGTTTAACGGATTCTAAACTCGTGTAGACCAATGTTTATTATTGGCTACACCTTTTTTTAAACTGGCTCGTCGACATGTAATTATCGGTACGCCAATTATCGTTCAAATCTATTAAATTGTTAAATTAAAAATTCTATTCGTCTGTCTCGTCCTACAAAAACTCCTTCTATTATGACAACTTATTTAGGTAAAAAAGAAAATGGTTAGTCCATGAAGTGATCGTCCCATTTCTTTTTTTACCAAAAAGAAATATACAAGAGTTTTTGTTATAAAATAGGCTTACCTTCTAAGTCTGAGATGGGTATTCAATTGTGTGATTTTCAGTTTTAAGTATCTCTGTGCCTCGGAAAGTACGTCACAGAGTATACCCGGTTAAAGGTTTGGTTGCATAGCCGACGGTGCGCGACAGGAGCGCCAAGCCGCGGCACCGTCGCGATGAGCGAAGCTGCGCTGTGTGGCGTCTCCCGTACATTTCAGTACATTACAACTCCCCAAGCCGCGGCACCATCGCGCTGAGCGAAGCTGCGCTGTGTGGCGTCTCCCGTACATTTCAGTACATTACAACTCCCCAAGCCGCGGCACCATCGCGCTGAGCGAAGCTGCGCTGTGTGGCGTCTCCCGTACATTTCAGTACATTACAACTCCCCAAGCCGTGCCACCGTCGCGCCGAGCGTGGCTGCGCTGTATCGCGTCTTCCGTACATTACAACTCCCCAAGCCGCGGCATTGCCGCGCCAAACGTGGCTGCTCTATGTGGCGTCTCCCGTACATTTCAGTATATTACAACTCCGCAAGCCGCGGCACCGCCGCGCTGAGCGAAGCTGCGCTGTGTGGCGTCTCCCGTACATTTCAGTACATTACAACTCCCCAAGCCGTGCCACCGTCGCGCCGAGCGTGGCTGCGCTGTATCGCGTCTTCCGTACATTACAACTCCCCAAGCCGTGCCATTGCCGCGCCGAGCGTGGCTGCTCTATGTGGCGTCTCCCGTACATTTCAGTATATTACAACTCCGCAAGCCGCGGCACCGCCGCGCTGAGCGAAGCTGCGCTGTGTGGCGTCTCCCGTACATTTCAGTACATTACAACTCCCCAAGCCGTGCCACCGTCGCGCCGAGCGTGGCTGCGCTGTATCGCGTCTTCCGTACATTACAACTCCCCAAGCCGCGGCATTGCCGCGCCAAACGTGGCTGCTCTATGTGGCGTCTCCCGTACATTTCAGTATATTACAACTCCGCAAGCCGCGGCACCGCCGCGCTGAGCGAAGCTGCGCTGTGTGGCGTCTCCCGTACATTTCAGTACATTACAACTCCCCAAGCCGTGCCACCGTCGCGCCGAGCGTGGCTGCGCTGTATCGCGTCTTCCGTACATTACAACTCCGCAAGCCGCGGCACCACCGCGCTGAGCGAAGCTGCGCTGTATGGCGTCTCCCGTACATTTCAGTAAATCACAACTCCCCAAGCCGCGCCATTGCCGCGCCGAGCGTGGCTGCTCTATGTGGCGTCTCCCGTACATTTCAGTAAATTACAACTCCCCAAGCCGTGCCACCGTCGCGCCGAGCGTGGCTGCGCTGTATCGCGTCTTCCGTACATTACAACTCCCCAAGCCGTGCCACCGTCGCGCCGAGCGTGGCTGTTCTATGTGGCGTCTCCCGTACATTTCAGTATATTATAACTCCTCAAGCCGCGCCAAGGTCGCACCGAGCGTGGTTGCGCTGTGTGATGTCTCCCGTACATTTCAGTACATTACAACTCCTCACGCCGCGCCACCGTCGCGCCGAGCGTGGTTGCGCTGTGTGATGTCTCCCGTACATTTCAGTACATTACAACTCCTCAAGCCGCGCCAAGGTCGCACCGAGCGTGGTTGCGCTGTGTGATGTCTCCCGAACATTTCAGTACATTACAACTCCTCACGCCGCGCCACCGTCGCGCCGAGCGTGGTTGCGCTGTGTGATGTCTCCCGAACATTTCAGTACATTACAACTCCTCACGCCGCGCCACCGTCGCGCCGAGCGTGGCTGCGCTGTGTGATGTCTCCCGAACATTTCAGTACATTACAACTCCTCACGCCGCGCCACCGTCGCGCCGAGCGTGGTTGCGCTGTGTGATGTCTCCCGAACATTTCAGTACATTACAACTCCTCACGCCGCGCCACCGTCGCGCCGAACGTGGCTGCGCTGTGTGATGTCTCCCGAACATTTCAGTACATTACAACTCCTCACGCCGCGCCACTGTCGCGCCGAGCGTGGTTGCGCTGTGTGATGTCTCCCGAACATTTCAGTACATTACAACTCCTCACGCCGCGCCACCATCGCGCCGAGCGTGGCTGCGCTGTGTGATGTCTCCCGAACATTTCAGTACATTACAACTCCTCACGCCGCGCCACCGTCGCGCCGAGCGTGGCTGCGCTGTGTGATGTCTCCCGAACATTTCAGTACATTACAACTCCTCACGCCGCGCCACTGTCGCGCCGAGCGTGGTTGCGCTGTGTGATGTCTCCCGAACATTTCAGTACATTACAACTCCTCACGCCGCGCCACCGTCGCGCCGAGCGTGGTTGCGCTGTGTGATGTCTCCCGAATATTTCAGTACATTACAACTCCTCACGCCGCGCCACCGTCGCGCCGAGCGTGGCTGCGCTGTGTGATGTCTCCCGAACATTTCAGTACATTACAACTCCTCACGCCGCGCCACTGTCGCGCCGAGCGTGGTTGCGCTGTGTGATGTCTCCCGAACATTTCAGTACATTACAACTCCTCACGCCGCGCCACCGTCGCGCCGAGCGTGGTTGCGCTGTGTGATGTCTCCCGAACATTTCAGTACATTACAACTCCTCACGCCGCGCCACCGTCGCGCCGAGCGTGGCTGCGCTGTGTGATGTCTCCCGAACATTTCAGTACATTACAACTCCTCACGCCGCGCCACCGTCGCGCCGAGCGTGGTTGCGCTGTGTGATGTCTCCCGAACATTTCAGTACATTACAACTCCTCACGCCGCGCCACCGTCGCGCCGAGCGTGGTTGCGCTGTGTGATGTCTCCCGAATATTTCAGTACATTACAACTCCTCACGCCGCGCCACCGTCGCGCCGAGCGTGGCTGCGCTGTGTGATGTCTCCCGAACATTTCAGTACATTACAACTCCTCACGCCGCGCCACTGTCGCGCCGAGCGTGGTTGCGCTGTGTGATGTCTCCCGTACATTTCAGTACATTACAACTCCTCACGCCGCGCCACTGTCGCGCCGAGCGTGGTTGCGCTGTGTGATGTCTCCCGTACATTTCAGTACATTACAACTCCTTACGCCGCGCCTCCGTCGCGCCGAGCGTGGCTGCGCTGTGTGATGTCTCCCGTACATTTCAGTACATTACAACTCCTTACGCCGCGCCACCGTCGCGCCGAGCGGGTCTGCGCTGTGTGGCGTCTCCCGTACATTTCAGTACATTACAACTCCCCAAGCCGCGCCACTCCGTCGGCTATGTGGCCAAACCTTAATTCTTCATTTATCTCTCTCTCTCTATATTATCACGCTACGTCCCAAGCGGGGTGGGCAGAGAGTACAAAGTTCCAACAGATTCTGTGCTTTAGCTGTTAGTACATCATAGTCGTCCTTAAGCCAGAATGGATATCTTTTAATAATGCTACATTGGTTTCCGTTAAGTTTTTTCATCATGAAACTGTTGCGCTATATTTTTTTGATAAATTAACATGATAAAAGCAATTTATATTTTCTTCTTCTCTATGTTTGAAACTTAGCTCAAGAAGTCAAACGTAAGTCACGTCTGTCTTTAAGTCATTCTTGAATAACTTGGATGATATTAAAATGCCTTTTTTATAGTGATAAGTGCCCGAGTGCAATGTTAAATGAAGAACATTTAACAATCATAACGATTTTGTTTACACTTTTTTAATTCATATTTGAAGGTCAGCTAACTTATTATTACTTATATCATAGTTGTGTTGTATTAGAAACCAACTCTGTATTAGAAACCAACTCTTCTCCAATAAATCGAGCTTCGAGAGATTAGATCATACTCTACCACGCAGACCCAGGGCGGATTAGTTCAGGCAAGTTTGCAGCCGTCTGCCGTTATAATATTTTTTACATAAGATGGGTAGTCATAGTTCTAAGTGTCAAACGAAATTAATATTTAATTCAATGGTATTAAGGCATATAACCATAAGTATAGAAACGGATCATGCCTCTTATTGCCATTAAATAAAGTATAAGTTTCTTTGACACTTACAACTGTCACAGTACCCTTCCTTCATGAAAAATACTATACTAGCCTAACTTATCAAGCCGCCCACAAGGCTTTTTACTTGGCTTAACAACATCTATATGAAGCAGGAACTGGGACCAACAGATTAACGTGCCTTCCGAAAGACTTGATATAAACCAGAATATCATTTGTGTTTTATGTGCACTTTGACCGCGGAATGAAATCACTGGGTTTGTAATTGTTATGTCTGTCGAAGATAAGACTATATTTAAGATAAACGCAAATAATACATAAGCATATAAGTATTTATTGCTACTGATAAAACAATATTATGATCTACAAACAAACCAAAATAAAACTTGTAAAGTGAATAACGCGAGACGTCAGGCCCCTAGATGTATATTCAATACGAAACAAAACTCATATTTTTTTCAACTCTGATATGCCATAAATAATAAATAATAATTATATATACTACAATAAATAAATAATTAAGTATTTGCTATTAGACAATGTTTCAACTTATTGATTGTGTAATGCTGGAGTTAGCTTGTGTTAAAATAATCAATACTTGGGATTGCATGATACAAGATTGCTTAGTGTGGAGACCATGGATAAATTTCCACATAATATGATTCCTGCAATATACAAATAATATTATCATACTATAATCTCACTGTTAAGGCTTAACATTATTAGTTTGTGCAATAAATATTTTTTTCTTTTTCATTAAGATATTATAAACACCTTTCAATCTAAATCGTGAGATAAAATACAAAGAAGGCTACAGGCACGTTACTGTATATCAGTATATATATACTCCTCTGGAAACCTTGATGTTATCAATTTTAATAGCCTTAGTTACCAGTGAAAACTTGAATTAATCCGCTACTACACCATGTTGTCAGGAAGCGGAACAGATAACAATCCTATAAATAAAGAATACAAACTGATAAATAAATTAGTGCATTACGTTTTAGCGTTTGTAAACAAAATAATTGGCAGGTGGGTTTCTAAATTATACTTCGAGATGAGAAATAGTTTTCACTCTGTATGAGTTTAAAAATAACAAATGAATAAAAGTAAGACTCTAATGTATATATTATACAAATAGGTACAAAATTATTCAACACAGTAATTGTAGAAATTCTGCTTTCATTTAAAATGCATGAGAAGATGTATGAATGTAGATGAATCGAAAGAGGTATGAATCAGTTGCGCGAGCGTGAATTTATACATCTATTTAATTAAAATATTTGACCAATTAAAAATATATATATTTATTTAATTTAAAAAAAAATCATCTCATTTTAACATAATAAAAATGTAGTATTTGACTTTTACATTAGCGGAACGTAATTTCAATTAAATCATTTTCCTTCCATGTTTTTCCACGTAAATCGCCATTTATTTCATTGATTTTTTGCCAAATTAAATATAATAAACAATCATCCATACGACAGGAAAATAATTTGCAAAAACGCGCCAATTTTACGACCAATCTGCTAAGCGATTATTTTACTTCGTCGAAATGTTTAAGAATGGCGATTTTGTGTTGAATAAATACGCTTAGTTACCTTTGAACAACTCGTAGGGATATAGTCTTGTTTGTTTAGTTTTTTTTACATTTTTTAGTCAAATGTTTTTCGTAATTAATCAAACGTGTATTGAACCTTTGATACGACGTTTTTGTTTATTCAACGCCAATGTCATGTAAAAAACCAGTTGAATTAGTACTAGGATGAGTTAATTCAGAAAATTACATGTTAACACTTATAACAGTTTATTTATTATGCCTAGTTTAGTATTTGTATAATAATCCAATAACTTTATAAATCTGAAAGTAACTCTGTTAGGTTTTCACGCCTAAACCGTTGAACAGATTCGGATTAAATTTAACAAAGAAATAGATTGTACTTCAGATTACCTTTAGTCTCAAGAAAAGATCGAAAGGGATGTAATAGGGAATGAAATTTTGTATGAGCAACCCATCACGTCATCACATCATTGACGGACGATTTAGCGCAGTGGTTAAGAGCTTGAGCTGCTCCGCTCACTGTGTCTAATAGTCGCGGGTTCGATTCCCGCACGGGACAAATCGTTGTGTGATCCACAATTATTTGTTCCGGTCTGGGTATTTGTGTTTGTGAATTTTCATGTTTGTAAACGCACCCACGATACAGGAATAAATCCTAGTGTGGGGCTGTTTTACAAAATAAATTAAAAAAAAAATCATTTTTTCAAGGTATATGAAAATTCATATTTAGGCATTTTCTGAGACAGAAATAATACTTTCGTGTCAATGTCAACAAAAATGTCAACTTAAAATTACATAAATTTTGAAAAGCCTAGCTAATTTAATATAAATGGAACTAACAAAAGACAAAGTAATAAGGTGCTCCAAGCAACCTTACTATACATAAGACTAAAAAATAACACTGACACATGAGGATAAGCCGAAAATGGAAAGTACCACAATAATGACTAACAATTACTAACAATATTATGTAAGTTTTATCCTTTTGGTGGTCATTTTCCCTCCATTCTTAACGAACGTAATGAACTCATTTACACAACACACGTCACGACTGGATAAATAAAAATATTTTATCTTTAATTATGCAAAGATGTGGTCAGTTATATTAATACGTAGTGAGGTAGTTCGGGTCGGGAAGTGGTTAAATCGACTGGGGAAAAAAGTCGTAGGTGAGTATGAATATTGCATATACAATTTTGGAACCGAGCGAATAAAGCTGCATATGCGAAATATGTATAAATATTTTTTGTTCGATGGGCTCATTGGAATATATTATGTTCTCAGCGTCTACTATTACGTTCGATATAAATCTTTTTGGATACGTATCCGTCCAGCTTTATACGTAAATAAAAGCTAATCTCACAGCAGGAGACCTATCCAGTGGACTCAGAATAATTGGTCTCGTAACTTCTAATGTAAATATTAAAAATGCACTTCAAAGAATTACATCTGTCTGTATAATTAGTTTCTCTCTTCTTATTTCTTTGATAGTCTATCTATACGTGTACTATTTAAATTAGAGCAAATATTTTATCTTTATAATTTAATCTGTTTATTTCTCGCCCATAATCCATCAAAGCCATATCAATAGTCATGTGTTTTAGCTCTCTTGCCTCTTTAAAATTCATTTTTTCTTTTACATGGCATAACTTTATTACTATTATATTAAATTAACTGGCTTTAAAACGAACTCTACATAATACTCTACTGCGCTACATGTCAAAAAACGCTTGTCAAGCTAAAAGTTCTCAAGTGTGTACATAAATAAAATGTTATAGCTCCTTCAAAAAACAACCCTACACTCAACATATGTAGATTGAAATTAACAAAAAAGTATTTTATAAAGTTAGGCTGTATTAAAACATTGTGTTTTTAGTCAAATCGTGACTTAAATGTCACGTCACAATAATTTATGATGTCAATTAGTATTTTTTTCTCTCTCGAGTAATTTTTGGGGCAGTTTCATGGCGACACAAACATTGCCTTGGCCAAATTAATGCGCTCGTGATATCTCAGATAGATTCTATTTAATTAGGGACGCGTACTATAAACCTTGAGATAAAAAAATGTCTTAAAAATAAAACACATTCACACGTATCTTCTTCAAGCGGAGGTGGCAGAATTGTGTTGTATCGCCGACGATGTTAAGTCCCGATGTAGGTAATTAGTAGCGAGCCTGCCATTATACGGGGCAATACAAAGACTGCCTCGTTGGTCTCGTGGCGAATAATGCACGTTGCGTTCACGAGGTTTTGGGTTCAAATCCTAGGTCGGACAAATATAGTTCTCAGTATCGAAAAGTGGGTGTACCCAGTACACCTTTGCCACCCCCGCTTGGGGAATATAGGCGTGACAGTGTTAATTATTAGTTATTTTTACAAATCCAGACTTCCGGCTGCGTCTAATAATTTTTCAGTAGAAAGGACACACTACCAATCTAGGATGTGAACTCCAAACCTTATGATCGCCGCACGCGCTGTGCGCTACATGACTTACTAGGCACTCAATAATTAGGAATCAGTTAAATATTTGACTTTAGTTCTAATATTTTAGAAATAAAACAGTTTAGTTAACACAACGGTCAAGCAGTCGGCGCTACGGGTCGTTAGTTCGATTCCCCTTCGGGGCAATTACTTGTGTGATCCACAAGCATTTGTTACGGTTTGAGTGTTTCGTGTGAAATTTGTGTTCGTAAACGCACGTCGACTAGTATTGAAAAAGACCAACATGATCACTTGGAAGTAACTTCAAAAATTAAAAATTATTGATATCGTACAAAGCTCATATGTTTCGTGTTATCCAAATAAGGGTTAGTAACCCTTAGGTCACATTCACTCTAGTAAAAGATAAATGGCCATGAAACTGGGCATAGCCAGAATGTAAACTCCAGTAGTAAGGCGGAAAGTATGCTTAAAGCATGAGACAAGAGCCTAAACAAGATGATTTTGTGCAAGTGTGAACGCAAATAGAAAACGGGAAAATGTACGGAAATATTTTTTACAACGAAAAGTCAAGTTGCAATTCTCGTACAACTTTTGGTTTTGGTAAGATTGGTGTTGTAAAAATTACATACACGCGCTGCATCACACAATCTGATACCTTAGGTAGGTATGACACGACTTTACTGCACACTACCGTGATAATGAGCTGCCTGTAATGTTTTGTACAGTCTAGACTTATCGGTGGACGGGTCCATCGAACAAAGTTGTATTTGGCATATACGATTTTTTTCGTCGGATTCGCCATTATTATGCCGTTGGTTCTAATCGTCAAATCTCATACACTACTATGCGCGATGTGTTATAATTGTGGCTAAGTCTTAACTAAAAATAACACAAACATTACAAACTCCTTACGAAATAGAGATCAAAGCTACCACTAAATTATACTTGTATAATGTAAATTAGAACTCCCTTACACCACATAAACTTCAAAGCGAAGGCAGAAGGTACTGCGGACGTTTCATTTCAATCACAGTACATTCATAATGAAGAATAGCGTTAACAAACACTGACTAGAGACAGGCCGAAGGATGAAATACTGAATTCTATCACTACGTAATAAAGTTTATGTATTTCTGATTGTTAGTAGCTCAGTAGAAGCCACAGAGCGTGTCTGTGGGAGCGACCGACCAAACAATGAGGCTTGGAATGTGATACGAAAAAATGTGCGAGGGAGATGGGCGAGTGAAAGAGATGGGAGTGTGCAGCGAGCGCGCTTCCGCTGCGCATACGCAAGGGGTCCGATGTCGGGCTCAGGTGGAGCCCATAGGAACAAACACTTGACGAATTGCCCAAATACAGTGAACTATGACAGTGGAGGAAGCCAGAGAGGTCTGTAAGGAAAAAACCTTCTGAAACAGTCTGTCTACCCCGCAAAGGATCTCCTTTGCAGGGTAGACAGATAGTTGATGATAATAAGCTATATATATATATAATCAACAATGTTTAAATTAAGCATGTATTCCCTAGCACCTATTTCCATAGCAGCAGCAGCAGACCGCTCAAAGCAACACACAAGAGAAGTAATTAATCAGAACTTTATTTGAGGATGGTGAAAGAGGCCCTCGGTGGACCCAAATTACCTCTCTGGCTTCCTCCACTCTCATAGTTCGTCTTATACGTGCCCGCCGGTTACGGAGATTCTTGACTTGCCCTTCAGATAAGACACAGTCTATTAAGGTCATGGAAAGATAGTCTAGGTCGTCCCCGGTAGTTCCGATGCCTACATCCTTCCAATTTCCTTTAATTATTTAGTATCAACAAAAATGTCATTGGAATGACAGATACATATGTATTAACTAGTTTTGTGTGTCAATACTGATCATGTCACTCACTTCGTCGGTGTTAATCTATATAAGTTTTAATTGTGTTAACAGTAAGGCGGCGAGCTCATTGCCTACGTGCTCATAATAACCCAAATACCGAAGGTAATATTTGTGACCCGAACGGGTCAAGTTACTCTTTATTTTCATGTTACCACGCTTGAGAATAACGCTTAATGATAAGGGAATATAAGAATGTTTTATAGCTTCTATATGTTAACTTTAATATACAAATTTAAGTTACGGGTCGGACCGACGCTTATCTCAGAACGGATTTTCATTCAGTTTTCCCCAATAGATATACTGGTTCATGAGGAAGGTTGTGGTGTATAATTTATAAAGATTTTGTGCAAATAGTCCATGCTACCCTTGGTCCGTGCTACCCGTGTGAAGCCGAGACAGGACGCTAGATAAAATATATTTTTACTGTTATTTATCGATATTAATTAGGGAAAAGATCTTTAAGAATCGTAGCATGTTATCTCTGGCTAATGCCGCTGAATACAAGTGTGAATGCATTTTTAATAATAGCCTTGTAGAAGCCGTAATCGTCTAATAAATAGAAAATTAACCTTATCACAAGATGCAAGGTTCCAACTTCCAATCCCGCAACGGAGTTATAGAGATTTCGAAACCGGTACGAATTTCGCTAATGAAAAGAAAATAATTTGCCCGCGCTTACGTATCTGAGGTAACTTTTTTTTGAAAGTCATAAACCATTTTTCGAAAGTCATATGAAAATATATCGACAATCTCGTTCTAAAAAAACATATGACTATCCTACCCCGCATTAACTGACCTGAAGATTATACAATAATAGCAATGTAAAATTGAAGGTCTTTAAAAATATATTTTTCCGTACTTATAGTCTCACTAATTACCAGTACTAATTATATGACACATTATGGTTTTTAATTAATCTCAGATCTTAATATACATAATTTATTATAAATTGTTATGAACTCTAGAAATGTCGATGTGAATGTCTCTAATAATTAATGATCTGTGAATTGGTAAATAATTATAATGGCTGACTTTAATAAAAAAGTGGTAAATGTCACTAACTTAATGTACACTGTTTATTTAATTAAAATACATCTGTGTAATAAAACCATTATGTGAAAATATACAATAAAATTAAAAACTCACAATATAAGTTGGATGCAAATAAGCCGAAGTGCGTTACCCAAAATCAATATCACAAACGAATTTTAATTTGCGCAATGAAGTAGATTTTTATGAAAATAATATAAGGTCTCAATAAGATTTTGCATAATGAAGTTAAATTTAGAAATCCTTACAACCGCAGCAATAAATACAAGCGAAATATTTATTATCAATAACCTTGATTGCTTGCGCATGCGTTGCGCAAACATTTTACAATACAGAAATAGAACCATAAATTTATTCAAATAATTCCAATTCCGAGTTAAAACTTGACCAATATTGTTTTCTCGTTGAATATAACTTAATAATGGAAGTTATTAGATGAATTTGGAGTTCATTTAATAAAAATAACGTACATCTTAAATCATCTTAATATTACATTTAGCGTCATAAATAAGGGACATTTTCAGTTTTTCGAATCGCTTACGCATTTTTTTTGTGTTCCATCAATCCATTATTAACTTGACGTCCGTACGTCTTTTACTAATTAATCTAATACATTCCGGATTATTACTATCCGTTTCCGTTCCGGCCCGTTTTTTGCACAAAGAAAAAATAAATGTAAAAATTGTACATTCCAAAAAAAATATGAGCCGGTACGAGTTAAATGTAATTTAAATATAATGTAATTACATATTTTATAATAGTGAAATTGCGATTACCCACCTTATTATTCTTACACTATAAATATATATCCCTGTTCACCCTAATTCATTGATGCCAAATCTCTAATTATTAAAATTTGTCACAAGTTAAAAATTCAGGAATGGACTTAAACATGAACTATGATACAAAACTACTACATAAAATGAACACATCCGTGGAAACACTAAAAAGGACTATTCACAACTTATGCTAAAGTGTAAAACATAAAATCTATATACATATTTTACAAAAAATATTTTATTTGCCAAATCTCTGTTGCTCCGCAGTATGCCTCTGTAAACTGAAACTCGCTTTGAAAATATGAAAATATTACCCACAAAGATATTAATACAAAACTTCAATTTTTATGTTATTTAACAGAAAACTTTATCGCAACGACAATCACTCTCATAATTTAACGTTGAGTAATCCAAACAAAACTAGTCATGTTTACAACTAACGATCATAATAAGTTTAGCCGTGATCTTAACATTCTGCGCAGTTCGGCTTATCTCAGCGGTGCGCGTCACGATAAGAATTATAATGACCCCGTGGATCACACAGATCAGGTAAAAGTACATTAGGATTCGCCAGCAGATGCTGGACTTTCACTGGAGACGGAAGCGTGCCCACTTGACACGGATTGTGATCGGAATCTCTTAACGTAATGATCAATTCGAGCCACTACAATTGCTTTCGATCGTGATCAGGTTTTCGTTTTGTAACATTTCTTACGTCCCGTATCGGCTGTTGAAAGCATAGAATATAATTGAGATTTAGATAATTTTAGTATTTAATGGTTTTGTGTTTAATGGTTTAAATAAATTGAGTCGTCTATTGAAAGTAATAGTATTGGCGGCAATAAGACAGTGCTTGAATGGAACAAATTTTAAAAATCTAAAAAGTAGAAATTTAAAAATTTCCCAAAACATATAAAGTTATATGCTTCCTATTTATTCATATTCGTTCTACAAAAAACATTAATAAATAAGTGCCATTATCACACTTCAATTTATCCTTTAAAAAGAAAAACATATTGAACTTGCATCACACACCCAAAAACCCGAAAAGCTCAAAAAAATTATTGACTGACAACAAAAAGTCTTAGACGCAGAATTCAAGAATATACTCAAAACAAATACGCAGTTTAAGAAAAAATATTATTATTAGCTTTATAGGACATATATTTTATGTTTTTATAAAATATGACGCATAAACACACCCTTCAATAGTGTACATCTAGTGTATATCTCTATCTATATCATCACACCAGATCCCTCGCGGGGTAGGCAGAGAGTACAGAGTTCCAACAGGTTCTTTCCTTACATAACTCTCTGACTTCCTCCACTCTCATAGTTCGTCTCATACACACTCGCCGGTTACGGAGATTCTTGACTTGCCCTTCAGATAAGACACATCTCTATTTGGTCATGGTAAGATAGTCTAGGTCTTCCGCGGTACCTACATCCTTCCACTTTCGCATTGTATATCTGTTTTGTCATTCTTTCTTCTGGCATTCTTTTTATATGCCCGAACCAACGGAGCATACCCTTTCTCATCTTTACACCGATACTATCTTTCATACCTACTCGCTTTCTTACTACGCTGTTGCGAATACAGTCGGTCAGCGTGACTCCGCACATCTTCTGCAGAGATCGCATTTCGACCGCATTTATCCTGCTTTCTTTCTCCTTCTTACATACCCAATGCTCACTGCCATATAACAGTGTTGGGACAAGCATTCCGTTATGCATGGCCAGCTGCGCCTTTTGGCTTAAGTGCCAGCTCCCAAGTAGCCTTCCCATAGCACCATTCATTCTATTACCTGCATTCACTCTTCTCTCTATGTATCTAGCAGTGTATTTCTCATCCTTACTGAAGGCGCATCCAAGATATACAAACTCATTCACTTGCTCCAGCACATCGTTACCAACCACAATCCTTGCATTCGTACTGGTTTCTTCCCTTCAAAAACCATAATTTTGGTTTTCTTCACATTCAAATGTAAGCCATTGTTCATGCAGTCGTCTCTCATAACTGTGACTAGTGTTTGCAGATCAGTGGCTATTGGCGCTATTAAAACCGCATCATCTGCATACAATAGGTGGTTTACCACTAGATCACCCATTTTTACCCCGTCATTCATCGCATTTAGTCTTTAAAGACTTTTATTCAGATATACTATAAACAGTCTAGCGGACAACACGCAACCCTGCTTGACGCCGATTTTAACGTTAAACCAAGGTGACATGTTACCACCCACCCGTACGCATGCCTTGCTGTCCACATAGGTGGACTGGCTCGCAACAGGGTGCCGTTTATACCATACTCTGGCAAAATGTCCCAAAGTCTCTTTCGCACGACTCTATCAAACGCCTTCTCCAGGTTCACAAAACCGCAGAAAACCTTCCGGCCTACTGCCAGATGCTTTTCCACGATGTTGCAGAGGGAGAAAACTTGATCCGAACATCCTCTTCCAGACCTGACACCTCCCTGTGCCTCGCACAACATTCCATCGGACTTCTGTATATCTAGTGTATATCTGATTAACATAATAAACGTCGACCTTTACGACTGTACCAGTTAAAGCAAATATTGTTAAGGACACTAAATCAGCTTCTGGTAGTATGAATAACATAAAGACTACAGCGATTTATTCAAACATTACTTTCAAAGTTTAGATCTAATTGATGCTAGAGTTCGTCTTGATACCTAGTAAGTTTAAGATAAATCTCTGTGTTTTTTTCAATTAATTATACTACTACTAACAAATTATTTGGCACGTCAGTAAAACTATCTTCTTGTGGCTTTAAAGGCTATAGTACGTGTAAATTTGGATTAACTGCTTATAACACATTATAACAAACAATAAATAAACATGCAGGAAGATGTGCAATAAAGATTTAAAAACATTACAGATTCATAAATCGTTGGTACTAAAGAATTTTTTATTTCATCAAGAATTTAAAATACGTTATAAAAACTTCTAAGAAGTTTTTTGCCAAAAAACATGTGCTTAATAGTTTATATCATAATACTAGACTCTTTAAAGATCAAATTACTCGATTATTATTTGCTCAAATGAACCTTATTCAAATATACACGTGACTACATAATATGTCTGTCTCAAAAACAAATGTCTATAAATTATCTCAATGGACACAATATGGTCGTAAGCACCATAATAAAATATTGTTTCTACGATTTTCCTTATTGAATCTCAAATAATAATTGTATTATTCTCTGCAGAATATTGTTTTCTAAACTTATCAAATAAAATTAACATTACAAAAGTCGTCAAAATCATTAAAAACTATGGCAAATGCATTATTTAAGCAAGCACTCTCACTACTTAACACAAATCATCATATGGTTGTCCTACTGCTGCGTCATCTAATAAACAGAATGAATCTGCACCACCGAGTGATAAGCCATCATGTTTGGTTTCACTGAGATCCCCAGATACAGCTAGTTAACTGACACAGCGACGCATGACAGATATTCAAACGAAAGTCGCTGCCATCCTGATACCATCTAGAATACCTTTCGCTTTGTTCTATGTGTTTATTTAAGTTGTTCCACTCCTTATTCGTATTCGATATAGCAAATGACATCTGCAAAATAGTTATTTTGTTTTCATAAGTAATGAGCATCATAAGTAATGAGTATTGCTGCTTAAGCATTAAAACTTATTTATTTACCTGAAAAATATGACTTTGTTGTTATTAGGTCCAAGTTTTTTTGGATAAATTTTGAATGCCTAATATAAGAAAATATTTTACTATTTGATTAAATCACAAAGCATTCACATATTTAATGTAGCAGACCTCGTGTAAAAGCCTGGTGAGACCGCCGACATTTATCGATGTCAACAAAAATAATGATTTCGTCGCTTATGTTACTAATGTAATGGTATCATAAATATTTAACGTTAGTTCTTTTCAAGTTAATCTACCAATTTGGAGATCCGATCGTTTTGCTCGGATGATTCACCTTGGACCACTTACGCAACCTCAGCCGCTTTATATTGATACTTCTATTGAAACGTTACAAAAATTAAGCACCATTGCATTTCTAGATCTGAATTGATAACTCCTTTACTAACACTTAACTTCATGTTGTTACAATTCAAGTGTAATACTTAGTAGCTTATAATGCAATATTAACGATAATATATGGATTAATTTGATTGTTAGCTTGATAACTTCCTACACAACTAATATTTTTACAAGCGTAATTACATTGCTAAATACAGGTGCGTTATTGAAATTTGTACGTGCATTTGTGTTGAAACTAACTCGATACATAATCTATGTACTCATTGGAATGTAACAATAATCCGGTGTTTCGCAGGGAGCTAGCTTAGGGCCGACACTTTTAACTGTACTTTACGAAATATCCTATCAAATTGTTGACCCAAATTTAGTATCTGATAGTTTTGTTGAGCAACAAGAAGTTATTTGGAGATATCGTAAGTGATAATGTTATCTAACAAGCCGTTGCATCGAAAATCTCGCGTGATACAGACCGTGACCAACCGTTTGTACAAATCCAAACCTAGACAAAGTGAATTACGAATTCAAAAACAGAAATGGACTTAATTGTTTATTTTTTTTTTTATATAAGACGTACTTATACAATAGTTAAATTAATATAATCTATGACTTACCTCTTGCCCAGCCGGTGAGTACATTCCCAAGATATGCGACTTTGTATACTGGATCTGGATCGCTGATACGAACACTGTTAGTGCGCCTCAGTAACTTTCCAAGGCCTCTAGACAAACGGCCGATAGCGCGAGCCGTGAAATCCTTTCCGGATGCACCGTCCGCCAGACAAACCTCAGCCGGTAGAATAGATTTTGTCTGTCCGTTTTCGTGTATTTTGTGTGCTATCAGTTTCGGCATCGTCAGGGGTATCGACTTCCTCCTCTCCGCAGTGAGCGTCTTCGCCTGATTCACACTGTACACGTTACTGTTCTTCTTAAAGCTCTGGCTGTTTTTTTCTTTGGTTTGATCTACTTCATCAGTCTTATCGGATCTGTCGAAATCGCACGTTTTTATTCTACCGTTGTGATTCTCATTGAGGTTGTTGTTGTTGATGTTGTCGGCGTGGCCGGCGCTGTAGCGGCGCTCGGGACTTGAGCGCCGCTTCATCAGCGACGGGTTTCTCAGCAGTATGCTCGTCTCGCTCGAGCTTCTGTTTTTTAGAATATGTATTTTTTTGACCCGCGTGACAGCGCAGTCGACCTCGTCGGCGCTGACCATCCTTTCAGTTTTTCCTTCTTCATCCAGGAAGCGCACTCTTAGTCCGTTAGGTTTACAATCACTTAGAGTTTTTTCTGGCTCTTGGAGACGGTCTGATTGACTTTTTGTGCCGGTATCTAGGCAGTGACGCTCGTTTTCACTTAGCGTTCCGCGAGCCATTTTTCTTTTGTATAGACCTCGCTTTTTGTCGGTACTATTACATTATGGCTGAAGATCTGTATGCCGGAACGGCTGAGTTTCCAATTCACAATATTTATCGTACTTCACTGTCAGACACGAGAAAATCTGGTGACACGGAAAACCGAACCGGACACCTCCCTCGATAACTACTAAAACACACACAGAGTAGTACACACCTCGTCCATTAAAGAACGACACCGGTTTGGAATGTAGCCTTCTCTACTCGATGCACTTGTCTGTTTATTAGAGAAAATGTTAACAAAAAGATGTATCGATTAGTATGTACACCGGTCGATTCACTCAATTAAGTTACTGTGTAATTGTTAAGTGATTAAGTTTGAAACACTTGTAAATCACGGATTTGTTATTTCGAAACGAATTTCGCTCGGGAGCGCAACGCGTGCACGTAGCTTGACTCGCAGCGTAGGAATGACGGCGGCGGGTGGCGGCGGTGCGCGGGCGCAGCGGTCACTTGATCCCAGCTTTGATTTTAATGATCCGACTACTTGTGCCGCGGTGTCAGCGCGTGGCGGTCCGCGGCACCGGACTGAAACAAAAGAAATTGTGATTTTAGGGAATAATTAGTACGTGTCACGTCATTGTGGACTAAACAATAGCCGCACTGATGAAATACAAAAGCAGAGGGAATTATAATTACATGCAGATTATAATAATGAAAAGAGATGTAATATCTGACAGATTGTTGGCACGCAATTACACGGCACTTAATGATAGATAAGTGTCAAGAACTTGATCCTCTGTATTTTAATTAAGCTGTATAATAATTTTCAATACCTATGTAGTTGTTTTCAAATTGTCCCTTTTAAAAGGTAGATTTTAATAGAGTATAAAACTGGCTAATAAAAGTGCCGTTTTATTTGAGAAAATACTGGTAGTAAGTAATATAACTAAATGATAAGCTGTTACTGATGTTTACCTCGGTAATCATAACAGTAATTGTCTCGAAGGCTTTCGATTTATCTTAACGACCCCGATCTATAATTGACAACCACTCGATCCAATGGTTTATTTTGGATTTTGCCGTGATTCGAAAGGGCATGCCTTTACAAAATCATTTTTGAAAGCTTTTATTTATTTAAGACGCACTTTTCGTATGTCTGTCTGTCCGGTTCAAATCTTGTGACCCCTTTTCCAAGCACTTGCGGGTATTCTATTAAGCTGGAATTTTGCATATGTAGGTAAGTTCGGTGACTATGCAATAATGATGAAGCCGGAATGTGGCCGTAGGAACATGTCAACTACACTACGTAACCCCCTCGTGCTTAGTCTTGTTGAAAAGTAGTATCCAATAAGATGGTATACAAAGTCTGATGATTGTGAGAACTTTAAAACGTAAATTAAAATTATTTTATTCATGTAGAACAATAGATCTAATAAAGTTATAAACAATAATTTTAATTTAAAAAGATTATTTTAAACTAGCATTTATCGCAAAAACACAACGGTATTGTTTTGGTTGTTTGCTACTGCCTTGCCCAAACATGACTTGCTATGTCGAGTTTTTTCGTTGGCTACGTTCCGGCTCCATGATTCGTCCCTGGACACCATCCGGATCTCGGCTCGTCAAGACAAATCAAACGAGTGCAAACACGGGGGGCTATGTTAAGTAGTTGGGTAGTCCCGTTGGTCACGTTCCGGCTCCATCATCGTCTACTATACTCTGATAGATCAACGAAATTAGTGTTCAGGGTCTCTGACCGTTTTAAAGTTCTTACAAATATTTAAAAAAAAAATGCGTTTACGTACGACAAAAAAAAAAATAACTTGGTGCTCATTTTTGGTAACCAAAATAAGATACATTCCTAGCGTTGCGAGACCGGCGGTGTACTCTGCGATCACCAAGGCTAAACAGCGTTCTACCCAGTCGGTCTGAGATGGGTGACCGATTGTGGCATTTTTATTTTCGACGGTTTCTGTGCTTTGGAAGGCCCTCTTAAGCTATTGGCCCCTTTTACCACTTAATGTAGTGATCGTTAAGCCAAGTTAGAAGCCTTATGATGTATAAACCTGCCTGCATTGAGTTGCACGCAGTCATTGTGTTTTACACACACCGTCACGCCTATATTCCCCAAGAGGGGGTGGCAAAGGTGTACTGTGTACATCCATGTTTCGCCAACGATGTTAGGTCCCATGTAATAGGGGGCGAGCCTATTGCCATATACCAGGAACAATTCCAGACTCCGGACTAGTACTGGGAAGTTTTCGTTAGAAAAACTACACTTGTCCTACACGTGTTTTATTTTTTATATATTGCCTTGTTATCTAGTTCTAAGCTATGATTTAAATTTCATGTCTCTAACTCATCGGGAAGTTAGTTTATTATCGAACAGACAAACAACTAAACAGATAAGAAAGTAAGTTAATAAAAATTTATAAATAATTCTATCTGAATAGATTTACAAAATCCCCAACAAACTATCTTATGTTTTATAGCAAAAACACAATAAAGATATATTGCTTAGTTTAGGAACTCGTATGGCTTCCTTTCGGCATCATCATCAGACCCTGGACATCATCCGGGTATAAAATATTCATCAAGACAAATCCAACGCGCCCAAACACGGCGGGGTTATATTAAGTAGTTGGGTGTTTCCATTGGCAACCTTTCAGCTTCATCATCAGACCCTGCACTATCTGGTTATATAATATTGTCAATTCCAATCTAACAAGCCTAAACACGGAGGGGTTACGTTGTATTGTTTACATGTTTATATGAACGGGCATGATACGGTACCATATTATTGCATTGTCACCAATCTGACCTACGTATGCCCAATTTCATCTCAATCAGATACCCGCAAGTTCTTGAAAAATGGATTACAAGGTTTGAACCAGAAAGAGAGACAGACAGATATAGGGACAGACAGACAGATAGACAGACATACGAACATTGCAAGTTAAATAAAAGCTTGTCAAGATAAAACCTTTTTTTATAATGAAAACTTAGGCCCATACTAGGATTAAATTCCCATATAAAAATACCCAGACCAAAACAAATAATTGTGGGTCCCACGAAGATTTGTCCCGTGAAGGAATCGAACCCGCGACCAAAGACCCAGTGGACGGAGCGGCTTAAGCTCTTAACTACTGTGCCAAATCATTCTTAGTTTCGCGGGTGTTACGAAAGCGTCCTGGCTACAAATCAGAGCCACGCATTATACAGAATTTGCGGGTCACGATTAGTTAAACGGCTATAGTCAATCTATTAAATTAAATTGATCTGTGATTTGATTTTGTAGAAAATATCTAACTATAAGAGTGGAGGAAGTCAATGAGGTATGTAAGGAAATAACCTGTTGGAACTCTGTACTCTCTGCCTAACCTGGAAGGGAGCTGGCGTGATGACATGGATAGATAACTGAATTATAATAACGCATTTCTACCGTAGCTCGTATAACCAGCTAATCTGAAACTAATGTGAACTATAATTACTTAAGTCGGTAATCATATCAGATAATTGCTTTAAACGTTTCCATGTAGAGATGTGTGTGTTTGTAATTTTTTACGCCTCGTTAAGTGCCTTTTAATGCGCGCCTCTCGTGTGCCTCGCTACTTAACACAAGAAGTATTAGCAAGTAACTTCCTAATCTCTAAGACTTATTTTAAAATCCTTGACGCATAATCCATATCAATATTGATAGACATTGTACCCGCACAATATTAAAAAAAATGGAAAAAAACTAGTTAAAAAAAGGGAAACCGACTTCAAAAAGCAAAAAATAAATATTTGAAGTCGGTGCTGGTTGGTGCAGTAGTTTACTTGGCACCGACTTCAAATATTTATTTGTTGCTTTGTGAAGTTTGTTTCTCTTTTTTTAATAAGTTTTTTATTTTACAATTTTTAGTGATGAGTGAATTTATTATAACTCCTTTATATTATCCTACTTATTTATACAGTGAGGTACCTACAAGATTGATATAAAACTCATACTAACTGAACTTTCACATTCATGCTGTTTGCCATATAGGAAACTGTATAGAAAAGGAGGAGCCTTTTTTGAAGTCGGTTAACATACTGCTTTGTTCTATAGTAGGGTACCTATAGGATTGACGTAATACCCATTATATCTCAATCTACGCATTCGTATTTTTTGTCGTTAAGGAGTTCCCTGGTGTATCTTTAAAGTCCAAGATCCAATACCAATGAAATTAAAATGGGACCACCTTGGAGCTATACTGAACCTAATGCAAAAAGAATCATCATAATCGGTCCACAACTGACGGAAATATAGGTGAAGATACATAAAAAAAAGCATACACACAACCGAACATGGAACCTCCTCCTTTTTGAAGTCGGTTAAGAAGAGAACGATAATTAAATAAAAAAGACAAGCCCGCTGAGTTTCTTCGCAGGATCTTCTCAATGGAGGCCGCATTCCTATCCGGTGGTAGATTAGGTAGGTTAGGTTAGTTAAAAATATATATGTAAATTGACAATTTGTAAGCACTCTTACAGGGTTTACACAAAATAAATTGTTTGATTTCATAATATAAATCCCCATATATGCTACCACAAGCGGTCCATCCAGACAAAAAAAATTGACGCTCTAGGCGTGAGATAAAATCATTTTATCTTATTATTCAAAGGTTTGGCATGAGAAAGCTTAAAGAATTGTATTCTATTGACATTAAGACAAGACTATTTTGACTTGCAAGGCTCCAACCACGGGCCGACCAAATGTTGTTTTACGGGAGAAAAATCTTGTCAACTGTGCTAACCTATAATAAAATACAGATAATAAAAATCTTTTATAAAAAAAGGTAAACCGACTTCAAAAAGCAAAAAAATAAATATTTGAAGTCGGTGCTGGTTGGTGCAGTCGGTTACTTGGCACCGACTTCACATATTTATTTTTTTGCTTTTTGAAGTCGGTTGACCTTTCTTTATAAAAGATTTTTATTTTACAATTTTAAGTGACCAGTGAATTATTCTATAACAGGGTACCTATAGGATTGACGTAATACCCATAATATCTCAATTTACACATGCCTATTGTTTGTCGTTATGGAGTTCCCTGGTGTATCTTCTAAGTCCAAGGTCCAATGTCAATAAAATTAATATGGGACCACCTTGGAGATGCAAAAACTGAACTGAACTGAACCCAATGCAAAAGAAATTATCAAAATCGGTCCACAATTGACGTAAATATCGCTGAACATACATAAAAAAAAGCATACATACAACCGAACATAGAACCTCCTCCTTTTTGAAGTCGGTTAATGAAGTTGGTTAAAAACTAGAATGCGATGAGACACATTCAGCTGAAAGATGTCCAGTATAAGACAAAGGTCTCCCCAAAGATGGCCAGAAAAACTCCCTTTTGTACTGTTCTCTTACACATCCAACTTTCTGCGACAGTCCAGACATTACAAATTGTTTACTAAAACTGATACATGTAAATGCTTAAACTTTCATTAAATTAGTCTATCAACTGGCGAAAACCAAATGTAAATTAATGTAGTATTTCCTGAGATCAACGCGTTCATGCGCGACTGCCTCGTTGGTCTAGTGGCAAAGCGCATCGCTTTGTGATCACGAGGTCTTGGGTTCAAATCCTAGGTCGGACAAGTGTAGTTTTTCTAACGAAAACTTCCCACTACGAGCCCGGATTCTGGAATTGTGCCCGGTATATGGCAATAAGTTCGCCCCCTATTACATGGAACCTAACATCGTCGGCGAAACGAGGGTGTACTCAGTACACCTCTGCCACCCCCTCTTGGGGAATAAAGGCGTGACGGTGTTTTTCATACATACAAAAGACGCAGCAAGTGATATCAATATAATAGTGGAGATTAATCGATGTTCAAATTATCAAGTACATATTTTTCTTATGTAACTGAATAAGTAGGTAAAAATGTTCTTGTATACATACGATGTTAAGCGTAAAAAAGAGTCTTTATAGCAATTAAAAAACCAGTCATTCGCCATCAATGGTTTTTACAACCAATAATGACAACTAAATTTTTTGCCGCAAAACGAGGCAAAAAATATAGGTAAACACACACCCGTATGTAAATTATTGTGTGATGTGTGACAAAAAGTATATATTATTTATAGCGATGTGATAGGTGTTTGTTAGAAGCGTTGATAGATTTCGTTTGTTGCCCGTGATACTACCAGCTGTACGCAGTTAGGATTATTGCCGTGTTATTTACTGAGAAACACATTCTAATAGTTCTTTTCCGTATTCCTACCAACAGGCCCAAAATTAAGTTCTCAAATTTTTATATTTACATATTATATTTCACCTCGTTGCCTGATTGGTTTAGTGGCGAATAATGCGCATAGCGATCACGAGGTCCTGGTCGCGAATCCTAGGTCGGACAAAGTGTAATTTGTAATAGACAAAAATCCAGGAACACTCTGGAGTCTGGCATTGTGTCGTTCGCTCAGCTCGTTCGGCATCACTATACCCACTATAGACTGGAGCTATAATCGAGTATTTTGTTGACTCTCATTTTATATTTTATATTAAGCAGTTTCATTTTTATTGTTATTATTGTTTATAAATATAAACAATAATAACAATAAAAATGAAATTTTATCATTTTTTTATATATACTTTCACAAAGTCTTGATTTTGTAAATGAGAGGAATGAGTAGACACTGATTGATACTATGAGTGCAAGTACATTAACGTTTATTCTATACTTAAGGCTATCTACTTAGCTCGTTCTGCACTTTTCTCTCATACCCCATAAACGCAATATATACTAAAGGAATTGAAAAACTCTCATTTTAAAAGAGTAACCGTGGAGTTTCTTACTCTTCTTCGCCACCTGAATGACATTTCGAACAGGTAGAACGGTAGAGTCTTAATGAATCATTAACTTTTCTTTTTCATTCATAACTACTTCTTAGTCTACATGAATAAAAAACTTTTGATTTAGATTTTTTGATTTTTGCTCTGTATAATGACAATCGGGTCGTCCTCTATTACATGGGGTCTAACATCGACGGCGAAAAATGTGTGTACACAGCTTTTCTTCGCTACTCCCGTTTAGGGAACGTAGGTGTGACGGGGAAATTTCCTATCGAAATTATAAATTTCCCTATCGAAAAATTACTATTTGTCTTACCGGATAGTATTCTAACCTACCGCTACCGACAATTAACCACTAGATCAACAAAGTGATATGTTTATACGTTTTTATACATAATTAATATCATTTTTATTTCGAGTTATTCGACAAATTTATTATATATAGATGATTTTTTTGATCTATCAATGTACCAGTTTCCTTGCGAGGTAGGCAGAGAGTACCGAGTTCCAACAGGTTCATTCCTTACAGACCTCTGGTTTTCTCCACTCTCATAGTTCGATTCATACACGCCACAAACTACTACTTCATTAGTTTCTGACTATATGAATAAAAAAAATATTACATAGATACTAATATCTTCACACTATCATGTGAACTGCCAGTACCTTGAACTCCAATGTTTTCGTATATCTATAAATCGAATTTCTGGTAACAAAAAATAATTTGATTCGAAAAAACTGTAGGTTTTAGGTAAAAGTTTCCTCAATGCCCTTTGTTTATTGAGACATTTTTTTTGGAAAACGGCGTTAAATAAAACACTTTATAAAATCTGTATTTGCATACCTGAAGTGTGTTGTAGATTTAGTCAGTATACCTACACATATACCTATTATAGAAGAATCGTAATAAAAACCCCGTCACGCTTATATTCCCCCGATGGAGGTCGTAGAGGTGGCCTGTGTCGACGTAAAAAAAGTACCATCACGCCTATCTTCCCCAAGGGGTGGCAGAGGTGTTCTGTGTACACCTGCATACCGCTTAGAGGAACCAATGTAATATAGGGCAAGTCTTTTGCTATTGTGCTGGGCACAATCCCAAACTCTGGGCTGCGAGTAAAGATTTTTAATACAAAAAGCACATTTTGATGGACCTGGGATTCAAACCAAGGACCTAGTGCACATAGTACGCCTCTACCATCCCCGCGTGGAGAATATAAGCGTGACGGTGTTTATTTTATTTTTTTAATTTATTCAATAAGCAGTGATAGCCTAGTGGTTAGACCGTTAAACTGCAAAGTCAGAGGTCTCGGGTTCAAACCCAGGCACGCACCTGTGTCTTTTCAAAAGCTGGTGCGTATTAAAAATAACTTATCACTTACTTTAACAGTGAAGGAAACACATCGTGGAAACCTGCACGCCTAAGAGTTTCTCGAAGGTGTGTGAAATTCACCAACCCGCACTGGGCCAGCGTGGTGGACTATGGCCTAAGTCCACTCAGTTTGAGAGGAGGCCCGTGCCCAACATTGGGACAGTTTCTTAACAGGGCTAATATTGTTTGTTAATATTATTAATTCAATGAATGTAATATTGGCTTAAATCTAATAACTCAATATACCTATGTTATTTCAGACTTCGTAATGAGTACGGAGCTACGTCGATGTTTGTGAACCGTGACTCGTCCCCACCGTACCGTCCACAATACGCGCTGATATACGTATAAATTACCCATTTATGTGTCGACTAATTAGCGCCGTATCATATGCTAATTGCCACGACACCCGGCCCCGCGGTCGAGGTCGAACCACGTGGAAATCAACGAAATAAATACCGGAGAGCTTAGCACAAAAAGATTTACGTTAACGTGACGCTAGCAAGTTAATATGCCACCCTTTTCACGCTACATATTTACTAAATAAAGCGTCACGCAAACGTCAAAGTTTTCGTACTGCCTCGTTAATTCAGTAGCTCGTAGTGCAGCTGGCCATTATGAGATCTAGGCTTCGAATTCTATGTCAAAAATTTCTCAATAGCAGTCTGGAGTTTGTCAAAAGACTCCCCATGGTACATTGAAATTAGAAATATGGAAGTCCACCACAGCCATCCCCGCATGAGAAATATTTTTAAGATTTATAGCTTTATTATTTTATTGTTATATTTGAACATTAATTGTGTCTCTCATACCAATCTTAATTATGATTTGGATTACCTACATAACTATGTGAACGCTCCGGAGGAGTAGACTGGAAAGATATTTGAGTATGAATAGTAACGAATTGGATTACATTTTTATGATTAGTTCTGAGACATTATTTTTAATAGATGTATAATGATGGCTACCAGGCATGTAGGTTTTATTTTAATTACACATAAATTAAACATAAAATACACATTAAGGTTTTTCTTTCTATTATTATTTTAATTACTTTTAATTATAGACCTTTACAAAGTCTCTATTTTGTAAATGAAAGGACTATGTAGACACTGATTGATATCATGAATCTAAGTACATTTATGTTTAATCTATACTTAAGCACATCTATTTAGCTCGTTCTGCACTGTTCTCCCATACCCCATGAACTCTCATTTTTAAACGAGTAACCGTGGAGTTTCCTACTTCTCCTCCACGGGAATAACATTCCGAACAGGTGGTAGAGTCTTAAGTAAAATAACTTTTTCTTTTTTTTTGGACTATTCATAAATACTTTTTGGTCTACACAAATAAAACACTTTTGATTTTGAATAATTATATATATAACAACATCTTTATAACTTAACATCTTTATAACTTAAAAAGTTTATATAAAAAATTTATACAATTATATTATTATGTACCTTAACATAGTGTAGAACTATACAATTTAACTGAGTTTTTTCCATAGAAAATCTTCAATAACACTTAGTCCGACTCAGGATTCGGGTGCCTACCTAAAGGAATATCCAAATAATGTATTAGGGTCATCGGAGATCGATAAAGTAACGCCGAAAAGTTCCATAACAATTTAAAATCAGCTTAACTAATTTTAATAAGATTGAAATGAATACAGCAAGAAATCAGTGTTTTAGCTCTATTGTTACACATATTGTTACATTATCGATACACGTGTGCGACAACAAACCTTGCACACTAACTAAATACTTCTTCTTGGCGCATCTTTGTGGATCAGAATCAGATTTTATATATTTATGTAAACCATTAAAGTACGTATAAATACTGAATTCTTAGATTTACGCGCATATTACACATAAAATAAAACTACTTTTCGGATTTCATCGCGTTTGATTTTTGATTTTTAAGTTCCCGAAGTTTCGAGTGCTTTGCAGCACCCACGGTCACGGGAGGGACTGAGTTGTTAGACGTCCCAAAAGCATAGTCGTTCCGAGGTACCGTCAAACTTCTTAATTATTTTTCTTTTATATCTCTTAAATAGGAACAATAAAAAGACCAGTAAAAACGTTGACATATATATATATATATATATATATATATATATATATATATATATATATATATATATATATATATATATATATATATATATATATATATTGTCGACATTATTAGTGAGATTGAACTTTCTTTAGCCTTTTCGCTGCCACTCTATTGGTCTGCACTAACCATTACAGAATGTCTTTAACCTGAACTCCTGCGTCAACGGGCATCCATTGTACGTCAAAGAGCAACGTCGCCACCGAATTTCAATGAGCTCTGCGCGCACGATTGACATAACCACGACTTTATGGCGGCCTAAACATTAAATTTCCAACATATGTAGTGTGATGTGTTTTTAATGGGCTCAATTCACATGGGTGGACATGCCAGGCTTTTGCCGCACTGCTGGTCAGAATCTCCCGGTTTGTCTTTAGACTCTATCCTAAGGGCAAGTTGACTTTCTGCAATAGTTGAAAATATGCTAATAGAAAACGAAAAAATGTACAAGCACGACATTTTATTGTTTATATATTAATCAAAGTAAAAGAATTACAATTAAAAGGTGTTTTTCACGCTTCCCTGAGGGCAAGGGAGGGCAAGTGAGGGCAATTCCCTGACTGCGACTGAGAATTTCTTGATAGAACACTTTAGTTCTTTTTATATTTTAATCAAGAAAAAAGCAACTTACTTAAACATAATGATCACGTGTTAAACGCAGATTTAATTCAGATAAATGCTATTCGGTACGTGGAATCGTTCTGGGACGCGACCCAATGCATGGCAATGAGGCACACGTGTAAATTTTATGTGCCAATATCGACCACTCTGGCACCTGACGTGGTACATGCTACACCACGGCTGGGTTGCTAGCTAACTGAACCTTATTGAATGAAACACATCAGAATTCTATGGGAGCATTCTCTCGTGGATACACCTACTCTTCTTATCGTTTCGACGGCAGACATACTGTATTAAAGCGGCCCAGAACTCGGCCACTACGACAGCAATGTCTAAAGCAGCCATTAAGTCCTGCTGCGTACAGGGGTACCTACCCTATTTAGTATATGTTAAGAAAAAATCAAGAGTCAGGGTTATTCGGACACAAGATGCTGGTTATTGCTGTAAGCAGTGAAAATTATATCTATCTATATCATCACGCCAGATCCCTTGCGGGGTTGGCAAAGAGTACAAAGTTCCAACGGAATCTTTCCTTTCAGATTTCTCCGGCACTGAAAAATGCCGAGCGATATCCTGCCAGCTTTTTGTATGAATTTTTGCGCCTAGCAAGAAATCTGAATACGTGCTGTACTGCCGCGCCATACCATCTAGCTCCATACTAAAAGATGTTTGGAAAAGCCACAAGACTGACAAATCATTACCACAGTATATAGTGTGATTACTGAATAAACGGTGAGAATCACAGGTTGTAGGTATTGCAAAATACCAGAGTTACGAATCGTTTTCCTATAAATAACACCCTACGGAGTACCCAGGCACTCACATTACGACAAACCCCCAAAGCCTCGTAAATCTTCCAATTGTAATAAATTGGCAACTTTCTGAAATAAGAATATAACTAAAAAATGTTCCTTTATTATCAGAATGATCACAGATATTGATAAATTAATAAAGACAGTATTTCCCCATCCAGAAACCTGCTAAACTGAGGAACAATAAAGTTAGCCAAAGCATAATCAACAGACCAAATAATTATTTTGCATATAAAGAAAAATCTCTACAGAGACTGTAATATTTTACCTCTTTGGAATCTAAGCTTATTTATATTCTAGCCGACCCCCAAGGGCTAAGTCATTCCTCGAGAACACATGGCATTTTCTACGGTTTCGCCAAAATATTGATTGAAGAAACCGTTGACCAGAAGATTGACTTAAGAAAAGGAATGGACAAATGAATTAATTAATGAGAATGAAATAAGGGTGCAAAGATATTTTTTATTTTATTTATTTAAGACTAACTTCCACTAGAGGCAGAGAACTAAAAAAGAGTGTTGCAGCCAACCGTCTATTAGTTATGTCATCTGGTGAGCCTACTCATTGGCCTACTGATAGCAACAAAACACCCGATCTCATAGACTTCTTTGTGACTAAGGGTATCAGTGAACAGAACACCCTCATAAAGTCAAGTCTTGATGGTGTCTCAGATCACTCACCTATCCTACTGCTGGTCAGCTCAATGGCTCTACCCAACGACTCCCATAACGACTGCCTCTATAACTACAAAACTGACTGGTACTGCTTTCGGGAAATCCTGGATTCCCACACCAACCTTAATATTCCGCTCAAATCCAAGGAGGACGTAGACGACGCATGTCTCTATATCACTAACCTGATCCAGGTAGCGGCTTGGTCCAGCACCCCTGAGCTGAAGGGTTCGTCACACGGGCTACCGGTCCCTCTTGCAGTCAGGGAAAAAATCGCTGAAAAACGTCGCCTTCGTAGAATCTGGCAGACGACCCACAGGAGTGAGGACAAAACTAGACTAAATAGGGCAATAAAAGAACTGAAGGATCTCCTGGCTGAGGTAAAAAATGAATCGCTCGAAATGAGACTGAGGAATATGACCCCTAACGCAAACGGGATCCACAACCTCTGGAAGGCAAAAAAAAACCTCCCTCAACCACAACAATGTTCTCCGCCTATAAGATCCGGCACCACATGGGCGCGTACTGATCAAGAAAAATCAGAGGCTTTTGCTACATACCTGGCCAGTGTTTTCAAACCCAATAACACAGACAGTCCTGAAGACCCAGGAATAGATGAAGTCCTAAAACAAGACCTGCAACTATGTTTGCCACTGAATCCTACTTCACCGAGAGAGATTGCTAGAGAAATAGCCAAAATGGACACTAACAAAGCACCTGGATTTGATCTAATCACCCCCAGAATACTGAAAGAGCTCCCCAAGAAGTGTGTTGTATTCCTGACCATCCTTATTAACGCTACGCTAAGATCTTCACATTTTCCTGCCCTCTGGAAAACATCCCAAATTATTATGATTCATAAGCCTGGTAAGCCGCCTAACGACGCATCATCATATCGTCCTATTAGCCTTACTCCGGTGCTGTCAAAGTTGTGGGAAAGGATCATCCTTGCACGATTATCACCCTGCCTTGATTTGGATCATGTTATACCTGACCATCAATTTGGTTTCCTAAAGTACCATTCAACTATTGAGCAAGTCCACAGAGTCTACAGTACAATAAGAGAATGCCTGGAGAAGAAAGAATACTGCTCGGCAGCTTTTCTGGATGTACAACAAGCTTTTGATCGTGTTTGGCATAAGGGCTTACTATATAAAATCAAAACGCACCTACCACACTCCTACTACTTGCTGTTTGACTCTTATCTCGGTGACAGAGGGTTTCAAGTGAAACTCCGCGATGCAAGATCTTCGCTCTTCAGTTGTCGAGCCGGAGTGCCTCAGGGTTCTGTGCTTGGTCCGGTTCTATACAATATTTTTACTTGTGACCTACCCCTGACACCTGAAACAACTGTAGCAACATTTGCTGATGATGCGGCCTTTCTCAGTTGTAACCGAGACCCTAATATAGCGAGCGAACTGTTGCAATCCCAACTTAATGCTACTAATGGCTGGCTGACCAAGTGGCGCATAAAAGCAAGCGCTCTGAAATCTCACCACATTACATTTACCCTGAGACGCGATACCTGTCCTTCAGTACAACTAGGTCCCGATACACTGCCTCAATCAACCTGTGTTAAATACCTCGGATTCCATCTGGACCGAAGGATGACATGGAAAGACCACATAAAAACTAAGCGAAATGAGATAAACCTCAGATTTAAAAGCCTACTTT
The DNA here is from genome assembly GCA_905147815.2 of Phalera bucephala. Lineage (NCBI taxonomy): Eukaryota > Metazoa > Arthropoda > Insecta > Lepidoptera > Notodontidae > Phalera > Phalera bucephala. The sequence continues at coordinate 36,409,804 of LR990617.1, forward strand.
GGCTCCTCGGTAGACAATCTGCTCTATCCCTGTCGAACAAGCTAAGGGTCTATTGCTCCATAATAAAACCGATCTGGACGTACGGTCTTCAACTGTGGTCTTCGGCCAGTAAATCTCACATCATGTACCTGCAGAGAACTCAAAAAATATTCTAAGGACTCTTTCATCGGCTCCTTGGTATGCTCGCAACTCGGAAATCCATGAGTACCTTGAGATTCCATTCATCCAGGATGAAGTTAAAAGATACTCGGCCAACTACAGGAATCGCTTGACAACTCACCCGAACCCACTATCAAGCTTGCTCTTACAGCCTAACCGAAATAGACGACTCAAGAGAGCTGATGTGCTGACTTACTGAGGAGAGAAGGAGCGATGGCTCTAACTCTCTAAATACCTACTTCTTGTAACACACCTGATTATAGTCTAGGCGACTGATCGCAGGTCTTACGCAAAAAAAAAAAAAAAAAAAAATATTTTTGGGAATCATACAATATGTAATACACCTTAAATTATAATATATTAACTTATACATAGATCAATTAAGTTTCCACTATTAATAAGTACATTTAAAAAGGCTCTAGAATAACAAAGGTTATAACTAAAATTACAGTTAAAGCAAATAAACTATTAAAAAAAAGATGAAAATTAAAATGATAAACTGAAATTACAATAAAACTAATAATAAAAGTAAAATATTCCTGTGATTACAAAGCTACATTCTTTTTCGCTTTTAATATGTTTTTAAAAGCATGCAATTTACAATTATACATATCTAAATTAGAGTAATCATTATTATTATTTCTACACACACGGTACAAAAAAGTATTATTTGTGAATTTAGATTTGCAAGAAGGTATAGTAAAAGGGAATTTATTACGCGATAAAAATCGTGGACATCTAAATAATATATTGCTCATCAAAAATGGAGAGTCTACCAAATTATTAATAATTTTAAATAAAATTATTTGGTCTCTCTCTGACCGCCGAACAGACAAGGAAGGGATATTAGAAATAATGTTTTCAGCATAACCGTGCCTATAACGTAGATGCCTTATAAACATATTTTGTATGCGCTCAATATCGTCTGTATATACTTTGTATTGGGGGTTCTATACTGTAGAGGCGTATTCGAGAACAGAACGAACAAAGGAATTAAAAAGTGTAATCATAGTAGAACATCTTCTGAACTCCCTGCCAATTCTCAAAACAAAGCCAAGCATACGATACGCCTTAGCAGTAATGTAATCGAAATGCGCAGCAAAAGTTAATTTATGGTCAAGGAGTACACCCAAGTCTCTTACCTCATATAGTCTTTGAAGGGCTTCACTACTAATTGCATAGGAGTGATGTATAGGGCTTTTTTTTCGGGTAAAAGTTATTACGCTACATTTATTTAAATTTAACTTTAATCCATTTCTAGTACAGTAATGTTGAAGATTATTAAGATCATTCTGTAATAAAACACAGTCAGAATATGATTGTATAGTTCTAAACATTTTCAAATCATCAGCGTAAAGCAAAATTTTACTGTTCTTGATGATCAAAGCTATATCATTTATAAATACATTAAACAATAAGGGTCTCATGTGAGACCCTTGAGGTACACCGGAAGTAATAGGAACAAAAGAAGAACAGTATCCCTTAATTGTTACCGCCTGACTTCGCTCCCTCAGATACGATTCAAGCCAACGTAAAAGGTCTCCATGTATACCTACCGATTCAAGTTTCTTAATTAGTAAAAAGTGAGAAATTTTATCAAATGCCTTGGAGTAGTCGGTATAAACTGCATCAATTTGACCTCCTCCATCCATAGCGGTGGCTATTTGATAAGTAAATTCACAAAGATTAGATTCCGTGGATCTACCGTCAATGAAGCCATGCTGTTGGTTAATAATCGTAGGTCTAAGAACAGGGTATAGATTGTCATAAACAATTTTTTCAAACAGCTTAGGAATGCAGTTTAGTTTCGAGATAGGCCTGTAATTTTGTATATTATGTTTGTCGCCTGATTTGAAAATGGGCACAACAAAACATTTTTTCCAATCCGTAGGCATAGTGCCAGTATTAAGAGAAAGTTGAAATAATATAAATAAAGGCATAGCCAGATTTTTAGAGCAAGACTTTAGAAATAGAGGTGGAATCCCATCAGGTCCACAACCCTTAGAAACGTCTAGAGTATTTAAATACTTTTCAATTAAAGTTATTGACAAATCAATTGAACCTATAGAAATATTATCATAGCTTATAGCATCCAAGTCGTCAGCGGTAGCCTGAGAATAACTTTCAAACGCTGCTTGGAAGTGACTGTTAAAAAGGTTACAAATTTGTGATGCGTTAGAAGTGTGCATGCATGTCGTTGAAATACATTACCTCAGGCAATTGGTTAACGTCCTTTTTTGATTTTACAAATTTCCAAAAGTATTTACTATTTTCCCTAATATTATTCTTGCAAGTATGAATAAATTTATCGTAGCACTCCTTTTGCACACGTTTTTGCCTATTACGAAGGCAGCAAAAGGTATCATAATCACTAATCCTACCATAGATTTTCCATCTCTTATGGTACTTAAGTTTTTCATTAATTATTTTTATTAAAGAATTAGAAAACCAAGGAGGGTAGTGGTTACTACGAGTTATCTTAATAGGTACGTGTTTTATAATAATTCTATTTATAATATCATAAAATTCAATTAAAGCAGTATTAATGTCATTATAATTGAGAGTCTCATTTCAATTGACCAGAGATAGATCCAAATTGATAGCATCATAATCAGCTGCTTGGAAAATATGTATCAGATGTGAAGAAGGACGAAGAGTTCTCATACCTGATAGAAGCATGGAAGTACAAAGTGCTGGGTGATGCGCATCCTCACTAACCAAAGGTTCAGTACACTGCCGCACAGTACAGTAAACTCTGCTTATGACAAGATCGAGTTGTTTGCCGTTTGCATTAGGCACAGCATTTAACTGCATAAAATTTGTAAAACTAAGAAAGTTTTGGACAAGATTAATAAACGGAGTACTACGATCATAGTTAGCCACAATAATACTATCATCGACCTCTGAAATATTCCACTTGGCAGAACTGATGTTAAAATCACCAAGTATCAGGAACCCATCGTTAACATTATCTGTATAAATGTCACTAATCAAGTCTAAAAAATGATTTAAACATTCCAAGTGAAGACGGCAATGAGGAAAATAACAACAGTAAACTCTTAATAAATTTGAAGGCCTCGATGATATATTAACAATAACTTCAATGGCCTCGGCAGCATCATCGGGAAAAGATAAGCTTCTAGCTGATACGACCGAAAAGTCACGACGCAATGCAATAAGCACACCACCCCCCATGCTGTCGCCCCTAGATGCATAGTTCCTGTCACATCGGTAAACATTATAACGACAATCGAAAAGTTCCAAATCGTATATCCCAGAGCAAAGCCAAGTTTCACTCAAATAAATTAAATCATAATCAGTCGTCATAACATTTTTATAAAAGACATTGGTCTTCGTCCTTAAGCCACGTACATTTTGATAATAGGCTGAAAAGTTAAATCCAAGCATGAGGAGAATCTAAGTCAATTGCATAATTCAAAGCATTGTAAGTGGAGGCAAGGTTATTCCAAATACTTAAAAATAGTAACAATAGTAACATCCCAGATTTCCTTAAAAAGCAGCCAGAAAGAGAATAGATTAAATATATAATCAAATTAACTTTAACTTTATTTTTACTGATAAAAACTGTACCCTCAGAAATCGATAACAACAATTCATCCATGCTAACGTGTGTGTGACAACAAACATACAACAAAAAAGAGTAACCTAGATATTTAAACATTAACATAACCGCAAGCAAAAATATTAAATAGAAATCTAAAGCAAAGTACAAAGACAATTTTGTTCTTACTTTATTTTGTTTAAATCGTTCACATCTGATATGTGTACAATTGGACTGGTATCAGAACGACGAACTAAAATAGAACAATTTTTAGTCCAAACATACGCAAAGTTATGTTCTTTCGCTCTAACTTTAGTGCGCTGTAAAAGAGACTTATTGAAACTAGTTAAGTGATCATTAAAGAATATTAAGGAACTATGGGTGGAATATCCAAGATCCGAAGCCTGAAGCTTTAATTTTCTAGCTTTATACAAAAAGTCGTCTTTTTTATGGCGCGCCAAGAAACGGACTACAATGGGTTTTGGTTTCTTAGTATTATTATCTTTTGGTGCAACACGCGTCACAAAGTCTATATCGTTCTCTATGTTTAGTGGGAGATCAATTCTATCAGTAATAGATTTTAAAATCAATAATAAATTTTCACCCTTTTTCTCAGGGACACCAAAGATATAAATAAATTTTGGCACTCTCCTAGTAAGTACAACCATATTTCCCTAAAAGTCGACAACTTATTCGTCGCCAACAGCCCCCGAGTTACAAAATGTAGTTAGGACTACTTGCGGCGCGCATACTAACGCTGCGCTCGCGTCGCAGCAGCTACGCATCGATACATATTCAAATTTAATGGCGACACCCGTTTCTGTCTATACTGATGTCATCGGCGGTATCTACTGACCATCTAGATAAATCTATTATAGATTTAAGCTGTCTTCTTGTAGACTTCCGCGAACTTCTTGTAGACTTCTGAACCAATCCGCGCTGGATCCGCGTAGTAGAATAGGACCTCTTCTGTCACCTCGATTTCTGGCTTGCTGCGTTAAGGACGCAACCATAGTTTGTAACCAATTGCCATAGAAGAATTACTCTCCTTTATTCGCTACCAGTTGCGATAGAATAATATCGCTGCTTTATTTGCATCTAGTTACAATAATCAAAGAGTTACGTAACAAGCTATGATATAAGAACTCTCCTTTTTAATGTGAAAAAGGCCCAACAGCGGGAGAGAATAGCCTGATAGCTGTTGACACTGTGTCTGTGCCACATCTCCTTAGTAAACTAAAATCAATTGGTATTCGAGGTATCATTTATAACATTTTCAGGATTACCTCAGTAACCGAACCCAACGTGTGAAAATAAATGATTTGATAAGCGACAGAACAACATTGACTCTCGGTGTTCCACACGGATCAATTGGTTACTACTTGGCTTACTACTAATATTCTCACAATAAACTTAGGTAAAACATTGTTCATACAATTTTCTCTGCAATCCACCCCACCACTTGCCTGTGATTCCCAAGTGCTTAAAGCCCATCCGAATACCTGTTTTAAGCTCGACCAACTTGCCAGTTAACTGTCCACAAATAACAATGAGTACCTGTGTTAAGTATCTCGGGATCCATATTGACAAATCTCTAAATTGGAAGACGCATCTAGAAAATCTTACCTCACAGGTTCGCAAGCTCGTTTACGTCTTCAAAAAGCTAAGATCTTGTACAGACGCTAGCACACTAAAAACTCTCTACTACGCGCTATGCCAATCAGTACTCACATATTGTACCCATAGGTTGGGGCTCAAAAGACGTATCTTATCAAACTGGAACGAGCACAGAGAGCTGTACTCAAGGTCATGAACTTCAGATACTTAAGATATCCTACAACACTACTATATACAGATAGCATAGTTCTGACAGTGAGGCAGCTCTTTGGGCTCCAAACCATTCTCCGGAAACACTGTACTCTTCGATTTGATGCAAATGCTATGTCCCAAATGTCCCACTCACACATCGTATACAACCACTACTCAGCGTCACTACCATATAGTCTGGAACCATCGCTACAATAAAATTAATAAAATCTGTAATATTTTTCCACTCTCTAAGCATTTATGTAAAATAAAAGTAAATAATTGGTTACAGACTCTAAATTATGTTGAAACAAAAGATTTAATCAAATTATTAACTCTATAACAGACAAGAACACAAACACACATTCACACACACACACACACCCACACAGACACAGACACACACACGCACGCACGCACGCACGCACTCACACACACGATGAGGCTTTTGCTTTTCTTCTTTCTGCATGTTGATATGACTTAATAATAATAATCATCCAATCTACTTGAAACCACTTCCATCCAGACGATTTGTAACTTTCTGGCAAAACATGTGAGAGCGCTGGTACCCATAACACAAATTAAATCTTATTTTGGGTACCAGAGTTCATAAATACTACTTACTTGTTTGTTGTTACAATTCTTATATAATTAGTAGCTTAAGATTATGTAAGTGGTGAGTGTGTAAAAATTATTTGAAAATAAACTATTATTTATTTATTTATAGCCTGATTTATTATTACTCATATTCTACTGGGATGCTATTATGTACTGCTAAATACAGAAATTGAATTCAAGAGAGAAAAGTAAGTTTTTAAGTCTATAATCTAAAACAAATCGGTAGGCAGAATAGTAGGCAAAATTTCAGCTAGTTGGTGGAGTGCAACAATGGTTGGTTCCTTCTTTTAGATACACAGATCCTCATACCCTTATAGGAAACATCGTATATTCTCCTATCGAGGGTGGTCAAGGTAATTTATGTACGACGGTGTTAGATCCCAATGTAATAGGGGAGCAGCTTATTAACATTATACCAGGCATGGTTTCATACTCTAGACTGATATTGAGATTTTTATAAACAAAACCTCTGATCGTCCTAGGATACGATAATGTAGGATACAGGTCACACAATATGTAGTTATACAAAGAGTCATGAACTCAAATGCGTCCAGGTTGCTAAATCAGCGGATGGGCAGTGCATTCGCGAAATATTAATGCAGACTTATATCCGACGCGATAGTTTCTACGATTCGAGCCATCAGGTGCACACCAAACGATTCCGAGAACTTATGGACAAAACAGGCATGGAATTTCTTATCAGTAGGGAGGTGCCATGTACGAATCTAAGGATGGGTATAAATCCCTTGTAAATAAATATCAAGTTATCTCGTTATGAGAAAAACACATAACATTCTGTTTGTCGAAGTAGGAAGCCAAAAATGCGTCAAAACTATTGAAAGGACTCAATTACGCACACAAAAATAACCCCCGTCACGCCAATAGTTCCTAACCAGGGGTGGCAGAGAAGTACTTTGTACACCCACATTTTGCAGAAGATTCTATTCTTATGATTACCAGCACACCATATGTCACTGAACTAAATCCTATATGATATCAAGGGATCATCATTATGATATAGACAGATAATAGCTGGCCATACATAATGGAGTGCTTGTCCCACCGCTGTTATATGGCAGCGAGAGCTGGGTATGTAAGAAGGAGAATGAAAGTAGGATAAATGCGATGGAAATGCGAGCTCTGCGGAAGATGTGCGGAGTGAAGCTGACCGACCGTATTCGCAACAGCGTAGTAAGAAAGCAAATAGGTATAAAAGAGAGTATCGGTGTAAAGATGAGAAAGGGTATGCTCCGTTGGTTCAGGCATATAAAAAAGATTGTTCGAAGAAAGAATGACAAAACTGATATACAATGCGAAAGTGGAAGGATGTAGGTACCGGGGAAGACCTAGACTAGCTTACCATGACCAAATAGACCGGGTCTTATCTGAAGGACAAGTCAGGAGTCTCCGTAACCGGCGAGCGTGTATGAGACAAACTATGAGAGTAGAGGAAGCCAGAGAGGTATGTAAGGAAAGAGCCTGTTGGAACTCTGTACTCTCTGCCTACCCCGTAAGGGATCTGGCGTGATGATATAGATAGATAGAGATAGATTTTCAAAGATTACTATTGTCCGACCGAAGGTTATATTTTCGCTGAAGCCGATTAATTGGCCATCACTAAAACGTTCGGTCGTAGCCGAATCCGAAGCCGAAGGTTTAATTACCCTAAGAAATTTGGTGATTGGCAAAATTTTTAATAAGTTATGTTGACTGTATTTACGTGATGAATTAAATAACCTACGACTGGTTAAAAATAATAACAGTGAAATAATATTATTTATAATATTTTTCTACTTAAAGGATTCGTGAGTCGTAAATTGCAAGAGATTGTTCAATTTCGGTGATTGCTGAAAACCTTCGCCTTCGGCTAAAACTTCAGTCCATTTTGGCCCAAGTAGAAGTTTTGGCCGATGGTGGTATTTCTGGCCGCAGGTGGCTGAATCCAAAGCCGAAGCTTCGGTCGGATACTATAAATTACCACGTAGTCATTGAGCACTCCTTACAAGGTGGTGTCCCACAAGGCTCAGCTCTCTCCCCCCTCCTATTCAGCCTTCACACGAACGATATTCCTCGTTCGCGTAAGGTGCATCTAGCCCTATTCGCGGATGATACCGCTCTCCATGTCTCGCATAGGAATAATGGCTTTATTACCAGAAATCTTCTGGCAGCCGCCAATACCGTAGGGGATTGGTACAGGAATTGGCGTATTGAGGTGAACCCGGACAAGAGCGCTGCGGTGTTCTTCTCCAGAGGTGCCACCCTGCGCCCGTCTCTGCGCCACCCCAGAAGTTATCTTGGTCAAGTGATCATGTTCAACCTACCTATTCCCTGGGTCAAACAGTTCAAATATCTAGGGGTCACCCTAAACAATACCATGACCTTCGGACCGCACATCAAGCGAGTCCGTAACTGAGCAGCCTTTGTGGTCGGTCATCTTTACCCGATGATCTGCAAGCGGAGTAAAATGCCCCTTAGGAATAAGGTGACACTTTACAAAACTTGTATACGGCCCATCATGACGTACGCTTGTGAGGTGTTCGGGCACGCCGCCCGCTCTCACATCGATAGTCTCCAAACGGTTTAATCTCACTTCCTCCGCTAAGCCGTCGGAGCCCCGTGATTCATACGGAATGTAGATCTGCATTCCGATCTCGATCTCGAACCTATTCGCGCCTTTATTAAAAAGACAACCCGATATTTTGCGAACGCGTCCAATCATAGTAATCCGCTAATCGTAGCCGCCGCTGAATACCCTCCTATCAGCCGCTACCGCCGTCCGCGGCATGTTCTCACCGACCCTCCCGATACCCTTACATCCCTTCTTTCTGATACAAATACCGCACACAGGATCAGACACCGACCTCGCCGGCGAGGTCGAAGAATCCTTGGCCCGCCGGCCGGTGCAGAGCACCACGGCGAGACACCTACTATACGCCCTCCCCCATAGCGACTGCTCAAGCCGAGGCTGTTCCTCCTTGAGGCACCCTTGAGCTAGTTGCCCCCTTGCGCTTCTGGCTCTAGCATAGTGGTTGCATGCTCGCCCTCTTGTCCGGTGAAGCTGTAAAGGCCCGGCGGCCAACAGCGTAGATCATTCACACACACACACACAAATCTGCGGAAGTATGTTGCTACATACTTCCACAGTTCTTAGATCCTTGTTAGAAAACGAGTAACGGCGTAAAACTATAAAATAGATTCAAGCCACAGTATGGCTGAGGAAATTATGTACATTCCCACGTAGAAGCACAAACATCCAGAGCGAAATAGACATTTGCGGGCCACACAAAGATTAGTCGCGTTCTAACATTGAACTCATGACTGCTCGATCCAGTCGTTCAAGCGACCCACCCACAAATCCTGAACTTGTCGTTATCGTTATACTAATATTATAAATACCAAAGATCTGTTTATTTTTAATCGATAAATTTTGAAACTACTGAACCGATTTAATGACTCTTTCACCATTACAGAACTAACTACATTATCAAGAATTAACACAGGCCCGGTAGGTGGTGCTGTCATCGATCGGATGCGAAGCCGCGAAAAACTGCTAGTCAAAAGTAAAGACACTATTTTTTCGGCCACTTTATATGCACTGAATAAATTTATTCACACCAAAATCGTCAATGGCTCATCACTATCTTTGGAGTGCAAAGACGCGCTACACAGTACGTAGGTGTCCATAGTAATGTTAAACAATGTTATTACGTCATTTCGTTAGTTACGTCGAGAATAAGGAATCCCTAACTTAGTAGGTAAGAACGAAATAATTTTTATGTGATGGAACGTTTAAGACGCACTTAAGTCACATCAGGAAAACCCAAGAGCTTTAGGCCGTGGTCAAATTGAGAGCTATTTAACACTTAATCTATCTATCTATCTATATCATCATGCTAGTTCCCTTGCGGGGTAGGTAGAGTTCCAACAGGTTCTTTGCTTACATACCTCTCTGGCTTGCTGATCTGTTTATTGTATAACTAAACTGCAATTTTATATAGAAAGAATGTCGGAAGAAAGTATAACAAAATTATACAATGCGAGGAAAACCGAGCCTATATTACCAAATAGACCGTGTCTTATCTAAAAGGCAACTCAAGGGTAGAATAACCAACCGTGTTCGAGACGAGCTATGAGGGTGGACGAAGCCAGAGAAGACTAAGGCAAGAACCTGTTGTAACTCTGTACCGTCTACCTACCAGGCAAGGGATATGGCGTGATGAAAAAGGGAGGTACCGGTTTACGACCCATGAGTTAGGTAATAGCTCGTCTGTCTGAACGGGCCCTCACGGTTACAGTTCGCGATTAGGAAAGTTTATAGCACAATTGCGATTGCGATCTATTGCCATCATTCAATTTTCCCGCTTTGTGTTGCGATCACGCGACCACTATTTATAGCAAGATGGAGACACAACTGGCAATTGCTGTTTAATCGCATTTGTACAGTATCGCATCGCGTGCGCACTGTATCGGGCTGAAAAGATTTATTAATTTACTAAGTAAAACTGAAGGGCCCCTAACAACTTCATCCCTACCAAACCTAAATATCAACACGCCCTTCCATACCGCACAAAAGTAGAATAAACCAATTAATAACGTACGTACATGCTTGTTACCGGCGAGGGTGTACGAGACTAACTATGAGGGTGGAGGATGCCAGAGAGGTCTATAAGAAAAGAGCCTATTAAAACGCTGTACTCTCTTCCTACTCCGCACGAGAAGGCATGATGACACAGATAGATAGAATAATGTACGCAAAAATAATAATCTCAGGTCGGACTAAGTTGTAGTTCTTCTACCAAAAAAATTCCAGTGTCAGTCCGGAGTCCGTCATTGTCCCCAGTGCAATAGAAATAGGCTCGCCATATTCATAAATAAAAAAATTTTGTTAATGTAACAATAATAAATGAAATACTGTCCAATTGCAGCGCGAAGGCTTTATGCGCCTATCCTTTCGATAGGTCCTGCCCTACCACGCTGACCTACTAGTTCAGCTTGTTCGAGATTTATAGCCACCTGCCGTTGGAACCGCCCATAAGACTTTTAACCTAGCTAAACTATGGAACGATAGATTATGTAGACTTTTCGGAATTAAGGAAACGGCAGAAAATATTACAAGAAGAATGTTATAAATCGTATTTAGCACACACTCAAGAAAGAATAAAATCCAACCCTAAAGCGTACTGGAATTTCGTTAAATCTAAACGTAAAAATTGTTCCGATTACCATTTTTTTGATTTACATATGACATATGGTGATATGGAACTGAACAACGGGGAAGATATTTGTTCAGCTTTTAACCAGTTTTTTAAGACAAATTTTAGTTTACCAAATAATAATTATTCATCTGTGCATAATGATTATACACATTCATACAATACTATACATGATATTCAAATTATTTTAGAGGAAATCGAAAAGCTAATGAGTAAGCTAGATACTACAAAAGGAGCTGGACATGATAAACTACCACCCATATTATTTGTTAAGTGCGCAAAATCTTTGTCTTTTCCGATAGCATTACTCTTCAACAGATGTCTTCGTGATGGTTTCTTTCCGAATATTTGGAAGAAAGCACATGTTGTTCCTATACATAAGAAAGGGCTCAGGACCGGTATTGAGAACTACCGGCCGATATCAATACTCAACGTCCTTAGTAAATTATTAGAGAAAGTTGTTCACACTCACGTATATCCCATTGTATCGCCTTCAATGCCCTCAGAACAACATGGATTCATTAAAGGACGTTCTACAGCATCAAATTTGGGTACATTAATTGATTACGTAGCCATGAACATGGACGGTGGTTCTCAAGTGGATGTGGTCCATACTGATTTTGAGAAAGCTTTTGATCGTGTAGACCACATCATACTATTACGTAAGCTACATGAACTGGGCATACGAGGTAATCTGTTGAGGTGGATGGAATCATATCTACAAAAACGGTCTCAAGCAGTAGTTGTGGGAGGATTTTGTTCTAACTTTGTGGAAATTACCCTCTTCTGTACGCGTGTTACTTATATGACATAAAAAAGTGTTTTCATCATGCTAGGTTCCTAATGTACGCTGATGACACCAAAATTTTTATGAAAATCAAGGGTCACTCTGACTGTAGAAAACTTCAGGCCGATCTTAATAGGCTTGGAAATTATTACATAGATAATCGTATAGGAATTAATGTTAGTAAATGTCATTATATCTCTTTCACGAGAAATAAATCAATTTAATATAAACAAAGAAAAGCTAGTAAAAGATCTAGGAATCCTACTCGATGTTAAATTAAAATTCTCTGACCATATCGATGCTATAACGCGCTCAGCCTACAAAAGCCTTGGTTTTATCTTGCGTGTTAGTAAACCTTTCTCTGATATTAACTGCATAAAACTACTTTATTGCTCGTATGTCAGAAGTATTATCGAATATTGCTGTACGATATGGAACCCTCATTACATAACGCATGTCAACGATTTGGAAAAAAATCAACATAAGTTTATAAAATACTTAAACTTTAAAAAGTTCAGAAATTTCAAAGACTACGAAGCATCATGTATGGTATCACAGTCTCACAACGCTGGAGAATCGCCGTACATTACTGGATATGGTTTTCTTACATGGATTGTGTAATGGGCACATTGATTGTGCAGAGTTGATTGATAGAGTCCTCTGTTTCTGTGCTCCTAAAACTCGACTAGGCACACAAGTTTGTTTGCTGTTGCTAGATCATCAACACATTATGCACATAATTCTGTAATTAACCTTAAATATAATAAGAAATTTCACTTCACTGATATATTCCACAGTAATAAGAGTGCATTTAAAGGAGATATTATACAGTTTTTAAAGCGGGAGGGCAAATAATAACGATACATATATACGCGACCAATACACACACACACACGCACACACACACGCGCACACGCACCCACACACGCGCGCACACACACACACACACACACATGCACACACACACACACACACACACACACACACACACACACACACACACACACACACACACACATATGTATTTTTTTCTTATAGATATTTAATATTCGTTCACAAAGATATTTTCTTATATAGTTTATAATGTTTTGTATTACTCTACTGGCTGTTCGGTAATGAAAAAAAATAAAAGTTAAAAAATGTAAATCCTTTCTTGGCTGTAAGCTTAGAGCATAAGTTGTGGTTGTAATATATTTAAGAGCTGTGGATTTTGTATCAATAAAAAATAAAAAAAATAAAATAAAAAAATAACTAACGATTAGCGAAAAGATCAAATATTGTAATGTGACAAATGGTCAACCCTGTCAGTCTGACCAAGCTAAACACTGTTTAACCTTGGTCTATCTATCTATAACCTCACGCCAGATCCCTTGCGGGGTAGGCAGAGAGTACAGAGTTCCAACAGGTTCTTTCCTTACATACCTCTCTGGCTTCCTCGACTCTCATAGTTCGTCTCATACACGCTCGCCGGTTACGGAGACTCTTGACTTTTCCATCAGATAAGACTCGGTTTATTTGGTCGTGGTAAGATAGTCTAGGTCTTCCCCGGTACCTGCATCCTTCCACTTTCACATTGTATATCTGTTTTGTCATTCTTTCCTCTGGCATTCATTCTATATGCCCGAACCAACGGAGCATGCCCTTTCTCATCTTTACACCGATACTATCTTTCATACCTACTCGCTGTCTTACTATGCTGTTGCTAATGCGGTCGGTCAGCTTCACTCCGCACATCTTCCGCAGAGCTCGCATTTCTACCGCATTTATCCTACTTTCATTCTCCTTCTTACATACCCAGCTCTCGCTACCATATAACAGCGTTGGGACAGGAACTCCGTTATGTATGGCCAGCTGCGCCTTATGGCTTAAGTGCCGGCTCCCGAGTAGCTTTCTCATCGCACCATTCACTCTGTTCCCTGCACTCACTCTTCTCTCTATGTCAGCGGTGTATTTCCCATCCTTACTGAAGGCGCATCCAAGATATACAAACTCATTCACTTGCTCCAGCACATCGTTACCAACCACAATCCTTACATTCGTTCTGGTTTCTTCCCTTTCAAAAACCATAATCTTGGTTTTCTTCACATTCAAGTGTAAGCCATTGATCATGCAGTCGTCTTTCATAACTGTGACTAGTGTTTGCAGATCAGTGGCTGTTGGCGCTAATAAAACCGCGTCATCTGCATAAAGTAGATGGTTTACCAAGAAGTCACCCATTTGTACTCCTTCATTCATCGCTTTCAGTCTTTAACCTTGATGATGAATGAAAACAACGATTTTGCAGTCCTTCGATCAGTTTCTTTATGTACGTATCCAAATAAATTTTACATATGTAATAAAGTTAACCAGCGCTAGCGAAGAGTGATAAAATAAGATATATAGCTAAAAAATGCTGCCAATAAGAATGTCTAATGGAGCGACAGCGACGCCATCGATTTCCCAGCTGTCTGCGTCGCTTAATTCCTTTGGGATATTAACTCTTAAACAGCCAATTCTCCCTTTATTGCCCATTCACGGCTGAAAATTGTATTACACGTATAAACGGCGTTGTACAGTTACAATATATTGTACAGATAAGGGTAATTAAATAGAGAAAATTGATGGTTAACTAGAGAAATTGAAATAGAGAAAATTGATGAAAGATATTCTAACAAACCTATTAAAATGTTTCGGTCCTCTTGTTTAATTTCTTTGTCTTAGTTTGAAAAAATGTGAAGGCCTCTCTGTTACTTATATTTTCTAATTTCAACGCAAAACGTTTAAGAACTAGTCAATAGAATTTAATTAAAAACATAGAAAATAATTGCAGCAAGGTTCTTGTAAAGAGGAATTTTATTTCATAGTGTAGTTGTTTTAGAAAATGTCAAAATTAGTTTTTGCACATGCGTCGTTTATTTCCGAGCGTGCCCTCAATATATCCGTCCCTTATTATTAATTATATGTAAAGTAACTGCAACACTGCACAAAATTTGTGATTACTGCCTCACTCCCGGACGATGAATGGTCGATCGCGGTAGGCTCTTAACTTTGATCAGAAATAAACAATTATTATTATTTAAGGTTTAAATGATTATTATCGGTTGCGCTTAAGAGCGATTGGGGAGGCCTATGTTTAGCATTGGATAAGTAGGTATAGGCTGAGATGATGATGATTATTAAGAGTGCCCGGAGTCTGAAATAGTGTCCGATGTAATGGAAATAGCCTAGTTCCCTATTGCATTAAGATATCTTCTTGACATGCTTGGATTAAGAGCAAGTCCGGCAACGAATAGGTTCCAAAGTTGTATCATCTGACGTCAATAGTCTCATATCTCGGTCGTAACGCATCACACTGGAGTTAGATCGTTAACTATTTATTTGTAACCTAAATATTGTATCCACATAATATGATAAAAAAAATAGAAAGTAAAAAGGAGAAAGAGAATTAAATAAAAAAAGACAAGCCCGCAGAGTTTCTTCCCCGAATCTTCATAGTGGAGGCCGCGTTCTGATCCGGTGTTCGATTAGTAGTTAAATTAGATTAAAAAAAATGTAAATTCACTATTTGTAAGCGCCCCCGCAGGGCTTATACAAAATAAATTATTTGAGTTTGAGTTTTACCTCTATAGAAGATTCGTTTAGTGAAGTTGTCCTATTTGTCATGCTAGCAAGAGCCACTACAGCAGTCATAAGTCAGTAATAATTATTATTTGATTTAGCCATTAGGTTGCTGGTAGTCCTATTTATCGGAGTCAGGACATCAGACATGTAATTGTTCTTATAATTGGCGGTGACCAGTCGATCCGGATTAAACTGGGAGTCGGAAATCTTAATTGCTAATTTACAATGAGAATAACTCTTGTATGTTTCCTTATGACACTTGCTAATCGACAGAAATAATGCTAGCCGACATCTACCTAAAGAAAACTACGTAAGGTTTTATCGTTTCCAAATCGTTGGTAAGTAACCTAAATGTATGACATCAAAAATCCCCGCACGCGTGCATATTATGAAAACTAAGCTCAGACTGAAAGCCTTATACAAATGCAGATGAGGTAGATAACTGCGAAATAACATCACAATAAAATGCAGTTTGTATTTAATAGCGTACAAGCGACTTCTGTTAGTTTAGCCAGTAGATCGTCCGTTTTATTTAATTAATAAAGGTGACGTTGAAATCAGCGTCAAGCAGGGTTGCGTTTTGTCCGCTAGACTGTTTATAATATATCTGGATAAAAGTCTTCAAAGACTGTAAGCGATGAATGAAGGTGTACAAATGGGTGACTTAGTGGTAAACCATCTACATTATGCAGATGACGCGGTTTTAATAGCGTCAACAGCCACTGATCTTCAAATACTAGTCACAGTTATGAAAGACTACTGCATGAACAATGGCTTACATTTGAATGTAAAGAAAACCAAGGTTATGGTTTTTAAACGGGAAGAAACCAGAGCAAATGCAAGGATTGTGGTTGGTTAAGATGTGCTGGAGCAAGTGAATGAGTTTGTATATCTTGGATGCGCCTTCAATAAGGTTGGGAAATACACCGCTGATATGGAGAGAAGAGTGAGTGCAGGGAACAGAGTGAATGGTGCGATGGGAAAGCTACTTGGGAGCCGGCACTTAAGCCAAAAGGCGCAGCTGGCCATACATAACGGAGTGCTTGTCCCAACGCTGTTATATGGCAGCGAGAGCTGGGTATGTAGGAAAGAGAATGATAGTAGGATAAATGCGGTGGAAATGCGAGCTCTGCGGAAGATGTGCGGAGTGAAGCTGACCGACCGTATTCGCAACAGCGTAGTAAGAAAGCTAATAGGTATAAAAGAGAGTATCGGTGTAAAGATGAGAAAGGGTATGCTCCGTTAGTTCGGGCATATAGAAAGAATGTCAGAAGAAAGAATGACAAAACAGATATACAATGCGAAAGTGGAAGGATGTAGGTACCGGGGAAGACCTAGACCGACTCTTATCTGAAGGTCAAGTCAAGAGTCTCCGTAACTGGCGAGCGTGTATGAGACGAACTATGAGAGTGGAGTAAGCCAGAGAGTATGTAAGAAAAGAACCTGTTGGAATTCTGTACTGTCAGCCTTGCAGCGGCAAGGGATCTGGCTGATGATATAGATAGATAGATAGAATAAAAGGGATTTGTTGGAACTCTCCGTCTAACACGGCAAGAAATCTAGTGTATATAGATAGATAGAATATAACCATCCCTGCTAACAATAGACTACAGTCACTTATAATAAGGTTTAGACTACTATTTAATTTATCAGTAGTAGTAAGATAATACGTAATTATGGTATTGCAAGCGTTAGGTTTTTTTCATCTTTTTTTGAACATGTAAATTTTCTCATTATGTTTTCCTAGCAGAATACGATTTATCCAAAATATAATTGAGTTTTTTTTTGCTAAATTGACTTCTACCTAGAAAACATCATAAGCAGAATATAATAAGAAGTCAAATAGGAAATAATTTAGGTACTTAATTTTTCTGTAGCAAAAAGTTGAAGTGGCCACTTTTACAATTCAGATGAAATACTAATGGCTTCAGCGTTAGCGAATCGCATTTATATTCAAATTATGATCCGGTCGACGAGTTCTGAAAACTCAGCGGGGCCGGCATTGTTTGAAAAAAAAACTGTTATGTATACATTCTCTAAGCAAAGGTGGCAGAGGTGTGCTTGACTAACCCGCCACTCATTCCCACCATTGTTACTCCTGTAAGCCAGGATCCACAATAGTCTCCTTAGATGACGCCAAGGTTTGAACCTTGGGGTGTCCCGGGAAGCACTTTAATTGTCTTGGAACCCGCAACAAATTAAATTAGAAACAAAAACAGGACGAGCAGGGAAAAATAAAAATTCCACTTCCCTCCTTTGCAAAGCGGGAGAACAAAAAAAAAATTGGCAGATCAGCAGCATAGAAAAGGAGATTACAACTAGGAAAAGCCCAGTTGTAAAGCACCACGGTCACGAAAAAATATTAACAGGGCCTATTTGTGAGCCTCATGTTTGATTCCAGTAATAGGTATGGCATAAACGCTTGAACGCACGGAAATTATCCCGAGTTTCTACAAGATCCGTGGAGTATTACCCTAGATGTATTTCGCAGACTGTTTAACAGACTGCACTCCCAAAGAACATGGTGTGCTGATTGTTCATACTAGTGTGTAGTTAGACGTGGAACACTGACATAGCGGTGAAGGTACCAGTTTAAAAGAGAATAATCTACTCTTAAAGTTGCCATGTCCGGTGAGAAATTGAGCCACACAGTGGTCCACCTCCAACCATGCTCTCGCCAAATGCTCACGTATGGATGGAAAGAACAGGTAGAGGTGACGGCCCTTTGTTGTTGTATCCCATCTTTCCTGCCATTCGGTCAGGAGATCTTCATAGGTGATTGATTGCGGTTTGAATAATCTAGTGATTTTACAACGGTCTCGAGGCAATAGAAACTCGGTGTTCAAGTTTTCTCGAGTGGAATAGTACATTTACGCGCGTCTCTGGACCTCAAGATCGACTGGAAGCACACCCGCAAGTACCGGTAGGGCTTCTGTACTGACCGTCCTGTATGCCTTACACAAAAATATTAGTGCCAAGCGTTGACTCTGAAGTAGTTTACGCCGTATGCTTAGTTATGCTGCAGAGATATGCTTAGTTAACTCACATATCGCGGACAACGATAGGTCCCAATGAGTAGGAGGGAAGCCTATTGCCATTACACCGGGCATAATGCAGCCTCCGAACTGCGACTGAGGATTTTCTGATAGAATCGCATTCGTAAAGTAGTAGCAAAGAAAAAAACATTTTAAATTTATTTTTACATTTTGTCTGTCGAGCTTTTCGCATGCCTACTAAAGGTCACACAAAAAAATGTCCCGCGCGGGAAACGAACCCGAGTCACACACTGTGCCAAATCGTCCGTAAAATGTCGGTCCGTCGAACTATAGCAGTTTTGTTTAGAAATTTATTAGTTTTTAAAAACGTTGTCACACTTTAATTATTCCTGTGTCGTAGGCACGTTACCAGACATGAAACTCACACACACTGATATGAAAACAAATATTTGTGGGTCACACAAAGATTTATCCGGTGCTGGAACTACTCTATCCAGTGGGCGAAGCGGCTTAAGCTCACTGCCCAAGCCGAGGCTGTCCCTCCTTGAAGCGCCCTTGAGCTAGTTGCCCCCTTGCCCTTCTGGCTTGAGCGTAGTGGTTGCGCGCTCGCCCTCTTGTCCGTTTTATCTGTAAATGCCCCGCGGCCAACAGCGTAGGTCAGGCCAACTCTTAACCAAATCAAACCATCCTTCAGAAATTATCATTTTGTACCTAAACTTAACCGCAAATCTTCGTACATACATTCTTCTCTAATGTGTATCTATCTGCATGCCAACCAATCCGCTTCACCTTTAACATTTCACCTCAACAGTTCTGTCCCCAGAGCATCAAGTTACACAACCTCATTGCATAATCTTGAGGAAAATATTGTTGAGTGCAACACACCCGGTAAACAAACGCGTTACCATTGTTCTAGTCGCGTATTTCCTTCTGAGCCCCTTAGCCAGGGCTCTTATTCGATAAAACCAAACGCGACACGCCACGATGACTTCGTGTAATGGTAGTTTGTATGCCACTAGAGTACCAATAAACGAACATTTCACGAAGTTATCGTACCGTGCCGCGTTACGTTTCTAAATGATCATAGCGAATAAGGTTCCTGTTGTGCATTATGACATGGGCTAGTAACCATAAATTGTGGGAGTTAACGCGGAAAACCAACCGCTTGGCACACGAAATTGAATTTTAGGTACACCAATAAGTAATTGGTCACGATAGATAAAGTAGCGTATAGTATGACAAGGATCTTTCGGCCCGTGGATGACATTGACAGGGGGGCGTTGGTGTGAAATTAGGGTTACCATTTAGTAAAATTCCTAGTTTCGGACATATATTTCAACAGGTGGGTCCGTACGGTTATTGATTAAAAACAGAACTTGGGTTAATTTTATAGCAAACAGAAACTCCGCTACTGTCAAGAAGTGTCATTTCACTCGATGACAGCGTTACTTCCGATTTTGGTCGCGGACCAAGAGATCCTTCTACTACTGTAATTGATCTGAGAGTTTAGTAAAAAAGATTGACGTTAGCGTGACGCTAGCGAGTAAGCGTGCTGTCATGTCACCTTCGTGTTTATTTAATAAATTACAGTATGGTAAGGATGACATATCAACTCTAACATCACACTAACATCAAAATCGTGTTAAGCATATTGAGGGCCTAAACAAGTTGTAAGCGTTTTATTTACTTTTCTTTTCCTGCAATCGTTAACACCTCACCTACCTTAGTATTTGACCTGCCTTAGTACGCCTTTGCCGAAACCACGTGACTTCTTGCTGTGTACATTTTTTCATTTTCTATTAGCATTAACGACTGCAGGAAGTGAACTTTTATACAGGTCTAGGTAAGATACTCTGTCTATATATTCACGCCAGATCCCTGCAGGATAGGAAGAAAATACAAATTCGAACAAGATCTTTCCTTCCTCCACTCTCATTGTTTTTGATTCGATTTGTCTACACCCATATTCCATACAAACTTGCATACTCCAGTTCCCTATACGCCATAAATTTCTCGTAAGATACAGTGTAGAGCAGGGCCCAAAGTGGATTAAGCGTCATAACTATAACAATATAAAAACAAAAACTTGATATTTAAATTACTACATATAAAGGACATTTTTGTGTTTTACGGTTTTTTGGTCAATACATCCATTATACAGGAAAAATTCCCAGTAAGGGGCGACTTTTTCAGAAACAAAAATTATAGCTCGTCCAAACAGACCCAGTTGTAAATTAGTAATTGATATAGACATTTTGACGGATGATTTGGCGCAACTGCTGCACCAAATCGTCTGTCCTAATGTCTATAAGTAACTGCTATAGTTCGACGGACGGACGTTTGACGGACGATTTGGCGCAGTGGTTAAGACCTTAAGCTGCAATGCCCACTGGGTCGAATAGTCGCGGGTTCGATTACCGCAAGAAACAAATATCTGTATGACCCACAATTATTTTTCGGTCTGGGAATTTGTGTGTGTGCATTTTCATGTTTGTAAACGCACCCACGACACAGGAATAAATCCACCAGTGCGGGGATACGTTAAAAAAATGTTTATAATGTTCCGTCTATCAATACACTTGCGTTCGTCCTGAGGCAGTCACTTCTAATTAGTATGGCAACAGCGATTACACGGCTACCTACCAGTACCACTCACAATATATTATTATTTTCCTCACTCCAAGCAGTGGATCAAGGACGTTAGCTATTTGCATTGTTGTGAGAATAAAATTACAACTAAGTAGGCATGAAACAAATGTTTTGGAAAACATTTACCTTCCTGTTGGACCGAGTATTATAATAGCGACATTCCCTATTCCTATTCCCTATTATATTTTAGCCATCGATATATTAATAATATATTGGATCGATGATTCCAGCAGCCTTACTCCTTATGATATAATATGCATGAAAGATTAGCCTAAAGACTAAAGTCTCTGTAATCGGCGAGCGTGCATAAGATAAACAAAGGAGGCGAAAAAAGTCTGTAAACAAAGAACCTGTTAGAACTCTGCATTTTCTACCTACCCCGCAAGGGACCCGGGGATTACAATAAAGCAGTGGCTTGCATTGAATAATTTTATAGACAATCGAAAGTGCCTACCTCATTATAAAATACTGAATGTAGGTATATGTATTTATTTACTATAGTTAAGTAGGTATGATGATAAATATTACTTTATTTATGTAGATATACAATGCGAAAGTGGAAGGATGTAGGTACCGGGGAAGACCTACACTATCTTACCATGACCAAATATACCGTGTGTTATATAAGGGGTGAGTCAAGAGTGTGTATGAGACGAACTATGAGAGTGCAGGAAGCCAGAGAGGTATGTAAGGAAAGAACCTGTTGGAACTCTGTACTCTCTGCCTACCCCGCGAGGGAGCTGGCGTAATGATATAGACAGATAGTAATCATTGAAGGTAGTGTAATTGCATTCTTATGAGATAGGTATTTCTTAATTGCCATTATTTGGTGCACACCACCGTGCCGTGTAGGCTGGATCGTAGTCACATGCTGTTGAAACTTATCAAGCCCTCAAAATTTGACTTAAAACTACTACTACTAAGTGATAACAATGACGTAACGTACTTTCTGTAGCACAAAATCACTCTAAAATAGTAATGCCATTACCGATCACCAATCTCAGACTGACAGAGTCGAACGTACAATATCCCGCAGCCCTGCGAGCACCTCTTATGATTATTGGGGCGAATTTGAGTCCACGTGCATCTTCGGTAGATAACAAATAGAAGAAGTATCCCTTATTGCCCATATTAGAATGCGGTCACAAATAAAGAGGACACGATCCATCTAGTAAATACGAATGTGCAGTTAGTGGCTGGTTTTGTGGTCAATGTTTGGGAAGGATATCAGTCAATTCTTGATAATTATACAGCTCATTACATGCAAATAAATGAATATTATTTATTTCGTAATAATGTTAAATTGTTCCCTGGAAATAATTGTATTTATCATAATTATTTAATTAAGTTATAAATTGAGAATGAATAATAAATAAAACTGGATGTGATTTTATCCTGTTTTTTTAACTTAACCACAACCTAATGATAGCGGTGGAGCATCACCTCGTAGACACGAGCTCCAAGGTTTCCAGATCTCTTGTTAACATCTATGGGTTTTTCATAACTTATATGCGATTTTTACTTACTAAGCAAAAGAGGGTGAAGCAAAAATTCATCTCCGAGAAAACTTAAAAACAATTCAAATAACACGGTGACAAAATCGCCATCTGCTACATTGGAAGCACAATTATTTTGATGAGTCATGGGAATGTAAGAACTCAAAACCATTCTGACATAATGCTTTTACACGATGCAAATAATGATCGGTTACTGC
Organism: Phalera bucephala; assembly: GCA_905147815.2. Classification (NCBI taxonomy): domain Eukaryota; kingdom Metazoa; phylum Arthropoda; class Insecta; order Lepidoptera; family Notodontidae; genus Phalera; species Phalera bucephala. The sequence goes on from LR990617.1 coordinate 36,432,908, forward strand.
CTTTAACTCACGGATAGATTTGCTTACTACCAGTAGAACTAAGCATATTTTATATCGAAAATCTGTCGAGATACTACTGATAATAAACAAATCTGCCTATTAGTTAAATTTAGGAATCGGTCACAACTGATGCGAATTCACGAATAAAATCGTAAATAAGTAGGTACGCGAATCTAGTGCTAACGCATGTCACAATATTGGCCAAGTAACTCGACTGAATAGTCGGTACGTGTAGCTCGCTTGTTCACTGGCGCCGTGTATAAACGCTTTTGGTATATTAATTATTTTTAAGTACCTCCCGCATCGATCAAATAACCACCAATGGAACCACCTAAAGGCAAAAGTGGACGGTACTAAAAAATTAACAGGCTTTTTTGCAAACAACTTTAAGTTATACGAGTAAGGTACAATATTCCCTAATTTATGTTTATATAATAACTATAAGGAAGACCGAAGGCCGATGGAGCAAGCGTGTCCTAGAGTGGAGACCGCGACTTGGTAAGCGTAAGGTAGGACGGCCCCCAGCTAGATGGACCGACGACCTCAAGAAGGTCGCTGGGACGGACTGGATGCGGAAGGCGGGGGACCGTGTGCAATGGCGCGTGTTAGGAGAGGCCTATGTCCAGCAGTGGACTACGATAGGCTGATTGATTGATTGATTGATTGAATAACTATAACTACTCACGTGGATTTGGGGTCATTTTTAGTGTAACTTTTGAACGGGACTGTGTATATTGATGACCTCCTGAGATAAATGTTGTGTATTCTCGTGCCGTTGACCACACAATAAATTTCATATACACAAATAATAATTGTTTTATAGGTACTTGATAATTCTACCTCTAGAATAAACCTCCATATTTATGTTAAAACACAAACACAGTTGAAACATATTGTGTCTTATCTCATTATAACATCGGGCTTTGCTTCGGGTTAATTTCATTATCTCTTTAACATGGCTATCATGATCTTATTTTGCTGTAAAAAAAGGTGGTTACACGCAGCTTCATTATTTATAAAAAAAAAAATACAGAACTAAAAATATAGCTCTGTCTCTTTTCCATAGCAAAATAAGATTGAAATAGTTTTGTTAAGAGGTTGTGGTAAACCCCCCGGACGGAACATGACTAAATTATAAGAATGACTGAATGAAATTACTTTATTCTGATGATGACGATGATGATGGTTAGGTTCCAATGTAGGGTACAGTCTATTGCCATCACATTAAAGCGCTATAACAGACTCAGGACTGCTAGACAATATATGAAAAATTAAAAAGGTATAAAAAATCCAAATCGTGTAACGAGCAACTTGCTTGAAGAACCAGTCCGAATCCAGTGTTTTCTACCCACCCTGCCAGGGACCTGGCGTAATAATATAGATAGAAAACTTGCTTTTATTTAAAAAAAAACATGAAATTGTGCTATTGTTTAGGATTAGCTAAACTTTGTTTACTTACTAGCTGTAGTGGGTAGAAAAAAACAACTATTACTACAAACCACTAGACGTTCTTTCGTTCGATATCTGTGCACTTCACTACATACGTTATTAGGTTAAATTTATCAAAGTAACGTTGTATTTTGTATACGTTTTGACGTTTCCTAGCATATATTAGATACGTTCCATGCGCGACTGATACACGTTATAGCTGAAACTATATAAATTTTATTTCTATCCTCAAACACAATTTCCGCTATTCTCAAAATAAAGTAGCACAGACTATAATAAGACTTGTAAGTGGTACTTAAAACTGCTAAACATAACTTCCAGATTATTTATTGGCTACAGAACATAAATCCCAAGAGTTACAAGAGCTCGTATTTATCGTTATCTCAACGACTAGGAGTCGCTCAGCGTGCGTGGGAGGCGATCAATTCTGCTCTACTTTGCTGATGCTTAATTTTAGTATATTATGATGTGAACATGCAATCGTAAGTCCAATATGGGTAACCTGTTGCCACTATATCGAGCATAATTCCAAACTCCTGTCGGATACTGGAATTTTTTTACTGTGGAAAATTACATTTTGTTTGACCTAGGATTCGAATAGCGGACTTCGTAATTGCTACGCGCATTATTCGCCACTAAACTTCCGCAACTGCCTCATTGCAGACATGGTAGATATAACGAAAGAATATGATTCAGCGCATAATATTCTGATGCCAAAAATAAGATTTGACACCACTATGGAACATACCAAAATACGATAAAAATTTGCATATTAAAAGAGAAGCGTGCGATCTTCGTCCAGCATCAGATTTCTTTCGGTTAATGATGATGAACGGTAATTAATAAGTAAGTATACAATAAGAGGTGAGCCTATACGTGTTTGTCGAGAAAGAACGTCCTATTGAAATTCTATACTCTCTGTATACAAATGTACTCTGTGACTCTCGCCTGCACAGCAAGGGATCCAGTAATGGTACAGCGATATATAAATTTTGAAACAAACTATGATGTAGGTTTAACTCACTGATAGTACAAGAATAATCCTCCAAAATACCAAACGTTGATGACGCCATTAACATACGTCAATCTACGCAGCAGATCACATTTCGAATAACTGCGTGGGATGCGCAGAAAAACCTATCCGATATTAAGCAGGTACCATATTAACTCATTTACTTTCCCATTCATCTATTCTTTTTCCCTATACCAATTCTCTCGGTCCAGCAGACCGGGTGGTATAATCAAGGTGAAGTGGTCTGCCAGACCGCGACGCACAGCACGCGGTTAACCCTCCACGCGTCGTTTGCTGTTTTCCACGATATTAGAAAGCAATTTCCCGGCTTTCCTCCAGAGGGCGGGTCCGGCGAGTAAGCAAGGGTGTACTCGACCGTAAAGGCAATGTGAGTTTGATGCCAGTTGCGAGAAATGACAAGACTGTACATTTTATTCTTTTTTGGTAAGCGGATGTTAGGCGGTGTTGGACATTATGCTTACAACATTGTGACTATAGACACTAAAATGTCTTTGTAGTGACTCTGTCGACCGGGATGGATCTTAGCTTGAACTAAGGTTTATACTAGCTATTCCCAATACAAGGTTTCTGGGTTAAGATAGTTATTTCGGCGTTTGTCGTTTTTTCGCGGGTTATCGTTTATTTTATTTCTTGAATGATTGATGAATCTGTGTACGTTTTATTTAAAGCTTATTTTGTTTGGTTCATAAATTTCGACTGTATTCTGTGGATTTATATTTGTGTGACATAAATAAGACGTGACGTTCATGCAATAGGTATTAGCCTTTTTTAATAATAATAATAAATAATATTAGCCCTGTTAAGAAACTGTCCCACTGTTGGGCACGGGCCTCCCCTCAAACTGAGAGGGTTTACGCCATAGTCCACCACGCTGGCCCAGTGCGGGTTGGCGAATTTCACACACCTTCGAGAAACTCTTAGGCATGCAGGTTTCCTCACGATGTTTTCCTTCACCGTTAAAGCAAGTGATAATTAATTTTTAATACGCACATGCTTTCGAAAAGACAGAGGTGCGTGCCTGGGTTTGAACCCGAGACCTTTGACTTTGCAGTCCAACGGTCCACACATTGCACTTATTTTATGTTATGCACTTAGTTTATGCTTGTTATAATAACCGCAACAAAACCTGATCAAAATTCAATGCTTTCTTGGAACCCTATTGTAATGACAGCAATATACGAAAAAGCGAATTTTAATAGATTTATACATCAAAAGAGCTGCAATACGTCCATCAAATGAATCTAAGATAATCCATTTACTTGTGCCCTTAATATCGGCGCACAAAAGCATTTACTTTGAGTTGAAAAACTTCGCCAAAACCTTTACTCCAAATGGTTATAGTTATATGCATTTGAAAGGCAACTTGTATACTAAGGCAATTTTTTAACAATCCTACTTGTATAAAATGACATAATAACTACTACTACTAAGGCCATCCTAAGGAGAATAGTTGTTCAATAGCCTATTGTTTTACCACTGCTGGGCAAAGACTTCTGTTCTACGGCGTCCAGCTTTTTTTCACAGAAGTGAGTAGGTCGTCATGCCATCTTCACTCAGGTCGACCAAAGGTAAAAAAAGAAATAAATTTAACATACGTTTTATAAACACGTCACGATCGTCGATATTAAGCAATTGTGAGCGAGCTTATTGCCATTACACTGACTTCCACTCCAGACTCCATACTCCTGGCAAATTATTTTGATAGAAAATCATCGATAAAAGTTTGTCCTGTCTAGAATTTGATCTAAGGAACAGGTAATTGCCAGCCGCTCTATGCGTCACTTGATTAACAAGGCAGTTGCTAAAGATAAAAAGAAATCTATACATTCTCTTATAAACATAAGTATTGTGTCCAAATCATGGCGATAAGCTCACTGTCTGCCACGTTTAGTCGAACGTGAACGTGAGTGTACTATCAACACCTACTCCTATGCATTTGACTGAACTGTTATAGAAGCTGTTTATGATAATATTGGTGAAACCTTAGAGATTGGCGAAACACAAAACCAGCATTATTCAAAATACATAATGATCTGGATAATTTTGATCTCCGCTTCGTAGATAAAGTCATAACGTTTGTGTATACAATGTCCTACATTCCGTATGTTTCCAAATCTAAGTTAAACGTCGCTATGTACACATAATTAGTCGGATTGAATCTAGTCTAGGCAATCAACTAATTGAGACGTTTGATGTCCCTACACGCTCTCAGCAAGAGTTTTATAGCTTCGTCGTAGAACATTCTTACTTTGAGATGATTAAAGTGGGAAAGGTTAAGGTCTTTTGCATGTATACAGTTCAGAATAAGAACAATGAATTTCTTTGTACAAGTGTTGTGACCCTAAAAACTTAAGATGATGGGGTTGTATAGACAATGCGATCGATATATTTGATAAAAATCTTAAATAATTGTGTGCTGTGTAAGGAATAATTCATAGGCAGTAATCATTACGTTTAGAAATCACACGCCGTGTTGAAAATGCCTGGAGGAGCTCTCGGTCTATGAAGGAGCTGCTGATAGGCGATCTCCCTGTCAAAATTAAAGCGCAGGCTCATGGATATGTGTATTCTCCCAATCCTCACCTATGGCACACAGACTTGGTCTTTGACCAAAAATCAAAAGTCCACGCTAGCGGTTTGTCAAACACACAGACCATGTCAAGAACACCACTCTACGCTCCATGACACAAATTGCCCACGTAAGTCAAAAAGCCTCCAAGCTTAAATAGGACTGGGCCGTCCACATCTGCCACATGAAAAATGATCAATGGGCCTAAATAATAACTGACTGGTCCCCACGAAACACAAAAAGATACAACCGCGATCGACCCAGGCGGAGATGGCGGGATGAACTGGACACCTTTTTGAAAGACTGGCCTGACATAGCAACGAACAGAAAGGAGTGGGAAAAGTGGAGGGGGGCCTTTGCCCAGCAGTGCGACAAAAATGGCTCATAATAATAATAATCATTACGTGCCAGTGGGCGGGGCACATTGCTTGTAGAACTGACGGCCGTTGGGGCAGAAAGATTCTCGAATGGTGACCTTGCACCAGGTGACCTCCCCACAAGGTCAACCGATAACCTGATGAAGGTCGCAGGTAGTCCGGACGCGGACAGCAAGTCGGCCGTCGTGCCGATCTTTGGGGAGACATTTGTTCTGCAGCGGAACGTCTTTCGGCTTTCGGCTGACAAATCATTACGCACTTTAAGAATCCAAAGCCCTTAAAATTTTGATTAATTTAAGGAACATGTATGTTTAGTAGTTATATTCTTTACCACAAGATATGGATACGGTGTCATTTGAAATTTGACGTTTATAGAAATGTGGTGATATTAAATTGAATGAAATGGAATCGAAAGCGAAGAATGAATTGATATTAAGAAAAACAATTTAGAAACATAAAGAAAATAAAATGTAAGAACTTCTTTTTATTAAGAGATTCGTCAGAAAATCGTCTGATAAATAGCTTAATTTGTCGCCGACGTGAATTATTACTAAAAAGTCTATAAATCGGTCTATTTTAACATGTCAAAATGACGCTTCCTCGTTTTTTTATTAATTTCTTGGCCATGAGTGATACTATGTCTCTCAATCGGATACATAAAAGAATATATTCGTAAAGAAATCGCCAATAGATTTGGTAACTTAAAAAAAAAACAAATTTTCGATTACAACGATTTCATTATGTCAGTCACTAAAACGTGAACTGTTCCAATTTACATAATAGAGTAATAGAGTTGTATTAAGTTTTAAGTATTTTTAAATGATTACAAAAATTTATAAACACCATATAATCTAAATGAAAATTAAAGTAGATTTTTGATTTATTTTTATATTCTTGTTTATTGTTTGAATTCCCTATTTTTAATATTCTTGAATATAATATGCGTAAAATGGAATTTGATCAAACATCACCGTACCCATAGTTCGTGCAAAAGACTATAGTTGTGATAGCTGCCTTGTATTCACGAGGTCCCGATTTCGAATCCTGAATCACAGCTTTGGGTACTTATAAATATGTTACTTGCAAACGGTTAAGAAAACAACATGAGAAAACCTCCGTTTCGTCTGAAAATCCATTAGAAACTGTTTAGTTTCTTTTACCCAAAAAAAAAACCGAATGACATGCTCATGTGTAAAACAGACTCTCGTTTCTCACATTATGATACAATTTACAGATACCTCGGTGAAACGATGGTGAAATGTGAGTAAATCCGAACTAAGAACCTCGTGACTTCCAGCTACACGCATGCGCACTACATGTCCAATGAAGGACACATCATATTTATGAATCAGTCAGATTTCAAATTAAGTATACATTTTATAAAAAAAAAGGTAAACCGACTTCAAAAAGCAAAAAATAAATATTTGAAGTCGGTGCTGGTTGGTGCAGTCGGTTACTTGGCACCGACTTCAAATATTTATTTTATGCTTTTTGAAGTCGGTTTACCTCTTTTTTTAATGATGTTGATTTTACAATTTTAAGTGACGAGTGAATTATTTAGTAGTATTTATATACCGATATTATATTATTTTGCTAAGTTGTAAAGTAAGGTACCTACAGGATTAATATAATGACTATAATAACGGAATCTATACAATCGTGCTGTTCGCCATTAAGGAGTTCCCTCTTGTATCTTCAAAGTCCAAGGTCCAATACCAATGACAATAAAATAGGACCACCTCAAAACTATACTGAACCAAATGCAAAAAGAATCATAAAAATCGGTTCATAAGCAAAGGACTTATAAAAAAAGGACGAATTATTAAGCTCCTTTTTTTAAGTTGGCTAATATACTGCTTAGTTCTATAGAAGGGTACCTATAGGATTGACGTAATACCCATAATATCTCAATTTACACATGCCTACTGTTTGTCGTTAAGGAGTTCCCTGGTGTATCTTCTAAGTCCATGGTCCAATGCCAATGAAATTAAAATGGGACCACCGCGGAGCTATATTGAACCCAATGCAAAAAAAAAACATCAAAATCGGTCCACAATTGACGCAAAATATCGCTGAACATACATAAAAAAATAAAAAAGCACACATACAACCGAACATAGAACCTCCTCCTTTTTGAAGTCGGTTAAAAAGACCTTAGTCACACATAAAAGGTGTGCAGAAGTCTCTCTAACAGTACAAGAATGAAGCACTAACTTGAACAGTCTATTAACATCAACATTTCAAGGTAAACTGTTCCCAATAGTAACAAATCGCTAACCTTTCTAAAGAATTCGCCAATGGTCGACCGCCCGGCATTGAAGCCGGCTCGCGAAAAACAACGGAATTAAAACAAAGCACGAGGTTTAACAAAAAGGACTTCGTAGGTAGGAAATCATATTTATTTTAGATTTAATTAGGGTTTAAAGTTATGTATCCTTGTTTATATAATTTAATAAGCCGTTCGTTTGTCTAATACCACCTTGTGCTGATGGCAATCATGAAGTTTTAAGTTCGAAAGTTTGCTTTTTCTGTGGGTAAATTATCAATAGCAGCCCATCTGGAGTTGTACCCTTTGTAATGGCGACAGACTTGTGATATTTATTTGATCACAGTATAACATTGTCATCCTCGTTTGGGAAATATATGTACAGTCATACAAGGATCTTGTGACCCGCGGCCATGACAGTCACAGAGTTGCCGTTTGCTATGAAATTCACCCAAGTTATTTTTTTAATTAGTAAAGATGCCAACCATCTGTTAAAATCTTTCCCTGGGAATAGGAAAATTTTAATAAATAATGAACTTATTTTCACACCAACACCCCCGGTCAACGTAATCTACGAGCCAAAATAACCTTGTCACACTGTAGGTGAGACAGTTTATTTATCGCTTTAATCAACACGCTAAATCTCTCTCAGGTGAGATAGAGAGCACAGAGAGTCGACAGAATCAATCCTAACAAATCTCTATTGCACTATCCACTTCACGGTTCCAAAAGCTCTTGCCTCATCCAACAGTGTCACAACACGATCAATTTGATCTTATTAAGATTATCCAGATCTTTACCTGTAACCTTCCTGTATATTTTTCTATTTGTGCTACAGCAGCCTCTACCTGTACCAACGAACACTCAATGCATATAAATGCGTGGAGCGCGCGAGACGCTAAACAAATGTGGGAAACTTCTTCAGATCTTAGCACGAACAGAATGAAGTTAACGTAACGCTATCGAGTTGATACGCCATCCTTTTTACACAACAACTTCATTAAGTAAATATTTACGTGACAGCACGTTTTCTTGCCAACTTCATGACAACATCAATCTGTTTGTACTAAGCAAGTACTAAGCCTCCAGAGGGCTAAGCGCTAACACGGTATATCTATACTGTGACACAAATCATTTGACGTTATCGTAAACTTGAGAAAGCGAATTGTCACACTCATTTTAATTTAGCAAAGTTGCAGTGTAAACAGGGTGTCATATCTACTCGGTAGCGTTATTTATACTTTATCTACACTAACGTCAATCTGTTCGTGCTAAGCCCTCAGAAGTGCTTTGTGAGCGGAAACCTTTTACTTCAGCCGGAAAACTATTTATGGAGGACGGTTGAGTATGTGTACATGACCATGAATTTGTATGTAAAGTTTGGTTTTATGTCTCTTTTTATACTTCACAGAAATCTTCTGTTTCCCGCTTCACAAAACAGAGAAGTGGAATTCATTTTTCAATCTCTTCTGCTTTATCTTCTGTTAAATTTTCCTGCGGGTTTCAATACAATTATACGCTCTGTGGGAAACTCCAAGGAACGAAACTCAGTCATAAATATAGACCATTATGGATCCTGAAACATGCTCAAATGTGCGTGGCACATAAGAGCTGGAAAAGCAGTGATAGCCTAGGGGTTAGACCGTTGGACTGCAAAGTCTGGGGTTCGAATCCAGGCACGCACTCTGTCTGCGTGCGTATTAAAAATTAACTATCACTTGCTTTAACGGTGAAGAAAAACATCGTGAGGAAACCTGCATGCTTAAGAGTTTCTCAAACTATGGTCTTAGCCCTCTCAGCTCAGTCTCAGGAGGCCCGTGCCCAACAGTGGGACAATTTCTTAACAGGGCTAATATTATTATTTTTACATAAGAGGGGAATCCATCGAATAGACAACAATTAAAGAGTACCACATAAACCTAATCTATACATCACAGAGGATTGAGGATGTCTAGTAATATTTTTTCTTGCAAAACGGAAAACAAAAGATGCATGAGAATTCAGAGGATTTATGAGAATTGTCCACAGCAACTGCATGCCTTTAATTCGATAACAGTTCAAATTTAACACAACACAATCAAAAACACCGACTGCAAGCTTATGCGGTTAGCATGCTTTCCACATGCAGTCAACTTGATGACTACATATAGCAGTTACATATAATAAAAGCAGCATAGAAGGGGGATCAAGCCTTCTATAAATAGTCGACAGCGCTCGCGCGGAAAGGTCAAGCCGCTTCAAGCATCAAACTTGTTAGGCTTGGGCTAGCCAACCGAGCTGTAGCACTTTGTGCGTATACATGTAACATAGATACATATAGGCCACTCCGTGCCATGGACCCAATCCCCGCGCCAGACACATTTTTAAAAAACCCACAAATGTTTAACGCGATCTAGGTGTTTGAGCATGTAAAATTCATGTTCGTAAACGCACACATGACGCAGATCTTACCGAGGGGCAACGGTTATTAATTACTAGCCATTAGTGTTCCACTGCAGGACAAACCCAAACGTTAAAATTATTACATTTTTTACATCTACATTCTATATTTTACTCCTTTATTCTACTCTATTTGGAGTAACGTTTATATGAGTATTACCAGCCAAAAGACAAGGCAAAGGCCTCCCAAAGATCGCCACGACGACCAGCTTTATGCTGTAGGCATCCAGCTTTCACCTGCACCAGCGTTCATTTAATAAAGAAAACACGATTACCCGTGATAATTACCCGTCGTATTAAATGAGGGAAATCGGTCACTCCACATAATTGCGCATTATAAACTCTTTACTCCACCGCAAACAATACTTCTTTACGTCGAACAGTGAACTCCTTTCCCGATCGTGAGAAAGCGAAGGCAAGTTACAATCATTGTAGCTTTTTACGACAAATGGAGAGTATTTTTCTAACAAATCATTTTGTTAAATTAGTTCGTATCAATTGTAACATACGGTAAATAGATCGTCCTTTTTATGATCAATTATGTGATTAATAAATGTTGAATTTCCGAGTTCTTGCTACACTATAGTTATACTATTGATTGGTCTTATGGTTAGAGCGTAAACTGCTCCTCTTTCTATCTTTATGTATGTGAATTTTATATTTGCAAATTCACCTACAAGACACACAGACCACAACAACAAAGACACATGAATTAAATTCTAAGTTTGAGATATTTTTATTTTTAAAATAGGAAGTTTTTGTGTTTTTACTAAATATTATATCACAAGATTGACATCGTATCGGTCCAATATTTGAATTCATTTGGCTGAGTCAAGAGTCCAGCATTTGATACTTACACAGGACGAATCGTTGTAGGAATTGCAGACACATTATACGCGCTAACAATGAAGGAATAGCCTAGGTCTTCAAAATCGAAGTATATATAAATATTTTAACCATGACTTTCAGACAAGATCCGTATAAAACCATTCTCAAAACCTAATTAACAAATGAAATTTAATTTGGAACCCATCGCTATTTTATTATCAATCATGTAAATGGAGTCTATTGAAGGCAATTAATCTCGTTTCAGCAGCGGTCTGTCGCGCTATTTGATGAATTACCAATTGCGTCACCTCGGTAAGGTAAACAAATACTATTTAAAATTTCGGACGGGTTATTTTTCCATCATCAGATGAAAGACGTCTACTGCAAAATAAAGGCCTCCCCGAATTCGCCGCAACGACGTAAGATTGATTTAATCCTGGCGTCACAAGGTTCTCATAAACACAACCATCTCGTTACGGTTCTTATAAAGGAGTGTACATACTAAGTAAAAGCCACTAAAGAACCGTAACCCCTTATAACATACTACACTTCATTGATTCAAAATGTGTACACCGTCACACCTATATTCCCCAGAGGGGGTGGCAGAGGTGTACTGAGTACACCCACGTTTCGCCGACGATGTTAGGTCCCATGTAATAGGGAGCGAGCCTATATACCTGGCACAATTCCAGACTCCGGACTCATACTGGGAATTTTTCGTTAGAAAAACTACATTCTTCCGATCTAGGATTTGAACCCAGGACCTCGTGATTACAAAGTGATGTGCTTTGCCACCAGACTAACGAGGCAGTCTAAAAATACCACAAGGCATTTCTTTCCTGTGTCTATGTCTACTATACTATACTAACTATATCAGTTATTATAGATGTAAGTGGCAAAATGGCGTCTTGGGTGGACTTTCCTTGCTAAAAACCAAATTGTGTAGGGGCAATAAGATTAGCTTTTGCCAGATATTTAATAATGATAAAAAAAGAACATTATTCTTTTTGGGTCGCATTATTAGTTAAATGCGCAATTAATTCTTTATAATTTGTGATCATTATTACATTTTAATTACATCACATTATTTCACAATAACAGTACGTCTGCCCCGTGTGCTGACGATGTTCTACTCTTTATGTGTGGACACTCGTACTTACCTACGCAGATGCTGAAGACTGTTATTGTCCCGGTCGTGAAGAATACGACTGGCGATATAAGTGACAGGAGCAATTATAGGCCCATCTCCTTGGCCACTATTATCTCGAAAGTACTTGACGGTTTGCTTAACACTTAGCTTGAAAAACACCTACATATACACGACAACCAATTTGGTTTTAAGTCAGGGCTCTTCACAGAAATGGCGATATTGAGTTTAAAGCAAACTGTCAAATACTATACCGATAGGAGTACGCCTATTTTTGCTTGCTTCCTCGACTTATCGAAGGCGTTTGACCTGGTTTGTTATGACATGTCGTGGTAAAAACTATAACAAACATTAATGCCAGCGGATTTCATGCGTCTTTTTAAATATTGTTACATGAATCAGGTTAGCGTTGTTCGGTGGGCGGGGGTCTATTTGACCTCATATAGGTTGGAGGGCGGAGTGAGGCAAGGGGGGCTAACCTCACCTAAACTTTTAAACCTCTATGTGAATGGGCTGACTGAGAGGCTGAGTAGTAGCATGTTGGTTGTCATATTGGAGGAGCGTGCCTTAATAATATTAGTTATGCTGATGACATGGTACTGCTGAGCACCTCAGTAAGTGGATTATCGAAGCCACTTAGCATTTGCGAAAATTACGCTGACGATCACGGCTTGTTGGACAACGTAAGAAAAAGCGAGTTTATGGTCTTTCAGGCCCGCGGCAGATGTCTGGGTAATATACCGACCATCAAATTAAAAGGGTGTCCCCTTAATAGCGTCGACAGATTTAAATACCTAAGTCATGTGTTAACCTCGGACTTGAAAGACGATGCTGATGTAGAAAAGGAACGAAGGGCGTTGTCTGTTCGTGCGAGTATGATAGCCCGCAGATTCGCTTGCTGTTCGAGAGGGGTCAAAATAACTTTATTCAAGGCATTTTGCACCTCTATCTACGCAAGCAGTCTGTGGGCTTATTCGCGGGGACAGTACAGCGCGTTACGTGTCCAATATAACAATGCGTTCCAGGTGCTTTTGGGGCTGCCTCGCTTTTGTAGCGCTTCGGGAATGATCGCCGAAGCACGCCGGACTGCTTTTTTTCAACCATGTGCAAGCGGTGCACGTCTTTGCTGCGCAGGGTGTGGGCCAGACGCAACAGTATCCTTAACGCATTGGCGGAGAGGTTTGACTGTGAGTACTTGAACCACTGCAACATGGTTCATTTACTGACTACTGCATTCTATTAATATTGTATAATGGATCTTGACATCTGAAATAAATAAATAATCTATCTTTCTATATCATCACGCCAGATCCCTTACGGGGTAGTCAGAGAGTATAGAGTTCCAACGGTTCTTTCCTTACATACCTCCCTCCACTCTCATAGTTCGTCTCATACACGCTCGCCGGTTACAGAGACTCTTGACTTGTCCTTCAGATAAGACCCGATCTATTTGGTCATGTGAAATAAATAATAATAATAATAATAAGCCCGCAGGGCAGCTTGTGGCGAGCTGTTGGTGAGTAACGACACCACGGACCCGAGTGCTTCAGAGAGTCGGTCAGGGCCCCCAACTCGGCGTGTCTTCGTCGGTCGAGTGGAAACCGAAGGGTGCCCGCAGGACTCTCGGCTCTGGCTAGCCTTAATTGGCCGTCCAGAGAGGAGCCGTGAGAGCTATATCGACGTAGGAAGATAATGCGTTCCTACATCGATGTACTCCAGGGGTGGAAGTGTTAAAGGGCATAACGCCGCGAGTAACTTCGGAGAAAGCGCAGCACACCTCTCTACACCCCTGAGCCGCTCACACCGGTGTTGCCCTCAGTTGTCCTAGGACGACCGTTTGAGGGCCCATCTAGTAAGCGGCGAGTCACCGCCGGCCACGGGTAATTAGGTATAACTAATTATGGCCGGTGTCCGTCCTCTTTGAAATAGTCCAGTTTTTGTCCATCAAGCCTCATTTGCATAGCCCTTGTTTTCTTTCCATAATTTACAATAGTCCTTGCACCTGCCGGGGTCAGTTCGCTGGTTATGTTTCTTCATTTTCAGCAAGTGATCTCAGCAGGTGGCTTACATAACATTAACTTCTCGCAAAGGGCCTCTACGTGTTGGACCCATGTCCCCATGCAAGCCTTTCAAAGATCCGGGTAAAGCCCGTGAATCTCAGCGAGATACATATATAATAATAATAAAATAATAAGTACTAGTGTTACAGGCAAAGTTAAAACATTTACAAATCAAAATTCTTGCTCCAGTATCAAAATAAATTGGGACATATCCACAATATCCCAAACTTACATGGAACCTAATCTTCGCCAAATAATTTTTCCACAAGTGAATTGCCAAAGCCAAATTACGGAGCGTTGGAATAATCAATCAAATGAGGATTTTTCTAGATTTAAACCAATTAATTTTCCATCCGGACGCCTTGGCAGACATTTTTTGTGAGTTAGTTAAACTACTTTAATTGATTTCTTTGTATTTTGCTACTCGCCTTGTTATTCAGATCGTGAATATAACTTCTCGGTGTGATTGCCTGGTAATTGAGTCATAGTAAAGCCAATCAGTCTAGTAAAAAGTAGTTCAAATGGTAATAACTATTTTACGTTTATCAGGTTATCGTTTCATAAGATGACATTATTCTAGACAGTTTTAATAAAATATTTAAATAGTTAATAGGTGTAGTCTTTCAATTGATGCGGTGTTGTCTTAGCCTAGTAGTTGCATTGAAACGGACAGTCGTGGGTTCGATCCGCGCACGTGACAAATGGTTATGTAACCTACACATATTTGTTTCGGTCTGCCTGTGTGTGGTTATAAAAATTGTATGTTGTAATCGCATTTACACTACAGAAACTATAATATCTAAATTGGAACAATGGTTTAAATAAACCGTTTGTGATATAGTTAGTCAGACGGACATACATTATGTATAACGAGACCCTTATAACCCAACTCGAAAGCAGCTCACGTTTAATACATAAATTAATACAGCTAAGAGAAGTTTGTATGCAACATCTGAAAAGCACCTAATTAGTGTGCCTGGCGCCCCTACCATCAACTTTTTACCATTTGCCATAAAACCTAAACTAAACCATGATTTCGATCTTATAATGCACACCAAATCCGAAAATAATTTCATTAAGTACCACTACATAAAATAAAAACACCGTCACGCTTATATTGCCCATGCGGTGGAGACAGAGGTGTGCTGTGTACGTCCACATATTGCGACAAGTGATAAATATATCTCCCTCAACAAAAATAAAATATATATGTATTCCTTAAATCTTATTTAATCGCGTTTTTATTAATATACGTGATTGCTATAGTAAATAATTAATAGTAGGGCCTCAGAAACCTTGAAAGACCTTTTTATTCAGTAGTCCCTGAAAGGGTTGCTTTTGAGAGCTTGAAGTCATTATGAGTACGCTCATTATGGATTTCACGGTGAATTTCAGTAGCAGAGAGGCTATCAATTATACCTACAGGTGAAAACTGTTCGTTGGTCTATTGATGTATGACGCGGCTGGCAATGTCGAGGTCCCGGGTTCAAATCCTAGGTTGGATAAAACGTCCTGGAGTTTTTCTATCATAGAATTCGCAGCAGTAGTCCGGAGTCTAGAATTGTGCCTGGTGCATTATACCAGTCAATAGACTACCCTCCATATATATGGAGACTTAACATCCGTAACATAGTCGGCGAAATGTGGGTATACGTAGCATACTTTGCCACTTACGCTGAGAAACTGTACAGACGGGCAAAATGTAAACAGATTAATGATTACATTTGCATTTTGTAATATTCAATCATGATTTAAGATTAAAAGTGTCATCGTAATCGTTGAAAGTTACAAAATGTAATTGTAATTGTTATTCATTAATACACCGTCACGCCTCTATTCCCCAAGCGGGGTGATTAATCATTAATCTGATTATATTTTGCCCATCTCTGCTTGATAGCTTGTATTTTATAGGTAGCCTCTAACTAGGTAAATGTTACTTATGTATTAAATAGTGCACAAAGTACACTTTTACTACCCCTGTTTTGGGAATATACTCAGAAAGGTGTTTATTTTACTTATACATTTTTACAAGTGAAGATATGTCTCGCATAAAGTTGTACGTAATAAATATTCTACAGCTTTTTCTTTGATTCTACAATATGTGAATGTTTTATTTACAAGCGAATCGCGTTTCGTATTTCAATATTTATATATCATAGTATACTAGGAAGGAAAGCTTTGAAGTGAATGCTGAACAAAAAGCAAAAGGTTTTTTATCCCTCTTATTGAATTTTAGTTCAGAACTTGTTTCCCATAAGGGCGACAATACTAGGTAGTAATAGGTATGTATTTTTTTTGGCCAAGTAGAATTGGTGTTTTGATAAAAATAATTGATTAGCTGTAATTTTTTTATTTGTCCTATAAATTTATCGAACTTGACTCAGCGAAATCATCGGTAAATAATGAAACCATAGAGTTTTGGAACTAGAGGCAGTTCATATTGGAACTGGAAGCCAATTTTTGTAATTTACCGTTATACTCTATAATTACATGATTTTGGTGAAATACGCTGTTAAAGTGTCGCCCATTTAAATAGAAATAGAATAAAGTGTGAATTTGTTAACAAAAAAAACATTTCAAAAGGAAAACTTCCTCAAACCTCTTTTTAACAAACAATATTTACCGATAATGATAATAATTATGGCCGATTTAGCGCAGTGGTTAAGCCGCTGGGTCGAATAGTCGTGGGTTCAATTCCCACACGGGAATTTTGTTACCCACAATTATTTGTTTCGGTCTGGGTATTTGTGTATGTGAATTGTCATGTTTGTAAACGCACCCACGACACAGGAATAAATCATAGTGTGCGGCTACGTTTCTCTAAAAAAATATGTACGCTACTCAGATTTTTTATAAAGACAAGAATGCCTTGGAGTTGTGGCAGGTGATCATGCAGTGGGCGGGCGAAAGGCTATCCCACCACACGCGTCCTTCGAGGCGCAGTGGCATAGTTTCTCGCCTATTTTGCTCGTCTGTCCCGGCAAGCAATTTGGCGTGGTCTTGGGAGTAGCGCACGGTCGCGACGATCCCCAAGGCAAGTGTGACTGTATCCTGCTCGCGGTTGCTGCCTGCTATTGGTCTGGTCCTTCTGAACAGACATAACAGAAACAGTCATGCGCTTACCCTTCCCCGCTCGGTCCCATCCCCCCCTTTCCTTTTTCCCCCGGCTTTAGCCGGAAGGTTGTGGCGCCTGGTTGCGCCCCTCCGTGGGGTGCAGCAGGTGGCGCCTGTCGTTTTGGGTGGTCGGTCGAGGTCAGCGCGGCGCTGTTGTGCGCCGTGCATTTTTTAGAGAGGGAAGGACCTCCCGATCGCCCGCTGGGCGGTGGGCCCTTTTGGGTCCCTAGCCCGGCTGTGCTGGGCCGACCGGCTGCTGCTGCTTGCTGCCAGAGGGGCGGCGTGGCGGCGGCTGGAAGGCTCACGCGCCTTTCAGGCGCGATGGGTGTGGGTGTGGCGCCTGGTTGCCCCCTCTTTCTCCCTCGGGAGAGAGAGTTGGGTGCAGCAGGTGGCGCCGCCCCTGGTAGGGAGCCGTTCGGGCGCCTGCCCTTAGGGGTGTGGCGCAGATCGGCTTGGTGGTACGGTGGTCGGTGTAGGTTTGCGTAATCCACCCACCACCTGCTGGGCGGTGGGGCCACTTCGGGTCCCTAGCCCGGTCGAACCGGGCCGACCGGCTGCTGCTGCATGCCGCCAGAGGGGCGGCGCGGCGGCGGCTGGGCGGTTCGCGCGCGTGTGGCGCGAGGGGGCGTGGAGATACCCATGGCCTCGGATGTCAAAGTCCGGGTACATGGGTGTCTCTACCGAATCACCTGGGTGGCAGACTCGGGGGAGTCTGCCTCCCAGCTCGAGAGGGAGACGCCGCGTTGGGTGACATCAACGCGGCGTCTACGTAGAGGGAGGGCGTATTTTTACGCCAGGGAGGTGACTCCCAAGGTGGGCCCTCAACAGGGCAGGTCGCGTCGGGGTCGCGGAGCGTGCCGAACGGCGATCCCGTGATCCCCGACACTCGCGACAAAGACGGTGTCACCGCAGGGTTTTTAGTCGGTACACTTGGTCCATCAACAGCCGGGGCTACGGCCCCGAGTGTTGATGGATCAAGGACTCCGACATAACCCCTCCGCGTCCCCCGAACGCGGACGGGTACCCATAAAGGGTTTTCCCTGCGATAAAAAAAAAAAAAAAAAAAAAAAAAAGGTGATCATGCAGTGCTTGGATTCGAATTCTAAGACGTTCCAAGCCAAGTAAACCTGTTGTCACGTTGAAGTTTATTTAGTAATTTTAAAGCGTGACAAGGATGGCACGTCAACTCGAAAGATCACGCTTACACCTATGAATTTACAAAGCTAAGTCCACTGCTCTCCCACCACGACTTGTCAAAGCAAGCCTTTGCCCAGCAGTGTAACACTACAAGCTAGTGTGTTAAAAATAACTACCATAAAATACTCTAGTTCAAATTCTAAAGCGGGCAGGTTGGTAGCACACAGTTAATAGGCTCGTTCATCAAACCGGCACTTACTTGTCACAGGTTCGAAAGTTTTTGCATATGGCGCCCGCCCCAGAAGTTTCTCGCTTATACTTGAAAAGCGAGCTTATTGAACAAGTTTGGTTATTTGACAGGAAGTTGTGGCAGGATTTGACAAGGGAAATATCTTCCAGCCAGGCGGGTGTTGTGTCTGGCCAAGCCTGGCACTTCCTCCACGGGGCTTGTATATGTGCAACGCGTTGTGCTAACTTTCAAACCGCGTTCTAGACATGTATGGCTGATCGTGAGCGCCTATTGGTAGGCCAGATGGCCTTGATAGGTAGTGGCAACTGTAGCGATGTAGAGAGGTTGCTACAGGTAAAAGCTGGATACGTACAACACAAAGCCGGGCGTCGTAGCGATCTTTGGGGAGGGGGGGATTTACCCTGCAGTGGACATCTTTCGACTGATGATGATGATGATTATAATTAATTATGGGAGGCTTTGGAAAGTAAACATAATAAATTTAATTTAAAAAGAACTTTTCAAAAACAAGCTTTTATAGCAAAAAACACAACGAACATATCTTGCTTTATTGAAAAGTTCCCATAACGTCTTTTTGACTCCATCACACCCAGGACACCATCCGAGTCTAAAGTACTCGTGAAGACAAATCCAGACAAAACACGGCGGGGTTATATAGATAATTTGGGTGGATTCATTGACAATTTTCGACTTCATCATCTGATCCTGAACACTATCTGGTTGTATAGTACTTGTCAATACTAATCTAACAAGCTCAAACATGAGGGGCTTATGTTGTATAATTTACATGTTCCTCTGGCTATATCTGACTCCATCATCAGACCAGCTCCATATGGTACCATATTATTTCATTGTCACTGACTTTACATACTTATGCCAAATTTCAGCTAATTCGAATAC
Source organism: Phalera bucephala (assembly GCA_905147815.2). Lineage (NCBI taxonomy): Eukaryota > Metazoa > Arthropoda > Insecta > Lepidoptera > Notodontidae > Phalera > Phalera bucephala. Next base: position 36,452,477 of record LR990617.1, read on the forward strand.
CCGCAAGTGCTTTAAAAATGAATCACAAGATTTGAACCGGAAAGACAGACAGACATACGAACATTTCAAGTTAAATAAACGCTTGTAAAAAGAACAACTACACAATTCCTTTGTCGAGGGAGTGTTTCATTATCAATTGACAGATGTTCACTGCAGGACAAAGGCCACCACAAAATCGCCAAGGCAACAGACTTTGGGTCATCGGTCCACCCCATATGGGCTTTATCATTGACTTTATCGTGGTTAATAAAAACGTAATAACTGTTACTAGCTATAAAGATTTATATCGTGGATTGCCTGACCAGTCCACGACTTCCATGATGGTCTTCACATGGTCATCATTCGATAACCTTTCTACCCCAAGAGCCGCCAGTTCCACAAGCGATGTGTACTTAATTTATTTCTTTTTGATCGAAGAAAAAGGAACTTACTCAAACTATCTTATATGCCAACACGAATTTGTCCACCTCGTTTCGTAGGGTGTTTATAAATATGAAATTCATGTTCAAAATAACCAAATTGAAACGAACATTTACGAAAAAAAAATCCAACATTTTGAATTGAGCGACAACTCTTCTCATATAGTAATAACATGCAAACTTTACGAAGAAATGAATAGAATAGTTTATTTGTAAAAGTTCCTAGACGCTGGGCAACCAGCAAGAATTTTGATGAGAAAGAAATAATAAAAGTGACCGCCAAGTTACTCCCTTCATAAATTGATTACTATAACATATATTGTTATTATTTTTCAAATATATTATAGTAAAAATGAATTGTACTCGTAAATACCAGTGGTACGATTACTGCAGTGTATGTGAATTTCATATTGGTAAACGCACCCACGACACAGAAGTAACTGTAGCGGGGCTACGATACTGCGAAAAAAAAATGTAAGTATGCTTACTTTATGTTCTCAAAATCCAGAGTAATATTTCCGTACAAAATATCATTAAAGTAGTACCACATTGGTCTAGTGCATCTATGATACTGCTGACGGTTGGTTGAATCCTGGTTCAGGCAAAACGTTATATTGAGGTTTTCATATCGAAAAATTGACAGTCTAGAGTCTGGAATTGTGCCTAGTATAATGCCAACAGGTTTGCGTCTTATTACATTGTCAGTGGCACGTGGGTCTCCAAAAGTAATACCTGCTACCCCCGCTTGAGGAATGTAGGTGTGACAATATTAGGTCTTAATTTAAGCTGTTTTTAGGCCCATCCTTTCTTTCTACCAAATTTATGGGTAGGGCTAAAAATAATTTGTAGCCAAACTAAATGTGCATGCATTTAAAACTATCCAATATTTCCGCATCCATTCTCATTATGTTCAAAAGAAAATAACAAGCTATAAATAGCACACAAACGTAGCGTTTGGCTCATCCGACTCCGCCGTTTTGCTTTGTATTTCCCATTGAGGCGTGCAACAACCACCGCTCAATATGTACACTAATATTGAATCGGAAACTTGTAGTTTGTATGTTTTGTTTTGCATCTCTTAACAAGAGGTGTGAGGTATATATAAATGTGCGAAGCCTAAAACTGGAGATAGTACTTATCAATATGAACACCGTTTGCTTTGGCGACACTTAATGAAAATGAAAAACCAGTTTCATACATTTTGGTGGAACAGATAAAAAAATCTTACAGATGTAGACAAAGGCTAGTTTTCCAACAGGAAGGAACTTTCTCTAAGAACCTCTCGCTTCCTCTACTCTCATAGATTTATATACGCTCATTTGTCATTTGTCTCATACACGCTTGTTAGTAACGTAGACGCTTGACTTATCCATCAGATAAAACACGGTCAGTTCGATCATAATGATATAGTTTAGATCTACCTGGTAGTTATCACGATGTAGCTACATCTTTCCATTTATGCATTGTATACCTACATGTTTTACATAAATACCTATAACCAATCTTTCATGGACGTGATCATAAAGCAAGGCACAAGTTAATGCAATTACTATCATTTTATATTCCTTGTGTCATCCATCTCCTGTCGCCGGTCGCCTATTGTCTGTCGCCTGTCGCCCTTCAGTCTCACTCGGGTACATAAATGATGTAACCTCCGTCCGCTGGCATTGACTCTGAAAAAGGGTCACAGGATCATGGACTCAACGTCTATAAAACTGTGCTCTTGAAGGCGTCATTTATGATGTTCTACACGCTATACAAAACAGGCAGCCAGACCGATACGTAATAAAATTGTACCTATTGTGTAAAATAACATTGAGTAAATATTAATGAGGCCTAACAGGATCTCATTTGAACCGTAATCTAGTGCCCATCAGGTGAGATAGCGGACAATCGGTGAGTCCTCAATAATAAATTCCTTATTCATATGAAAGCAATAAGTTATTTGACTTTGAATTTAATACCATAACCCGTGAATCATATAAATGTTTGTGGGAATCGAACCCGCAATCTTCAAATCCAGTGAATCAAATAGCAAACGATGAGATTAGTAGATGAAATAGTCGTCTCTTGGGTTTCTGTTAAATTTCTATGCATCAATCAGTACATAAGTGACACACCACACGTCGCCATGTCGTTCGGCCGGCAGTGACCTTGCAACGAAGGTCCTCTGCGCACGCGCACAATTGTCATTGTGAATGTACCGCGATAAACCGGCTTTTATGTGATGTTATCTTTTAGGACACATACACACGATTATCAGTCGAATTTAAGTCGTAATTTTGAAATTAATCTTATTTTTACTACAGTGCAGAAGGAGGGTAACGTTTTTTATTATCTGCATGACTACTGAATGTTCCTAGTACAATTCATTTATTAGTTTGGATGTTTATTTGGAGTGCTAAAAGTGCTGTGGTGCTCGTGCACCTGTTTGCGGCAATCACTAAGATTAAGCAGCGTTAAGTGTTATAAACGGCTAAATAAGTTCCTATATGGAGTGTCTCTCTCACTCACCTTTAGTTGTGAAAGAAGCTTACTTAGCACTGGGCCATTATAAACTGTTTTAACTATCTATATCATCACGCCAAAATGTTTGCAAAGAAGGCGGAGAGTTTATTTAGAATTCCAACAGATTGTTCCCATACAGACCTCTCAAACTCAAAAAAAAGATTTTGTATAAGCCCTGCGGAGGCTGCTTCTTACAGACAGTCCATTTACATTTTTTTTTGTATCTAATATAACTACGAATTTACCACCGGATCGAAACCCGGCTTCCATTAAGACGATCCGGCGAGAAACTCAGCGGGATGTCTTTTTTATTTAATTATCTTTTCTTTTCTTTTTTCCCCCATACTCACCGGCTCACCGGCTACGGAAACTCTTACTCTATCTAAACCAATGGTGCACCCAAGATCACAGTTTTACACCTAAGATAGGGCCCATGATCCCGTAACCCCTTTTCGAGAGTCTTGCTCAATACACTAATCCCTGACGACGATACGACAACCGATAGGAGAACATCAAAAGGCCATAGAGCCACCTCTTTCCCCCGTGTCTGATCTTCCATCTCGCGACGAATTCATTAACATTGTCCGAGCTCTCCCTCTAACAAAGCCGCCGGTGAAGATAAGATATCAGGTGACTCAATTTATCAGGTTTTTAATCGATGTTTATCTGAGGGCATCTTCCCTAGAGTGTGGCGTCGCGGATTCATACGTATTATTCCGAAGAGTAGTGACAAGCCACCTGATAAACCAAAATCATATCGACCGATTACCCTGTTACCGTCGCTGGGTAAGCTCTTTTAAACCTACTTATTCAGTCGTATTTTTCACAAGGCACCACTAAACTTAAACTCGGTCACCATGCAGTGTCTAAATCGCTGACGATGGGATGTCCTCAGGTATGTATTAAGTCCGTATCTCTGGAATTTAAGGTTCGAAGATTTTCTGGAGATACTTCTGCCGCGTGGTGACACGTTAACCGGTTACGCTGACGACAGACTTCTACTCATAGAATCTAACACTAGGGACGGGCTAGAGAAATTAGCGTACACATGTTTGCATTTTATTCCAAAAAGGGGGAGAAAGAAACCACCTCACATTCGCTCCTCAAAAAACATACAAACTCTTATTAAAATGGAATTTACAATCAGCGCCGCGTATTAAATTCAACAATCAAACAGACAAAAAAAAAAAATTGGTTTGTTATCTCGGTTTAGTTCTGGAGAGAAATGTATCATTTATTGAACATATAAATACTGTAGGCGATAAAGCTAAACGAAACTTTTATGCACTCACCAGACATCAAGGTCAACTTCGGGCTTTTGTTTTAATACTCTTAAAATCATTTACGGAACAACATACTTAGGCTGTATGTGTTACGGTGCACCTGCATGGGCCGACAGGGCCACGATAGGGGCGGCACGGCGTAAATTGCTTCAGAGTCAACGCTTGGCACTGATATTTTTGTGTAAGGCATACAGGACGGTCAGTACTGAAGCCCTACCGGTACTTGCGGGTGTGCTTCCAGTCGATCTTGAGGTTCAGAGACGCGCGTCAATGTACTATTCCACTCGAGAAAACTTAGACACCGAGTTTCTATTGCCTCGAGACCGTTGTAAAATCATTAGATTATTCAAACTGCAATCAATCGCCTATGAAGATCTCCTGACAGAACGGCTGGAAAGATGGGATATAACAACAAAGGGCGACGGCCCCTTGTTGTTGTATCGTATACTTGAAAAAAACAGGTAGAGGTGACGACCTCCACCTGTTCTTTCCATCCGTACGTGAGTGTTTGGCGAGAACATGGCTGGAGGTGGACCACTGTGTGGCTCAATTTTTTCACCGGACATAGCAACTATAAGAGTAAATTATTCTCTTTTAAACTGATAACTCCACCGCTATGTCAGTATTTCACGTCTAACTACGAGTATGGACAATCAGCACACCACGTCCTTTAGGAGTGTAGTTTATGGTACAACGAGCGTACTGTAGCGACCTGTATACATCGCTACATAGTTGCGACTACCTACCAATAGATGGTGCTGACGATTCGCCATACATGTCTAGAACGCGATATTAGAGTGTGCACGAGGTGTAACATATATACAAGCCCCCGACAACAACTCTTGGGGGGAGAGTGGCAGGCCTTCCCTTTGACAAATCCTGCCACAACGTTCCTGCCACAGTACCATTATGCTAAACAGTCTGCGAAATACCTCTGGGGTTATTTACTACACGGATCTTGTAGAAACTCGGGATAATTTCCGTGCGTTCAAGCGTTTTTGCCATACCTATTACTGGAATTAAACATTAGGCTCATAAATAGGCCCTGTTAATATTTTTTCGTATCCGTGGCGCTTTATAACTGGGCTTATCCTAGTTGTAGTCTCCTTCTTTATGGCTGATCGACCAATTTTTTTGTGTATCCCGGTTTGCAAAAGAGGGAAGTGATATTTTATTTTTCCTACTCCTCCTGTTTTTCTTTCTAATTAAATTTGTTGCAGGTTCCAAGACAATTAAAGCGCTTCCCGGGACACCCCGGTTCAAACCTTGGCGTCATCTAAGGAGACCATAGTGGATCCTGGCTTACAGGAGTTACAATGGTGGGAATGTGTGGCGGGCTTAGTCGCAACCCCTTTTCAATATTCCATTGCCAGCGATCGGAAGTGATATTAGGGTCTTTTATCTGTATATATAAAATCCGGTAAGGAAATCTTCGTAATTATTCTCCCCCTAAACGGCTCAACCAATTTTGATTTATTTTTTTGTACTTATGGAGTCACCTGAATGATGCTTAGCCATAGTTGAACCCAACGCCGCGAGAAGCCGCAGGAAACTGCTAGTATACTTGGGTTACTTTTTACTTGTAGATGCATCCTATCACTCACAAAGTACATATCTTGAGATAACTTAGTGACCTTGAGTGCAAACAATGTACGTGCATGTAACAGGTGCCGCGCAGTCACGAGGCGAACTCCATTACGTTATTTTACGAGCCACGGAACAATACGATTACAAGATACTGCATTACACCTCCTTCAGACCACAACGTGTGCCTAAATAGTAGGGAATGATCCTTGAAATTTGAACGATAATCATAGTTCGGAGAATAGTGCTCCACCGTTACACCATTATTTCCCAAAGCAAGGGGTGTACTATGTGTATATACACCTACTTTTTCCCATCAATTTTAGGTCCCGTAACAATAGAGGGATCCTATTGACCATATTAAGGGCACTATAGCATTACCCGAAATTGCTACTGAAAAAAACAGTCGGAAACCCCAATAGAATGCACCACTAGGTAATATAAGCCCTGTTAAGAAACTGTCCCACCGTTGGGAACGGGCCTCCTCTTAAACTGAAAGGGTTTAGGCCATAGTCCACCACGCTGACCTAGTGCGGGTTGGCTTACTTCACACACCTTCGAGAAACTCTTAGGCCAATAGGTCAAGATGGCGCATCCACGTATTTTTATTAATTACTCGACTTTAAGCATACCATGTATTTTAATCGGGTACATATAATAATATTCATAAAGGCATCGGGAATCGATTTTGTACAATTTTAAAAACAATTGATTGATATAACGATTTCATTGAGTCAGTCCCTAAAACGCAAACCTATTTACATAGTTAAAAAATAAATTATATAAAGTTTTAAGTTTTTTAAGTAATTACGCAAATAAATAAACAGTATATGTTTTAAAAGCAAATAAAAATAGATTTTTGGTTTATCTTTATATTATTGTTTATTTTCTTGATTCCCTACTACTACTACTATCTTATGGAAATAGGCAACTACCCCGCAAGGGATCCGGCGTGATGTTGTCTATCTAAGATTTATTTATTTATTACACCAACAGTACACATATTTTTACATTTATCATAAGTTGTTACAAAAGAAATTCAAAGTTCTGGTGAGTGTACCAATGACAGGTATACACATCATTGTTATAAAATGTAATAAAAAAAATGTCAGTGATAATGATATTGAATTAGTCCGATAACAATTTATAAGATATTATATGATAGATAATGGAAATAGGCTTGCTTCATATTACCACAGTGTATAGGGAAGAGTTGTTTAAACTGTACTGTTACATTGGGATCTACATCGACAGTGAAATGTGGGCGTACATAGTATACCTATGCTACCCTTGCTCGAGGAATATAGGCGTGTACGCCTTGTATAACAGGTCACTATCGTAATTTTTATTTGTTATTTTCGTAATAGTTTAGGCACAGGAATAGTGTTATTCTCAATTTAAAAAAAAGAAAGCCTAATTTATCTAGAAATTAAGTTTCATTAAAGGTAAATTAAAACATTAATTGAATTGAAGCCGTAATTGTACTCGTTTCTCGCTTGCCGATATTAGGTATTCCCGTAAAATAAATTAAAGAAGGTAACTAATGAATGAGATTGAAATTAAATTAACTAGTAACATTAAATGCGATTCGGAGGAAAGCTTAAGATTAAATATACGGTGGTAAGTAAGCACCTGCAACGTAAACGTGTAAATTATTTGAAGACTTATAGGACCCGCCAAAACTGTATCTTCGAAATGTAAAATGTAAAATCTGAATGTAAAATCGAAATGAAGCTTAATTGTTTAAAAATGCCAATATTTCTTGAATATCCCAAAAGCCAGATGAGTAGCTATTCTGAAAAATAAATATCTTGCAATCTCTTGTTTTAAATATTCTACTCTGAAAATGTTTATAAAAAGAAATATCTCTTTTCTGGTACTTACCTATAATATTGTACTTAATCACATACTAATTTAATTACAAAATTATAAATAGATATTTTTAAATTATAAAAATTATATTATCTACTTACGTTGATATAGTATAATCCACAAAGCCCGTTCCACAAACTTTGAGAGTACTACCACGACTACGGCGTAGCGTCGTAGCGCGGGCGGCGTAGCTCGGGGGCGGCGTAGCACGACCGGGCGGCGCACTGCCCTTCGGACAACTGAGCTTCGCGCGTAAGCTACGAGTAACTTTCAAAAGCGGTTCGAGTTGTGCGCGATTTTAATCTATTAGGGTCATAAAATATGTGTATAAGGTAAGACATAAAATCGTATTGTTTCCAATTAAGCAGCGATTGTAGTATTTGTTCATGTTAACCAGTATGGTAACCGAATGACTACTATACCGATTCATAAGTATAAATAAATTAATAAATTTGTGCATGGCTTTCTAGTATCGTATTTATCCTTGTTCAATCATAGCAAGGAGACTATTCAGTAACACCAATATTAAGGAAAATACGACAAAACCCATTCGCATATTTTGACGTGTTGACAAATAAGTCTAATAAGCTAAAAGGCCTAATTGCAGGTCATTACACAAAACAGTCGTCAAAAAGTTTTTCAAATCTATCACAATGTGAAAAAACAGTGTTTGTAAAAGACTGCAATAAATATTTCCCTAACTTACCAATCTTAGTGTAAAACAAAATTCTAATATTTAGAATTAATTTAAGTCATTTATTTAAACTTTATTTATAAAATTAGAATGAAAGGAGCTGGCATCATAACCAGCTCATGTTTCAATCGAATCAGACGCCGCTAGAAATATAATTTAATTCGTTATAGAGCCGGCGTCCTCTAGACATTTCCCATAGGGACCTTGTACGAGCGCAGCGTTGGGTTCATAATAACTTGTAGCCTTCAATCTTAGTAAATTCCGGAAATTTATTGGCACAAAATATAACTATAAAATTGAGTAGATAGACTATAAGATGAGATAGTATCGGTGTAAAGATGAGAAAGGGTATGCTCCATTGGTTCGGGCATATAGAAAGAATGCCAGAAGAAAGGACGACAAAACAGATATACAATGCGAAAGTGGAAGGATATAGGTACCGGGGAAGACCTAGACTATCTTACCATGACCAAATAGACCGGCAAATCAAGAGTCTCCGTAACCGGCGAGTGTGTATGAGACGAACTATGAGAGTGGAGGAAGCCAGAGAGGTATGTAAGGAAAGAACCTGTTGGAACTCTGTACTCTCTGCCTACCCCGCGAGGGAGCTGGCGTGATGATATACATAGATAGATAAAATTGAGCGAAATTTATGGAATAGAGATTTTTAGTCTGCCTCGTTTGTACATAAGAAACGGCTAGCGATCACGAGTTCTTGGGGTGGAATTCTAAGTCGGGCAAAGTATTCCGGATTATTTGCGCGGAATATTGGCCATTGGATTCTTTTATAATAATTTAACACATTTTATTCGCAAGTTTGCCCGCTACTTTGAGCCCACAGTTCCACCACATACACACGAATCACTCACGTAACACAAAAAATATTTTTTAAATCTTAAGGTTTTTGTATATTTTCCTTTGAAATTAGATCGCTATGTATATAGATAGTTCCATTGTTTCTGTGTGGATATATACTTGATGCCTAACGAAGTAAATAATATTTTATTTATCGTTGCACCAAATTAAGATGTTGAATTACAGCGTCACTTCCAGGTCAATGTCGGGCCCGCTTACAGCTTCATCGAGGGCAAGCGAAATACGCTGATTAGTGTACATGACGATTTATGTCTTCGCCCTTGCTTTTAATAACGTTGTAGCGAAGGACGAAACAATAATAAACATTTTAAGGCCAACGTAACAGACTGACGAATGAAATAGAAAGAATTTAAGAAGGTAAGCTTATTATTGTTTTTTTCCATCTTGAATCTAATTTATGAATAGACCCAGTATTGGTACCTATCAAAAGATCAAGACCAATGAGACAGAGGTGTATTCGCCTTCTCAGATAAAACTCTGAACACCGGTAGCCTGGGTCAACCTCGCTATAAGCAGAGCACGCTTTTGTACTAGGAATTATTCCTATGTCGGGTGCGCTTACAAATGTGAAATTTACATACACAAACATCCAGACAAAAATAAACATTTGTGGGCCCCACAAAGACTTATCTCGTACGACATCTAACCCGCGACAACTCGCATACGTGCGAGCTAAAACGTGGACCATCTTGGCTCACAGGAGGGGAATCGATATGAAACTAGAAAACGCGAGATTGCAACACTGATCACTGCCTTGTATTCCTTTAGTGTAAACCAGGTATTAAATATATCTACCAAAATACCTATGCAAGATTATTACTTGGTAATTCTTAAACAATAAAGAATAATAAACACAGTGATATCGTGTATTTTCAACAGAAAAATTAATTTCAAATTTACGATGCCATAAACATACATTCGCAAATAAGTAAAACACTGACAAAAACCCGCTGTTTTCGTCGGGAAATTAAAAATGGACAACTGTAGCTCTGACATTTTCTCGTCCAGATTATATAAATTGCTGAATATAATGGCAAAGGTAAACCACCTTTGCCATTTTCAAAGTCAAACATGATTCTATAATAAAATATTTTATTCGAACGTAAAATTTAATTTTTGTTAGTGTTTGCGTCTTGAATTAGGTATATTTAAGTAATTACTCATGATTTGTTTATATAATATCGTATTCATGCAGATTTTAGCCACGTGTCTGTGAGGAAAACCTTATATTGCAATTTATCGGCTAAATACTCACTTGAATTAATGTCTCTAAAACGATCAATCGAATGCCTAGCACTTTACATATACTCAATCACGAGATCTTGGAATCGAATTGTAGGGTTTTCTTTTGAAAAATTATCAGTAATTGTTTGAAACCTAGAAATATGCTCGGTGTAATGGCAATAATTACATTGCAACCTAACATTGTGATCATGAGTGTACACAGTATACGTCTGCCACTCTGTATGGAATTTATGAGTGACGGCGTGTATCTACTTTGGCAATAATTTGAAGCAGTCGTTTAAACAACACAAGTGCATAGTTAAAATTAACATTTAGAAAGAGCAAGGTGGTTTTACAGAGACAATTATACTTTGTAAGTTCACAATAATATCAGATACTCTGTAGCGATATTCATCCCGACACAAATGTAGCGTTTATACTGAGTTTAGAACACCCCAATGAGATTTTCCGAGTTATGACGTCATAAACTGAGAACAGGAGGTATTCGCTGTTGTTAGAAATGTCTGTTGTTAGCGGCGGCACGTGGAGCTAGCGACGTCCAGGATAATAAGAATCTATCATGTGTGGTAGAAAAATATTTTTATTTGAAAATATATTTGTGACACTTTGGAGGTGTATAAAAATAAGTTAAAAGTTATTTTAACGCCATAATTGGAATGGTCCTTATATTAAACTTCTTCTTCTTTCTTATTAAATTTTTATTTGTATTCATTTTTAATTTAATTTGTCTTAGTAATAATTGTTCTTTTTACAAGCTTAATATTTTTTTATTATTTATCTCATACAGTTCCTTTAGTATTTTGTAAGAAACAAAGATTTGAATTTTCGAATTATATAAATCTTTTTTATATTTTTATTTACGTCGTTATTTCTTATTTCTGTTTTATAATAACTTCACATGTGCTGTTTAGTTTTAAAATTGCAGGCTGTGATCTTCTGTAAGTGAGGGAGTACAATTCCTAAAAACAGTATTTTGCTTAATATATCGACTTGGGTATATCTTTCGTTGAAGATCCATCTCTTAATAAATAAATAACTATACCTAATACGGATTTATCAAGGTTTACACCACGGGCGCGCTAATATAGTGCAATTTAAACTCGGTACTTATCCATAATGTTGGATGGTTGAGCCCAATCAAACTCTGAAAGCACTCTAGGTCACTCAGCCACTGCTAATATGCTTCGATTCCTTGTGCTAAATTTTAGTCGAGAAGTTAACACGTAGTCCTTCAGGAGCTGTCACTGGAACAAATGACATCAAGTTGGCTACTTATTGCCCAAGCAAAACCATGATTTATCTCATGGTTTATTCACCAATCTAAGTTTTTCAAAATTTAAACTTACGTGAAAGTTTGCAAATAAATTATTTAATTCAATGTAATAAATTCTATTTCTATCTTTAATTTTCCACTCACAAACGTTATATGTTTGTAACATTGTCTTTACAATGTTACAAACATATAACTGGTGTACTGACAGTCTTTAACTAAATTGTACTATATTTCAACCACATTACCCCACTTCTCTTTGTCTAGTATTCGCTTCCGAAACCATCAAATACTGAATTCCACACATTCCAACACCCAGTAGATAGTATTTACGATGGCGTATACATAACGATAGATAACTAATTTTGTTAACAATTAAGAGCGATAACTAGAATAAATTACATAACTAGCAGAACGTTAAGGTCAAACGTCTCGCGTTGGCGAAGCTCGGAGTTCGAAGGCAGGTAAAACAAAGACACTATTGTTCAAGCGTAGAGTCAATGAACTCTAGGCCGTAGGCAGCAGTATTTAATATCAGCAACGAATAGAAAAATATTATGGTAACAAATGAAAAATACAGGACGCCCACAGTAACCAGATCTTCTTGATAAAATACTGACGGAGAATTGGTGAGTATTTGTGATGTATACAATGCCTACTGCTTATAAAAAAATGAATAAATAGAACATTTTAATATGTAACATCTACCTACTGACTTATCCGAATATCCTAACTGACGTGAAAATCCAGAATACCTATATCTACCGATCAGCTGACGGGTTGCGCCGCCCCTCAATGTAATTTTGCCCTTGGTATATATGTTTTTTAATGCACTTAATACTAATTGTTAAGAAGATGTTACTTATTAAAGTGTTCTTTTTTTCATTTTTAGGATTTCGTACGAAACCCTTATAGGATCACTTCGTTGTCCGTCTGTCCGACGGTTATCACCTTTTTAAGGTTTTTTTTTCTCAGGATCAACAAGAGGTATTAAGTTAAAATTTATATCAAATACGAAGGTCTACAATCCGCCACTAGTGTAAAAAACTGAAGGTCAAACAAAAGATATGGCCATTTAAAGTCACTCATTAGAAATTATATAGCACGTCCCGTTGACCTAGAATCGTGGAATTTGGCAAGAAGCAAGGTTTAAAAGTGCAAGTAAAGGAAGAAATATCGATCGATATTTTTTTTTATTTTATTATTAAAGGTACATCAACAATATACATATTGTAATCTTACAACATAGGACGATAAGATATTGTTCTTATATGCATATCAATTAGGGATGTACACAACATTGATTAAGATTTTCCGTATTAAATTAGAATTAACCAATTATAAAATATCACACTAATGAGAAATGGCAAAATACATTAATTGACAGTGAAATGAATGAATAGTTATTAATTAATTATTAAAATAATAAGAAAAAGAAATTTATTATATATGAAAATTAATTAATTCATAAAAGTTAATCATCCAGAAATGAAAACAATACGGAGAATTTTAATATATAATAAGTTATGAAGAAATAAAATGTTGAGATATTTTTTTCTTAAAATTATGTAAAGTATCGTAAAATATTTGTCAATTTATAACTATAACATATACAAAAATAATTATGTTCCCTCAAATCTGATGAAAAATTAAAATAGCGCTGTCTAGTGACTACTTTACACACTACAACAATACTTCATTGTCTATGTACTATCAGGAACATTTTTTGGAACTATTTTGATTTGTTGTGAATAAATATTTATTCACATACACACACACATGTGTACGGTATAGGACGTAAATTGGATCAGATTGTCGATTTATTCTTTTGTTTTTATATAGATTGAATAAAAATTAAATGTTATTAACTTAATTACGGCAAAATTGTATGGACTGCCTCGTTGAACAAGTAGGTCCCGTGTAATGTATTTAGAGATCGCGGAGGATCTCGTACAAATTGTAAGGCGAGCAAAATGTAGTTTTTCTATAGAAAATTTCCTCGCAATAGCCTCGCACCTTACATTCTCAGCAATAAGTTGGTGTGAGCACATAGTACACCTCTTAGCCACTCCCGCTTGGGGAGTGTAGGCATCCCGATGTGTGTGTATTTTTTATATGGAAATAATTGAATATCAACGTTGTTCATTTAAATTGTAAAACTGTATTCCCCAAGGTCGGATGTTAGCTCTTATGCAATAGGGGGTAAGCCTAATGCCATTATATCGGGCACAATGCCAGTTGACACTGGAAATATTTCTATGGAAAAACTGCATTTGTTCTGACCTGGGATTCGAACTCAGGACCCCGTGATCGCTACGCGCATTATTCGCCAATAGACTAACAAGGTATAGGTAACTTTTTAGAAGCTTTTGTGTTCGTATGTCTATCTGTCTTTCTGGTTCAAATCTTGTTATCCATTTTCAAGCACTTTGGGTATTTTATTTTATTTTATTAAGATATCCAATAGCGTTTGACAATAGAAAGCATGTATCCGACTGAGCTGAAATTTAGCATACGTATGTAAGTTCGGTGACAATGCAATAATATAGTACATACCATGGACCCAGCTCCAGAACAGTCTTTTGATGGGGTCGAAAGGTGGCCATGGGAGCATGTCAACTACACAACATAACCACCTCGTGTTTAGGCTTGTTAGATTGGTATTGACAGTACTATACAACCAGATGATGTTTAGGGTCTGATGATGAAGTGGCAAGGTAACCAACGCAATGACCGAAATACTCAACATAGCCCCGCCGTGTTTGGGCTCGTTGAATTTGTCTTCACGAGTTCTGTAGACCCTGATAGTATCCAGGATCTGATGATGGAACCGAAGAGTGGCCAACGGAACTACCCAACTACTCAACATAATCTTACCGTGTTTGGGTTCAATGGATTTATCTTGACGAGTTCTATAGACCCGGATGATGTCGAGGGTCTGATAATGGAGCTGGAGGGTAGCCAATAGAACTTCTCAATTACTGAACATAATCCTGCAGTGTTTAGGCTCGTTGGATTTGTCTTGACAAGTTTTATAAATCCGAAAGCTGTCTAGGGTCGGATGATGGAGCCGGGAGGTGGCCAACGGAACTACCCAACTCCTCAACATAACCCCGCCGTGTTTGGGTTCATTGGATTTGTCCTGACGAGTTCTCTAGACCAGACGAAACTACAATTTGGTGCTGAAACTGGCCGAAACTGAACCCGGTACGAAACCCTCAGAGCGCGAGTCCTACTTGCACTTGTCCAGTTATTTTAGTACCAGTGAACAGTAGGCATGGGATACATCATCTGGGCTTATGCTCCAGGGCAACTAAAATGACACTGTGTATACAAAAAATCTAACATTTCCATAGATACGCACATAGTATTCACATGTTACTCATATTTCATTCGCCGCATCACCTCACTATTAAACAAAATGAAAACATAAATGTTGGAATTCGAATCGAAAAATAAAAACACTTGATCCCTTCCAATCGCTAAAAGTTCCCAAATTTAACTGAACAACTGAATTATTGAGTAGAGGCGATTTTTGACTCGATTATTATCAGTCGCAATAGTTCATACGTAGTCAGCCGTCACCTCGCTCTTTTAGGGAGGCCTTTGTACTGTAATGAACGTTTTTAACCCGATGACGACATAATGAGTTCAAAGGGATTAACCAAAAGGTCTCGCATAGGAATAAGTGTTTCATTACCAGAAACCTTTAGGCAGCCGCCAATACCCTAGGGGACTGGTTCAGGAAGTGGCGTATTGAGGTGCACCCGGACAAGAGCGCTGCGGTGTTCTTCTTCAGAGGTGCCGACTCGCGCCCCTCCCTACGCCACCTCAGAAGTAATTTCGGTCAAGTGACCATGTTCGACCTACCTATTCCCTGGGTCAAACAGGTCAAATATCTAGGGGTCACCCTAAACAATACCATGACCTTCGGACCGCACATCAAGCGAGTCCGTAACCGACCAGCCTTTGTGTTAAGTCGCCTTTACCCGATGATCTGCAAGCGGAGTAAAATGCCCCTTAGGAATAAGGTGACACTTTATAAAACTTGTGTACGGCCACGGCATCATGACGTACGCTTGTGAGGTGTTCGGGCACGCCGCCCGCTCTCACATCGATAGACTCCAAACGGTTCAATCCCGTTTCCTCCGCAAAGCCGTCGGAGCCCCGTGGTTTATACGGAATGTCGATCTCCATTCCGATGTCAGTCTCGAACCTATTCACGCCTTTATTAAAAAGGTAACAACCCGATATTTCGCGAACACATCCAATCATAGAAATCCCCTAATTGTAGCCGCCGCCGACTACGAACCTAACTCCCCTCTTATCAGCCGCTACCGCCGTCTGCGGCATGTTCTCACCCACCCTCCCGATGCCCTTACATCCCTTCTTTTGGATACAGATACCGCACACAGGATCAGACACCGACCTCGCTGGCGAGGTCGAAGAATCTCTTGCTCGCCGGCGGGTACAGAGCACCACGGCGAGACACCTAGTATACGCCCTCCCCCATAGCGACTGCCCATGCCGAGGCCGTATCTCCTTGAGGCGCCCTTGAGCTAGTTGCCTCCTTGCCCTTCTGGATCGAGCGTAATGGTTGCACGCTCGCCCTCTTGTCCGGTGAAGCTGTAAAGGCCCCGCGGCCAACAGCATAGATCATTCACACACACACCCAGCTCTACGAAGGCCTCGCCTCGTAAGTGGGCATATAATTAATTCACTCTAATATAATATTGGGAAACGATCGTCTTCGACATTATTTTTGGATCCATTCCATTTCAAATCGTCAGTGTATTTTTGCCCGTAAAATTCTTGGTCATATTATTCGTGAATGTGCTTTTGACGATTTTGTCTGCGCGAGATTGAATTGGTGCGTGTCTGGCATGCAGATATCGCGTTTGTCGAATAAAACCGCTATTAATATTGTTTACGAGTGAAATTAATCTATGTAGACACCACAGAAATCATAATAACTAACCACTAGAAGTGAAATAACGCATGATTTTGTTCCAAACCACTGTGGCCGCTTTGTCTTTTGATATAGAGTACAAACATACGAAAAAATAGACACGATAGATAGCTATAAGTAATATTTTCTGCCTCGTTGTTCTAGTGGCGAATAGTGTGCCTTGCAATCACGAATGTAGATTTTCTAACACAACATTTCCAGATAAAAATCCGAAGTCTGGAATCGTGCCCGGTATTTAGCAATAGGCTCGCCCCCTATTACATGGGACTTAACATCCTCGGTGAAAACTGGCTAAACACAGTACAACTCTGCCACCCCTCCTTGGGTAATATAGGCGTGACGGTGTTTATACTTTTCATCCTTTATTACAGTTACCGCTGAATTGTATTACGTTTATTTTATTTGGGAGGCTTACAGCTAGCAATACAGGTTATTTTAGTGATTAGCAGTAAGAAGCCATTTACAAGCCATGCCGTTATAATAACAGCAAAGCCATTATAATAACAGATACAAGTTTTGCAAGGCTTCTATACCAAATTTAGCCACTGTATCACATACAATTGTCCACGCAGGCTGCTATCTTTTCCGTGTTTTGTAATTATGACATGCTACAAAAATCGTTTAGTTGCAATAGTGCCAAAAGTCGGCAATTGTGTGAACTGGTGCCTACGACTATGAAAAACCATAAGAATTATTGATAGGTACCGTGAGAATTGCAAAGCATCGAATTAGTAGATTGGTAACTGTCAAAATTAACAATTATAGGGTCAATAATCAATTATTTTATTAAAATTCTACTAACGGACTTGGGGCCCTGGAGTCTTATTATTCCGATGTCTTTGGTCGATACACTCGTTTTATTAAGTTGATCTTATTATGAATATCATCTTTATCTTTGACAGTCACGCCTATATTTCCCTAGCAGGGGTGGTAGAGGTGTAGTGTTTACTCACTTTTCCTTAACGATGTTAGGTCCCATATAATAGGGGGGAGCCTATTGCCATTATACCGGGCACAATGCTAGACTCCAGACAGATACTGGAAATTTTTCCGTAGGTCGGAATTCGGATTTAAACGCAGGACTTTTTTATGGACTTTTTTGATTTCTCTCCATCTGCTGGGATCGCTTGGCAGATGAAGCGCCATGCTATCTGGTTTCTCCAGTTGTTTGGATGCCTGGTCTAACCATCTCTTAGGGTTCTTCCTTATAGAACTCTTTTGCTTCTTCCACTCTTATAATTCGTATTCTTTTCCTCTGTTTTATATTTTTATAATATATTTAATTACGTGTATGTGATTTGATTATTCTAATAAGTTTAATTTTATTTAGTTACCTTTATTATTGTATGCCTACTAGTGGGCAGGATATAGTGAAACTGCTGTATATATTATATTATATAAATACTTACCATCTTTGTAACATCTCTATATATCTATATCATCACGTCAGATCCCTTGCGATGTAGGCAGAGAGTACAGAGTTCCAACAGGTTCTTTCCTTACATACCTCTCTGGTTTCCGCCGCTCTCATAGTTCGTCTCATACACAATAAATGCTATTTGATCTAAATAATCAATTCTAATTAAAAAATCTCTGTCACTTCTGTTGAGTGATATGACAGACAAGATTTCAAATATGCCAGACTAACGATGACTGTTCTTAAATTAGGAGGTGGTTCTATTTTTTTGGGTCTAAGCCCGCTCCTCATTCCCATTACTGTAACTGCTGTACGCCAGGATCCACAATGGTCTCCTTAGATGACACCAAGGTGTGAACCTCGGTGTATCCCGGGGAGCGCTTTAATTTTCTTGGAACCCGCAATTAATTTAATTAATAAGAAAATAATACAGAAGGAGGGAAAAAAAATCCACTTCCGCTCCCTTGCAAAGCGGGAGACACATAAGGTGGTAATGTATTATCTCTAGGGATTTTATCTGTGCGCGGTGAGGCACGAGAGGCGCCGCGTGCGCGTGCGCGACGCACGTGCACCCGCGTCGGTCCCGTGCGACTGACACGCGAAAAATGTTAATGCTAGCTAATGCTAGGCATTTACGAAAACTCTGTTATTAACGTATCAGTATGTAAATCTAGCATGCAGGATTTCTCGGAATATTGCTTATAAAAGTTGATTATTTTTCTTCTTGTCCTTTAGCTGTTAGCGGCGACTTCATCTGCGTTATTTTTTTTTCAGACAAATGCTACCCTATGTCCTCCAGGATGCATCTTCTTGTCAAATTTAATAAAAATCGCGCTTTAAGCGTGTAAAGGTAACATGTCTGTTACATTTGAATTTTTAATATTAGTGTGGATAAACCCTGCAGGAGCACTTCCAAATTGTAGTCTTTTTTAGTTTCTTCTTAAAGCATAAAAAATGGCTTGAATTAGTTAAAGCGTGCCGCTCTGCTTCATACATCAAGTAGTCGCGGGTTGAACTCCCGTACGGCACAAATCTTTATGACACACACAAATGTTCGTTTCGATCTATATGTGTGGGTGAGTAAATTTTATGTTTATAAACGCACCCACGTCAGAGAAATAATTCCTAGTGCACAGCTACATCTTTTATAATTAAAAAAAATCCTTGTGTGGTTTTATGAAACCACGGTAAAAGTGAAACATAGTGGCCTTGGCTGCTCTGGCGAGCGCGCCGCATGTCGCGTGACGGTCAGGCATGTCGCGTGTCACGCGACATGCAACACACAGACCAAAAAGTTTGTAACGATCTAATAAAGGTTTCACTTTAAAAAACTATTTCTAATTTGTTATGTATCCGCTAAAAAATGCAAGCTATTCCTTACCTACAGAGATCGCATAAAATTTTAATTTAGTACATTTAAATTTGTAAAGATTTCGTGGTTGGAATGCGTGTCTAGTTATAATTTATGACTTTCATTCATTAAGTGCTAAAATCTAAGAACATAGCCATGTTCTTAGATTTTTTCATATTTGCTTAGCTGGATTTCTGTTGAGTCAGTTTTACAAAATGCTTAATTTATAATATTATTCATAAAATCATCATAGGGGTACATATGATATACACGTAACTGGCCACGGTTCCTCTAAATACCGCCACATTTTATTTAGGTACTCCATACCTAAATAAAATGTAGTATGTGGTGGTGGTGTACAAAATTAACTAAAGACATGGCTATGATATGACCGTTTCATTATTCTAGTAGCACGGAGAACAGCAGGCGGCCACGAAGCCCTGAGTTCTAATCCTAGGTTGCAGAAGAGAGGTTTTTCTAGCAAATAAATTCTCAGTAGCGATGAAATCGAAAATTGTGGCCAGTAATAGGGTCACCGCTATTACATTTAGACCTAACATGGTTAACGATACACCTTATTTGTGTTTATATTGTTTTTAATTTTTAGATCAGCTATAACCAAGTACCATAAATACCTCTATTATGCCATTATATAGTACCTACTGTGGCCAAAATAATGCCTGTAGTCTATTCCTATCAAACTTGAAAACTTTTTTCACTTGACATAAAGACGTCGATTTCTTGCTGACGGCATGTTCATTTTGATGTTTTCGGCAATACTGTCGCCTTGATATTACACTTGTTAAAGATTTCAATCACAACTAAAACATCTAAACATAGTAATGATTTGTTCACAAAGTTTTAAAGTTTGATTGAAATAGACTATAGAAATTAATGTCCACGACTCAGGACTGTACTTGGAGAACGGTAACGTCTTCGATTAAAATAATCACTGTCACGCCTACATTCCCCAAGCAAGGGTACATACACAAAGTCAAAGTCCACACACGTCTAAGACTGCCGGTTTTTATCAACTCTAATGCAGTCATTTTTTATTTTAAACTAAATCTAATAACAAACTCCTTATTAATCAGGGTTCTTTATAGCAAATGCGTATGTTATTGTGCCATATTATTAGTTTTCTCGAGTGAGTCACGTGCGAGGCGACCGCAGCGCCACCTACCACGCCTTGACATTCAACACCACACAGCATTTGGTCGTAATTAAGTTGAACAGTTGAAGCGAGGCGGCGGATATATATCGCTCAGGCGATTATTAAATCATTTCAAACCGATTTCTTGTACTTCTTGACGATAAAACTGATAAGTTTTATCACCAAGATGCTCTATACTAGGCATACCTTTTAAGTTCTGTCGTTTCCATATTTCCCGGCAATTTTGAATTTGGAACTGTTCTATATTCGAATGTGTTTAAATTTTGAATCTCAAAACAGTTGAAAGTATTAGGATTAATGCTATTGTTTAGTCACAGCGTCAATTAGAATCTGTCAGGTTACGTACGAAAATAAATCTTTCTAAGGAAAATGTTCGTGCAATAATTTTCTACAACTTTAGAAGAGGCCTGACACGGCTTCAGTGTTTTGAAGAGCTAACATCCGTATTCAGTGATGAAGCCACATGTCTGCGGACTGTCGAACGCTGGTATTTAGAATTCCTGCATGGACATACTAGTATTAGTGACAAATCTCGCGAAGGACGCCCAAAATCCGCCTTCACTGAAGATAACATCATTGCTGTGAGACAACTAATTCTCGAAGATCGTCATGTGACGTATCGAGAGATAGAGGCGCTATTAGGCATCTCAGAGACAACCATTCAGAAGATCTTGCATGAAGCGCTTGGTGTGAGAAAGCTAGTTTGCCGTTGGATACCGCATCTGCTTTTCGACAATCATAAGGCGGCCCATGTCAGATGGTGTAAGAAAACTGCAAAGGTTCAACCGAGGAGAGTCAAATCACGTCTACGACATCATCAGTGGTGACGAATCTTGGATCTATGCCTACGATCCTGATTCCAAACAACAATCTACAATCTGGGTCTTTCAAGACGAGCCAAAGCCGACTAAAGTTGTTCGTTCTCGAAGCACTTCAAAGAAGATGGTGGCCACGTTCGTTGGAAAAACCGGCCATGTTGCGACTATTGCACTTGAAGATCGTAGAACGGTTAACGCAGAGTGGTATACCACAGTTTGTTTACCACAAGTCATCGCCGAACTTCGAAAATCTAACTCAAAGCGACGCATCATCCTGCACCACGACAACGCAAGCTCACACAGCGCTCGTCAAACGATTGAGTATTTGAAGCAGGAAAAAGTAGAAATTCTTGACCATCCTCCATACAGTCCTGACCTAAGTCCTACCGATTTCTTTACATTTCCTAAAATTAAGAAAAGTCTTCGTGGTCAAAGGTTCCAGTCCGGTGAAGAAGCAGTCGACGCTTTCAAGTCGGCCATTTTGAACACCCCCAATTTAGAATGGAATAAATGTTATAATAACTGGTTTGAGCGAATGGAAAAGTGTTTTAAGCTACGTGGTGCATACTTAGAAAAACCATAAAAAGTACTATAAGGTTCTAGTTGTGTTCTTTTCTTCAAACGACAAAACTTAAAAGGCATGCCTCGTATCTTAATTTTGTGAAAAAATATAAAAAAAAATGGTTAACGCAAAGGCCAATAAGGGAATATGCGTGTATTTTTTTATATTTTATACGATAGATTACATCAATCAACATCATACAAATCAACTGCAAAAAAAATTTAAGCGTCAAAAACAAAATGTAAAGAGCAAAAAATATGTTGAAGATCGCAAACAGATAAGAGCATTTAAAACGCCTGCCATTTTGGCGCGCTTGGCGTGACGTCAAAGTCTATAATAACAATCAATTAGTAAACAGCTGTGGAAGTATTTTATTCTGTAATTTTGTATTTTGCGACTATGATACAATGGAACAACACTATGTTGTGCCTAGGTGTAAAAATACAATAAGAAATGCACCCGATAGGTGCGGACATAAGGAGAAAGTGGTGTAAAATCAGAAAAAGAGACATGGTATATCCATCAACTTGTTTATATTGCTGCGAAGATCACTTTAACTAAGAATTTACTTAAATAATTTAAACTGAAATCGACAACAAAAAATCTAACTCAATAGCAAACATCCAACAAATATGCACTTGTTGACATTTGTATTGTAGACTTTGACGTCATATTCGATCTGAACAATAGCGTGGCGTTCCCGCTACTTTGAATTTCCCACTCATTTTTTGTACTATCAATCATTATTTTCTTAATAAAAAAGTAATGTCATTAAAAAAATATTGGTATAGACATTACTCTAATGCGTTAAAGATTGTAAAAAAAATATTTGACCCTTATTTGAATTACACGCATATTCCCTATTGATTAAAACAAATTAAGTTAAAAAGCTCTTCCGCTGGGTTTCTTCCCAGTCCTTCTAAGAGGTGGCTTCGTTCCGATTCTGTTTTAGATGTAAGAAATGTAATAATTTTGACGTTTATAACTGTTTGTTGACTTCATATTTTGAATATGCATGCCTATATTCCCCTAGCGATAATAGTGTAGGTGTACTGTGTGCCTACTCACCACACCATCACACCTCCACAGCGCACCTCTCTAAAACCCAGGGGGTGTTGTTAAAAAAATAAATTATTTTGCGTTATATTTCCTCTCCCTAACTACCAAAAAATAGATAATAATTATTTTTTTCTATAAAACTTCATACGTAGATACACTATAGTTTTATGTCTCCACTTCATATATGTTTTTATAAATGTATCGTGTCCACTTTATAATAATAAGATGCTTTAAAACCCGAGCGTAACAATCTTAATAACAACTTGTGTTTTACGATCAATTTACGCCCACTCCAAGTTATCCTCATCATAACCTTTGGCCATTAGCGAGTATTAATAAAGTGTCTATTGTTTTATTATATATTGTGTTATAATACACACATAAACACAATATCTTCCTGTCATTTTGGCGGATAACAACTATTCTACGCAATTCTGTCGCCTAACATAATGATTGTATTGTATCATATAATAATGGAGTGAAGTCGATATTTTTTTGATTTTTAAAAAAATATTGAATCTTATGTCCATAACTAAATACCTCCCTGTTCAGCTCATAGCGACTCAAGTAAAAAGCAAGAACATCACAATTTAAGCTTTACAATTATGAATTTAGAGTGCAAACTCAAATAATCATATTTTTTGAGTTGTGCCACTAATGCAAACGGACAGCGACTTGCAAATAAAAAGTTATAGTGCACAGAAACATATTATTTTTAAGGTATGTAAAAAAAGGAGTTTATTATTATACTTAAGTCACTTTAACAGGATAAATATTATCGGAGAACACCTATTAGGTAGTGGTTAGTTGTTTAGTTGGATTTTACAGCAAAAGCCCTTTCAAATATACCCATCATAAAAGATGTTAAAAGTTAAATTTATTAAAGTGTAAAAAAGAAATAAGCACCGCATCGCATACCTACCGCAAGAGGAGATAGCAGAGGTATTAAGGATATTAACCTAATACTACTACATCATGCATAAATCCAGACGGCTACTGAGATTTTTTCTATAAATAAACTTCAATAATAATTACTCCGACCACGTATTCGAACCCAGGACCTCATGATTGCCAGCCGCATCATGCACAACTAGACCAATGAAACATCATTAGAGTGCAGACATACAAAATACCCAAAGTAACTCCAAACAATTCCTTCGTTGATACGGTCATGGTATATTTTTATATCTTCAGCGTGGCATCGCAGTGTGCGACCAGTGACACAGAAATACAATGCGCTGCCACGTGCTCCAACCACGAAACAGCTATGATTAGTAACAACGACATCACCGCAGTTAAACACACACCAGGTGCTAGCATTAACCATGCATTACCTATTAATATGATTGCCATGTGATGATCGCATAGGTACCACCGAGGAATCCGACTTGGGCAAAAATGAATTATAAGAACAATGCAATTAAAATATTTCGGATTTTATTTTTGATTTTTAAGTTCCTGACGTTTCGAGTGTTCTAGAACACCTATGGTCACAGGAGGGACGAGGCGTTTGACGTCGGTAGCTCATTGTTATTCCAGGGTACCATAGAGGGAAAGCTTATGAATTAATTTAATTGCAATTGATATTTCAATTGGTTGATCCTACAATTAAAAAAAAAAATATAGCTAATCAATGCTAGGAATTAAATACAAACTTGACTAGAGAAAATGTTATATAGCTATTCGATAGACAAAGAACGCTACAATTATATTTAGAACTATGAGTGTAGAGAAAGTGAGAGAGGTCGTTAAGGACAGAACCTGTAGGAACGCTGTACTCTGCCTACTCCGCGAGGGACCTGGCGTGATGATATATACTATATCGATAGAATGATAATTAAAATGTCCACGTTATCTTCAAGAGTCACTTATTAAAACTTTGTACCTAGTATTCATTTTAACAAAAAAAACACTACCACGCCTATATTTCTCAAGGGTGGGCGGCAGAGGTGTACTGTGTACAGCATAATATCACTGACGATGTTAGTTCTCATGTGGGGGCAAGCCTATTGCCATTATACCAGGACCAACTTGACTGCCTCGTTGGTCTGGTGGCAAAGCGCATCGCTTTATGATCACGAGGTCCTGGATTCAAATCCTAGGTCGGACAAATGTAGTTTTTCTAACGAAAAATTCCCAGTATGAGTCCGGAGTCTGGAATTGTGCCCGGTATATGGCAATAGGCTCGCCCCCTATTACATGGGACCCAACATCGTCGGCGAAACGTGGGTGTACTCAGTACACCTCTGCCACCCCCTCTGGGGAATATAGGCGTGACGGTGACCAGGAACAATTACAGACTCATACTGAGAATTTTTCGATTGAAAAACTACACTTTGTCCAACCTAGGTATCGAACCCAAGATCTCGTGATCACTACGCATATCAGTCGCCGCTAGACAAATGAAGGAGCCGTTTTATTTATTAATTATTAGTATCAACAGCCTACCGATACCCGCAGGGGATCGGGCGTGATGTTATAGATAGATAATAATGATATGATTTGCACTGTGTGTGTGTGTGAATGATGTACGCTGTTGGCCGCGAGGCCTTTACAGCTTCACGGGACTTAAAGGCGAGTGTGCAACCACTACGATGATTTGCACTATAACACGGTCCTATGTTGGCTCACTTCTAAATATATGATAGAACCATGTAACAGTGAGTCTACGATCTGTTTACCTAACGCCCCACATCGCCTAATGAAGGGTGTTTTCGGGCTAGCCGAGCGGGGGTGCTAATCAAATGTATTTGCTCGGCCGCCATATTTATCTCACATAAACGCCCAAACTTGCGTCTACGCTAAATAAAAGCTATTTTGGATGTAGGTACCCAAAAGCATTACGTAAAAATGTGGTCATTTCAGGAAATTAATATAATACGAGGAGGGATCAAATGGATGGATGCCGCGTGGTTCCCGGTTTAGAATAGGACCAACCCATCTCATCCCATCGGGTGTCGTACAAGGCGACTAAGGGAAAACTAGGGAATGGGCAGCAGCGTTCCCTTAACACTTCTACCATAAAAAACTGCGCTCGCCAACCCACCTGCCAAGCGTGGCGAGTATGGCAAACCCCCCCAATTTATTTAAATGGAAGAAAAGGATAAAACCAGGCCCCTAGTCCCCGGCGGTCCTGTTCGTCCTGGCCACGGTAGCAGCTATGGTAACGACAGGACAAGGGGTGCTAAGAATCTCCGGCAGAGATTCGGCTACCACCAACTACGAAAATTGGCCCTGGTGACATACAACGCACGCACGTTAAGGACAGATGAGAAGCTTGTTGAGCTGGAAGAAGAGATAAACAAGTTGCGGTAGAATATTGTTGGTTTATCGGAGGTCCGAAGAAAGGGCGAGGACACGATAACCTTAAAATCCGGCAACTTGTTTTACTACCGGGAGGGCGAACAGCAGTCCCAAGGTGGTGTCGGATTTATCGTCCACAAGTCACTCATAGACAACGTTGTGTCCATCACTAGTGTATCGAGCAGGGTAGCGTACCTGATACTCAGAATATCCAAAAGATATTCGCTGAAGGTCATACAGGTCTACGCACCGACCTCGGCATACTCAGATGATGACGTCGAAGTTATGTATGAGGACATTAGTAGAGCCATACATACTTCCAAAGCACACTTTACAGTGGTTATGGGTGACTTCAATGCGCGGCTGGGCAAACAGGGCGATGATGAATTGAGAGTGGGGCAATTTGGATATGGGCAACGCAACCCCAGGGGTCAGAGGCTGGCCGAATATCTGGAGAAGGAGGGACTCTTTATGATGAACTCTTTCTTCCGGAAGCCGCCTCATAGGATATGGACCTGGATGAGCCCTGATGGTTCCACAAAAAATGAGGTAGACTTCATCATGAGCACCAAGCGACAAATATTTAATGATGTCTCCGTGATTCACAGGGTAAAAACCGGCAGTGATCACCGAATGGTCAGAGGCACATTAAATATTAATGTCAAAATGGAAAGATAGCGTCTGATGAAGTCTACGCTCCGACCTTCTAATGCACATATCCAAAACCCCGAGAACTTTCAACTCGAATTGTCAAACCGCTTCGAATTGCTAGACAGCAGCGCATCAGTGGACGAAATCAACAATAGGTTGGTAGTGACTGTCCATACGGTCGGGTCCAAGCATTTTAAGCCCCACCGTAAAAATAGGCCTCAAAAACTATCCAACTACACCCGAAACCTTATGGCTGAGCGACGTACCATGACACTCCAAACCTCCGATGATGCTAAGTCCTATAGGCAGCTCAATGGACAGATATTGAAGTCCTTGCGACACGATTTACGGTCCTTCAATACAAAACGTATTGAGGAGACCATAGAGCAGAACAAGGGCTCCAAAGTGTTTGCAAGAGACGCGTCTATTGGGCAAAGCCAGTTGACGAAGCTGAAGATGGAGGACGGAAACGTAACGTCGAATAGGTCGGAGGTGCTCAGGGAGATAGAGAGGTTCTATGGGCAGTTGTATACCTCAGTAGCTGAACCTGTTGTTGACTTGGTAAAAGACCCAAGAGCCAAGCTAACCCGACACTACACTGAAGATATCCCGGACATCAGCCTGTACGAGATTAGGATGGCTCTCAAACAACTTAAAAACAACAAAGCGCCGGGTGAAGACGGAATTACCGCAGAGCTTCTGAAAGCGGGCGGATCGCCGGTACTTAAAGTCCTTCAGAGGCTGTTTAATTCCGTCTTGCTCGAAGGAAAAACGCCGGAAGCGTGGAACAGGGGTGTGGTGGTACTCTTTTTCAAGAAAGGTGATAACACTTTACTGAAGAATTATAGGCCCATCACACTGCTGAGCCATGTTTATAAGTTGTTTTCGAGAGTCATCACGAATCGTCTCGAACGCAGGCTTGATGACTTCCAGCCTCCCGAACAAGCCGGTTTCCGGAAAGGCTTTAGTACCATAGACCACATACATACGCTGCGGCAGATTATACAGAAGACCGAGGAGTATAATCGGCTACTATGCTTGGCGTTTGTGGACTATGAGAAAGCCTTCGATTCGATCGAGACTTGGGCGGTTCTTAGATCTCTCCAGCGATGCCGCATTGACTATCGGTACATCGAAGTGTTGAAGTGCTTGTATAATAACGCCACCATGTCAGTCCGAGTACAGGGGCATTGCACGAAGGCGATCCCCATAAAAAGAGGAGTAAGGCGTTCGGGAAACTGCGCAACATCTTCTCATCCAAAATACCTCAGTGCCTTAAGACTAAAGTTTTTAGTCAATGTGTGTTACCAGTGATGATATATGAATCAGAGACGTGGTCTCTTACAATAGGTCTCATAAAAAAGCTCAGAGTTGCTCAGCGAGCTATGGAGAGAGCTATGCTCGGCGTTTCTCTACGCGATCGAATCAGGAATGAGGAGATTCGTAGAAGAACCAAGGTCACCGATATAGCCGTTAAGATTAGCAAGCTGAAGTGGCAATGGGCGGGCCACATAGCGCGTAGATCGGACGGGCGTTGGGGCAGAAAGATTGTTGAGTGGAGACCACGTATTGGCAAGCGCAGCGTGGGACGACCGCCTGCCAGATGGACCGACGATCTTGTGAAAATCGCAGGAAGTCGTTGGATGCAGGTGGCATCGGACCGGTTACGCTGGAAACCGATTGGGGAGGCCTATGTTCAGCAGTGGACAAGTATAGGCTGAGATGATGAGGGATCAAAAAGTAGTGAGAACGACATACTTCTTGGTAAAAAAATAACACTGGCATGCATAGCTCAGATACATATTTGTAATATTAATAAAAAAAAATCTTCGATTCTCTTTTGTTTTTTTCTGAATGTAGTCATTTGTTTGCTTCGTGTCGGAACGTGTTCTCGAAAATGGAGAAAAACTAAGTGCGAGCCGTTATTAAATACCTCTGTTTAAAAAAGTTAACGACGCAAGAGATTCATTGCGATTTGGAGGCAACATTAGGAGAGTCTGCGCTGCCGTATTCCACTGTCGCAAGGTGGGCTTCTCAATTTCGAATAGGGATAAAGAGCACGGAAGACGAACATCGTTGCGGCCGTCCATTGACGTCAGTCACCCAAGAAAATGTTGCGAAAGTCGAGAAAATTGTATTGAGCGATCGAAGAGTTACCATCCGATACTTAATTCAAGAAACGGGCATTTCATATGGAAGTATTCAATTCATATTGAAACAATATTTGAATATGAGAAAAGTCTCCGCAAGATGGGTGCCGAGAATGTTAACCGACAGTCAGAAACAAAAACACTTGACATTTCGAAGATATTGTTGGAATTTCTGAAAACTTATTGTCTCGTTTCATAACAATGGACGAAACATGGGTCCATCATTTTGATCCCGTGACAAAACAGCAATCTTCGCAATGGAAACGGCCATCATCACCGACCCCGAAGAAGTTTCGTGTCGTGGCATCGGCTGGCAAGGTTATGGCCTCAATATTTTGGGACTCAGAAGGAATATTGTTGGTTGATTACCTGGAGCGTGGAACCACTATTACAGGCCAATATTATGCAGCATTAATTCCCAAGTTGAGGAATGTCATCAAAGTGAAAAGGAGAGGGAAACTTCGAAGGGGCGTGCTGTTTCATCACGACAACGCACCCGCGCACAGGTCGGCAGTTGCGATGGCTGCCATTCAGCAAGCTGGCTTCGAATTGGTTGACCACCCCCCTTATTCACCAGATCTGGCGGCTAGCGATTTTTATCTGTTCCCCAAATTGAAAAAATACTTAAGGGGAAACAGGTACGATAACGAGGTGATGGATGCCGTGGAGAGCTTTTTGCAGGACCAAGACAAAACTTTTTTTGTGAAAGGGATTGAAGCCTTGGAAAAGCGCTGGACTCGGTGTGTAGAGAGACTCGGAAACTATGTAGAAAAATAAATTATTAAGTTTTCAATAGTCATTATATTCTATCTCATTCTCACTACTTTTTGATGCCTCCTAGTATACTAGTATACTTGACTTCTTATAGATAGATAGGTAGATAACTCTTTATTGTGCACCAATTACATAGATATTAAAATACAAAAAAATACAACTAAAAGCTACACAAAGGGCGGCCTTATCGCTAAAAAGCAATCTCTTACAGGCAACCTTGGGATGGAGTAAACGATTAGGTTGTGGAATAAACGGGGGTGCACTTATTACATAGAAGTTTTAACGTATACGAGTAATAATAAATACTTAAATATAATACAAAAATGCAATGTTATACTACAAAATCTTTAAAAAATATGTAAACCGATTTCAAAAAGCAAGAAATAAATAGTTAAGGTAGTGTAGTTGGCTAGTGCAGTCGGTTACTTGGCACCGACGTCAAATATTTATATTTTGCTTTTTGAATTCGGTTTATTTTTTTTTAAAAAGAGATTGTTTTACAATTTTATGTGACGAGTGAATTGTTTACTAATATTTATACACCTATATTATATTATTTTGCTGAGTTGTGTTTAGGATTAACATAATAACCATAATAACGAAACCTAAACATGCGTGCTGCCGTTAAGGAGTCCCCTGGTGTATCTTCCAAGTCCAAAGTTCAACACCGATTTTATTAAAATGGGACCACCTCGAAACTATACTAAACCCATCTCAAAAAGAATCATCAAAATTAGTTCATAGATAAAGACGTTATAAAAAACACAGACGAATTGTCAACCTCTCCTTTTTGAAATCGGTTAATAATCGGTTAAGTTCTATGGCAGAGTACCTATAGGATTGACGTAATACCCATAATATCTCAATCTACGCATTCGTATTGTTTGTCGTTAAGGAGTTCCCTGGTGTATCTTCAAAGTCCAGGGTCCAATACCAAAGAAATTAAAATGGGCCTACCTTGGAGCTATACTAAATCCAATGCAAAAAGAATCATCAAAATCGATTCATAATTGGCGGAATGATCGCGTAACATACATAAGAACCTCCTCCTTCTTTGAAGTCGGTTAAAAATACAGTAAATCAGAGTCATTTAGTACAAAAATTTACTACACATACACATAATTAACTATCACAATACGACAGCAGGACCCGGTGAACAAGTAGATAAGTAATACTTCCTCACCTGGCCCTTGAAGCTCTCTAGCGACGAAGCACGCCGTATACTAATAGGAGAGTATTCCACAGTCGTACCGCCTGGACAGTAAAAGACTTATCATAGAAGCTGCTATTGTGAAGGGGCATCCGTAGGCTAAGATTTTTTGAGGACTTGAGGCATTGGGTGCCAGTGCTTTTCAGGTACCCAAAACGCTCAAACAACAACAACAAACATAGGGAGGGGAAGAAGGGTTAAATAATATATTGTAAAGAAGGGAAACAATATGCGCGTTCCGAGGAAGTCGAATGGGTAGCCACTTGAGTCTTGTACGA
The DNA here is from genome assembly GCA_905147815.2 of Phalera bucephala. Lineage (NCBI taxonomy): Eukaryota > Metazoa > Arthropoda > Insecta > Lepidoptera > Notodontidae > Phalera > Phalera bucephala. The sequence continues at coordinate 36,483,944 of LR990617.1, forward strand.
AATTCGGATACATAGTCATATTTGCGAACCAAATATGAACCTACTGTTTACGCGAATAATTTGATGATGATATGTTCCAGCCCTATTTCGGCTACGGTGGCTGCATCAAATCCGTTATGTTGCCGCTCGTGCGCTCGCGTGTGGCTTATGTAGCCAATATCCATGGTAAGATCCTTGCACAATGCGGGCATGTGAGCATACTATTAACGTTAAAATAATTGATCGCCACATGAGGTTGAACTCTCAATTGACTATCGCTTTATATGCTTTGCGAATAATTTATTACATAAACTTAGACTGTTTAACTTAAACGAAGGACAAGTCAAGAGTCTCCGCAACCAGCGAGCGCGTATGAGATGGAACTATGAGAGTGGTGAAGAGAATGGCAGAGGTATAATATATACATTCATATTTTACTAACAATGATAAGCACCAATATAACAAGCTGTCCCAAGTCTGCTGGTTTTTACGTGTTTTGTAATTATGGCACGCTACAAAAATCGTTCAAGTACAATTGTGCCAAAAGTCGGCAATTCTTTGAACTGGTACCTACGACTATGAAAAACCATAAGAAATATTGATAGGTGCTATAAGAATTGGAAAGCATTGAATTAGTAGATTGATAACTGTCAAAACTAACAATTATGATGTCAATAACGGACTTGGGGCCCAGGAGGCAAGCCTATTGTCATTGCCCAGTATGAACATGATTTCATACTCCAGACTGCGACTGAAAAGTAAATAATAATAAAAAAATAGAGAAGTATTCGATAAAAAAAAACAATAAAACTATCTGCCCTAAAATTCGAGCCCAGGAGTTTCCAAAGGTCAACTGCACTACAAACCTCTACCAACGAGATATATTGATAAGTAGAAATAAATTTAAAATAACCTTCTATTAAAACTAACATATTCAAAAAAGTTTATTGATAGTTAAACTGAGTATCTGGACCGTGGACTGAGTTATAGACCGGCGTGCGTCATAGAATAAACCCAAAAAATCTAGACAATAGCAAACGCATTTTTACTGAATAGCTACTAAAGAATTTTACATTTCATATAGCTACACATTGAAATAATAAGTTAACCAACATCAAAGTAAAACTGCAATTTTCAACTCTAAGATAAGGACCGTCAAGTTTTAGTTTTGCATAATATTTAGGGTATTCGTGACGGGTTATTCCTAAACAGTTACTCGAATACTACGTCAACTGCGGACTATTTTAGGAATATTAAATTTTCGTTTCAGAATTTTTGTTACATCAGTTTTTTTAAACAATAGCGTGTTTGTTGAAACCTGGTTTTGTAATCATATAGTCTTGGTTTGAAACACGACCTTGCACCTCTCGGTTTATAAGCTAAAATTCGTAAATCATTGGAGTGGACTTAGATTATCTTACCATAACCAAACAGACCGTATACGACGGACAAGTCAATAGTCCCCATAAATAGCGATCCCATTGACGAACTATAAGAGTGGAGACAGCGAGAAAGGTGTATAATAAAAAAATCCTATTGGAATTTCTACTCCGCAAAACAATATTTCGGATTACCATGACCACAGAATAAAGAAGTACTACCTTCTTCTCTGTTCTGTGATCTTTACGATAAAATGAATTACAAAAAAAAACATTTTTAAAACAAGCTTTGCAGCCATGTAATGATGCTATTTATAACGGTCATTCCAAATTACATGAGTATACAAAACTATATGTCTATGATGTTTGCCGGTAAGGAGGTTTTTCTTCTAGCCAGCCAGGATTGGCAGGTGTGGAATCAGGTCATGCTTATTATAAAAATGTATTATCATCGGAATTGAACTACCTCAACAAATTTTAGCTTCTAAGGACAAGGGCAAGTAGTGCTAACACAGCTTGCCTGATTTAACCTCAACAAACTAACAAACGTAACTGCCCATCGAATAAACCATTAAAATTAGAAGACTTCCCTGCTAAGTTTCACGTCGGGATTTTGTCAGTAGAGGTGGAGGTCCAATTCGGTGGTACCTAGATGATTAAAATGTGAAAATGTTGACGTTTGTAAGTCCTTTTCTGGCCTACACAAATGTATGTTGACTTTGCCTTTAAGAGATCTGGCGCGAAGATATAGATAAATAAAGTAATACCACATGTGTGATCCCTCGGCTCCCACGCTCAGCACGCTGTCCTGACTGCCGGCACGTAGAGCGGCGCAAATGCGCACGCGCAAATTGCTGTTATTTGCCTCCGGCGGCGCGAGTGCACTTCCGCCCTTTGTCGCTGACGCCATTACGCATCCACATCTTAGATGTATCTCTCTGATAGAGTTCACGATCATGAGGAAATATGACGCAAAAAGTATACACTCTCATATAACTTGATCATCATCAAAATACTGAAACTTACTTAGTACTAACTATATTTAGATTATGGTATGGTATGGTACCACAGCAATACATTATGTACCTGCACAATTAGCGAATTCAGGTGTGGTGTGTTCAACTTTTTATTAAGAAATTAAGACAGCTATCTAATATAACCAGTTTATACTCGCGATTTCATCCACGTTGATTTTAGGCAGGGACCTTACATTTTTCTGAGATAGAAAGTATCCTATATGTTAATCCAGATATTAAACTATCCGTGTGCCAAATTTTATCCAAATCCGTTCAGTCGTTTTTGCATGATTGAGTAACAAACATCAAAAACATACAAACTTTCACATTTATAATATTATATTAGTAGGATAAATCAGCCTATATTGTCCTACTACTGAGCTCTCTCAAATCGAGATGAGAAGGAATAGACCATCCGCGTAGACCTAGTGCTATTTTTTGGAACCAGGTTTGTAGCTAACTACCGTTCAGAATTATCAAGCCGCCCATAAGGTTTCAACTCGAATCACATAAATGGCTGACAACTTAGCGTACTTTTCGAAGTACGGAGATGCTCGAATATGACAATACCACAAACGGTCACTCTCCTGAGACTGACTGCGCTGAACGCTGCTTACCCTTGGTGATCAGCAAGAACACGGCCGCCACGCAGCACTAGGAGCGCCTCACTATGCAAATGTCCTAAATGCAACAAAAAACACCGTCACGCCTCGATTCCCCAAGCAGGACCGAGGTGTACTATGTACACTTACATATCGCTAATGATGTTAGGTCCCAATGTAATAGGGGCGAGCCTATTGTCATTAACAATTCCAAACTCTGCGCCTACCAAGAACAATTCCAGACCCCGGAATGGGAACTTTTCGATAGAAAAACTACAGTTTGTCCGACCTAACACTTGAACACGAGACTTCGGGATCGCCACCCTTATTTCACACCATTACAAATCAATACGGTAGTGGAAAAATGAAACAATAATTACATTAACTACTCAGTTTATCTTCGTTGGGGTGCCCCACACGGGGCATGTTTGTAAATAAACAACATGGGTACACTTATCATGCGAATTGGTTGTGGCCACGAAAATAGCGCAGTAGTACGACAGGATCTGGTTCATTTGGTGCGCGGGCGCGGCTATTCTTAGTCACCGACATCCTTCATTATCCAATTCGATGTAGGAGTCATAAAATGGTGTATTTCTGTGATAGAACGTTGATGCCTATCTATAATAATCATTATGTCTAGGTAAACAATTATCTCTAGGTGCATAATCTTTACCAGTGCGTACCTAACAAAGATCCCGGAGCCCGTCTTGCCAGCCATCTTGAGGTTTTTAACCCGCAGGAGTCTTGCCACGACAAAATGAACTAGTGGCATTCCACTCGTATTATGTGATTCTGGTTTCAGTATAAGATTCTCTTGGTGATTATTGGACACACATTAAACCCATTCGATCACCTAGGTGATATTACCCGGGTGCTTAAAGTGGAAAAACAATAAATCATCTTCGTCTTTGTCTATGGTGGACGGATAGATGGTTATTTTCGGCTAATTTAGAAAGAAACTTTATACTTATTTCATAACCAAGATAAATTAAAATATAATGTTTGGGAAACAGAGAACAATAAAGAAAATTACTCTCCATTTATAAAATGGTCATTGTAAATGACTCGACATTAGGTTTTTCCTCGAAGTGTGTTTACTTCGTGGGTTTTTCTCTTTATGACTAAATGCACTGAGTACCCGTATAGAAATATATAAAATATTAATTATTGATATTTTATTAGCATTAGAATCTAATGATCGTGATAAAACCTGCATTAACAACGAGATAGGTAGTTATTCGTTGGCGCATTTTATTATGGTTTTTGTATCGAACCACGAAAAAGGGAAAAAACGAAGCGGCATCTTATCGCTCCTTAACTACAGCTAAGTGCTTTAGTTGACGGTCTCTCGGGAACATTCTTTAAGGTCCGGCGCAAACTAAGTTCAGATAATAGGTACAAATGTCCATAAAGAGTAACCACTCACGTTTAACTTTAAATGTTTTCTTAAGTCGCTAATATACTACACATTAACATGTAACAAAACTAAGGACATCATTGATATTATTGATTAAATTGGTAGATTTTATTACAACTTTTTTGTATGTAATGTTTGTGTACGTAAACGCACTCACTATTAAAATTCCGAGTAGGCATGGAGCACGAAGTATTGCGTGGCATGGAGTAGACATCGAAAAAGTGTCTCACTGTTCAGATTCGATCATTTGTATCTGACACAGTGCAAAGATTCGAATCCCAATAAGTGTCACATGTAAATTCAAGCACAGTTGGCCCACCGACTGACTTCGCGTCACGTCTTCATTTATTCTGTAAAACGGCAAGTCGGCAAATTTAGTGAAAGATCAGGATTCAGTTTCAGATCGGAATGAATTATGAAGTATTTTGTTTGTTCTGTAATATTAGTGCCTTTGTATACTGACTGCTGAATGTTAGATCGAGATTCAGATACAATGATGTGGTTTTTTCTGCACATCTGTTTCGACACTTATTTTAAGGCACTAAAAAGATGCATTCGACCAATGTGTGGTTTGCAAACTTGGGACAGCTGTGTGCCTGTTTTCAAATCTATGAAATTATTGACGTTACGGGCACTATATTAGAAACTGCAGTTATTTGCCAAAACGAATTAAGATTTTTTTTTAAATGTGTAACGGTGTGAAAGTTTCCAATGCGTACTCAATATAGAAATATTTTATCAATCAGCCTGCACCTACCCACTGCTACCTGTAGGCCTCTCCTATCATGCCATTCGTTCCGATCCTGTGCTAATCTATTCCACCATTTGCCAGCCACTCTTACGATGTCATCGCTCCATCTAGCCGATGGTGTGCCTAAGGGTCGGCGTCCTGCTCTGGGCCACCACTCTGTTGCGGCCTTGAAGCACCTGCCATCTTCAGCCCTCATCAAGTGTCCGGCCCAGATGGGCGAAAGTGGAGATTCCACTTTAACCTTGTGATCCGTTTACCAACATCTTTAACTTTAATCTGCCTTCGGATTTCTATGTACCAAACATTCGGTCGACTAGGGAGTTGCCCAACATGGCTCGCTCCATCGCTCTCTGTGCCACTTTAATTTTATAAAGGCTACCTTTTGTAAGCGACCAGGTCTCGGCACCGTAAGTAAGGATGGGCAAGACACATTGATTGAATGCCTTGGTTTTCAGGCACTGTGGGATGTCTGCTTCAAATATACTAGCAAGTTTTCCATATGCAGCCCAACCTAATTGGATACGTCTAGCGATCTCTTTGCTAATAGACTCTGAGCCAAAGGATAAACAGTGCCCAAGATAAATGTAATCATCTACTACCTCTATTTGGGAGTTACCTATAATGATGTTACCTTGACTAGTGTGGCGATTTGACATTATTTTTGTCTTGGACAAGTTCATTCTGAAGCCAACCCTTAGAGATACTTCTTGCAATTCAAAAAGCATGGTATTGAGATCTGCATCGTTCTTTGCTAGGAGGATCAGGTCGTCAGCAAAACGCAAATGTGACATAAATTTGCCATTGATATTGACGCCTCTTTTACCCCAGTCTAAAGTCTTCATTACATCCTCTAAGGTACTGGTGAAGCACTTGGGAGAAAGGGTATCACATTGGTTGAGTTAGTTCATGCATTGTGGCTGATTCATATAGCTCCCGGAAGATATCTACGTATCTTTGTCGACATTGCAACGATGAAGAGAATGAAAGACGGCCCCATGTTCGACACTGTCGAAAGCTTTCTCATAGTCGACAAAAGCTATTCACAGTGGTCAAACATATTCCCTGCATTTCTCCATCACTTGCTTGATGGTCCATATGATCCATCTTTGAGTAATATCTCCGGAGGCCAGCCTGTTCAACCGGCTGATATTCGTCTAGGGGTAGAGTTAGTCTGTTACATAGGACTTGAGCGAATAGCTTGTATACTTGTGAAAGTAAACTGATGTGTCGATAATTGGAAAGTTTCGATTTATCTCCTTTTTTGTACAAAACAAAACAACCTAGTCTAGAGTGAACACGAAATTTTTGAGCTCTCTCAAATATTTTAATTTAAAATCATTATATTTATTATTTACATGTTGCATATGCACTAAGAATTTAGTTTGTCCTCTGGTGCACACAGTCACACTATTACTTCTCCTTTGTTTCTCACTTTTACTGCACATCATGGACCTTTACGCAAAGTTATCAAGCTGTATGGAGGACCTTTCTGCCACTTTTACATCGCGGATGGATCAGTACGAAGATGACCTCAGGAACTTCAGTAGTAATGACACAGCCCACAAGACGATCGCCAGTCTCTCACGGGAGTTCACAGAATTTAAGTGCCTTATTTGGAAGACGGTGAGTGCACTTAAGTCCCAAATGGAGCTTTTAATAGTGGGTCTGGATAGGCTCGAAATGGCGTCACGCAAGAAGGTCCTGCTCCTTCATGGTCATCCTGAGCAGAAGGATGAACACCCAACATCCCTGGCTGTTACAACACTAACAAAGAGGTTAAACTTATCAAATATCACCTCTTCAGATATTACAGCCTGCCATCGCCTCGGTAACAACTCAAGCAAGCCTCGTCCACTGCTAATACGATTTAAGAGCCAAATTTCACGCAGCGAGGCTTGGCGTAACAAAGCCAAATTAAAAGGTTCTAGCCTGGTATTTTCGGAGTTTCTCACAAAACCTAGGCATAACACTTTTATGGAAGCTCGCAAACACTTTGGAGTGAAACAGTGCTGGACCTCCGAAGGTAAAATTATCATTCAGCTTCCTGATGAGTCGCGACGGAAGATTGAGTCCGCAGCCGAACTGCGGAAACTAGTAGCGCAGTTCCCGGATTCTGCTGTGAATGTGGGCACAACTGCAAAGTCTAAACCGGCGCCTGACAAAAAGTCACGAAAACAGGCCAAGTAATGGTACCCGTATTTGGTGCGCATATTTGTATTTGATATCTTTTTGTTATTTACTTTTATTTTTATTTTTTTTTTTCTCTTGACGGTCACTCGATGGATATTTTCTGTTTTGTTACTTGCTACCTACTAATATATTTCTCAATTTGTTTGCTCACTCACTACACAGAATGAAAACGTCATTAATACAAACAAAACATTTCGTGTGACATTGACATTCGAGTGTTCGTTCTGAAATAGGTATAAATTGCGACCTTGGATATAAGTTATTTTGTCAACTTGCATGTAAACTAGCGAGTGCATCGAGGACAAATATGTTTGTAAATTTATATAATTATATTTATGTTATATATTTTTAGTATATTATTATTAGTTAATCATATTATATTTATATTAGGATATATATTTGTACTATTTTCAATATGTGTGATAATTTTGACGACAGTTTCGTATCTTGTTCTTCTTCTTGTACATCTGATGAGAGTTATGCTAGTGCGTTCGGTGATAATTCTGTCCACTTGCGTGATCAACTTCTACATACTTTCTCTGGCTTCAGAAACTTTTTTAATGCAGTCCACATAAATGCTCAAAGCGTCCCTGCACATTACTCAGACTTATTATCTTCTTTCGATGCTGATTTTATTCATGCTGTCCTTGTATCTGAAACTTTTTTCAAGCCTGTTCTTCCTTCCACACAATACTCTTTGCCCGGCTATAAATTAGTGCGTAATGACAGAACAGGCAAGGGATGTGGTGGGGTTGCTATTTATCTCCATGGAGATATTGACTACAAAGTTATTGATCAGTCTCCAAGCGATTATTCTAACTTTGCTGAACACCTATTTCTTGAAATAACATTTAATCATATACAACTTCTTATAGGTGTCTATTATAGTCCCTCTAATCAAATTGATTACTTCTCTTCATTTGAATCCAAGTTAGAATATCTTTGTCCTATATATGACCACTTTATTATCCTTGGAGACTTCAATACTTGCTTGCTCAAGGATAATGCGCGTAGCCGCAAACTTCGATCCCTTGTCTCTTCTGTCAATATGCACATCCTTCAGCTTAATGCTACTCATCATGCCCCCCATTGTACTTCGTCTCTACTAGACTTAATTCTGGTTTCTGACCCTAGCAGGGTAGCTACGCATGGGCAACTTACGGCCGCCTTCTCTTATCACGATCTTATTTTCTTATCCTACAAAATTCGTGCCCCTAAACGTAAATACAAATTTCTCTCACTTCGTAGTTTTAAGAGCATTAATTTGGAACGTTTGAGGGAGGATGTGGCCCGCATTGACTGGTCTCCTGTGTACAGCTACAATAACCTCGACGAGAAAGTGTCTGCATTCAACAAGATTGTTCTTGATACATATAATAAACATGCTCCTTTAAAAAAAGTAAAAATAAAGCACCTCCCTGCACCCTGGTTATCCAATAATATTAAAAGAGAAATGTCAAAAAGAGACAAAGTTAAGAGACGTTACAAAAAAAATCCTACAGAAGAGAACTGGTCTCTATATAAAAAACTGCGGAATCGTTGCAACCGTCTGTGTAGAGATGCTAAGAGACGCCACATCCATGACTCAATCGAAAATTTAAATACAACACAAGTATGGCAATTTCTTAAGTCTCTTGGCATCGGGAAGGCATCTTGTGATGGTATACCCGATATAGACCTTAACACAATTAATTTGTATTTCTCCAAGTCACCAGTCACTCTGGATGACAACCTTAAATCTGCTACTCTTAACAGGTTATCTAATCTTTCGTTGCCAAGATGTACTTCTTTCTCTTTTCACCAGGTTACAGAAGGGGAGATAAAAAAATCAATACTATCTATTTCCACAAAGGCGGTGGGTGATGACGGTCTTCAAATTCAAATGCTTCGTCCCATCTTAGATGATCTTATTCCTGTAGTACATCACATTATTAACTTTTCTCTGCAATCTTGCACCTTTCCCTCAGCCTGGAAGAAGGCTCATGTTTTACCGCTTCCCAAAGTTTCGAAACCATCTTCAGTTTCCCATTTTCGTCCTATATCCATACTCCCAATTCTGTCTAAGGTTCTCGAGAGTGTTGTTCAAAATCAACTATCTCACTATCTTCTCATTAATGACCTGCTAAGTCCCTACCAATCAGGATTTCGTCCTGGCCATAGCACGGTAACAGCGTTAGTTAAAATAACTGACGACATACGTCTGGCCATGGAGAATAAACTTCTTACTGTGTTAGTTCTGTTAGACTTTAGCAGTGCCTTTAATTCTGTTGATTTTGACTTTCTCTTGGGAATTCTTTCCTCTCTAAATGTCTCTAATTCTGTAACTGATTGGTTCAACTCATATCTTCGCGGTCGCTCGCAGTCGGTTCGCTCCGATGAGTTCTCCTCCGAGTGGTGTAATCTGACTGCAGGTGTCCCGCAAGGTGGCGTACTCTCTCCTTTACTTTTTTCGGTTTTTATTAACACACTCACTAATGTTATTTCTTCACATTATCATCTCTATGCAGACGATTTGCAACTTTATCGTCATTTCAAAGTTGACGATTACTATGCTGCTATTGCTGCCATCAATAATGATCTTCAAAATATTAATAATTGGGCAAAAACTTTTGGTCTCCTGGTCAACCCAGCAAAATCGCAAGCTCTCATTATTTTGGGAGACACTTTTACAATCTTCTAAATCACCAGTCTCTTCCACAAGTTGTCTATGACTCCATTCCGATACCGTTTTCGAGTAGCGCCAAAAACTTGGGTGTCTACATAGACTGCAATCTGTCCTGGAATGTACACATTGCGGAAGTAAGCAGGAGAATCTATTACTCATTCCAATCTCTCAAACGGCTCCAGAAGTTCCTACCATTTAAAACTAAAGTTACTCTCGCCCAATCTCTTCTTTTACCACTACTCGACTATGCTGATGTTAGTTTTCTTGATGCAACTGAAGAACTTCTCAATAAACTTGAGCGTCTGCAAAACTTGTGCATTCGCTTCATTTTTGGCCTTCGAAAGTATGATCATGTGTCAGATTTTCGGACTAAATTGAAGTGGCTCCCTATTCGGCAGCGTCGGGATACTCACATTCTTTCTTTACTTTTCTCTGTGCTTCACAATCCTAACTCCCCTGCATATCTTCGGGAACGCTTTGAGTATTTGGTTCCCAGGGAAAAACCCTGTCGCTCTTTATCTTCTCTTCTTCTTAGTACTCCTCGGCATACATCGAGCCGGTATCATAGCTCATTCACTGTACGTGCAGTGTGCTTGTGGAATTCTCTTCCACACTCCATACGCGATAGTTCCACTCCGCAGATTTTCAAGAAAAGAATTAAAGAACATTTCCTATCTATGTAAGTTATATGTATGTATGTATTATATCAAGTAGTATATTTTATGTTATCGTATAGTGTGTAGTATATTTATAGGTGTATATTCTATCTATATGTATTCTATCATTTTATTATCTAAAACTATTCCCTTCGTGTTGTACACTCATTTCTATCCTTGTTTTAATGTTTTGTCTCTTTGTCACTCAAAGGTTTGCTGTCAGAGAACTCAATTTTGAGTTAAGCTCGCCTTTGTACATTTTATTTTATTATTATTTTTATTTTGTAACATTTTCTGTGTGTACAATAAAGAATTAAAGAATTAAAATTGTAACTATTGCTTTTTTCCATGCTGAAGGTGTATTGAATTGGTTAACACATTGTTAAAGAGTTTTTTGAGAACTATTAGAATAGGTTGTCTCCCAGCTTTCAGTATTTCTATAGATATGCCATCGTCTTCAGAAGCTTTTCCACGCTTCATACTTTTTAAAGCAAAAACAATCTCGTCTTCCATGATAGGCGGTAAATGGGCATCACCTAAACGTTTAAATAGTTTCGCTCAAGGGTCTAAGTCTTCTGTAGTCGACGGCTCCACTGTTTTTGATTTGTATTGTTCTTCATAAAACTCCTCAACAACGCGCAATATCATATCACGATCTGTTATGATATTTTCCGGCTTTATTTGTGAGTTTATTAATTTGCGATTTTCCACTATTTATTTTTCGTGGAAATACCTTTGCGCCTGTTGTTTTTTATGGTCTCTGAAATAATTTTTGTTCTTAAATCTTTTCTTATCACTTTGTGGTTTTTCTTATTCAGGCTCTGTAACTCTTTTAGATCATCTCTAGTGTTGATTTTCTCTTCTTTGATTAAGTAGGGACAGTGTACTCGGTGATAGTTTGTTTTCTTTCGGCTGCTTACTCCCTGTCAGTTTTTTGGCAGCGTTAATAATTGCGTTGCAAATGTCATCATTTAGTGAGTCTATGCTCTGATCTACATCAAGTTCTTCAAAACGGTTATTCAACTCTAACTGGAACTTCTTCCGAAAAGGTTCAAAATCTATTTCACATTTATGGCACTGGGATTTTACCATTTCTCACTAAACGATGATCACTGCTAATGTAGTTTAATACACTTACATCGGTTATGCAATGTTTCTGTGGGCATATAATGTAATCTATAATATTTTTAGTTCTTCCGTCTGGGCTTACCCAAGTCCATTGCCTAGTATGACGCTTTTTGAAAAACGTGTTCATTGCGTAAAGATGGGTTTTCTCCAAAAAGTTAATCAGAACCTGACCGCGAGCATTACTAACTCCTAGCCTATGCATTCCTACAGACTGTTTTTCATCTAATGGTAGACCGATTTTGGCAGTATAACGGTATAGTAACAGGAATTTTCATGCTACGCTTTCTCTATATCTTCATAAAATGACTCCATTTCATCGTCGACGTGGTCTGTGGTGGGCGCATAAACCTGTATTAGTTTTAGTGTATATCTCTTGTTCAATTTTAATATCATGAAACACACCCAAGTTGATACACTTTATACATTCTTTAGAGCTGAAGATAATCTTTCATGTATAATAAATCCGACACCTCCCTAAGTTGACTCTTCGTGGCCTTTGTAGTAGAATAGATGGCCATCGGGAAGTTTAATTAGATCCTCGCCTTTGCGTCGTACTGCAGCCAGACCTATTACATCCCATTTTATGCAATTTAGTTCCTGTATTAATTCATATAATCGTGCATCGGTACTCAGTGTCCTTGTACGTAGCGAGGGTCATCGTTTGGCAGCCGGATCTCTTCCGGGGATTCTTAGCACCCTCTGCTCCGCCGGAACCAGGACCGCTGCCATCGTCCGAAATAGCGGAGCTGCCGGGGACTGAGGGCCGTAATTTTTGGCGTGTTTCATATTGTAAAGGGGTTTTAGCCATAAACCACCACGCTGGCCAAACGTCTTGGTGAGTGAGTGAGAAATATTTTACGTTCTCAGAAATGTAAAACAGCGCTATACAAGAAAAGTGTTTCCGGTATAGCCGCTTGCATATATAATTATCTGGAATCTATATCTGATGCTTAACTCTGTTGACAAATTCCTAAATGATAAACTTTTTTTATATTATTATTTATCTACTTAACTTGAACAATCTAATTTTAAAAAAAAACGGATTCTATCTTTGACAATTACTTTAATATCATAATGTTACTAGTTTTCTTCTATCTTATGTTATATTTCAATTTCTAATCAGTCTTTAATAATATAATATATAATGTATGCGATATTATATAATATTTTGTACGCCTTTAAATGGCAAAACATAGAGCACTTTATAAATCTAACATCTGGTATTTTAAGCTAAACCTGTGTTTCACAAAATAAACTGAATTGATTTGAATCTTGTAGTTCTCGTTCATGGTTCATATCACTGTATCATATCAGTAAAGATCGACACATTTCTAGCATGGAGCTAAGTTTTTAAAACGAAGGAAAGAAAGAATAATTTTCATTATCTATATACCTATTCTAAATTGACAATCGTCAGTTATTGCGGAGGCCCGTAAAGAAGAAGATATAAATTTCGAGTGCTGCAAGCATACCAGTTAATTAGCGGAATAATGTGGTGTATGAGTTTTGATATTATTCTAGTGTAGCACACGGGTTCCATGCTACTTAGCCTTGATACTCATTCAATAATTTGAAGCACGCTTATTTTGCATTAACATACCTACTTCTTTGTCGTACTATATATTCAACTATGTTTAATCTAGGATATAATTTACGTGTTTAAAAAGAGGAACATTTTGTACCTAGCAGTTAGGCTAAGACCAGGCCACCAGGCCGCGATTTACAAGGCAGCTGGAAGAACCGAATCAAATAAACACTGTGTGCCTACATTCATCGATATATTTATTTACCTCACTGCTTACATTATAAACGAAAATCTAGCGATAGTGTGATTATAGATAAAGTACTTTACAACGATTTAGAAGAATAATTGATACACTATAAATGTAGTCACATATAATCGTTGACCAGTGTTTAATTATATAAAAAGAAGCAAGAACAAAGTAAATCAAGCTTTATAGTCGTTAGCATTAGAGTACATTTTAACTTATACATTTTTTGGGTTTTATTATTATTACATTAAGCCAATATATTTAATAGTACTATTAAACTAGTTGTGGAAGTCTAATATTTTTTTAATAAATCCTTTTTTTACGCTGATTGGCTGATGTAGTCGATACGGTGGTTACACGAATGTTATAACTACATCATAAACAAAACAAAGCCGGATATATGAAAGTTCCTTCTATCTATCTATATCATTACACCCGATCCCGTGCGGGCGCATGAAAATTGATTTAATTATTTGTTTTAATCCTAAACTAATATTATAAATGTGAAAGTTTGTATGTTTGAATGTGCATTACTCAATCACGCAAAAAACGTCTAAACGGATTTAAATTAAATTTAGCTCACAGATTTTTACCCCGGAAAAATGTTAGGTTCCTGTCTAAAGTCAACGCGGAGGAATTCGCGAGCAGAAACTAGTCGTTTATAATTCGCTAGTCGCATAGAAAATTAATGTATCGCTAGTCTTACAGCATCGGTAGCAAAGATACAGCATCTAATGATGTGATTAATGCACGTATCGGCCGGCCGAGCCGGACAAATGGCACGCTCGTTTGCAATAATACGCCGCTTTAGCACCGTCCATTTATTCTGATATTGAGTTATGTCACCTGCGAAGTCATTGATCTGCGAATGTATTAAAAACCGAGCTGTTTAATGAAATTTAAATAACCTTATTACTATCCCTCCAAAGAAATAGGATTTTCAAATACTGTGTGTTACAGACCTAATTGAGAGAAAGAAAAAAAACTCATTCGATTTTTTTTTACCATTACTTTCCAACTAATATCGTTAGTGATATATACATAGTACATCTCTGCCGCTTCCGCTTGGGGAATATAGGCGTAACGGTGTTTCTCTAAAGTTACTAGCACGACCAAGGAAAGACGCGTTGTCGTCCATTACTAGTAAAACAAGTTTCAAACTTCAGTCAACTAATCATCATCTTGAACATTATTTGCACCTACTCTATACCCAGGCTGTAGTTAATAGACTCCATGCAATAAATATCTAAGGCTTTAGTTCCCAAAGTGGTCCAGGTGGACCCCCAGGGTCCACGGGAGACTCGACGGGGGTCTACGTTGGCGTGACAAAAAAACGGGGGTTCACAATTCGTAAGTCCGCAAAAATTTATTTGCATTCGATAGTGAAGAACTAAAATGTGGGCTTGACTTCACCTATCAATGTAGGCAGATAATATTTTAAGAAGCTAAGCGACTGTTACTTGTAAAAACTTGCATATTCCATATTCAGTACAACGTGTCGAGACTTGCAAAGCGCCGCCGCCGTCCGCAACGCTTGTGCAGACGTGCAAAGAGACGAAATACGACTTGTGGTGTGTGTGCTTCCAATCTTGCAAGAACTTGTTTGATTCTTCACCAATATAAATACGAATTTCGAAAAAAAAACGGCCCACTTTACATTCTTGACATCCACTCACAGCACAATCAATTAATTAATTAACCAATCAATGCTCACTTTTTTTTCGAAAACTTTTATTTTGTGGTTGGAACTCAGCCGCAACGCAAATTTGCAAAGTTAGATCTAATCTTCACATTTTTGTCGATTTTTAGGAATATGATAGAAATGTAGCTGCAGGGGGTCCACCGGAACCAGCTAAATTTTGAAAGTGGTCTATGAGAAAAAAAGTCTGGGAACCTCTGATCTAAGGCAAATACCAAACGCCAGACCGATCCTCGCACCGGACGCGATAACATTCGCGCCCGCTCTGAACAGAGCGCAACACTAGAATGTGTTCTCCATTCCGATCTCGGTCTCGAACCTATACGCGCCTTTATTAAAAAGGCGACAACCCGATATTTTGCAAACGCATCCAATCATAGTAATCCGCTAATCGTAGCCGCTTCCGACTACGAACCCAACTCCCCCCCTATCAACCGCTACCGCCGTCCGCGGCATATTCTCACCGACCCTCCCGATGCCCTTACATCCCTTCTTTCGGATACAGATACCGCACATAGGATCAGACACCGACCTCTCCGGCGAGGTCGAAAAATCCCTTGCCCGGCGGCCAGTGCAGAGCACCACGGCGAGACACCTAGTATACGCCCTCCCCCATAGCGACTGCCCAAGCCGAGGCCGATCCTCCTTGAGGCGCCCTTGAGCTAGTTGCCCCCTGCCCTTCTGGCTCGAGCGTAGTGGTTGCACGCTTGCCCTCTTGTCCGGTGAAGCTGTAAAGGCCCCGCGGCCAACAGCGTAGATCATTCACACACACACACACACACACACACACTAGAATGTGTAACTACAAATGAGCGTGATACGTGCAACTGATACACAGATCCAGCTTAAAAATATAGAATAAATAACATACAACGACAAGATAGCAAAATCATCTTTTTAAAGGCTTTTAACAGCTACTCTTCGTGTTTGCACTATGATACTTAACTAGGCGGTCCTAATGTCCCAACATAAGGTCCCACCTAGACGCAGCTTGTCAAGTAAATAAAGGCCTTACAACTTAAAAAGTATTTAAAACATACCATTATACCCGCAATCTGAGGTATCGAAATAACGGGTTACTAACCAAACGAATGAATCGTAGCCGGTAAGTCTGTGCCCAGCCTACCGTAGCAAACGATGACAATACCCGATGTCACATGCCTTCAATTTCTGGAAAGCGAACGTTTCCCGGAACAGTGACGCAACGTGACCTCGCAACATCCAGTTCATTTATTAACCAATAGTTGATAGCACAAACAATAGGTTATTGATTCTGGTTTTAAGTAACATTTTTTCTATTAATAATAATAATAATATCAGCCTATACTGCCCACTGCTGGACAAAGGCCTTCTCTCGCTAATCGAGGTGAGAGAGATTAGGTCATACTCCACCACGCGGACCCAGTGCGGATTGGTGAAGGCAGGTTTGTGGCCACCTGCTGTTGGAACTTATCAAGCCGCCTAAAAGGCTTTCAACTCGGCGTAACGACTACCACAATAAGTGGTAGCCGGGACCAACGGCTTAACGTGCCTTCCGAAGCACGGAGACGCTCAAATTTGAAAATGCCACATACGGTTACCCATCTCAGGCCGACCGAGTCGAACGCTGCTTAACCTTGGTAATCAGTAAGAACACCGCGGTCGCACTGCGGTACGAGCGCCTCTCGCACTGCGGTACGAGCGCCTTTTTTCTATTAATTACTTAATATTGTGATCAGAAGTGTTTTATTGTTTACCACATTTATTAATGAAATTAATTGTATTGGAAACCGGAAATTTATATTTAACACGAACAGTTGCTCAATAATATTGGGCCGCTTAATGTACTAATAGGTATTTGGATTAATTTAGTGTTACCGGACTCGATTGGGATCGACTTAAAAATAACTCTTTAAATGTGAATACGCAAATACGCATATTGGAAAATATGCAGGTAATACGGCTATCCACACATGCGCCCTCGTGCACGAATGTAGATGCAACCCACGTGCTCATGAAAATATACGAGTATGTTTATTAATATGCACATAGTAGAAGTTCTTACCTAATTATTTATTGATTATTTACCAGGGTTTTAGTGTCTCGCTTTCTTGTCAGTCTGCATGTTCGGTGCAAACAATGCAATCGATTTTACTAAAATTATATATCATCGCAAGAGTGATCACATTATGTAACTGCTTAAATCAACAAATTTCGCTCACCATTTATGAATTGTACACTAGAAATAGATAGTGTTCATTCTTTTGACTTTTAAGTTCGATAAATTTGGAAATATAAATTTAGCTGCATCAGCATCCAAAATAATTTTCTCAATTGTACAGCTGAAAGTTGGTCATATTCGAATGACTATCTAATGTCTGTGGTAAGAACACTGAGACATAATCTCAAGGATTGCCACTATGAGTACCTACTTACTTCTAATTTTAGCACAAACATTGTTATATTGATCGGTGATATAAGCAACCCTCGAAGCATTCATGCGAAGGTATTGTGTTGGTTATCAGCTCCACATCTGAGATAGACGGCGAGCCCGACGTCGGCCCATCTCATCGTGGACAGACAATCGTATAGGACGGAACTGATCATTCACAAGATAGACGTAAGAAAATGGGACTGGTATGGAAGGGCCCAGTCTAAATAATACCAAGAAGTATGAGGCTACTCCGACACTCTTCGCTAGACGGGGCAAAGATCCGAAAATTTTGAAAAAAATATCATTTAAAATTGGGTATCAGCACCTATTTACGTTTTGTCACTAACACAAGCAAGCACTTACACAAAAGGGACCGATGACCTAATAGAGGTTGCAGGTAAAAACTGCATGCATAAAACATAAAGCCGGTCACTGGCGATCTTTCGGATGGCCTTTGTCTAGCAGTGGTCGTCATTCGACTGATGCAAAAGATGAAACAAGCCAGTGAAATTTTGTGAAATGTCCGCCGTGGTTGAAACTGTAAATTGGTCGACACTTCCTGAAAAGTTATGACCACTTGTTTTGCCTGCGTTCATCCTAAAGTACTTACTTCTGTACACGACCGGTGGTCACCATGTGGAAACTGGCGATTGTATGCTGCCAGCAAAAACAATTACCGACCACCGCCAATATGGCTCGCACGTAACACCTCTCAAATATTGTCACCGGTCAAACAAACTTTCAAAATGTAAATATGGCGTTAGGACACGTTTGATGAGTACGCACTATTTTTAACCGACTTCAAAAAGGAGGAGGTTCTATGTTCGGTTGTATGAATGCTTTTTTTTTATGTATGTTCAGCGATTTTTCCGTCAATTGTGGACCGATTTTGATGATTTTTTTTGCATTGGGTTTAGTTTAGCTCCGCGGTGGTCCCATTTTAATTTCATTGGCATTGGACCTTGGACTTAGAAGATACACCAGGGAACTCCTTAACGACAAACAATAGGCATGTGTAAATTGAGATATTATGGGTATTACGTCAACCCTATAGGTACCCTTCTATAGAACTAAGCAGTATATTAGCCAACTTCAAAAAAAGAGGTTCATAATTCGTCCTTATTTATAACTCCTTTGCTTATGAACCGATTTTGATGATTCTTTTTGCATTTGGTTCAGTATAGTTTTGAGGTGGTCCTATTTTATTGTTATTGGTATTGAACCTTGGACTTTGAAGATACAAGAGGGAACTCCTTAACGGCGAACGGCACGAATGTATTGATTCCGTTATTATAGTCATTATATTAATCCTGTAGGTACATTACTTTACAACTTAGCAAAATAATATAATATCGTAGTATAAATATTACTAAACAATTCACTCGTCACTTAAAATTGTAAAATAAAATCTTTAAAGAAAAAAAGGTAAACCGACTTCAAAAAGCAAAAAATAAATATTTGAAGTCGGTGCCAAGTAACCGATTGCACCAACCAGCACCGACTTCTAATATTTATTTTTTGCTTTTTGAAGTCGGTTTACCTTTTTTTTTTAAGATTTTGTTTCGTACTAGTTAATCGTCGCTCGGCAAATTGGCATTTATGCCGATCAGTTGCATTTGAATAAACATGGGATCATGAAGATTTTATTATTTCATTTACACCAGAAACATAAGAGGCAGAAGAGAGTACTAAACAACTTTTTGAACCTCGCCCCTTTTTTTTCTTACTTTATAAATAAGGTCCTAACTTAAAAACCAACAAAATTTACTGAAATGTTATGTACTATACATTTTCGACGTTAAAATGACCTATTTAAACGTGAAATTATTGAAAAAAAAGTTGCGGTACTATTAGAACAAAGGTGCTGTTGCGTCAACTACTAATCGACTTGTGGTTATTTTTATCACAGTTTACTCAAGATAATTCTTATTATGGCTATGTTCTTCGCGCTTTACGTGATAACATCTGTGTTCTGTCCCCGGCTGTCAGCGGCAAGGCACACAATCACTATCATAGCACTACAGTGCGCTCTGCAAACCCGGTGTTACACTGGGTCCTCGAGTATTTTGTTTAGAAAATAGAAATTTCTTCAGTCTAGTAGCGCATGCTGCAGCTGTCGATCACGAGGTCTTGTCTTAGAATCCTAGGTTGGGCAAATGCTGGGTGGAATCTTCTATGGAATCTTCTTAATAGCATTTGTACAATCTGTATTTTACAAAATAGTATTAATGTTGCCCCATATTACGTTGGACACAATGTGGGCGTACACAGTACAGATACCCCTGCCACCGTTGCTGTGTTATTTCTTTTTTCTTACCTTGCACGCCTGTTGCTCCCAAAAAGATATATATGTATATTGAAGACCCACCTAACCCAGAGTGGTAAACCACCCCACCCCCCAGAGACAATTCACATGTTTTTTACTGAAATATTTTAAGTTCTGTGGTGTACGGAGGTTTTCTAATGATGAATTCCTTCATCTTTAACATGTAGCACACAAAATCATTATACCATATGAAATTGTAAAAAAAAATAATACAATAGGCTGGCTATGTTCAACCAGAATATTATAAACAATCGTCGTCTCTCTCTCTTTCTCACTTAACAAAATTACCATACGTAAAGTAGCACCTGTAATTCTTATTATTGTTAGTGTATATTGCGTATGCAGATAAAATAGTTTTTACTACAGTTATTATAGCGTTGTATTATTATTTATTACAACTATCAGTTGTGGTTAAGAAATAAATAAATAGTCACATTTATAAAGTAAATTGTTTGTGTAATCCATTCTTATATTATAAATTCGAAAGTAACTCAGTCTGTTACTTTTTCACGCCCAAACCACTAAACAGATTTTGATAAAATTTATCCAGGGTTAGGACACAGGCTACCTTTTGCCTCAAATAAAATTTAAGAGTGTGAAATATAACTCGAACGAAGTTGTGAGTACAAATAGTAGTTTACATGTGTGTTGCAACCTTACGGCGGGTTGTGCTCGTAAATGGAGCGGTCGCCGTGACACGGAGACCCACTTGTGGCTGCCATCGATTGTGCTGCTATAAATGTTGTTTATACTACTAAATGTTATGCTCTTCCGAGCATATTAGCCATAATAGCCTTCCTTCAGAATCCTTCAGAGAAACTCCGAGCATTACCGGAGACTTCGAGTATCAGCTATAGCTGATACTCGAAGTCTACAGATTACCTCGTAGGTAATCTGTCAGAGAATCAAAGTTACCAACATAGTCCACCGGATTAGTAAGCTGAAATGGCGGTGGGGTAGCCACGTAAGTCGAGAAACCGATTACCGCTGGGGTAAACCAATTTCTGAGTGGAAATCTCGATTTGGCAAACGTAGTGCAAGACGCTTTTAGGTTTGATGGAGCGATGATCTTGCTCGGGCAGTTGACAAATATTCAATGAGAGTAACCGAGGATCGTAATCATAGGCACGCATTCCATAAGGCCTATATCCAACAATGGACTGCTATAGGCTGATAATAATAATAATATATACATGATATCAACCTATACTGCCCACTGCTGGACAAAGGCCTTCTCTCACAAATCGGGGTGAGAGAGATTAGGTCATACTCCACCACGCTGACCCAGTGCGGGTTGATGGAGGCAGGTTTATGGCCACCTGCTGTTGGAGCTTATCAAGCCGCCTTTAAGGCTTCCAACTCGGCTTAACGACTACCACATTAAGTGGTAGCCGGGACCAACGGTTTAACGTGCCTTCCGAAGCACGGAGACGCTCGAATATGAAAATGCCACAAACGGTCACCCATCTCGGGCCGACCGAATCGAACGCTGCTTAACGCTTGGTAATCGGTGAGAACACCGCGGTCGCACAGCGCTACGAGCGCCTCTAATAATATTGAAGCTACCTAAAGCTATACGTGTTGTCTTGTTGGTCTACTGGCATATAGTTCGGCTGGCGATCACGAGGTCCTGTGTCGGACAAAGTGTGCAATTTCTATCGAAATTTCTCAATAGCGTTTTGAAGTCTAGTCTAGAATTGTGATGGTAATAGGCTTGTTATCTACTACATTGGGCCCTGACATCGTGTCGATATATAAGCAGGTGTAAGCACTTTACACTACTTACACCTCTGCTACCACCATTTGTGGAGTTAGGGAATATGGTGATGTTGACTTTTTTTTTTATTACTTTGTGGCGCTCTTAGCGCCGAATGACCGCTGTATTATTACCGATCACCAAGATTAAATAAAGTTCGGCTTTGCCAGTCGTTTGGTTAATTGTTTGTGGCAGTTCCATATTCGAGTGTCTCCGTACTTCCGTAGGCACGTTAGGGCTTTGGTCCTAGTAACTCTTTAATGTTAGAAGCCTTATGCGTGGCTTGTTAAATTTTGACAGTATATGGCCGAAAGCTTGCTTTCACATTGGTGAAGGCAAGGTTTCGGCCATCTGCTGTCGCACTGAGTTCGTTTGGAGAAGTGCGCCCTATTCTTTCTCACCTCGTTTTATAAGAAATAGCCATCGCTCGGTAGTGGGACCTAAAAGCTGGCATATTATTATTAATATGACTGATATACTTTTAGATCCAAGTACATTCTTACGAATGCGTATTATGCACCTTAACTGTTTCTTTCATTACCAAAAACCTTCAGGCAGCCGCTAATACCCTAGGGGGTTGGTTCAGGAAGTGGCGTATTGAGGTGAACCCGGACAAGAGCGCTGCGGTGTTCTTCTCCAGAGCTGCCACCCCAGAAGTAATCTCGGTCAAGTGACCATGTTCGACCTACCTATTCCCTGAGTCAAACAGGTCAAATATCTAGGGGTCACCCTAACCATTACCTTCGGACCGCACATCAAGCGAGTCCGTAAGCGAGCAGCCTTTGTCCTGGGTCGCCTTTACCCGATGATCTGCAAGCGGAGTAAAATGTCCCTTAGGATTAAGGTGACACTTTATAAAACTTGTATACGGCCCATCATGACGTACGCTTGTGAGGTGTTCGGGCACGCCACCCGCTCTCACATCGATAGACTCCAAACGGTTCAATCCCGGTTCCTCCGCAATGCCGTCGGAGGCTCGTGGTTTATACGGAATGTCGATCTCCATTCCGATCTCGGTCTCGAACCTATTCGCGCCTTTATTAAAAAGGCGACAACCCGATATTTTGCGAACGCGTCCAATCATAGTAATCCGCTAATCGTAGCCGCCGCCGACTACGAACCCAACTCCCCTCCTATCAACCGCTACCGCTGTCCGCGGCATGTTCTCACCGACCCTCCCGATGCCCTTACATCCCTTCTTTCGAATACAGATACCGCACATAGAATCAGATACCGACCTCGCCTGCGAGGTCGAAGAATCCCTTACCCGCCGGCCGATGCAGAGCACCACGGCGAGACACCTAGTATACGCCCTTCCCCATAGCGGCTGCCCAAGCCGAGGCCGTTCCTCCTCGACGCGCCCTCGAGCTAGTTGCCCCCTTGCCCTTCTGACTCGAGCGTAGTTGTTGTACGCTCGCCCTCTTGTCCGGTGAAGCTGTAAAGGCTCCGCGGCCAACAGCGTAGATCATTCACACACACACACACACCTTGGCTGTTTAGTCGCATTCCGAACAAAGACGATAGGTACAATAAATTTAGTCCTCATATAAAATGCGATTAGCTCATGTAAAAAATAACTTAAAAGATTTCTTACAGTATGTAGCTACATCGTTTCAGGTTTAGCTGCATTTTTTCTTCCACGCCTTTACTTGCTGACATAGTAAAAGACATTCCTAATTGTTTTGTCCCTCCGACCCACTAAATTATATTCACGCAGGTATTTCTGTCAAACCTTGTAGATTATGTGTATAAAATAATGAAATGGATCGGTACCATGACACGGAAACCCACTTCTTCAGCGTATCGATTGTGACGCTTACTGACATCAAGTTAGTAGGCGTCACAACGAATAGTTTCCTAACATCAAGTTTTCAAGTTACGGTTTTCAATAATGTAAGCCACTATAGCGCAGCTTTACCCACTAATCCCGCCGAACCGTCGTTATGTCTGCCTCGTTGGTATTTTGGTATATAGTGCGAGTGGCGATCACAAAGTCCTAAGCTCGAATCTTAAATCGGACAATGTGGTTTTTTCATTAAAAAAATCTCAGTCGCTTTCCGAAGTCTAGAATTATGTCCGCTATAATGGCAATAAGCTGGTCCCGTCCCGTTTACGTTGGGACCTAACATCATCCGCGATATGTAGGTAGGCGTACAGTATACACCTAACGTCTTTGATACTTCCGTCTGAGGAATATAGGCGTGATAGATTTTTCTTTTAAATTAATTTTCACCACATCATTAACATCAAAAACAGGAAGTAGTGACGTATTTTTTTTATAACGACAATTATACAGATAAAAATCTGTATAGCATTGCAGATATTATAAACAATAATAATAACTGCGACGGGTTCGAATACAGCTTAGTGAAAATAAATATAATTAATTACTTAATTTACTAAATAAAATTAAATATATGGTGGACACAACCCATCACGTTAAACTCCTCGTGGGCACGTGCAGGTAAACCAACCACTCTCCGTGTCATAACACGTGTGATCCGTCCCCACATCATGATTTTAAACTATAATATTGTGTTATTAAAGTCCTAATTCGTATTCTAGTATTTAACCAATTACTTATTACCAAGCGAGACATTTAATCCATGATACAAATACACAAATTTAAATACAATGATACATAGTTGATTTTAAGTACTTAGAAATACTAGGAGAGAGTAATAAGTAACAAAAGTAATATTTTCAAATATATTTTTTTTCTTTTTTCTATGTTTATGTACGTAATAAAGGCGCCTGCCTTTAATACGCACAAACATTTAATGAAAGCCCAGAACAGTGATTTTGTTCTTGTAAATATGGTAACGTGAAACCTTATAGGCGCCTATGAGTGACCTAGTATATAGGTCCGCCTTACCGCAAGCATTCGTTAGCAGATATTCCCTCACAAGCGTTCACGTAATCGAAAATTTTGCATCGCACGACCGGAAACGTTGAAAACTATGGATGGTGTCCGTTGGAACGTCTCACTTAGGGGCAATTTACTAATCATCAGATAAAAAAAAAAAAAAAATTTATCCGTCAAATACACGATTACCTTACTAAATTTAAAAGGGAAAACTTGCACTTATGAGGTTGTTGAACTTGCACTTACTAGGTATATTCTATTTACTACACCATACACTATTCTTTTCTTACTACGAGTACCTGTATCTTTTAATTTGCATATGTTATATTTTATCCTATGACTAACATTTATCTGATAATTGAAAAATCAGCCCCCAGCTAAATAAGAATATACACCACGATCATCTCTTTTAAGTAAATCTATTGTCTAAGGAAGTAAATGAATGTACAAAATTTGAGCTGAATATGTTATTCAAGAGGTCATCGAAAATAAGTAATTTTAAGTTTGTCAAAATATATTCTAGATTGATTTAAATACCAATTAATTAAATTTCGACCCTATCAAAACACTAGTCTAGAGCTGGGTCCATGGTATGTACTATAGTATTGCATTGTCACCGCACTTACATACGTATGCTAAATTTCAGCTCTGTCGGATACATGCTTTCTATTGTCAAACGCTTTTGGATATTTTAATAAAATAAAATAAAACTAATAAATAAAATACCCGACAAGACATACGAACACGATAGCTTCTAAAAAGTTACCTATACCTCGTTAGGCTATTGGCGAATAATGCGCGTAGCATCACGAGGTACTGAATTCGAATCCCAGGTCAACCCTATTGCATGAGACTTAACATCCGACCTTAGGGAATACAGGTGTGACGATGTTTATTTTTATATATTTTACAATTTAAATGAACAACGTTGATATTCAATTATTTCCGTATAAAAAAGTGACACACACCGGGACGCCTACATTCCCCAAGCGGGAGTGGCTAAGAGGTGTACTAACTATGTGCGTACACCAACTTATTGCTAAGAATGTAAGGTGCCAATGTAATAGGGGCGAGGCTATTGCTATTGTACCGGGCACAACTTCGGACTCCGGACTGATACTTGGAAATTTTTCTACAGAAAAACTACATTTTGCTTGCCCTACAATTTGTACGAGATCCTCCGCGATCTCTAAACGCATTATACGGTACCAACGGTGCTCAACAAGGCAGTCCATTAAAATAAAAAAGGGCTTTTAAAAAAGTACTCTTTCTTTATAAAATTTTGCCGTAATTAAAATAATTAATTTTTATTCAAACTATATAAAAATAAAAGAATAAATCGACAATCTGATCCAATTTACGTCCTATACCGTACACAGATGGTGCCACAAATCTGTGGCGCCATCTTTGTGTGTGTGAATAAATATTTATTCACCACAAATCAAAATAGTTCCACATAATGTCTCTGATAGCACATAAACATAGAAGTATTGTTGTAGTGTGTAAAGTAGTCACTAGACAGCGCTATTTGAATTTTTCATCAGATTCGAGGGAAAATAATATTTTTTTATATGTTATAGTTATAAATTAACAAATATCGTATTTCTTTCTTTACTTGTACTTTAAAACCTTGCTTCTTGCCAAATTCCACGATTCTAGGTCAACGGAAAGTGGTATATACGAAACCCTAAAAAAGAATCAGAACAAATTTAATATTGTTGCTCCTTGGTTATTGTAGCTGAATAAGGGATTCCCATATTGCACATACGTACCGAAGTTCTTCCACAACACGCGGTCATCTGATTACATAATTACAGTTAAGTTGTCACATGTGGTAGATGGACATGGTCTACAAATAATGCACGTAACCTAAATTTCTATGTACTACACGGTTCTTATTAAGTTCCCGAGTTCCCATCACTCTACCTACACTCTAACCCCTCGTCGCACGGACGCATTTACAATGCGCGGTGCTGAAGCGCTGTACAACGAAGAACAAGACTCCTATAAAAAATATTAGTAGGTACCTACTGCAACAACTCTTGGCAATATGCAACCCAGGGATATTTATTTATCCTGCAGTAGGCCGGCCGCTATATTATAAAGCTTTCTCAGAGATCCGCACGGAAAAATATAGGGGACAAATAGAAAATTAGTATTATAATCGACTATTATGTGATAATGCGAAATATTATGGGATAAACTAATGCTTGCATTAATCTGTCATGCCTACACAGGGACGAAAATTGTTATAGGACATCGTTATGAAATCTTTTAGTTCTTTAACTATGGCAGTTGAATAATATAATAATTCGTTATAATTAACGCGCGCACTTTGCATTATAAGCTTATTATTGTGCTGAATGAGATTTAAACTAGCGAAATTAGTCTAGCCTTTTGTTTGTTTAATGGTGTTACATAGACACGCTTTAAATCCTGAAATGTTTTGTCCGCTATACCAAATACCGCACGTGTTGTACGCTCCAAATATCACATGCTCCACAAATTCTGTTGACCTGCAGAGTATGTGCGGCTACTTTCTCGAGCGGGTCACAATTTATCGACCCGTGTTTCATATTTTGTACGCAAGTCAAAATTGTCTTGTCTACACATAGTACACTTTTTTGGGTTTTATTTGATGTCAATACAATTCTTGAACTGGTGTCAAACTTTTGTCACGGCACGTCACACACCACGTAAGACAAACGAATATTTCATAACTAAGGCAACAAAAGTCTTGTCGCGCCGCCTGTGCTAGTCCTGCTGAAGACAGTATCCCTCGCATTACAATCAGTGCGAGTACCGGATTCATTAACAAGATTCCCAGTTATTACAGAAGGAAAGGTGGAAGAGAAATGATTAAAAAATATTACTGGGAAAAGCGGGATTACCTGTTGGAACTGGCGTCTGGCATCCCGCAAGGGATCAGGCGTGATAATATAGATAGATAGAGACGGGGAAAAGCCTAGTACGTGGACGGAGATGTCTGTTGCCGCAACCGGAAATTCAATTTGTCACGTTGTTTACCCGTCTTCAGTAGCTCAAAGCTACTATTGTTTCAAGGGCAATAATTAGTGTTGTAAAAACGCTCGAGTCGGCGCTTAAGACGCTCGAGTCGGCGCTTAAGACGCTCGAGTCGGCGGTTAAGACGCTCGAGTCGACGCTTAAAAAGCTTGCGTCTTTTATATGCTTCAACGCTCATTCGACTCGGCGCTTAACCCTCGACTTTGGCGCTCATTTCTACAACACTAACAATAATTGCGACCATGCCTCTCATGAAGTAAAAATAATATATGTCCATCATTTTAAGAGTTCAAACTCCCACACGTATGTTTTGTAGGTTCGGTGAGAATTTGGGTGCGAACATTTTAATTCCTTGCTAATCCGATAGGGAGCTGTACTATTTTTCAAAATATAGCTAGTATGTGTATCTATATTAAGAGGTTGATTCCTAAAATTGCCGTAAAACTTTGAATACATATCATGAGTAACCCTAGCGTGAAGTACCTGCCAACGATCATTTTTATTTATTTATTTAATAAATAAAATAATCACTTACTTAAATTCGAGATAAATGCATGCTTCGTGTAATTATAAAACAAGAGGCGGAGATAAGAGCGCAGACAGCATAATAGAGCTGTCAGACCCACTTTAATATTCACTCCTCACACAATTATTTTCTCCGTTAGTAAAATACATTATAGGTAGGTTAGTAAATTCAATGCTTTTCACACTGATTTGACTTGCACTTGCATGACTCTCGAAATACTCGAGTCGAATGGAAGAATTTCTATTGACGTGTTGCCCTTGCTATGGATATGGACACAGCCCTTGCTGTGGGTTCCTGCAAACCTCAGGGATACGAGGCATGCCTTTTAAGTTTTGTCGTTTGAAGAAAAAAACAACTAGAACCTTATAGTACTTTTTATTGTTTTTCAAAGTATTCACCACGTAGCTTAATACACTTTTCCATTCGCTCAAACCAGTTATTATAACATATATTCCACTCTAAAGTGGGGGTATTCAAAATGGCTGACTTGAAAACGTCGACTGCTTCTTCACCGGACTGGAACCTTTGACCACAAAGACTTTTCTTAACTTTAGGAAATGTAAAGAAATCGTTAGGGCTTAGGTCAGGACTGAATGGAGGATGGTCAAGAATTTGTACTTTTTCCTGCTTCAAATACTCAATCGATTTGACGAGCGCTGTGTGAGCTTGCGTTGTCGTGGTGCAGGATGATGTTGAGTTAGATTTTCGAAGTTCGGCGATGACTTGTGGTAAACAAACTGTGGTATACTACGATCTTCAAGTGCAATAGTCGCAACATGACCGGTTTTTCCAACGAACGTGGCCACCATCTTCTTTGAAGTGCTTCGAGAACGAACAACTTTAGTCGGCTTTGGCTCAGAATCAGAATATTTTTTATTCATGTAAACCATTACAGTATTTATGAATCGTCAGAAAAGTAACAAAGACTCTACCGCCACTTCGGAATGTCATTCCTGTGGAGAAGAAGGGCAAGAAACTCCACGGTTACTCTTTTAAAATAAGAAATTACAAACTTTTTCATCTACATTCTGTTGTGGGGTATGGGAGAACAATGTAGGTTGGTCATCAGGTGAGTCTAAGTTAAAAAAGTGAATAATACTATTTATGAGAATGGCTACATGGTTCCCTCATTTACAAAAAGAAAGTACATATTGTGTTAAATTAATAGAAGGAAGAGAGGTAATGTTAACTAACAACAGTTGAATCGGTTGTCATGACTCAAGTGGAGCTGGAATAGCATCTATCCAAGCATTTTTATCTTTTAAATAATCTTCTATTGAATAATAAGCTTGCTTACAAAGTGTTCGTTTTACACAAGCTTTGAACTTATTTTCACTAAGTTTAGTGACGTCAATGGGAATTTTGTTATAAAATCTAACACAGTGCCCCATGCTCGTCTTGAAAGACCCAGATTGTAGATTGTTGTTTGGAATCAGGATCGTAGGCATAGATTCAAGATTCGTCACCACTGATGATGTCGTAGACGTGATTTGACTCTCCTCGGTTGAATCTTTGCAGAGTTTTCTTACACCATCTGACGCGGGTCGCCTTGTGATCGTCGGAAAGCAGATGCGGTATCCAACGGCAAACTAGCTTTCTCACACCAAGCGCTTCATGCAAGATCTTCTGAATGGTTGTCCCTGAGATGCCTAATAGAGCCTCTATCTCTCGATACGTCACATGACGATCTTCGAGAATTAGTTGTCTCACAGCAATGATGTTATCTTCAGTGAAGGCGGATTTTGGGCGTCCTTCGCGAGATTTGTCACTAACACTAGTATGTCCACGCTGGAATTCTAAATACCAGCGTTCGACAGTCCGCAGACATGTGGCTTCATCACTGAACACAGATGTCAGCTCTTCAAAACACTGAAGCCGTGTCAGGCCTCTTCTAAAGTTGTAGAAAATTATTGCACGAACATTTTCCTTAGAAAGATACATTTTCGTACGTAACCTGACAGATTCCAATCGACGCTGTGACTAAACAATAGCATTAATTCTAATACTTTCAACTGTTTTGAGATTCAAAATTTAAACACATTCTAATATAGAACAGTTCCAAATTCAAAATTGCCGGGAAATATGGAAACGACAGAACTTAAAAGGCATGCCTCGTATAGCCGGCTTAACCGCCGCCTACCTGCCTTCTATGGAATCAGTCAAATATTACCTTCTTTTTAGGTAATAAGAAATTTGAAAAGGTATTTCCTTATTATTCGGTAACAAGTGAATCCAACAACTTTTGTAAAATCTGTTATTTTCCCTTATGTTGTTAGGACCACTTGTGACTAAGTCAGTATAGCTGTGCAATGGCTAAGACTTCTGAAAATAAAACCAAGTTGCAGTTTTTTTGGGTTTTTATTTTACGCTTAGATTACTTAACAGGAAGTCCTTAGATCCTGGATGGATACAACATCTGGAACAAACATAACAAGTGTGAATGCCAGAGTAATAATCATAGTACCCGTTTACGTGAGGTGGAAGCTGTAATCAGTTAGAATTTTGTCCACATTTAGTTCAGGTTTCAAATGTCATAAGCATCATGTAAAAAAGAAAATTTGTAGATTCTATAGTCATTATGCGACCAGCAAACAAACGAAATTGTCATATATATGGTTCTTTTTTAAATAAAACATAAGACCCACACTATGATTTATTCCTGTGTCGTGGGTGTGTTTACAAACATGAAAACTCACATTCACAAATACCCAGACTGAAACAAATAATTCTGGGTCACACAAAGATTTGTCCCGTGCGGGAATCGAACCCACGACTTCGACCCAGTGGGTGGAGCGACTTCAGGTCTTAAACACTGCGCCAAATCGTCCGTCGAAATTATTTAATTTATAGAAATAAAGTATGACTATGTAAATAGGTAATCTACATACACATAAGACACGCACTTCAGCTAAAGGATCACTTCAGAGCACTAACATAATAATTATTGACACTTAGTATGTAAAGAAATTAAATGAAGGTAGGTCCTCTTTATATGCAACTTCCATTACTACCATTTGGGTGATGGGAACATATGTGTGATAAAAGCAAGCTAATTCAACAAATTAAGTGTTATCATTGTTAGTGACAGTTTGCCACATCAATGGTTTTCACACAATCACACCTTCACACCTATATTCCCCAAGCGGGGTGTCAGTGATGTACTGAGTTCACCCACTTTTCCTACGTAATATGGGGTAAGTGTGTGTGAATGATGTACGCTGTTGGCCGCGAGGCCTTTACAGCTTCACCGGACTTAAAGGCGAGCGTGCAACCACTACGCTCTAGCCAGCCAGAAGGGCAAAAGGCGACGTACTCGAGGGCGCCTCTTCGAGGCGCCCTCGAGTATGTCGTCTTCGAGGCGCCCTCGGTTGGGACAGTCGCTGTAGGGGGACGGGCCAGAGCATCATTTTATTAAAAACTACTAAGATGTAGAAAGCCTATATAAAATATTTGTACTTGCAGACCCTTTTTGCAATCAGTCTGTTACAGCCTAAAGAGCGACAGTTAATTGTAATTCTCTTGCTATAAGAATATATGACCGTATCAACTCACCACACGTATCCTGTGTCCCATAGCCTGTGCGGGCAGGTTGGACTTGAAGCGGGCTCTCACACCGCCAGAGTTGCCGTGCGGGCGGGTCACCTTGCCCCAGATGGCGCGCAGCTTGGTCTTCTTGCCACGGGGACCTCCAGCGATAGGTGTCCTTTTCTTAGCACGGTACACATAGACGCACTTCTTGCCAGCATAGAAGACTGCATCATCACGGTTCTTGGTACCTTCAATCTGGAATAAGATGTATATTGATTAAATTTGTGGATAGGATAATGTGATTTAGTTTTGTAGATAGTGGTGGTATCAGTTGGAATTGTGTCCACATGGTGGTTCAGGTTTCAAATGTCTAAGCATCATGTAAAGATTCATAATAACAACTGTAATAATAGGCCTTCCATAATTGAATTACCTGAGTTAGTTAATATTTAGTTCAGTAGTGTTTGTATTCATTGATGAATTTCCACTTATTAGAAACAAATAAGAATAACATGTTAAGTGGATTAGGAGTTACCACAACCTCTTAGTAAAACTACTTCAACCTTACTTTGCCATGAAAAAGCAACAGAGCTGCAACTGCAACTGTGTAAATACACATTTCTTTTTTCCAGCAAAGTAAGATTGTTTAAGAATTGTGGTATGCACCCAAATGTGATATAAACTGGGGGCATCATTCAATCGCATGTTTGACAGCTTACATTAGTTAATATCTACAAAACTTGAATGCATAACTGTGGATAGCGCTTCTAAAGTTTGCACTCTCCTGAAGATCAATAAATATTGACTATTGTTAGCTGTTAACTTAATGTCAATGCTTATAATTCCAATTAATCATCACATATCATTAAAACTAAATCTCATAAATATTATAACACCATGTTTATTACTGTTTTCAACAACTACAAATAATGTTGATATTTTCAATGATTGATATATCGCCGTAACCGGCGAGCGTGTATGTGACGAACTATGAGAGTAGAGGAAGCCAGAGAGGTATGTAAGGAAATAACCTGTTGGACCTCTGTACTCTAAGCATGGGTGGTCACAAGGGATCTGGCGTGATGATATAGATAGATTGATATCTTTTAAACTAGATTGAGATATTCTGCAGGTGTTCAATTGACAGGGGAAAGAATTTATCTAGGTAAACATACATTGGTATAAAACTATGCACAATTTACAAATTGAGAATAACAAACTTCCTTCCATACCGGACCTACTGTTCAAATAAAATAACAGGGGAAAAGACTTGTTGCAAAAACATTAGCTCCAA
Source organism: Phalera bucephala (assembly GCA_905147815.2). NCBI lineage: Eukaryota > Metazoa > Arthropoda > Insecta > Lepidoptera > Notodontidae > Phalera > Phalera bucephala. The sequence continues at coordinate 36,516,934 of LR990617.1, forward strand.
CATCCTAAATAGGTACTACCTCATCGTAACATAACCTTACCTTTAGCAGTGCTGTGTTCTCGTGCTGGTTGCGCAGACCGCGTTTGTATCCTGTGAATACGGCCTTAGCGTACAGTCTGCCGTGGCGGGGCTTGGACGACACCTTGCGCACCTCCTTCGGGGGCTCCGCGGGAGCCGCGGGGGCAGCCTTGGCGGCCTTCTCTTTGGGCGCCTTGGTCTTAGGCACTTTCGCCTTGGGCGCAGTCGATGGTGCGGGGTCTGCCATTCCTAAAACACCATTCAATTATAAAATTTCGACTATGGAAACTTTATTCTGCAAGAGGTTATGTTGACATCCGACACTAATCGCAATTTATCTCAATGAACATCACTAATCCAACATTTCTCCAAACACAGTAGTAATGATACGTGATGAATGTTTTTCAATTGACGCTTATTTTATCTTAGGTAACTAGAAAATACGCAAAATTTTAGAAAATTCATTACACCAACCGTTTGTTATTTTCCTTTGGAAATGAAAGAACGGGTGTCGATGTTGCTAGACCTCAATTAAAAATATACTATAAAAGCTACCGTTTTTATATACACAATAGCATGAAATATTTACGCATGGCAAATTCAATTTTATAATAAAAAAAAATACAATTGTTATAACTAATAATGATGGCAGGATTCATATTTTTAAAATAGTCATAGTAATATTTTAATTTTTCTACTAATTTAGTAGTATGGAAATGTTAAGGCATCAAAAATTTCGTTCTACATCAATATTTGTTTTTTTTTTCGTTTGAAAATATTAGTTTCAGATTGAACATTGTAATATGCTACCATATTATAGGCTACAACGTATATAAAGTATAGGTATTTTAAATATAGGGATAATAAATTATTCATATATTTGATAGATTTCTCAGTTCTTTCAAATATAACTACGGATCACAATAAATACGAAAAATAGTTGTTTTCGTTAATCGAGCAGTGTTTTATTTAATTGGTAGGGTAACCCAGAGAATCAGTTGTCTAACCCTAACCTCATTGTCTGATTTGGACCAATCAGAATAAACCACGAAAAGAGACGACCGAAAGATGGATTGTGGCTCTGTCAAATAATTATTTTGTATAGAAATTCATTCGGTGTGAATTATCATTAAAGACTGCTGTGATTAAATTATAGTTTAATAATGGACTGCTTAGCGAATATCAACTGGAACAAAGTCACACCATGCCTTGTTTTATTAGTGCTAGAAATAATGTTAGAATGTGCGTATATTTTTGAGTTTTAACCTTCGTAGTTGATAGTGTTCTTGTTGTTTTTGTGTGAAAGATGTGGTTTTGATGTATATGGGTGTAGTTTCAGAGTGCGCATCTCAGTCTGAGGTGAACAAGCACCTGGAGCTGGGGCGCGACTTCCTGGCGCGAGGGCAGCTCTCGGACGCGCTAACGCACTATCATGCGGCGGTCGGTGAGTGCTCGTGCTCTTAGATAAACAGATATTGTGCTGTTCTCGATACTGTAGCAGGGTCAAGGTCAAAAATATGTAAGTAGGCCGTCAGCTTTCCTTTAGAGTAATATAATATGCATTATAATCACCTGAGTGCAGACAGGGGGTAATATTTTGCATATTGAACTTCTGAATCAGGACTGAGATCACATCATCATCCAAGATATGTCTCTATGTATTCATAGAGAATGGAATCATGAAATTACAAATGATGTTCATGTGTATAATTATGAATGTTCTACCAGTCCAAAAAAAAGCAATGTTCCTGAGGTTAAATCAGTGATATAATTAAGAAACATATTTCACAAATCCTAATTAAATCTTTCGAGTATGTAGATAGTGACATTTTGTTGAGGTAAATTAATTTACTTACCTAATTTTCTAACAATATACTTGACACTTGATTATACCTGTTCCTCACAGTTATTTGAACCCCTAACATCGTGATATTGTTGTCCACAGAGGGAGACCCAAACAACTACCTCACATACTTCAAGCGTGGTACTGTGTACTATGCACTTGGTAAAGCCAAATTTGCCTTACAAGACTTTAGTAAGGTAAGCATTTCAACACTAAATACTCTTAAAAATCACACTACTGCGTGTGCAGTATTAGTGCTGTATGAAATAATGAAACTGAATAATATATATGTGTCTAGATAGATTTTACTTGCAACTATACCCATACATACCAAACCTATTGAAAAACACGAGCTTCATCAAAGTTAGTTTAGTTTTTGTATGACACACCTAAATTTACAGACATTTATTTCATCATAGTTATATTTTTAAAGACATTCAAATAGTCTATTCCAATATTTTTTAATACCTGTAATGCTCTAGATAATCTTAATGAATGTTTTGTCTTATCTAATATTACAAAAGAATTAAAGTGAGTTTTCAACAATCTGTACTTGATGCATTGATGCAATAGATTATTATTTACCTGAACAATAAACATCCAGTCAAATACATCTTTTTGTGGTTTGTGGCTGCCTGCTTTTAGAACTTATAAAGGCTTTCAACTTAGCTTATAAAATACCTCTTGGAATGGTAATCTGGACCTATAAATTAACACAACTTCTTAAACAGACAGGAGTTCAAAAATGGAAATTCTAAACACTGTCTCCCTTTTTAAAAATGACCAAGGTCATAGGTTAACCTCGCTTCGAGTCACAAGGTCTTATAAGCAAATTGCCATCAACTTGCCATTCACCAACTATACAACAAAATTAACATCAGTGATCATTTTACATGCCTTGTACCACAATATTAGAAGTGCCTCATTATTTGTTTAATTAAATACTATTTTAAAGTGAGTGTTGGTTGTTGCAGGTGTTGGAACTAAAGTCTGACTTCACGGCGGCGCGCCTGCACCGCGCCAACGTCTATCTCAAATTAGCACAATATGTGGATGCCAAAGAGGACTATCTAGAAGTGGTAAGCCTATGGTTCCCTTATTTTGATGTACATATAAATACAAACCTCTTAGTTAATATAGGAATCATATAGAAAACTCCTGTCCCTGTAAACCTAGATAAATTGTTATACACAGAGCTACCTAATTTTTGTTGTGGTAATATTTAATTGAGAGCACCCACAACATTAAATACTGCTGACACTTGTCCTTTCTTGAGAAAGGCTGGTCCAGTTGTGAACAGGTTTAAAGATTTGTTGTAAATTGGACTGACTTAAATACTTATATTTTTAAATTATGTGTGTATGTATACTTCAGATATTTATCTATCTATCTATCTATAACCTCACGCCAGATCCCTTGCGGGGTAGGCAGAGAGTACAGAGTTCCAACAGGTTCTTTCCTTACATACCTCTCTGGCTTCCTCGACTCTCATAGTTCGTCTCATACACGCTCGCCGGTTACGGAGACTCTTGACTTTTCCATCAGATAAAACTCGGTTTATTCGGTCGTGGTAAGATAGTCTAGGTCTTCCCCGGTACCTGCATCCTTCCACTTTCACATTGTATATCAGATATTTATAATTTCCAAAAAAAGCTCACTTTTAAAACAACATGTCTAATTAACATAGCATATTTGTAACAGTGAATTGAATGTGTCTGCTGATTATTTGAAGTCATAAGAATTCAGTGAGGCTTGAAATGGAAATTTGTTTTAAAAAAAACTCAACATTATATTAATACGTGAAGCAAAAACTTTTCCCCCTTTTTACGAAAATTGCGCGGATGGAGGAGTACGAAATTTTCCACACTTATACTTTATATCGAGAAGGAGTGCAGAATGCTAATTTTTTTTTTAATTATGCTAAAAAAATACGTTAAATCAATAAAAACACATTACACACACTACCATGTATTTGACACAATACACTTTAAATTGAGAATAGATAATATTGTTTGTTTTTAATATTATTTGTCTATAGTCTTACTGAATATCAAACATAACCAGCAAACGATGAAAGAGCTTTTACAAAAAACATCATTTACAGAGAAGTTTTGTATCATTAATTAAATTATCGAAATATGTATGTCAAGTTCAATTTTTTTCACAGCATTTTCTTTTTGGTTTTTCGTTCCAATAAAAAAAAAATTAAAAAATGGTATTCTTTGTTTTAGTTGATTTTATATAATTTGTTTGAAAAAAATAGGCAAATTAACAGTGTAGCCTTGGCTAAATCTGTGATTATAGAAGTACAGTCTTTGAAAATAGAACCTTAATAATGTTCAAACTTAAAATTTAAATTAATTATGGTCGAATCGATATTCGACCATAATTAATCAGTCAGTCAGACCATAATAGATCAGTCTTTATTATAAACCATTTCTGAAAAACAAAATAAGTATGAAAACTGTTACAACTATTGTACTTACTTGGTAATTTAACTAAACTCTGCCTACCCTGCAAGACCAAAATGTAACAATTTTTGTTTTTTTAAATTCAATTTGATAGAGAAAGTTGTTTATATTCATAAGTACTATCGCCGATTTTAGGTTTCTGCAACGGTCTTTTACAGATATAAGTAGGATTAATATCCTACTTTTTTACATACAAAGCCCATTAAGACTCATATCGTAATGCAAAATTCATAATAACTTACTTAACATGCAAAATCTACATTAAAGTGGAGCTTTTTGGACCGAAAATCCACACTACATGAGAAGAGATAAAAACGGAACCAAAGAGGAAAGCGAATAAGTAATTAATTTTTCTTTTTTATTGGCCATGACATTGATTTATTTCGACAATAAACATTCGGGCGAGCGACTTTACGACAAAAAGTTAATTTTATTACTAACTATTATCAGCTTTTATCAGCAACAATGTTTTGTGGGTTCTGTCATTTGTTGCAATGAATTACACGTGTCTGCCGATAATGGCGTAATTTATATGACGTGGCCGCAGCAGCGGTGGTGTGACCAATATCATGTTATTGCTTAACGGTTCGTGTCGGCATAACATATCAGGCTGTACCGAATCTGTTATGTATAACTTAATTTTACATAGGTATTTTACGCTAATTTTAAATATTTATCAGTTGTGCTTTATCCATTGACTTTAATCTAAGAACGTGGGTGCTAAGCCGCGATTAGGGAGTTAACGAAAGAGGTCGCAGAATAATGTCTTTACTTGATTCGTCTCTTTCCTTTTATTTACATCCAATGGAAAGGAACCAAGGTATAAAACTCAACATGCATTAATTTTGTTACGAGAAGTCAGCTCATGGCGTTAAAAGATTACTTATAATCACCAATCCCTGCTATATCTGGTATACCTTTAGGCTCGCGCTTGGGGTCTATGTTGTCATTTTTATAATCTCACTGTGATCCCATATTATTTTAATTTTCAAATTACCTTAACACTTTAGGCAACCAAAGACCACTAGCTAAACTCACTAGATGGAAACTTCATCACTATTGATCAATAAACCCACTGTAATTTATTAATTTATTCGAATGTCCTATCGTTACAGACGTACGCGGAGCCGTACAACGAGGAGGCGATAAACAATTACCACCGGATAGACGAGTACGTGGAGGAGCTACGGCTGGTGGAGGCGTACTACCGCGGCGGCGACTACCGCGCGGCGGTCGAGCTGGCCTCGCGCCTGCTGGAGCTGTCGCCGTGGTCCGCGCAGCTGCGCCAGCTGCGCGCCGAGTGCTACATCGCGCTGGTGAGTGCTACATCGTACTACCGAGCTGGCCTCGCGCCTGCTGGAGCTGTCGCCGTGGTCCGCGCAGCTGCGCCAGCTGCGCGCCGAGTGCTACATCGCGCTGGTGAGTGCTACATCGTACTACCGAGCTGGCCTCGCGCCTGCTGGAGCTGTCGCCGTGGTCCGCGCAGCTGCGCCAGCTGCGCGCCGAGTGCTACATCGCGCTGGTGAGTGCTACATCGTACTACCGAGCTGGCCTCGCGCCTGCTGGAGCTGTCGCCGTGGTCCGCGCAGCTGCGCCAGCTGCGCGCCGAGTGCTACATCGCGCTGGTGAGTGCTACATCGTACTACCGAGCTGGCCTCGCGCCTGCTGGAGCTGTCGCCGTGGTCCGCGCAGCTGCGCCAGCTGCGCGCCGAGTGCTACATCGCGCTGGTGAGTGCTACATCGTACTACCGAGCTGGCCTCGCGCCTGCTGGAGCTGTCGCCGTGGTCCGCGCAGCTGCGCCAGCTGCGCGCCGAGTGCTACATCGCGCTGGTGAGTGCTACATCGTACTACCGAGCTGGCCTCGCGCCTGCTGGAGCTGTCGCCGTGGTCCGCGCAGCTGCGCCAGCTGCGCGCCGAGTGCTACATCGCGCTGGTGAGTGCTACATCGTACTACCGAGCTGGCCTCGCGCCTGCTGGAGCTGTCGCCGTGGTCCGCGCAGCTGCGCCAGCTGCGCGCCGAGTGCTACATCGCGCTGGTGAGTGCTACATCGTACTACCGAGCTGGCCTCGCGCCTGCTGGAGCTGTCGCCGTGGTCCGCGCAGCTGCGCCAGCTGCGCGCCGAGTGCTACATCGCGCTGGTGAGTGCTACATCGTACTACCGAGCTGGCCTCGCGCCTGCTGGAGCTGTCGCCGTGGTCCGCGCAGCTGCGCCAGCTGCGCGCCGAGTGCTACATCGCGCTGGTGAGTGCTACATCGTACTACCGAGCTGGCCTCGCGCCTGCTGGAGCTGTCGCCGTGGTCCGCGCAGCTGCGCCAGCTGCGCGCCGAGTGCTACATCGCGCTGGTGAGTGCTACATCGTACTACCGAGCTGGCCTCGCGCCTGCTGGAGCTGTCGCCGTGGTCCGCGCAGCTGCGCCAGCTGCGCGCCGAGTGCTACATCGCGCTGGTGAGTGCTACATCGTACTACCGAGCTGGCCTCGCGCCTGCTGGAGCTGTCGCCGTGGTCCGCGCAGCTGCGCCAGCTGCGCGCCGAGTGCTACATCGCGCTGGTGAGTGCTACATCGTACTACCGAGCTGGCCTCGCGCCTGCTGGAGCTGTCGCCGTGGTCCGCGCAGCTGCGCCAGCTGCGCGCCGAGTGCTACATCGCGCTGGTGAGTGCTACATCGTACTACCGAGCTGGCCTCGCGCCTGCTGGAGCTGTCGCCGTGGTCCGCGCAGCTGCGCCAGTTGCGCGCCGAGTGCTACATCGCGCTGGTGAGTGCTACATCGTACTACCGAGCTGGCCTCGCGCCTGCTGGAGCTGTCGCCGTGGTCCGCGCAGCTGCGCCAGCTGCGCGCCGAGTGCTACATCGCGCTGGTGAGTGCTACATCGTACTACCGAGCTGGCCTCGCGCCTGCTGGAGCTGTCGCCGTGGTCCGCGCAGCTGCGCCAGCTGCGCGCCGAGTGCTACATCGCGCTGGTGAGTGCTACATCGTACTACCGAGCTGGCCTCGCGCCTGCTGGAGCTGTCGCCGTGGTCCGCGCAGCTGCGCCAGCTGCGCGCCGAGTGCTACATCGCGCTGGTGAGTGCTACATCGTACTACCGAGCTGGCCTCGCGCCTGCTGGAGCTGTCGCCGTGGTCCGCGCAGCTGCGCCAGCTGCGCGCCGAGTGCTACATCGCGCTGGTGAGTGCTACATCGTACTACCGAGCTGGCCTCGCGCCTGCTGGAGCTGTCGCCGTGGTCCGCGCAGCTGCGCCAGCTGCGCGCCGAGTGCTACATCGCGCTGGTGAGTGCTACATCGTACTACCGAGCTGGCCTCGCGCCTGCTGGAGCTGTCGCCGTGGTCCGCGCAGCTGCGCCAGCTGCGCGCCGAGTGCTACATCGCGCTGGTGAGTGCTACATCGTACTACCGAGCTGGCCTCGCGCCTGCTGGAGCTGTCGCCGTGGTCCGCGCAGCTGCGCCAGCTGCGCGCCGAGTGCTACATCGCGCTGGTGAGTGCTACATCGTACTACCGAGCTGGCCTCGCGCCTGCTGGAGCTGTCGCCGTGGTCCGCGCAGCTGCGCCAGCTGCGCGCCGAGTGCTACATCGCGCTGGTGAGTGCTACATCGTACTACCGAGCTGGCCTCGCGCCTGCTGGAGCTGTCGCCGTGGTCCGCGCAGCTGCGCCAGCTGCGCGCCGAGTGCTACATCGCGCTGGTGAGTGCTACATCGTACTACCGAGCTGGCCTCGCGCCTGCTGGAGCTGTCGCCGTGGTCCGCGCAGCTGCGCCAGCTGCGCGCCGAGTGCTACATCGCGCTGGTGAGTGCTACATCGTACTACCGAGCTGGCCTCGCGCCTGCTGGAGCTGTCGCCGTGGTCCGCGCAGCTGCGCCAGCTGCGCGCCGAGTGCTACATCGCGCTGGTGAGTGCTACATCGTACTACCGAGCTGGCCTCGCGCCTGCTGGAGCTGTCGCCGTGGTCCGCGCAGCTGCGCCAGCTGCGCGCCGAGTGCTACATCGCGCTGGTGAGTGCTACATCGTACTACCGAGCTGGCCTCGCGCCTGCTGGAGCTGTCGCCGTGGTCCGCGCAGCTGCGCCAGCTGCGCGCCGAGTGCTACATCGCGCTGGTGAGTGCTACATCGTACTACCGAGCTGGCCTCGCGCCTGCTGGAGCTGTCGCCGTGGTCCGCGCAGCTGCGCCAGCTGCGCGCCGAGTGCTACATCGCGCTGGTGAGTGCTACATCGTACTACCGAGCTGGCCTCGCGCCTGCTGGAGCTGTCGCCGTGGTCCGCGCAGCTGCGCCAGCTGCGCGCCGAGTGCTACATCGCGCTGGTGAGTGCTACCCGGCCACTGCGCATCCTGAGATACATTGAGGCCTTCCGCCTTTTGTAAACGCCCCCGACGACAACTCGGCGGAGCGGCGGGCCCCGCCAGACGAAACACCCGTCTGACTAGAAGAACTTCCCTTTGACAAATCCTGCTACAACCTTCTGACAAATTTTGATACAAAGCCCACCTGGGACTAGCTACGCCACTGCGTACAACCTCAATATTTGACAGTGGCTTACACTCAGTTGCGAAAAACTCAACATTCACACTTCATGAAATAAAACTATTTCCTTGCGAGTGCGAGTATAGAGTGCTTTGCAGCACCTATGGTTACAGGTGGAACTTAGACACATAAAGCGGCATTATTAGTCATAAATTCAGTTTTGCAATGTAATACTTCTCATTATTTTGTTTGCTTTGTACAATGATTTAATGATATATGGGCGATTAATTTTGTTTAAAAAATAAAGAACGTTTCTGCAACTGGGCGTTAGTCCGTTTAGAGCGTAGGCAGCGCCGCTCATTCGGTCGTTGTCATTTATTAAATGTTCCGGTGCTATTATTAATTAACGGTACAAGCACGATCTGTGTTCACGATTCGTGTCGCTTGTCGTACTTATTAAGTGAAACATAACCATCGTTTTTGATCAGACACGATTTTTAAGTTTATATTTGTTCCAGAACGACCTGTTCTCAGCGGTGTCGGACATCAGGTCCGTGAACAGGCTGCAGCAGGACTCAACGGACGGGTACTACCGGCTCGCCACGCTGCTCTACCGGCTGGGCCACGTCAGCGACGCGCTCAAGGTCGGTGTAACGCATTCAAAGTATTTTAAAAAGTAACCACTGTTTAGCCGCCTCGCTACTGGTCCACGACTCGAACCCCGGTTCGGACAGTGCCGGTGGGGCTTTTGGGGTTTTTTTTTTCCTGGTAGATTATAAATTACGTTCATACTATACTTTATCTAAAATGAAGTCATTAAGTTGATATATCATTTTTTGCAGGAAATCCGAGAATGTTTGAAGTTAGATCCGGAGCACAAGAAATGCTTCCCGTTCTACAAGAAGGTGAAGAAGGTGGATAAGTTGCTCCTCGAGTGCGAGGAGCTCAGCCAGGCGCGCGACTACGCGGGCTGCATCGCGAGCGCCAACAAAGTGCTGCGGATCGAAGACGAGGTCACGCTCGTCGTGTTCGAGGCGCGCCGGTGGCTCTGCAGCTGTTCCTCGCAGGTTAGGATAACGATCTGATAAAACTTATAATATTTATATATCTGCAGACGAAACATGTCTTTCCAAGAGATCGCCATCGACAAATGGTTTCGTTCGTGCTGTATGTATTTAATTTTTGCTCATGATGTTCACTGTCGTTTTCGAAATATTTTTATGATCGTATCTCGTTGGGAATTCATGTTAACAGTTTTCTTTTTACAATTCGGGTCGGCGATTACTCATTTAGGGTCGGGATCAGCGCCCGAGTCGTCGAAGATGGCTCGGGTTAACGATTTTAGTGTAACAAATTTCTAACGTGCAGCGTTTCTACAAGAGGAAAGTAATTATCGGTAAAACGATTAGAGCACTCTGTAAAACAATTAGAGGAAGCGGCGATTTCATCGCCGGACGGAACGACTCATTTCGTTACTCTCGATTGTTTCATTCGGTCCGGGTGCTCGAGGGAATGTTAATTTCTCGTTTGCAAATTAATACCTAGCCCCGCACAGGAAGAATTCCTAGTGCGGGGCTAGGTATTTTTGAATCGAGTGCTAGTTAGTGCAGTCGTGTGTCGGTTGCGCCCCGCGGGGCAGCGCATAGTGACAGTGTGTGTGTGTGTGTGTGGCAGGACGAGCAGCACGCGGAGGCGCTGGCGCAGTGCGGCGCGGCGCTGGCGCTGCGGCGCGACGCGCGCGTGCTGTGCGCGCGCGGCGACGCGCTGCTGGGCCTGGACATGTTCGACGACGGTAACGCACACCTACTATTTTACTTAAACTAAATACAAAGTACAGGCATAAAACAAATATCTTGTAAATCCCAGTATTTCCCACTATACTACCGAGTGACCCTTTTGCCACTACACCGGGCACGATTCTAGAAATTAATATAATAGCGAACCTTATCTAACTAAAACTTTGAACTCGCGGGCCTCTTCGGTCTTTTTACTTTAATTTCAAATTGTTCACGTTACATATTAGACTACGGTCCTTTTCGAGGGCCACGGGTACGGTGATGTGGAATTTACCGTTTCTAAAGATGTGAGGATAAAAATGAGTGAATTAAAATCGATTGAATATCGTATCAAGAAAATTTATAAAGTAGAATGAATCGATTTATTTAGGAAGGAAAAGATTTTTTTCTTTAATTATTAAAAACAATATATTAATTATAACTATTTCATTGCGTCGAACCCTAAAACGCAACCATTCCATTTTACATAATTGAGTAATAAGATTTTATTGTCTAAGCTTTTTAAATAATTACGGAAATTTATGATCAGTATATGGTTTGAATGAAAACTAAGGTATATTTTTATATTCCCGTTTATTTTTTGGATTCTATATTTCAAATGTTCTTTTATACAATATGCGTAAAATAGAATATGATCAAATTTCACCATACCTCGTGAAAAAGGCTATAAAGTAAATAATAAGTCGACCTCAGAAATTCAATATATTATCATCAATGGAGATAAACTGAAAGTAATTAAAACTGTTTACATGCAGCCATCCAGGCGTACAAGGAGGCGCTGGAGCTGGAGGAGGGCCTGCAGCGCGCCAAGGACGGGCTGGGCCGCGCGCAGCAGCTGCAGAAGCAGGCCGAGCAGCGCGACTACTACAAGATCCTCGGCGTCAAGCGGTGCGCCATACCAGGATAATAATTATTCATGTCACTTAAAAGATGTAACATAATAAACGCAACACTTGAAAGTAGTTTGTTAAAAATCGGTAACGGTACATTTTTTTTTTAAATGCTTGTAGTCCTTCAGTGCGCTATAAAAAACTTTTTTTTTTCTTGATTCATAGCAATAAGAAGATTTCAAATGCATTCCTAAAACGTATTTCTCAAAACTCATATATACACGTACAAGTTTCATTGTTAATTAGGGTATAAAAGTGGTTAGAAATGGTAAAAACCTTTAAATATGGAAATTTGGTTTTCGTTTTGAATTGATGAAGCAATTCTCTAATCGGGGTGTCTGGGGTCTCGCGTTTCTTATGTTACACCTTGTATATATTTAAAAAATAAAGTTGACTACGCCAGATCTGATTCTTCCGTCGTAGGTGCATTTACAAACATCAAAGTCACATTACATTATACTTTAGTTTAGTTTTTTAACCAGAAATCGAAGCGAAACGATTCTAAAACACATATGTTATTGTACCAGATTTCGCAGAAGTAAACTCCGACTATAACCCTCTCCATTGCTTTTTGGTGGAGTTCAATTTTTATTATGACGCTCAACGTGGGCGATCATCTTATAAACTGGCGAGTCATTTCAATTGTGAGTTCTGTAAAAATAGTGTCGTTTCGGTCAGGTCTGCGAGTAAGCAAGAGATTATCAAGGCGTACCGCAAGGCGGCGCAGAAGTGGCACCCCGACAGCTACCACGGCGACGAGAAGAAGCTCGCGGAGAAGAAATTCATCGACATCGCCGCCGCCAAGGAGGTCGGTTATTTATTTTATATTATTATATAAAACCTCCTTTTATTTATTGAGCAAAGAAGTGTAACTAATATAGTTATATATATATTTTTTTTCTCTAACCTTTTCGTCCAATGATTTGTTTGTATCTGTCCCCCTGTCAATAATGACCATTCTGCTCGATATGCGTCGAGGACCTCCCGCCGCCGCTTCCTTAGCTCACCACACCGATTATGTTCCTATTGGAGGGCTCATTCCTTAATATTTCTAGTTTCGATGTTCTATAATGTATTTTAAATGTAATGTAAATATAAAATGTTTCGTGGGCGGCGCGCAGGTGCTGACGGACCCCGAGAAGCGCGCGCAGTTCGACGCGGGCACGGACCCGCTGGACCCCGAGGCGCAGCGCGGCGGGCCCTTCCACAACCCCTTCCACCACTTCCAGCACGGCTCGCCCTTCCAGTTCAAGTTCCACTTCAACTAGCTCCTCGCCGCCGCCCCCCGCACCTCACGTGCGGTAGTGACGGACGCGTCTCTCCGATGAATCCAGTGCTTTCTTAGTTTAACTAGCGGCTGCGTTGGTAATTACCGAACCTTGTTTCTTCGCTTAAAAAGTACCCGCCGGAAGTACTACGCACCGAATTTTTATACTTACGGTCGAATCGAAGAAACTACCGAACCTGTACTGTCGTGGTCAAAAGTAGCCGTACCACTGAGGTGCAGCTATTTTTGACAGTTACAATGGAATAACAAAAAAAAGATACTGGCACAAAAATAATACCAAATTGAACTCCCTAGCAATACTCGTTGTATATTGAACTCGCATTTGTGCGTACATGTGCAACACGCACGCAGCGCGCGAGGAATCGACACGAAAATTATCGATGAACCATACGCGCGAATAGTTCTATTCTTATTGAGTTCTTAGATTTACGCGAATATTACACATGAAATAAAACTATTTTACGGATTTTATCGCGGTTTATTTTTTTATTTTTAGTTCTCGACGTTTCGAGTGCTTTGTAGCACCCATGGTCACGGGAGGGACGTAAAATAGACGCGATAAAATCCGTAAAATAGTTTTAGTTCTATTCTTGTTTTCTATTATGCCATATTTATAGTCACTATCAATAATATTGTTTTACAATAAACGCCCCAATCTTACAATTTTCTAAGGTCCATAAAACGCGTCAAAATTCTACGTCATAATTGACGGTGTCAATGAATTGCCTTAAATTAAGGAATCCTCTCTTCTACCCTTTAAGATTCTTTATAAATTTTATCTTATTTTAGTTCTACATTGAAATTGTCAAGAAAAGTAAGAAAAAAAAATGTAAAATAAATAAATTTTCAGTCTTCGTCAACATTGTAAATATTGTAAAATGTTTAAACACGTGTATATTTATATATATATATACTTAGTACTGAATTTATCTAATACAACCATGAGCTGATTACACTAAAATATAACTTTCCTTTTAGTGATTTTGCAATCCGTGCGTCAGAATAACGGCTACAACTGTATAGATCTCAAACCAATCATGGTGCATATATGTGGTTAGGCTTTTAAATTACATACGGAGCGTAGTGATATAATTGAATGCACACAAAATAAGTCTAAATACGCGGTGTCTGTCCACCGGCTTAATATGCAAACAACAGGGTGTAGTCAATACAATTCATGAAAAATGTAAGTCAGCGTGAAATTGTAGAGTGCTTTATTTAGTGACCGTACCTTAATTTCTCTAGATAATCTTGTAAAAAGTCATCATTAATTTTGGTGCCTAGCTTAGTTTTTAAACTCTGTGGCTGATGATGTAATTTATTGCTGAATAAAGTATACTTTTATAATGATAACTTTGTTTTACAAACCTATTAAGCACTGGAGGCATCAAGACTACTTGGTGTGCAAAAGCTGCTGTTAGTTGTACTTGGAGCGACTTGCCTTAGGCTCACTTGTAACACTTGTTTGGATTGTTCGTTTGGTATACTAATTACATTAAGTTAATATTGTTACTGCAAGTACAAACAATCAAGCATTTTAATAGAATTTAAATCACGAGTCTGAGATTAATGAAACATTCGTAAATTACTAACTTTGGCAATCGTTACTTTGTGCATATAACATTAATTGTGCTCTATTTCAACTGCTATAGAAGCCAGTATTGCATGTACAATAACAGGGATTTTTATTTATTCAACTATGTTAGAAAGACTAGTTTTATTTTTGCACTACAATATACTTAGCGGTGATAAATAAATTAATATTTATTTATTATTAAGTTATTTTGTTGTGATTCTTATAACTTGTAAATATTATAGCAATATAAGATAGTGTAAATGTCCAAGTTTTTTATTTCATGTAAAACATTATACAAAAAGAAACTTACAGTAAATAAATAGACCAATAAATAACTTACGTGATAATGAATATAATCAGAGGTCAAAGAATGAAATTCACCAGTCTCAACATACTTTGTCATTTTAAGTATTCACTATCTATCTATGGATTTCGGTATCATTGCCCTTTGATTGATAATACTCGGTGATGGTGCTACGGTGATAGCTACAGCGCTAGTCACCGTTGATACATCAATATTCGTCATCGCTCCACATAATCTTTGGTTTCCTAGACTTGCCGTCCCTCTGACTTTTCAATTTCCTGGCGACCCTCTCGATCTCGTTGCTCAATTTCGTCTTGTCCTCCTCTTTCTCGCAGATGTACCTGTGGATAAACAATATGTCGATCACAGATTCTAATTCTGGAGGTAATGTATCTAAACTGATGACCCAAAATCTTGATATAGTTATGGGGCAAATTATTCCGGTAAAGAAAAAGTACCTATTACATAAACTAAATAAGGACCAAAAATCTGGCTCCTGTCTACATTTTACCATTAGCGTCTAGACGTTCTTATAGCGGCGTCGGGACAGTCAGTGCCGTCGGTATGCTGAAATAGGGCGGAAGGGACGCTAGGACGCTAAAATGAAGCGTCATGACAATGTTAGAACGCTAAAATAAGAGCGCCGGTATGTTAGAATAGGGACGTCGGTATGCTAAAATAGGGGCGTCGGGACGCTGACATAGGGCCCTCGGAGCGCTAACATGGGCAAGTCGGGACGCTAAAATAGGAGCATAAGGACGTTAAAATAAGGCATTTACGCAAAAATAGGGACGTCGGGACGCTAAAATAAGGGTTTCTGTACGTAAAACTAGGGACATCGTGACGCTAAAATAAGGGCGTCTGTACGCTAAAATAGGGGTGTCCGGACGCTGACATAGGGTTTTGTCGGTACGTTAAAAAAAGTGCGTCGCTGCGCTAAAATAGGGGCGTCGGGACATTAAAATAGGGGCGAGGGGACGCTAAAATAAGAGCGTCAGAACCATGTTAGGACGCTAAAGTAAGAGCGCTGGTATGTTAGAATAGGAACTTCGGTATGCTAAAATAGGGGCGTCAGGACGCTGACATAGGGACCTCGGAGCGCTAACATGGGCACGTCGGGACGCTAAAATAGGAGCATAAGGACGTTAAAATAAGGCGGGGGGGGGGGGGGGGTGGTACGCAAAAATAGGGACGTCGGGACGCTAAAATAGGCGTGTCCGGACGCTGACATAGGGTAGTCGGTACGTTAAAAAAAGTGCGTCGCTGCGCTAAAATAGGGGCGTCGGGAAATTAAATTAGGGGCGACGGGACGCTAAAATAGGAGCGTCAGAACCATGTTATATATACCGCTAAAATAAGTGCATCGGTACGACAAAATAGCGGCATCGGGACGCTAATATTGGGGGCTCACGACGTTAAAATAAGGGCGTAAGGACGCTAACATTGGAGGGTCACGACGCTAAAATAAGGGCGTCAGGACGCTAATATTGGGGGGCCACGACTCTAAAATAAGGGCAGAGGGACGCTAAAATATGGGCGTCGGGACGCTGGCATAGGCACGCCGGGACGCTAAAATAGGTGCGTCAGAATCATGTTGGGACGCTAAAATAAGTGCATCGCTACGACAAAATAGGGGCATCGGGACGCTAATATTGGGGACTCACAACGCTAAAATAAGGGCGTCAGTACGCTAATATTGGAGGGTCACGACGCTAAAATAAGGGCGTCGGTACGCTGACATAGGGACGACGGGACGCTAAAATAAGTGCGTCGAGACGCTAATATTGAGAGATCAAGACCCTAAAATAGGAGCGTCAAGCCGCTATATTAACGGCGTCGGTACGCTGACATAGGGACATCTGTACACTAAAATAGGAGCGTCAGGACGCTAAAATGAGGGCGTCGGTACGCTAAAATAGAGACGTCGGGACGTTAAAGAAAGGGCGTCAGTACGCTGAAATAGGATCGTCAAGGCACTAAAATAAGGGCTTCGGTACTCTAAAATAGGGGCGTCAGGACGCTGACATAGGTTCGTCGGGACGCTTAAATATAGGCGTCGGGACGCTGAAATAAGGGCGTTGGTACGCTGAAATAGGGCCTCGAGGCACTAAAATAGTAGTAGTAGTCGCGACGCTCCTGCAAGGGCATCGCGACGCTTCTATAGCGTCGTTGTTACGCTCCTATAACAGCGTCGCAACGCTCTGTAGCAGGGTCGCGACAGTCTTATAGCGGCATGACACCTGACATCTGGTTTATGTCCCCATCTAAAGACAGCCCAAGCCGAGGTCGTTCCTCCTTGAAACGACCTTGAGCTAGTTGCCCCCGTGCCTTTCCGGCTGGAGCGTAGTTGTGTGGCGCGCTTACCCTCTTGCCCGATAAAGCTGTAAGGGGGCCTCGGCCAACAGTGTAGATCATTCTACGCATTTCACACACACACAAATACACGAATAAAAACCTGTGTCTCAGCGAACAGTCCTGCCCCCTGTACACGTAGCTGGTGACCGCGGGGTCGTACACCCAGGCGAGGCAGCGGCCCTCGCCCACGATGGTGCTGGTCTGCGTGTCGTTGGCCGCCGTCGTGGAGTTGCTCACCACCGGCCGCGCAGAGTGCGACCAGATCCACAGCAGGCCGGGGTTGAGCCCGCCTGTCCAGAAGTCGCCACCTAGAATGTTTTTGCGCGTTACTTACTCCCCAACATATAGATACCACAGAAGCCTAAATTACAATGTATTGTTATAGGATAACCACAGTCTTCTACTTAAATGACTACCACATTTAAAAGGCAAAAGGGGATGGTACTGTATGCAATTGCATGTAAGCCTTTATTAGTCTTTCATCCGTCAAGACGCTTATCCTCTTTTGACTTACAAGCATCAGTACGTGTATATTTTTACTTTCTATAATCAGATTACATTACTTACACATTAAAAATTAAAGACAAAATCATTTCCCTTTGTGGTGAGGATATCAGACAACACGTAAAAGTTACACCAGACGGAACAAGCTCAAAGAAAGAAAAAGAAAATACCTATAGATTTTTAGTGTTGGTGTTGTGTCGCTTTTACCTTTGAGTCGCTTCTCAGCGAAGACGGCGGATATGAGCTGCCTCCTCTCGACATCCGCGTCGATCTCCAGCATGGTGGCGTGCAGCCGGCGGCACGCGTAGTTCGCGCCCTTCCAGTTCACGGCCTCCGACGAAAAGTGGTAGCAGCCGCCCCCTACACGGGTAAAGTTGGCCACGCAAGGCTCTAGAGAAAAAAGACGGTTATTTGATAATGTCTTGCATGTAAAGATTTATCTGAAATTTCTCAAGATACGTAATGTCTTGTAAGTAAAGAGGACAGCAAGTTTCAGAGGAAAGTAAGATTGCTAAGACTTATGAAATAGTTACGGCACTTACGAAAATTTGTTTCAGCTTAAAAACCAAAAATTTGGTTTTGCAGATTTTAAATCTCCTTAATTGAGAGTATTGTAGATAAATGAGTACAAAATATTGCCCTTCTTATCTACAGGAATGACATTCCGAAGTAGTAGTCTTTGTTTTCTGACCATTCATAAATACTATAATGGTTTATATGAATATAAAATATTTTGTTTCTTATTCACCTGGCTTAGCTTCGGTCCCAACCACCAAATAGTGCATTGTCTCCTCCATCTTCCTGAGCCGCTTCTCCATGAAGTCCACGCGGTAGACCAGCTTCTCGATGGCACCGAGCAGGTACAGGTCGGTCTCAGAGACCTGCTTCTGTGGAGTCGGCCGGCTTTCATCCACGCGGTCCACAGTGTTCTGGTACATGGAGCTGGGTGGGGGGCCGTGGACTGGGATGGGTTGATTTTGAACTGGCAGTGGCTGTTGGCAAAAATATGGTCTAAAGCATGAATTCTATCGATCTATATCATCACGCCAGATTCCTAGCGGGGCAGGCTGAGAGTATAGAGGTCCAATAGGTTCTTTACTTACAGACGTCACTAACCTCCTCTACTCTTAAAGTTCGTAACATACACTATCGCCGGTTATGGAGACTCTGGACGTGGCCTTCAGATAAGACAAAATTGTGTCTGAATTTACATTCCTTTGTAGTTATATAGCTATAGAGACTGTAGGTACGGCCTACAGGCCGTACACCTGTTGTTGGATAATAACGGAACATTATTGGAGCATCAAACGTACATAACTCGGGCTGGGTTTAAATTTATCCTTGTAAGGGTTAGGCGGCCTGTTGACAATCTTGCCGGCGCCGGGCGGTGGCGGCGGCGTGGGCTGCCACTCGGCGTAGGGGCGGCCGCCGGGTGGAGCCAGCTGCTGCGGGGGACGCTGCGGGGATGGGGGCTGGTGTGGTGGTGGGGGTGGTGGCATCAGGGGACCGTCCATCCGGTCTATTACGTAGTAGCCTTGGGTTGGGGGTAGAGCCATTATGCGACCTGAGAAATGAAAGTCAAGGAAATAAGAAAACGCTTCTAGTCTGGAATTTTACAACGGTTTACCATCATCATATGCAGGTACCTTTAAAAAATTATGTTTCAAGATCTAGGGAGCATATAAATGTACGCCTACATTCAGAAATAATAAAATATCTGTACTAGGTTTTGTTTAAGTCCTGACCTCTACTAGAGTCGCATTGTAAGAGTATACGTATGTATACTGTGTGTATGTAGACCTTAACAACTTTACAGTGAATCGTACTCACCTTGACGAGCTTGCGCGGACGCCGACACGGCCCATTCCACGAGCGCTGCGCCCCAGGGACCCGCATCATCTCTCCCGCACGTGTCCTCTGACCAGGTGGCGTTCTCCGTGCCACCAGCGCTCACCAGCAACAGCCCTACTGCCGCGTAAAGGAGCGACGACATCTTGAAAATTAGGCTGAAAATAGACAACCCGTTCTTTAAAACCTTCATCAATATTCACACTACGACGTCGAAAACTCAAGGGACGCTATATTGGTGATGATATTAATATACTTAATTGCCCGTCAGACGCTATTCTTCTCTTGTGACATGTAACCTATCTACTACATACTTTGAATACTGACCATTTTATATGACATACCAATATTTGATCGATGGACCTACCTAGTGAGCACTACCATGTGGTCAGCACTTACCTACTTCTCTATACTTATTGAGTTCTACTTGTGGTAACTTGGAAGCTAATGATCACGAGAATCCATTCTAATAACCGATCCAGTTTTATAATAGAAACCCAAACAAAACACTGTAGAAATTAAATTTGTGTGCCCCAAACATTTGCCAGGAGAGTGTTAGAGCACCTTCGTGTCTTCCAACAATGGTCTGGGAAAGTCGCAATCATGTCGATATTTTAAACAATGGCTTTAGTTATGAGTGTTATGTAACAAAGGAGCCCAACAGCGTGTTGTCCCGAATAGTAATGAGGTAGATAATGTAATAGTGGTTACAATATGGTTATCTATCACTGTGGCACAGTTTTTAAGGGGGCCAGTAGAGCAATAATATTTGTTTTAACGGGATATTAAACATTATATGTTGTTTAATACATCCCAATTACCAAAAATACCTATGCCAAAAGTGCATATAAACCCCCATATTTTTTGTTGAAATAGAACTGAGCCACACACTAGGAATTATTCCTGTGTTGTAGGCATATTTAAATATGATGAAATCTAACATTTTTTACCTGGTGGATAAGCTAAGACTGTGTATAAAAATAATTAGGAGATTGAAGTGGGCAAGTCGGGAAAGATCTCTCTGCCTATCGCATAAAAAAATAGATTACCAAGTCTGTAGTTTTTGGCACTGTACATTAGTATTCATTACTTGTTAATAAATACGTCATGCCCCTTCGTAGAGGAGTGCTACTGCAATAAATAACTTTTTTTAAAAAGGAAACCCACTTCAAAAAGCAAATATAAAATATTTGAAGTCGGTGCCGGTTAGTGCAGTCAGTTACTTATTTATTTCACAATTTTAAGTGATGAGTGAATTAATTATTGATATTTATATACCTATATTATATAATTCTGCTTCGTTCTACAGTAAGGTACCTACAGGATGGATATAATACCCATAATAATGGAATCTCTACATTCGTGCTGCTTGCCGTTAATCAGTATTGAACCTTAGACTTTGAGGGTTCACCACGGGACTCCCCTGGTGTATCTTCAAAGTCCAAGATTCAATACTGATTTTATTAAAATGGGACTACCTCGAAGCTATACGAAACTCAACGCAAAAAGAACCATCAAAATCTATTCTGAAATAAAGACGTTATAAAAACACAGACGAATTGTAAACTTCCTCCTTTTTGAAGTCGGTTAATATTCTGATTATTTATTATATACCTAAAGGATTAACACAATACTTATAATTACTTAATCTACAGATTCGTATTATTTGTCGTTAAGGAGTTTCCTGTTGTATCTTCAAAGTCCAACGTCCAATATTGAATAAATTAAAATGAGAAGAAAGACCTTGGAGCTATATTGAACCCAATGCAAAAAGTTCAAATCATCAAAATCGGTCTACAATTGACGGAAATATCAGTGAGCATACATGGAAAAAAGTATACATACAGACGAACATAGAACCACATCCTTTTTGAAGTCGGCTAAAAATAGCCTTAACTGTGTACCTAAAGGTTCGTTAATTTCGTTTGTTATTTCTATAAAGACCTGATAGAGTCTCGGACTTTTGAGTCGTTACATAATATCCAAGAAAAAGACATCATGATTGATAATCCAATGAAAATATTTATTACGTCATAATAAAATGCGCTTTATTCATATTTTTCTTAGCGGATAATTAAAATTAAATTGAATGTAGTTTTTTTAACACCGTCACACCTATATTGCCCAAGCGGGGGTGGCAGAGGTGTACTAAGTACACCCACGTTTCGCCGACGATGTTAAGTCCCATGTAATAGGGGGCGAGCCTATTGCCATATACCGGCCATAATTCCAGACTCCGGACTCGTACTGGGAAGTTTTCGTAGGAAAACTACATTTGTTCGACCTAGGATTTGAACCCAGGACCTCGTGATCACAAAGCGATGCGCTTTGCCACTAGACCAACGAGGCACTCAGAAAGAAGTTTCAAATTAATATTATAAACCTGCAATTAATGTTAATCTTTTAAGACCCTTTAATTAAATCTGTCGCACGCATTCATATCGATCCAAATAATATCAATTAACATTTCGTTTCACGGAATTCACATCTCTACGAGAACTTTATTTGCCTTATACACCATTTATAAAGCGTGCCGCAAATTTAATAATCTTGGATAAGCTTCATAACGAAACCAATGTCGATAGTGAAGTTACCTCTCTGCTCAAATATTGGTATAATAACCAAACTAATTATGTAATATGGGCTACAGCCACATCGAACATGGTTGTACGTGTACAGGTTGTAATGCGGTGTAAGACGGGGATCACCTCGCCCCGCCTTTTTAACCTACACATCAACGGTCTGATCGTTAAACTCAGTAGCTCCTACATCGGATATCATATTGATGGAATATGTATCAACAATATCAATTATGCTAATGATATGTTGCTGCTGAGTCCATCGATCGCCGCCCTAAGAAAACTTATTCGCATGTGTGAAGAATATGGATTGGCCCACGGTCTCAAGTTCAAGGCTGGCAATAAAAAGTACTTGAAAGTGCCACCAGTATTTTTATATAACAACCCCCTAACACAAGTAACTCAGTTTAAGTACCTAGGTCATTGGGTCACTGAAGACCTAAGAGATAACACGGATATAGAGAGGGCACGCAGGGTCACTGTCTGGGGTCTGTCAGTTACAGTACACGTGTAGTCTGTGGATTAGCTATACGCAGAGGGCATACAACGACCTGCGTGTTCAATACAATGATGCTTTCATGCACGCGCCTGTTGCTAAGTGTGCAGTGCTCTAGTGTGACAGCCACTGCCCATTTACTCGTGTTCTTCTTACTAACATTAGTTTATTAAGTTATTATTGTACATACTAACATTTATGGACTTTCTAGTCTGAAACAAAAGATTTTTATTTATTTTTATTTAATTATCCAATCAATCAGGACCGCAAACATGCATCGAGCACCTAACATCCTGCCACGCGCGGCGCAGCCTACATCCGCCATTTATTTCATGTTTATTACCAAACAACATGAGTCACGGCGCATTCAGAGCTGTCGGTATTACCGATATTACGTGACGGGTCACCAGCCCGGGTTCACGGTGCGCTGCGCTTGCGCAACACGCGCTGCGGCGCGGTGAAAGTGGACGCGCTCGCGGTACTACCACGTACTACCAGGTAAACAAGGATTTCGAGATGAACGTTGGGGATTTTCCCAGTTGCAGGGTACAGCTTACACTTATGTATTAATAATTGTAAAAGTTTCTGTAAAATGCAGGATAATAATAAAACTATTTAGCGCAGACGACGATTTAGCGCAATGGTTAAAGGCTTGAGCCGCTGCGCCCACTGTGTCTAATAGTAGCGGGTTCGATTCCCGAACAGGACAAATCTTTGTGTGATCCACAATTATTTGTTTCGGTCTGGATATTTGTGTAGGTGTGTATATTTTCATGTTTGTAAACGCACCCACGACTTGGGTTGCCACCCGTACGTTATTATAAAGTATTGTACGTTATTTAGGGTAAGTATACTTTACTTTATACTTTATGAAAACTGTAAAGTATGCGAAAATACTTTATTTCGCATAGATTGATTTTTCGAAGATTTATCTATCTATTTATCTATAACATCACGCCAGATCCCTTGCAGGGTAGGCAGAGAGTATAGAGTTCCAACAGGTTCTTTCCTTACATACCTCTCTGGCTTCCTCGACTCTCATAGTTCGTCTCATACACGCTCGCCGGTTACGGAGACTCTGACTTTACTTTATAAGATTTAGTTTACATAAATCATTAAAAAGAAAAAAAATGATCGCAATTTTATGTATAACGGCTTGTGTGCGAGTGACTTAACTGGACTATACGCAATTAAAAGCCAAGTGGCTGATGTCTGGTGTTAAAATCCGTATTTAAGTACAATTAGGTTTTAGAAAATTCATTGTTACATCTAACCTCACTAACTTAAAATAGAATAATAAATACGATAAACATTTCTAAATTGCTACATCCTTAAAGATGCTGTGAAGCTGTGTAGCAGACATAAAAGTAATTGCAAATTGCTAAAACTAATAAAAAATATGTATTTAAACGAAATATTAAAGTGAAAGAAATAATACTTTATTTTCATACAATGACACAAACCTTTTTTGCCTACCTTTAAAAACCAATGTACTTTATTTGCTCAAATAGAAGGTGGCAACCCTACCCACGACAGAAATAAATCAATCAAAAAATCAAATAAAAAAATATACCTGAGAAAAAAAACTGTAAAAAAAATCAACAAGGTTGTTGTGGCATATTGGATTATTAAGTAACGAGCTTACTTATCTACAACGGTAATGACGCGTGTAAAGTTATCCGTAGTAAAAAACAGGGTCGATATTATACTTTACTATACTCCAGATAATATTTAATGAAACCCAAATATATAACCACGGAAATGAGCTAAGATGTTATAAAGTTTTAAATCTGTGCTGATAATGATCTAGAAATCATTAAAAAAAGTCATTGTACATTTACGTTTTTCCTGCTGCAGCTAATCAAATAGTACAAATATCAATTAGAGAGCGCAATATCTAAGCCGACCGATTTGGATATGGGTACCTAATAAAAGATCAAAAATCAAAGAAGATCAAAAATTGAATTTTACTTCCGTGCTGCAGAAATGCCTACAATTTGTTTAGTATTGTTTTCGCGCAATGCACTATAATGAAGTAGAAGCAATCGATAAGATACTCACTTTATTTTAATTACTTATTTTAGTTTATAAAACAGCCTGAGCCAGATTAAAATTGAAAACTTACATTATGCCCCGAAACTTAGGAGATTAATCAGACAAATTAATATCCAAGTCAACTACGCTATGTTCATATTTTACAGGACTAATGAAATATAAAAAAGTCGGTCGGTGCAGTCGGTGACTTGGCACCACATTCAAAAAAATATTTTTTGGTTTTTGAAGTCGGTTTTCTTTTTAACAAAAAGTTTTTGTTTTTCAATTTTAATAATTAGTAACTCAATTATTAACACGTTTATTATATTTTTATGCTTAGTTTTACAGTGTGGTTACATTCTGCTTAGATTGTTACCTACAAGATTAACATGATACCTATTTGCTGTTTGTTATTGAAGAGTTCCATTGTCCATCTCCGTAGATTTTCATTAGATCCTAATATTTTAAACACTAGAACCTTCCCTGAACAAACTGTGCATTTAATAACGAACACACCATCGAAATTGGATCAGTACTTTTTGAGAAAATTGCGGACATACATACGAGTCGAATAGAGTACCTCCTTTTTTTGAAGACAGTTAAAAAGGCTCAACTAGGAAGATTTCTTCAGAAACTGGGTTATTCCACGAGTGACATAGCGAGGTGAAAGAATTTGAAATATACACTTCCTTGTGCACTAACACCTGGACTTTTATACCATACCATTTATATGACGGATCCAGTGGGTATAATACTCGGCATAACTAACTAAGGCAAACGTTAAAATCATCGTAATTTAAACACCACTTTCTTTCACACATGCATAACTCGCAGAAATGACCAGAATTGGAAAGTGGTACATACCTCAGCTCCAAAAACGCTGCGGCGGCGTGCGTCCTCACCCGAAATATTCGTTTATATGGCACTTTTACTGCGAATCACGTTACACAATGGTTCGAGAGTATTGCGATCGCGTGGTAGTGAGACAAGGTGTGTCGTCGGTTGCTGGACTCGACTCAACTGAGGAGAAATTGTAGTGAGCCCGATGTAGAGACTGGAGCCCACGTGTGATGTGAGAGTGGGGTTGCGTGTCCCTCGCCTCGTTTTTGATTATTGTTCCTATGTTAGTTATCACTGAATTCGTTTTTTTAAATATGATTCGAAAAATATCAGAAAGTGTGATGGTTACCCTTTAGCGAACATATAATATTTTTGAAACATATCTCACTAGATATTATACAGATTTTTCGAGCATTATACCACAGTATATCTATATAGTTACCCAATTATACCTTACATGCAAAATTCGCCAAAGTATCTCCACTATTTCAAGACTCGGGTATGAGCTGTTAAATTTATCCTGGAGATAAGTAACGAGCTACGATATTGTAAGGAAAATTTCTATACAGTTTCTATAACAAAAACAATCCTACCTACATCCTGAGAAAAACATTCGGGACGATCTGCGTAGCTTATATCATACGTAATTTATCTATATTATCATGCCAGATACCTTGCTGAGTAGGCAGAGTATACAGACAGATTAATTCCATACATAAGTCTCTCGCTTCCTCCACTCTAAATCTACCCAGTTTGTATAATAATAATGATAAAAAACCTAACATAATACGGGTATGATAGGATGTAGATATATTGGAGTGTTGTGAAACATCGGTCGCGAGGAGATCCGGATGACGCGCGTTGTGAAGTTGCGTGCGCGCAGTGCGAGAGCAACTTTCGTTACAAGGTCGTCCCTCTGCGCCCGCGCCGGTGATATCGTGTTGCTAAATACATAAATATGTATCTACTTAAAGAGAAATTCTGCATTGTCATCGAACATTGATTTCATCATAACTCCTTCACAATAATTTTAAATATGTACCTACAAGAAAGGCGAACTCTAAAACTTCTTTTATTAGATTTGGTATGTAAACAAATAAAACAATGTTTTTAACAAAACATTATAATTATAACAATTCGTGTTATATTATCTTAAGTAGGTTATTACTGGCTAATAAACATCGTTATTGATAAAACAAATCGTGAACTTAGGTACCTAGTCCTCAGTCCTTGTACTTTCGACAAAAGGTCTGCTCTGTTAGGATGTCGCACAGAAACAGGATATTTTACTCCATCATAAGGTAGGTGCTAGAAATAGCCAATGTCAAATAAATCACTCGTTGAAAATTACGACAAGATCAATACTTTTTACATGTAATCTACTAGTCGGAACTACGTACATACAGGAGATGTTCCAAACAATAATTATATACAAAAATTATTAAGTAAATACAAGACAAACATCTACGTGTTCGTTTTAGTGGAAAACTTTACATGCTTAAGCAATAATTACAATTTTGATAAATATTTGCTATACTAGGTAAGCATTATACAATAAACCTAACACATTTTTGGTCTACAGTAAAATTTCTTAAAAAAAGCTACGGTAGAAATGCTAACTAAGTATTATTTTCTAAAGGAAACCCATGAACGAATATTCTTACTGATTTATTTAAAAGTATAGTTATTGTTGCTCGCTGTTCCTGAGGAAGAGCAATATTGTATGAATTCTATAATCTAGATCATTCCTAGCATGTTGCGGTCATAACAAGTGATATTTCTGCGTAGCCACCAAACCGTTACGTTGAAAAATTGCAGGTCTTAGTTTCCTGGGGTCTATAGTGGCGTACGCAGGGGGTGGGCCTTTAGCCCAATTTTGTTCCGGTCCGGGAAGCAAAGGGGCACTGGGAGGGATCACGTATATCAATTGAGGACGATTTATTTGATTTTGGAGCACGGGTAACGCGTAGTTAGATCCTGGTACACGATACGCTAAAATTGGTATCGAATGTCTTGGAGTTACAGGATTTGTTGGAGATATAAAATCCCCCACAGCTGCAATAGGATGGCGTAATGGTAAAGTGTGATGAACTGACCTTTGCATTCGACCGCGAGGTCTATTCGAAGATGAATTAGGGATTCGATTGGAAGGATGTATAGGCGGACCTGTAGCTAATGATGTATTTGGAAACGACATAACATTCTCAAGTGTTAGCTGTTGATTTGTTGTGTTTTCTATAACATATGAACGGATTTCTGGATTCCTATAAACTGGTATACCTACCGTATTGACGTCTGGATTGGCAGACGGTAAGCTTTTCGTAGTCGATGAGACAATTATAGGTTTCACTTTGACCGGCAACGGTGGCGCTCGGTTCGAGAAAAAATCATCGGTCATCAAAGAAACATTTCTAGATGACGTTCGACTCGGCAAAGATGGGTACATTTTCATAGCTAAAGATTCTTTGACTGACGTTGATACAATTTCAGTGTCGCGGTTGAGTCGTTTAGCGGCAGTTCGAGGACTAGTTTCCGGCGAATGCGTGCGTTCTATGCGGTCGGCGGTCAGAAGTAGACGGTGAGGTTCATGTGGTCGGCCAGCGTCGAGTTGGTGGCGTCCGTGAGCGCGCGGTCCCCCCCACTGTCCTGCAAAAGTACTTCTGTTGCAGGCACATTGGGATCTTGCATTTGTATCGGAGGAGTGTTAGTATGCGGGAAAACGAAAATTAATTTTATAAAATTATTATTGGATTAAGGTAGTTTCGTAACACAGTAGTTGTGATTTATAAGTTTTCATGTGTATGCCTAAGTCTTTATGTGTATTATTTTAAAATATATTACAGGTATATCGAGTAATTAATTTATTATATTCTCACTATATATAATAATATAGATATATTTTGAGCAGATAAAAGTTATAGGAAGCATAGAGTTAAAAGATGAATATACATATAAGGTACTTTTGCCTTATCTTAAAAGGCGATTTTAGATAGAGGAAAGAATTTAAACACATAATCGCGTTATACATACCCTGTAATTTTGCCGTACGTATGACGTCGTTACGTCGCGTACGATGGTGTACGTATTTAATGATGTAGTTGGTGAGTCGTCTTTATGTATGTAGACATATCATTAGTTACCAAGTTTTGACCAAATTACACCTGTACTAGCCGCGACTTCCTAGGGCGTGTATCGATAATGTCGTTAATATCAGTCTCAGACTGCCTCGTTGGTCTGGTGGCAAAGCGCATCGCTTTGTGATCACGAGGTCCTGGGTTGAAATCCTAGGTCGGACAAATGTAGTTTTCTAACGAAAAATTCCCAGTATGAGTCCGGAGTCTGGAATTGTGCCCGGTATATGGCAATAGGCTCGCTCCCTATTACATGGGACCTAACATCGTCGGCGAAACGTGGGTGTACTCAGTACACCTCTGTCACCCCCTCCGGGGAATATAGGCGTGACGGTGTTTTTTTTTTTTTCAGGTTAAACTTTCCTCATCTAACATATCGTCATGCAATGCATCCGCTCCAAGTGTTTTTTCTCCACCCCTGTAGTGGTATCGCGGGCGCGCAGTGCACGGGCGGGTACCTGGTGCGGCGGGGCGGCGCGCTCGCTGTCCCAGCTGAGCTGCTTGACGCGCGCGGGGATGGTGGCGGAGGGCCACGCCACGCCCGAGCGGCCGTCGGCGCGCGCCTGCAGGTGGTCGCTCAT
Source organism: Phalera bucephala (assembly GCA_905147815.2). Taxonomy (NCBI): domain Eukaryota; kingdom Metazoa; phylum Arthropoda; class Insecta; order Lepidoptera; family Notodontidae; genus Phalera; species Phalera bucephala. Next base: position 36,545,951 of record LR990617.1, read on the forward strand.
CAGCGCCGCGCCGGGCGCCGCCGGCGGCAGCGGCGCCACCTTGCTGCGCGGGAGCCTTTGCGATTGACGACCCGACGAGGAGCCTGGGGAACGTTTACGCGTTGGCTGCCACGAGGGGTCAAAATGACCGGCACTCGGTAGAACCGATAGAGCCGGGCAAGGTCAAAATGACCGGCACTCGGTAGAACCGATGGAGCCGGGCAAGGTCAAAATGACCGGCACTACTAGGGTAATTTTGACGATCGCTAGCTCGCTGCCGAACACGCATCTTACGCGAAATCCCACTTGGCCTCCGAGATATAAGTAGTAACTTATAAATAATTAATAAATAAATCATTTATTTTCTCCTACGATTTCCATGCATTATTCTATATTTTACAAAGAAATATTGGTAGAGCTTTTTATAACGTAAAAAGTGATCCGTTCGTACTTAACCGCATAAAAGACAATATGAAAAAACGTGCCGAACTGTGCATTACGCGAGGAGGTGGTCATTTTGAACAATTTTTAAGATTAATTTAAAACCGTGTAAATAATAAATTAATCAAGTAAATCGTTGTAAATAGGTGTGATTCCAGTTTTTAAATACGCCAATAATACTAGTTTGTTAAATTTTTGTTGTTCACAATTTACATATACCTATTTTTGTAATGTAAAATTACATTAAAAAATAAATGTATTGTTAAGTACTTAGGTATTTTTGCCTGTCCTAAGCCAGTTTGAAGAATGAAGGAAAAACGGATGAAATCTAAAGGTAATTCACATGCCTAAATTGACCTTAGATTAGATAGGTCAAGTCGTTTGCGGAAGGGTGCCCACACGTCGAGAGACTTTTTACGATTTTTTTGTCAAGATTTTCTTTGTGATTTATCAGTGCTGTTTATTGAGTATATGATTTTTAGTTACATGTAAGCGTAAACTATCATGGATACGTCCCTCGTTTAACCTAACTTACTGTATAATCAAAACGTCTGGTTAGCGCTGGGTGTTTTCGGTTGAAATGGAGGAGCTTGTGTTGTTTCAGAACAATTACAAGAACGTAGGTTCTTTCCTTATAGACCTCTTTGGCTTCCTTCAGTCTCATAGTTCTCCTCATATACGTTTGCCGGTTTCGGAGACTGTTGACTCGCCTTTCAGATAACACCGGTCGATTTGGTCTGCCCGTGTGCTCCGGCACAGTAGTAGTGTGTAGTGCATAATGCAACAGCACAGTAAGTACCATTATGTTGGGCGTGCTCGTGGCCCGCGTCCCTGAGGTCGATGCTGCTGGTGGAGTTGGCGAGGATGGTGCTGGCGCCCGCGCTCACGCTCAGCAGCGAGCCGGCGCTGGCCGCCGGCCGCAGCGTGGCCGGCGCTGGCGCCGCCGCTGCCGGGGCCGCGGCCGCGCCGGGGGAGTGCGGCTTGTCGTGTGTCACGTAGCCGCCACCTTTGAGTGTGTTGCTTACGGACTGTTTTGATCGCCGGCGACTGATTATGATACAAGTTTATTATATTAAGTTCAGTTTAAGTTGGATAATGTGCTAGTTAATTATTAATAAATTGTGTTTATAACTCACATTTATTTTTTTAATTAGAAATTTAGATCTAGTTTGCCGGCGAGCGAGGTAACAATGGTATCGAGGACCGTAACTGTGACGTCGACGGTCGCCAAAATCGATACTGAGTACGGAACGTATTTAATTCGACAACCCTAATTTTCAAAGTTTGGTCCCTCGAGCCGGATTCAAATATTACATTTTGATAGGCAAAAGCTTCCAATAGTTAGCAACTCGTAATTCACCAGCCAACCCTAGTCATTAACCGGCGACCTGCGCGGTACGTACACTCTGTAGATGTAGAGCAGCAGCGCGCACACGAGCAGCGCCAGCGCGGCCAGCGCGGCGCCGAACAGCGGCACGGCGCCGCCCAGCGCCCCCCCCGCGCCGCCCGCGCCCGCCCCGCGCACGTGCACCGTCACCGGCACCGACGTCTTTTAAGCACAATTATACAAATTAAAAAAAGACAGCTATTATGCAGATCTTCTGTGTGGATGATCTACTATTTGGGTTTTATAGGGACTTTTACACTTTCACCCGCCAAGAAGAGGTCGAGTCTACGACGACTGCGCTCCGACCGGCCGCGGGTCTTCAAATCACTATTGTAAATATATAACCTATAATAAACGAGCAAAACCCAATAATGCATACCTGGCGCGGCGGTTCCCCCGAGTCCACGGCAGTGGCGACGACGTGCAGCTCGGACGAGTTGAGCTCGCGCAGCGCGGCGCTGCGCACGAACATGTCGCCAGACTCGTTCACATACAGCATGCTGACCAACACACACACACACACAGAATTAATTATTATTAGACTAGTATACAGATACATAACAATACTATTTAACTCATGAATTTTAATAGTTCATACTGTCAGTTAAAACTCAATACCATTCCGAGTGTGTCGCTCGCCGCTTTTTTTGTGTGTGTGAATGATCTACGCTACTGGCCGCGGAGCCTTTAGAGCTTTACCGGAGAAGATCGCTCGCCGCGTTCGGTCGCGTCCCTGCTTACCGCGCCCATCCCCCCCGCGACGTAGCCCACCCTCCCGCGTTTGTACGTGCATTTAAGATAAGACGCGCTGTTTTGGCGGCGCCGTCGACCTTTTCCCTAGTTTTGACGAATAGTCGTTGTTTATTTTAAATACTATGGCTGTTTTTCGTTCGTGGTAAGCTTGGTGAATACCGAACGGTAACAACAAAGCCAGTCTTTAACGGGACCCGAGCGCTCGCCTCCCTCCTTCAGAGGGCGTAGTCGCCCTACTCGGACGGGTTTGACGACGCCCTTAGGCGCAATCCCAGCCTTCGATGACGACCAAAAAGAAAAACAGGTATTTGACTAGGCGAATTCCTAGGTTGGACAAAATGTAGTTTTTTTTAAATCCCAGTGTCAATACGGAGTCTAGAATTGTGCCCGGTATAATGGCAATAGGCTCGCCCCCTATTACATCGTCGGCGAAAAGTGGGTGTTTGCACTACACCTGTGCTATCCCCGCTCAGGGAATATAGCCATAACGGTGTGTTTAATTAATTTTAGGTCATGACCTAATACAATTATTCCTAATCGGAACACTAAAAATTAGACTACATACAATCTTCTAATAAAATAAACATTATTAATGAAACGCCAAGCCAACTTTACGTAGAGTTACTAATGAAATGATTAGAAATCGTTCACAGTGAAAATAGCTCCTTTAGAAAACACTCTCCTGAATGAACAACTAACCTGGCGTCGGGCCCGCGCAGCGTGAGCGTGACGGTGTCCAGCTTGTCGCCGTCGAACACCTCCAGGCGCCCCACGCGCAGCAGCTCGGCGCCGCGCGGCTCGCCCTGCAGCTGGAACTCGTACTGCGGGAAGCGGAACCGCGGCTCCCACTCGTTCACATTCAGCACCGTGATGTTGATACCCGCCGTGTCGTTCTGGAACATGACCCGCAAGGATTTAATCATTAGCAGCCCTTAGTCCTGCGGCTAAGTGGAGCGACGATATACGCAAGGTGGCTGGCGGCGGTCGGAGGAGAAGAGCCGAAGACCGGGTTCCGTGGTATTCCTTGGGAGAGGCCTATGTCCATCGGTGAGCCGATACGGGCCGATTACGGCTTAGTTGGGAAGAATTTCCTGACTATGGGATTTCCTAGCCGGGCTTCCCGGCATTGCCTAGCTCTTAAATGTTGTAAAATATGCATCCTACTTAGCGCCTGTAATTGACCTATAAAAAAGCGCAATCTTGCTCCATAATTTTCATTTAAACCTTGAGCGAACATGTTGTTTTCAGAACTAGAAGTTACTGTACGATACACATACATATATACTTAACGTGTTGGTTTGCTTGTTTCCACAAACGTGCTACGATCCGCTGTGTTCGCACGAAAACCGGCACCGCACGGAAAGCTCCCCGCATAGCATGCAATATCGCACGGTGCATGAGCGCGAACGTATCTACTACCGTAGCAGTCACAGATACCCGGTATCTTAATAAAATCGATAAAACCAACTGCTCCTTATTTGAATATCTAAATGCCGAGTAGCCAAGAAAATAGATTTATACCTAGATTGAGCCCGAATGCTATGCGTGCCATAAAGCAGCTCGTTTCCTCAACACAAAGCTATTCAAGTCGCGCCTCGTGACTAATCGGCAGACCGGTGGGTAGAGCAATGTAGCGAAGTACTCACGGCGACGCCGTCGGTGACCATGACCTGGTAGTGGTAGGAGTCGGCGCTCTCGTAGTCCAGCGCGCGGCGCAGCAGCAGCTCGCCGGCGCTGTTGATCGCGAACTTGTCCAGGAACCCGCGGTCCGACACGTAGAACTGCAGCTCCTTCTGTGGCCGACCGGACTCTCAATACCATCACACTACACTTATATTTATGTAATATTTAAATACACAACCACGCCTGCATTGGGCAAAGCGGTGGTTGGGCTGATAAAGGTGTACTGTGTACACTCACATATCATCGAAGATATTAGGTTATCACATAACAAGGAGCCTATTGCTATTGCACCGGGCACAATTTTAGACTCTAGTCTGCAATTTGAATTTTTTCGATAGAAAAACATCAGGTTGACCTTGGACCGTAATCGTCACCTGTACTATGTACCCTAGATCAAAGAGGTGGTCGTCGTTTTAATTTATCTTTAATATTAAATAGGCACACGACTTACATACTTATACTCTGCAGAATTATTGTTGTGTTTACTAGAGTTTTATAGGAACTAATAATCTATTGCGCGAAATAAAAGAAAAGAGACGAGTCATTTACAACTTTCTATATTTAAGACTAATCGAGCAAACATGTCGATGTAGGAAATTTCAACTGTCATGTCAATTAATATTCCCAGCATCAATGTCATCAGATCTTATCTTATCTTAAATTGGCTTACCGGACCGAGGAAACCTCTGGCGCACTTCGACCCATGGGATCTTTTGTGCTGTCCTTGCCCTAATGCTCTTACGTACCTGAGGTGTCCAGTACTCCCTGTATTAGGTTGTAGATTCCAGCAGGGGGACAGAGCCGTAGTTCTTCTGGGTTTGGATAGGCCACTCCCAGTAGTTCCATTCGCCGCGCAGCCAGAGCGTCGCAGTGACAGATGACATGCTTCATGGTTTCAGTTTCTGTGCCACAGCACCTGCATACCACGTCGCCGCATAGGTTCATCTTGTGTAGATGTTCTTTCGTGCCATAGTGGCCTGTGAATGCTCCCGTTATTTGCCTTAGTTGTAGTCTACTATATTTTAGTAGTCTCTTGCAGTCGCTTTCACACCATGTGGAAAGGAATTCCTTTGAGTGTCGTAGCCCTGTGTGTGCTTCCCATTCTTTCTTATGTTGTTCTTGGGCATATTTAAAGAGTGCGCCTCTATAGGCGCCGTCTGGTATGCCTATGAACGGTTCTGGACCAACGGGTTTTCCCATTGCTCCCTTCCTGGCTAAGTCGTCCGCACGCTCATTGCCATCAACTCCCGTGTGCCCAGGGACCCAGACTAACCTGACCGTGTTGCGCGCTCCACATCTGTCAAGAAGGTATGCGCACTCCGCAGCCAGTGCTGAGTTTAGCTCATAGGAGCCGACGGCCTTGAGGGCAGCCTGACTATCACTACAAATGTAGATTTTCTTGCCCGTGATTCGTTTGTCCAATATCTCTTTTGCACAAATGTTTATCGCATAGGTCTCTGCCTGGAATATTGATGTAAACCTGTCCATGCTTTGGCTAAGGCTATATCCTTCCGTGTATACTCCGGCTCCTGTTCCAAACTTGGTTTTGGATCCGTCAGTGTAATGTCATCAGATACTAAGCAGGGAAATTATGAAAATGAAGTAGGAATGAGGATAATAGCCTAACTAGCACTTTAGATGAGAGCCATGTCTATTGATCTCTAATTTAAGAACCAGGTTAAGACCTCTAATTTAAGAACCAGGTTAACAGCTTAATCGCAAACACAATGTAAAAGATTGGTATTTTTTTATTATTTTTTTCTCGTTAAAATGATTGTCTTTCATTTTCAATTAAGCCGGACGCACTAATATGTGTTATGCAAATGTCAGGGACCAGCTGAAAATCAGTATTGTGCATATATGCACAGTGAGCTGGCTACCTTGCCACACTTTATCGACTTCAACTCTTATGTGTACTTTTATATTTATTTTAATTGTAAATGTGTGTGTGGCAAAATAAATGGTTTAAATAATGATGACAAACTTAATACCATTGAAATATTTTCTTAAGGATTAACGTCATCTGGAGCCAGGTGCGGTGGCTCTGTATGTAGCGTCAGCAGCACGGCTCCGGGCGCGGCCGCCTCGCTCACGGCGGCGCTGTACTGTACTCACGTCATCTGGAGCCAGGTGCGGTGGCTCTGTATGTAGCGTCAGCAGCACGGCTCCGGGCGCGGCCGCCTCGCTCACGGCGGCGCTGTACTGTACTCACGTCATCTGGAGCCAGGTGCGGTGGCTCTGTATGTAGCGTCAGCAGCACGGCTCCGGGCGCGGCCGCCTCGCTCACGGCGGCGCTGTACTGTACTCACGTCATCTGGAGCCAGGTGCGGTGGCTCTGTATGTAGCGTCAGCAGCACGGCTCCGGGCGCGGCCGCCTCGCTCACGGCGGCGCTGTACTGTACTCACGTCATCTGGAGCCAGGTGCGGTGGCTCTGTATGTAGCGTCAGCAGCACGGCTCCGGGCGCGGCCGCCTCGCTCACGGCGGCGCTGTACTGTACTCACGTCATCTGGAGCCAGGTGCGGTGGCTCTGTATGTAGCGTCAGCAGCACGGCTCCGGGCGCGGCCGCCTCGCTCACGGCGGCGCTGTACTGTACTCACGTCATCTGGAGCCAGGTGCGGTGGCTCTGTATGTAGCGTCAGCAGCACGGCTCCGGGCGCGGCCGCCTCGCTCACGGCGGCGCTGTACTGTACTCACGTCATCTGGAGCCAGGTGCGGTGGCTCTGTATGTAGCGTCAGCAGCACGGCTCCGGGCGCGGCCGCCTCGCTCACGGCGGCGCTGTACTGTACTCACGTCATCTGGAGCCAGGTGCGGTGGCTCTGTATGTAGCGTCAGCAGCACGGCTCCGGGCGCGGCCGCCTCGCTCACGGCGGCGCTGTACTGTACTCACGTCATCTGGAGCCAGGTGCGGTGGCTCTGTATGTAGCGTCAGCAGCACGGCTCCGGGCGCGGCCGCCTCGCTCACGGCGGCGCTGTACTGTACTCACGTCATCTGGAGCCAGGTGCGGTGGCTCTGTATGTAGCGTCAGCAGCACGGCTCCGGGCGCGGCCGCCTCGCTCACGGCGGCGCTGTACTGTACTCACGTCATCTGGAGCCAGGTGCGGTGGCTCTGTATGTAGCGTCAGCAGCACGGCTCCGGGCGCGGCCGCCTCGCTCACGGCGGCGCTGTACTGTCGCCGGCGGAACCGCACGCCCGGACTTGTGGCACGACTGCGCCGGCTGATAGTCAGCGTGGCCAGGGCGTAGCGGTCGGCGTTGTCCACTTGAGTCGCCTGCACATGGAACCAACATGATGATGCTTTTGGTAAACGTTCTAATTTGATCTAAGTTACTAACCGATACTGAAGTATGACCTACTCTGGATACCTACAAAGATACTAAATCCTATAAATCGATCAGTCTATCATCATTCTACCAAAAGTGTCTTGAGAAAATGATGGATGGACATATGAGAGATGGTCCGTTAAAGGAACATCCTCTACACAAGTTGCAATGTGCTTACCAACTAGGTAAGTCCACGGAAACTGCCTTACATTACGTGGTGAATGGGAGAGAGACGGCTCTGCAACAAATGGAAATCTGCGCTGCAGCATTTCTAGATATCGAAGGTGCCTTTGATCGCACAACATTCTCTTCAATAGAGACAGCAGCTAAAAATAATGGAATAGAACCAACTTACCATACTTATCAGATGGATCAATAACATGCTAAAGAATAGGGTAATTCGGTCCACTTTACTAGGAGAAAGTCTCTCTGTCAAGACAACCAAGGGAAATCCGCAAGGAGGTGTCTAATCGCCGACTCTATGGAGCCTGGTAGTAAATTCACTCTTACAAATAATCAATAAGGGTCCGTTCTACACAGTAGGGTGTGCGGACTACATCGTGATATTAATCAATGGGAAGTTTGCGAACACAGTATCGACACTGATGCAGGAAGCCTTGGATAAGTTGACAAATTGGTGCACAATGAATAGTCTCTCGGTAAACCCAAAGAAGACGAATGCAAATCTGTTCACACGGAAGAAGCTACTTACAGGCCTACAAGACCTTCAGATGTACGATAATAAGGTTAAGTGGGCCACTGAAGTTAAATATCTGGGAGTAACTCTAGACAAACAACTGAGGTGGCACATAAACGTTGACTACACCATTGCCAAAGCGCAGAGAGTGCAGAATATGTGCAGGTCACCCTACGGCAAAACATGGGGTCTACAGACAAATATAATGTACTAGATATACAAGATCATAGTAAAATCGATTTTTACATACGGATGCATCGTGTGGTGGCCCTAAACTAAAACCCAAAACTGCAAGGACGGTCTAGCGAAACTTCAGAGAACAGCCTGCCTGGCCATCACAGGTAAATACAAAACAACACCGACGGCAGCCATGGAGTGGCTACTCAATCTCACCCCATTGCATATCGCCATAGAAACTGAGGCGAGGGTGGCACTCCACAGACTAGCGAATACTGGACAGTAGAGTACAGCAATGCTAAGCCTTGAATACACCAAACTAGCACTAATTAAGGAAGGAAGTAGATGACATAAGGGACATGAGATGTGACAAGATTTGGCCACGCACATGTTCCACAAAATATTTAGCACCCACATCCCTACCAGGGATCAATGAAAAAATGGTCTAAATAAGCAAGATAAGGAACAAATGATATGGTATACTGATGGATCCAAAACCAAGTCTGGAACAGGAGCCGGTATATATATACAGAAGGATACAATCTAAGTCAGAGCATGAGCAGATTTGCGTCGATATTCCAAGCAGAAACCTATGCGATAAATATTTGTGCAAAATAGATGTTGGCATAACGAATTACAGACAAAAACATCTTCATATGTAGTGACAGTCAGGCTGCCCTCAAAGCCATCAGCTCCTATGAGCTAGACTCGGCACTGGCCGTAGAGTGTGCAGACCTTCTTGATAGATGTGGAGCGCGCAACGCGGTCAGATTAGTCTGGGTCCCTGGGCACACAGGGGTTGATGGCAATGAGCGTGCGCATGACTTAGCCAGAAAGGGATCAATGGAAAAACTTATTGGTCCCGAACCGTTCATAGGCGTACCAGATGGCACCTACAGTGGCCCAAATATGCCCAAGAACAACACAGGATAGAGTGGGAAATAAATACAGGGCTGAGACACTCCAAGGAATTTATCTCCACATGGAATAACAGCGACAGCAAAAGACTACTAAAACATAGTAGACTTCAACTAAGGCAACTAATTGGAGCTTATACAGGCCAATATGGCACAAAAGAACATCTACACAAGATGAAACTGTGCAGCGACGTGGGATGCAGGAACTGTGGTACAGGAACTGAAACCATGAAGCACATCCTCTGCAACTGCGACGCACTGGCGCCCCGGCGAATAAAGCTACTGAGAGTGGCCTATCCAACTCCAGAGGAATTCTGGCTCTTCCTTCCTGCTGGAATCTACAACCTAGTACAGGGAGTATTTTGATCCCCAGGTACGTAAGAGCATTAGGGCAAGGACAGTACAATGATCCCATCGGGTCGAAGTGCGTTTGAGGTCCTCTCAGTCCGGAAAGCCAACAACAAGATAAGATAAGATGACCTACTCTGTTTTACCATGGTTTGTGAGAGATACTTTGATCAGAAGTGGGATAATACAAACTAATTTATTATTTTTTATCATAGTTCGGCTCATACACGCCTGCCGCTTACGGAGAGTCTAAAGTTGCCCTTTTGATAAACCGAAATCAATTTGGCAGGCAAGATTTTCCTCGATACCTACGTCCTTCCACTTTCGCGACAAACTATAATTTATCCCCCATTCTTTAAAAACATTATGTCGTTAGTTCCGGTTACAACTTCCTATGGTCAAATCGGTAGTCGTCAAATCGGCAGCTTTAAAGGCTGCTCGAGAAGTTCCAAAAGCTGGTGGCTGCAAACCAGTTTCCACGAATCTGCATCGGGTCCGCGTGGTAGAGTATGAACCATTTTCACCTTTGTTTGTGAGCAAAAAACTTTGATCAGCAGTGAGACAGTTCAAGCTGGTTCATTATTTGAGAAAAAACCATCACAAAACAAAAACACCACTGGTTACTACAATTACAAACCTTAATGACGACAGTGACGGGCTGCGTGAGCTCCTCGACGAGTTGCGTGGTGGCGGCCACCTGCCCCGAGTCCTTGTCGACGGCGACGAGGCGGCCGTGGTCGCCCGTCGCCGAGTACTGCAGCGGCGCGTTGATGCCCACGTCCTGGTCCACCGCGGACACGGGCCCGGGGGATATAATGAGGACTGTTCCCTGCCAAGCAGTTTATATCTTGACAATTTCGTCGTTCGATTGCTTTACTCTGCTCTTTGATCTAGCGAAGGTCGCATATAAAAGCTGAATGCGTACAGCATGAAGCCGGTTGTTGTGGTGATCTTTGGGAAGACCATTGTCGTGCAGTAGATGTCTTTTGGCTGGTGATGACGATTCGTTGGTATTTGTCATCGATTGAGAAACGACTCGTTGGTTTAGCGCAGCATTCTATTAATAGTGAACACTAGCTATACTGGCAATGAGCTCTTTTTCTGTTTTTCGTAAATGATATAAATGAGTTTACTTGCATACACCACTACCCTCGTTTGGAGGTTATAGGAATGTTTTTTTGAATTAATGCTTCAGGCCAGGATCAAGAACGCAGGAGGCTGGGCCTGATCATGATTTAAAGTAGTCAGAAGAATCAGTAGCCTCCCAGCTCTTTAAAGCCGCAGTATTGAATTCCAATCCAGCCGATGAGTCTGTTTTGGCTAAAGATGTCGAACACGATTTGCAATGATTGTAAACTTTCCTCGCTTAGTGGTTTTTCATCTGTCGATCTATTTGTTTTTATCATTATTAAAGCTCACCTCTTTTGCATCGTCGGGCAGTACAGCGGTGTAATGTTCGTGCGAGAACTTGGGATTCTGGTCGTCCGCGTCCAGCACCTCCACGTGCAGCGCGGCGTCGCTGTGCAGCGGCGGCGAGCCGGCGTCCGACGCTCGTAGCGTCACCGTGAAGTTGCGCAGCGCTTCGTAATCCAACGGCTTCTGGATCACCAGTACGCTGTCCAGCTCGTTGGGGAACGCGAAGTAGTCCTGCCAAATTAAACATGTCGGTGAACACTGATATCCTTCCTCTGACTTGATGGTCCAACAAAGTCTCCTCGTTTCAAAGAGTACGGGATTGACTTAATTTTGAATAGCAGGTATCTGTAAACTTCCTCAATAATATGATGCATGATGCAGTTAACTGCCTCGAGGTAAAGCGGAGCATGATGTGGTCAAAAATTACGAGCTTCTGAGTTTGGATGCACGGACTAAGAGTTACTGAAGTTTAGTATCGAAAATATCTCAGTAGCTGTCCGGAGTTCGAAATTGAGTTCCAGTATCTGAGAGAGAGCAAAAAGCTCGGTCTCTGAGAATAATGAGATCCAGTACATTGTGGACGAAATATAGATGTACAAACTACCCCTGCGACCTGGATTCAGGCAATGTACCTAGACGTAACAGAAATTTGAGTGGGTTGGTGTTCTCATGATTATTTTGTACTTATTTAAATGGTGCGAGACCGCGAGAAAATGCTAGTAAAATTATAATTTTATGAATATGAAGACCAACATTCGTAAATCACGAGGCCGGTCGTCGGGGCGATCCTTAATGAGTCATTTGTCCTGTAATAAACGTGGTTCGGGTGAAGAAGAAGTCAAGCACGTTCGGTATACTGACGCTGTGCGGGCCGGGCAGCACGCTGTAGTGTATGGTGGCGTGCGGGCCGGGCTGGTCGGCGTCGTGCGCGCGCGCCGGGATGGGCACGCGGCTGCCCGCGGCGCTGAGCTCGGAGAGGCGCGCGCGGTAGGGCGCGCCCAGCCACGCCGGCGCGTTGTCGTTCACGTCCCACACGCGCACCGACACCGGGATTATGAAGCTCTGCACCACACAACACACATAACTACGGGATACACTTTTCAAAACTACTTATTTCCTTTGTAGCGACTCTATATGTAGCTAGTGTTGTAAAAATGATGAAGTCGAGCGTTTAGCGCCGAGTCGACGCTCATGAGCGTTGAAATACGTAGAAGACGCGAGCGTTTTAAGCGCCGACTCTAGCGTTTTAACAACACTAAATGTAGCTCCAATAATATCGATAGATGGCGCAAAAAATTAGACGACGATTTGCCATACATGTCTAGAACGCGATATGAGAGTTCGCCAGACGACTCTTAGTGGGATGTTCCGCCAGCCCCGACACCCCTCTAGCTGGAAGATCTTTCTTTAGTCGAATGCTGCCACGATGAACCTATCCCGACTTTTTCTAATCTGAGAGTTGTACTCTTTCTAAGGAAAGAGTCTTGACCTTTCTTGTTGGACTTATCTTTTATTTTGGAATAATAAAATTCGAATGCCATTCAATTCTAACATGTTATTTCCGCCTAAGCCATCTCAAAACTGCTCAAATCGACCTCAATAAAAACGTCTTATTTCTCTCAGTTTATGTCTATTTTAATACTTTTGCCACCCTTTGAAAGTTACTGAGTATTAGTAATCAGACTAGATAAAGATATAGTGATTAAAGCTCACCGGGTCGGTGGTCCTCCTCCTATCGCAGCGCACGTTGACGTACACGTTGGAGGGTCCACGCTTCTCCTCGCGGTCGAGCGCGCGCAGTAGAGTGAGGTTCTTGGAGCCGGGCGAGATGGCCACGGCCGCGCCGCGCTCCTGTAGCCGCAGGGTTATGTCGCCGGTCTCCTCGCTCGGGTCGCCGTTCACGCTCAATGTGCCTGAAGAAAAAGAGGCCATTGTAAGTTATCAATAATCCTATCTTAAATATTATGATCATCAGCTATAAGAAGTCCCTGCAGGACAAAGGTCTCTGCCAAAGACCACCACAACGACCGGCGTTTTGCTTCATCCAGGTTAACCCAATTTTCCGGATTTAAAAGTAGCTCAGTGCCTTTTTTGCAGTTTTTCCCAAAAATATTTATCAATAAAGGAAACGAAGGCACAAAAACACTTAAAGCCTCTTTCACCTCCCTCAAGTCATGTAGGAAGTAGACTAATCGACAAATAATATCGCGAGTAAGTCTATACGCGAACTTCACCATCTCTGAGTCCCTATCCGACCTTTAAAATAGCCAGTTTTAATTGCCGAGTGACGGGAATCGAGATGTAACTAAACAGCATTTTACTCGAGAGTAATGAAATAGGCTTTTATAACATTTTTATAGATGTTTTATCAATACAAGTATAATATAAGTCTATTTCAACGAAAGACACACGAAAGAAAATCGCATATTGTTTCGAGATGCAAGAATTAGAGCCAAACAGAATGGTTACTCCTTTTGTTGGAGTAACAATGGAACTATCTTTATTAGCAATATCGTCATTCAAAGATCTGGACAACCTTTTTCCGCCTTCTACCATTTACCGTACTTCATAAGTTTTTGTTTGGTATAGCTAGTACTCTCTTTCAAAGTGCAGGTATGGCCTTTATTTATAGTACTAATATGCACATTTCCTTTCAGTTTATGTTACTCATAGGAATCTTACCAACCACGCTACTATATGTTATTTATATATCGTACGTTAACACGGCCATAACACTGGGTAAGATTGTGTGAAACTTTCTAATGATATCTTAGGATAATTTGTTGAGTTCTTATGTCACTAAATTCCTATATTTGTACTCCTGTTTTTATGTTACTGATACGTATGCAGTACGCATGCGTATGCGTAAATGTATGTGGGTATAGATAATATATGTGTATACGCATCGATTCTGTCTGCCTTGAATATTACCTTTGCCTAGTATAACTTTTTTTTTTCTTTTTTTTTAAACGAATAAATCCTAGTTTGGGGCTTCCCACACTAGGTTTTATTCCTGTGTCGTGGGTGCGTTTACAAACATGAAAATTCACACACAAATACCCAGACCGGAACAAATAATTGTGGATTACACAAAGATTTGTCCCGTGCGGGAATCGAACCCGCGACTATTAAACACAGTGGGCGGAGCGGCTTAAGCTATTAACCACTGCGCTAAATAGTCCGTCATAACTGGAAGGTTCCCTACAGGACATGGGCGTGTTTTAGTGTTAAATTTTAATTTTATTAAATAGAATTAAGTACCTACCTTATTGTAAGCAATGCTCGATGTCATGTTCTGCAGCAATAAATATTTTTTAATTTTTCATATGTTATAATTATAAGTACGAGTAGATTACTGTAAATAGGTCGATAATAATAAACATTGGAATAGTTACCGATGACACTGCCGATGGGTGTGTCCTCGCCAATGAAGAAGCTCTCCACCGCCCCGCCATTCATCAGGTAACATCGGCTGTCCTGGATCGCTGGAACAATCAATGCCCTTAACACGTCGTTCATTAGGGTCAATAATACAGATATATATATGCCAGTACATACTGCTTCAATTACCTCCTTGTCTAATTCCATCTACGTCTGCTGCACAAAAACGAAATGTAAGTTACAGAGATAAGTGATTTAAGATATTATGACAGAACTTACACCACTAAACACCCTATGTCGTCATCTAAAATAACAATATTTAAAAACAACCTCTATTGTCAAAAGGTGCAATTTGCTTTCAACAGTGCTATGGTGTATAAGCGTTACTCTACAAAGCAAAGTTCTACAACACTCGTAACTCTGTGATTTTGTGACATTCTCGTTTATCTGGTAGTATAGATAGCTATGATAGTTAGCATGATGGTTATTGCTTAAGGATAGTCATCCTTCGATATGGTAATGTAGGACTCGGAGATGCTTAAATTGCTCTAAAAGCTGTCATATACATAATATTATTTAGGTACTTTCAAGTAAATATAACAAACAACGTCGATTAAATTGTTTTTGTCCCGATTATACCAGAATGAGTAGTTTCACCTGACTGTTTCTCAAAGAATAAACTATCAATCGGCGTGAAGTATAATGGTGTGAATGTGGGTCACATAAAGTAAGTCTTCATTCGTCCGATCAGGGTGTCTACACGTGGACCATTAGAGGGACAGCGGTTTAGACGAAAATGTAGTTAATATTTCTTCGAAAGCGGGTCACCTGCCATTAGTCGAAACTTATCTATCCAGGACAAAGGCCATGTAGATAGTGTTTTAGTGGGTTTGATTCTTCATTTTCTTTCTGTAATAGAACATTACCCACCTTTTTATTGAGCACACATAAACAAAATCATGCTAAAATATTTGATATGCTAATATACGATATTTGTGATTTTTATGGCTCTATACGCTCTCTATAGAAACATAGTAGCCTCGTTCAAAATTATTATTGATTATTTTTTTGATTTAGATTAGAGATATTTTTAGAAAAAGTTACCTAAAATAAAACTGTCATCGTTGGTAGGTACATTGGTAGGTTCGTTGGTAGGTAAATTAAAGATCTATGTAGATCTTTAATTTCCCGTTGCAGTAATTGGCTATAACAGTTTACTCTTTCATATTATTTTTAACTACGCTGCCATATTAACATAGCTGCATAACAATCAACAACAGGTATTGGCGGCGGATATTTCGCCAAGTGTTGCGTAGCTTCCTCAACATTGTCGTGCTCGACAAGTTCATTAGGCAGACAGGGGAAGGCAAAACTCGGCGGTGCCATAAAAACTGCGATTTATTGAGGCGCGGTGCGGCGGAGCGTGATGTGTGAACTATGCACGAGGAGCCACTGCTCCGACGCAGACGAAACAGTTGGCTACGATTCACTCTTGGTTATTTTTATGTCTATTGCGGTTGTGCTAATTAGTCAGACGTTGCATCACCTTCGTCTTTTACACGGGGGCTTTTTTGTTTTTGTATTGTTATCCGAGTTTATATCTGAGACGCCATTGAAGCGGTCGGAGAAAATTGGGGCGTAATGTCATCATGCTATCTAATTGTTTACCTTTAATGTATTTAAATTTCTAGTGCAAGATGTAGGTAAATCTGTTTATGTAAGAATAATATGTGTTGTATTCTTTTATCTATAAACACCTACATTCGTTATTGTCTTTCTTCGGACACACAATGATTTGAATTTTTACAAGTCATCGTTTATAAAAACTACAGTTATCGTGGCATATTAATAAAACCAACACGAATTGTACATTTGAATCTAGTTTATTATGAAATTTCCTGTCTACTGACAATCATATCTTTACTTTCCCAGGGTATCATCGCTGTCCAATTTGGGGGGCAACCTATCACGCTCACGATCCGCACGCACTAGACATGACTATAGATATCATACTGCAAAAGGTCAGCTTTACGAAATTTACGTAGTAATGAAGTATAATAGGCTTTGGGTTCGCTTTGTTCCAACTAAGCGATGGTCAACACCAGTGAAAGTGCGTCGAAGCAGCCCACGCTACGTAATTGAAAATTAACTATTGTTGAATGTTTACTAAAAAGTAATGAATAGATGTTTTAATGTTATGTGTAATGAAAATTAAAGAGGATAGCATTTTGTGAGTGTTACCTTTATTGCAAACCTTTTATTTCGCTTCCTTGAAAAATCTAGCAGCCGTAGACTTCGTTAAGTGTTGTGGATAAGTGGTCTCTACAATTCTCTTGCATAATAAATAGAGTTTATTATATTTATAAATTAACACGTCAACGCTGCCGTTAAGAGTTAATTTCAAAATGCTAATAAATTAGGTGAGCACATTATCCTAAGGAACAAAGTTTAAATTCGTCACGCAATAGTATCATAACTTTTCCATGAAGACCTACACATCATTTTCTCAATGTATCATCATCATCATCATCTCAGCCCATACTTGTCCACTGTTGAACATAGGCCTCCCCAATCGCTTTCCAGCGTAACCGGTCCGATGCCACCTGCATCCAACGACTTCCTGCGATTTTCACAAGATCGTCAGTCCATCTGGCAGGTGGTCGTCCCACGCTGCGCTTGCCAATACGTGGTCGCCACTCTAGAATCTTTCTGCCCTAACGCCCGTCCGATCTACGCGCTATGTGGCCCGCCCATTGCCACTTCAGCTTGCTAATCTTAAGGGCTATGTCGGTAACCTTGGTTCTTCTACGAATCTCCTCATTCCTGATTCGATCGCGTAGAGAAACGCCGAGCATAGCTCTTTCCATAGCTCGCTGAGCAACTCTGAGCTTTTTTATGAGACCTATTGTAAGAGACCACGTCTCTGATCCATATATCATCACTGGTAACACACATTGACTGAAAACTTTAGTCTTAAGGCACTGAGGTATTTTGGATGAGAAGATATTGCGCAGTTTCCCGAACGCTGCCCAGCCGAGTTGGATTCGTCGATTGACCTCTCTCTCAAAGTTGGACCTACCTAACCGGACTACCTGTCCCAGGTAAATGTATTCGTCGACAACTTCAAGAGTAGAGTTCCCAACGGTGAGTGCGGTGGGTACGACATGGACGTTAGACATTATTTTGGTTTTATCCATGTTTATCCATGTTCATTCATCCAAACCAAGATCATGTTTAATGAGCATGTCACGCCGGGACCGATCTACGTCGATGGTTCGATGCTCGAAGTTGTTCGGGAGTATGTCTACCTTGGACAAGTTGTCCAATTTGGTAGGAACAACTTCGAGAAAGAAATCAACCGCAGGATCCAATTGGGTTGGGCAGCATTTGGCAAACTACGTCACGTTTTCGCTTCGCCTATACCGCAATGCCTGAAGACTAAAGTCTTTAACCAATGCGTTCTACCTGTTATGACTTACGGGGCCGAGACGTGGACACTCACAGTGGGACTAGTCCACAAACTCAAAGTCGCACAGCGGGCTATGGAGCGAGCTATGATCGGCGTTTCTTTGAAGGATAAAATTCGTAACGAGGTAATCCGACAAAGAACCAAAGTTACCGACATAGCTCGCAGACTCAGTAAGCTAAAGTGGCAATGGGCTGGTCACATCTGCAGAAGGACTGACGGCCGATGGAGCAAGCGTGTCCTAGAGTGGAGACCGCGACTTGGTAAGCGTAAGGTAGGACGGCCCCCAGCTAGATGGACCGACGACCTCAAGAAGGTCGCTGGGACGGACTGGATGCGGAAGGCGGGGGACCGTGTGCAATGGCGCGTGTTAGGAGAGGCCTATGTCCAGCAGTGGACTACGATAGGCTGATTGATTGATTGATGTTCATTTTAAGACCCACTTGTTGAGATACTCTGTTGAGGTCACCGAGCATTCGTCCTAGATCTTCCAGCGACTCCGCCACGACCACAATGTCGTCGGCAAATCGAAGGTGAGTGATGTATTCGCCATTGATGTTGATGCCAAGTCCTTGCCATTCCAAGAGCTTGAAGGCGTCCTCTAAGGTGGCCGTAAACAGTTTCGGAGAAATGACGTCTCCCTGTCTTACTCCTCTTTTTATGGGGATTGCCTTCGTGCACTGCCCCTGTACTCGGACTGACATGGTGGCGTTATTATACAAGCACTTCAACACTTCGATGTACCGATAGTCAATGCGGCATCGCTGGAGAGATCTAAGAACCGCCCAAGTCTCGATCGAATCGAAGGCTTTCTCATAGTCCACAAACGCCAAGCATAGTGGCCGATTATACTCCTCGGTCTTCTGTATAATCTGCCGCAGTGTATGTATGTGGTCTATGGTACTAAAGCCTTTCCGGAAACCGGCTTGTTCGGGAGGCTGGAAGTCATTAAACCTGCGTTCGAGACGATTCGTAATGACTCTCGAAAACAACTTATAAACATGGCTCAGCAGTGTGATGGGCCTATAATTCTTCAGTAAAGTGTTATCACCTTTCTTGAAAAACAGTACCACCACACCCCTGTTCCATGCTTCCGGCGTTTTCTCTTCGAGCAAGACGGAATTAAACAGCCTCTGAAGGACTTTAAGTACTGGCGTTCCGCCCGCTTTCAGAAGCTCTACGGTAATTCCGTCTTCGCCCGGCGCTTTGTTATTTTTGAGTTGTTTGAGAGCCATCCTAATCTCGTACAGGCTGATGTCCGGGATATCTTCAGTGTAGTGTCGGGTTAGCTTGGCTCTTGGGTCTTTTACCAAGTCAACAACAGGTTCAGCTACTGAGGTATACAACTGCCCATAGAACCTCTCTATCTCCCTGAGCACCTCCGACCTATTCGACGTTACGTTTCCGTCCTCCATCTTCAGCTTCGTCAACTGGCTTTGCCCAATAGACGCGTCTCTTGCGAACACTTTAGAGCCCTTGTTCTGTGCTATGGTCTCCTCAATACGCCTTGTATTGAAGGACCGTAAGTCTTGTCGCAAGGACTTTAATATCTGTCCATTGAGCTGCCTATAGGACTTAGCATCATCGGAGGTTTGGAGCGTCATGGAACGTCGCTCAGCCATGAGGTTTCGGGTGTAGTTGGATAGTTTTTGAGGTCTATTTTACGGTGGGGCTTAAAATACTTGGACCCGACCGTATGGACAGTCTCTACCAGCCTGTTGTTGATTTCGTCCACTGATGCGCTGCTGTCTAGCAATTCGAAGCGGTTTGCCAATTCGAGTTGAAAGTTCTCGGGGTTTTGGATATGTGCATTACAAGGTCGGAGCGTAGACTTCATCAGACGCGATCTTTCCATTTTGACATTAATATTTAATGTGCCTCTGACCATTCGGTGATCACTGCCGGTTTTTACCCTGTGGATCACGGAGACATCATTAAATATTTGTCGCTTGGTGCTCATTATGATGTCTATTTCATTTTTGGTGGAACCATCAGGGCTCATCCAGGTCCATTTCCTATGAGGCGGCTTCTGGAAGAAAGAGTTCATCATAAAGAGTCCCTCCTTCTCCAGGAATTCGGCCAGCCTCTGACCCCTGGGGTTGCGCTGACCATATCCAAATTGCCCCACTCTCAACTCATCATCGCCCCGTTTGCCCAGCCGCGCATTGAAGTCACCCATAACCACTGTAAAGTGTGTTTTGGAAGTATGTATGGCTCTACTAATGTCCTCATACATAACTTCGACATCATCATCTGAGTATGTCGAGGTCGGTGCGTAGACCTGTATGACCTTCAGCGAATATCTTTTGGATATTCTGAGTATCAGGCACGCTACCCTGCTCGACACACTAGTGATGGACACAACGTTGTCTATGAGTGACTTGTGGACGATAAATCCGACACCACCTTGGGACTGCTGTTCGCCCTCCCGGTAGTAAAACAAGTTCCCGGATTTTAAGGTTATCGTGTCCTCGCCCTCTCTTCGGACCTCCGATAAACCAACAATATTCCACCGCAACTTGTTTATCTCTTCTTCCAGCTCAACAAGCTTCTCATCTGTCCTCAAAGTGCGTGCGTTGTATGTCACCAGGGCCAATTTTCGTTTTTGGTGGTAGCCGAATCTCTGCCGGAGATTCTTAGCACCCCTTGTCCTGTCGTTACCATGGCTGCTACCGTGGCCAGGACGATCAGGACCGCCGGGGACTAGGGGCCTGGTTTTCTTCTTTTCTTCCATAATAGTGATTGGGGGGATTTGCCATACTCGCCACGCTTGGCAGGCGGGTTAGCGAGCGCAGTTTTTGATCGCAGAAGTGTTAAGAGAACGCTGCTGCCCATTCCCTAGTTTTCCCTTAGTCGCCTTGTACGACACTCGATGGGATGAGATGGGTTGGTCCTATTCTAAGCCGGGAACCACGCGGCAATCTTCCATAATAGTGATTGGGGGGGATTTGCCATACTCGCCAGTATATCACTCTCAATGTATATGTAATGTATATATATAGTATCAGGACATGCGTCTACACAGCAAGCACACGACAAACGTGAACAACGATTTTTTTAACTGTACTTTAGATCAAATTATGGTTGAACTCTTCTACAGACCATTTATTATGAAAGTGCTAGGTACGTCAATGCTATGTTTTTCAAAAAACAATAACTACAATCGTGACATTCCTGTGCGCAGTGTATAACGTTTTAAAATAAATAAAGCGCCAAAATATAAGTCAGCAGCACCAGTTAGGTTTATCTGTCTCTTGTACCTACTTTACAAACTACATAGTTGGTAGCAATGTTAACAGTTGAGCATCTTAGGACTGACACTACTAGGGGTCTGAATTAGAATGATGCACACAAAAGCGCGTTCTACACGGCTTCTTGGAAGTATTCAGCGTGTAGTACCCTCGCCAGTGAGGTCGAGAAGAATCCCTTGCCCACTTCAGAGCACCGCGGTGAGACACTTAGTATGCGTATGCCCACCCCCATAGCAAAAACCCAATTCGAGGCCGTTCCTCCTTGAAGCGCCCTTAAGCTAGTTATCCCCTTGCCATTCGGGCTGGAGCGTACTAGTTGCACACTCGCCCTCTTGACCGGTGAAGCTGTAAAGGCCACGCGGCCATCAGCGTAGATTTTTCACATACAACAATACCCTTTGACATCTGCCAAAAAGCCGCGAAGAATGCGTGTCAGTGTGCGTGATTGTGATACGGCCCGCTAGTACCAAGATGCTCAATTGTTTACACATTAACTGTGGTTGTAGTTAGTGAGGTAGGTATGTCAGATAAAGGTCGTGGGGTGTGCGCGGGGCTGACTCACCCCCGGACCTGATGGAGAGCGCGATGGCGGCGATGGTCGGCGGGCCGGGCGCCGGGCTGGCCGCGCCGTCCTCTCCCACACGCCACGAACGTGCTGGACCCGCCAGGGTTTAGGATTAGTCATAATCATGATGGGCGGCTATATATCAGCCGGTTTTGGAAATTCTGTCATTAATATATTATTCGTACTAGATTACGGAACATGAACAAGATGACAGCCAAAAGCCGGCTTTCAAAATATTTACGTACCTATACCTACTCGTAACCGCACCTGTAGAAATTAGTTTTATGTTATACTTAATGACCGAACTTTTTACAAGCTTTTGTTTCACTTGCACTATTTGTATGTCTGTCTGTCGGTCTCTCTGTCTGTCTGTCTTTGCTGTTTAAATATTGTGATCCATTTTTCAAGCACTTGCGGGTATCCGATTGAGCTATAATTTGGCATACGTAAGTTCAGTGACCATGTAATAAAATGGTACCATAGAGCTGTTCTAATGATGGAGTCCAAAGCTGTCCCTAGGGACTCCTCAAATAAGCAAGATAATACTTCATATTTTGCTATAAAACCCGGTTTTTAAAAGGATCTTTATAATCTATCTATCTATATATTATCGGTAGTTTTAGCAAACTGTAAAATTTTAAGTGTCCTCGCGTCAGCTACAGTTAGATGAACCGATTCGAAATAATACCACACCCATAACTTCTGTACTCTGAACGTCGAATCGTATCTATCTAACTATAGACAACGCTTAGAATAATACGTATTTATTCTAAGAGACAATGACTCGACGATCGTCGTAATACGCCTAAAGGAATCTATCTGGAGGTAGGTAATACTACTGGCAAGTGTCGTTGTTGTAGTCACCATTTAACCAATCACAAACTACCCTCTGATATATTTAATTTTGGGTAGTAAACCTACTAAGCTAGTGTTTTATTAATAAAGTTAAATAACCATACACGAGTGTAACAAAATGTAGATGAATCACTCAGTTGCTTCATATCCGGTGAATGCCACAATAGAATTCCGTTGTGCGCATTAAGATGTATTGCATTTACATGAGTTAGTAACTTTGGTACAAATTTCGTCTTCCAAGTCCCTCAAAGTTATGTAACAATTTGAATGTTACTATAATCTTTAAAAACATAGAATTGGATAAATGAATTACGATAAGGTGTTCATTTAGAAGAATCGTGAAAATAATAGCAGTGACTGCGTTGTAGCGTCCTGGCTCCAATTTTATTCCCAATAACAATATTCCGCTAAAACCGAATTTCAACTATCACCCATCAAATTTTTCGTATTTTAGTAAAAGGTATACGAATACAGCTAAACTGAAGGTCGATTAAGATTTAGTATACCTAGCTGAATTTTATTATTGGGCGTTTGTTGCATGCTACTAGCAGCTGTACTATGAGTTGGATGGGAAGTTCATTTCACTCGTTGTAATATTGGGCTTCTGAGCTGGTACAAAGCTAATCAAACGTTTTCATGGCAGGTGCGCAGAGACAAGTGGAACGGAAGGCGGGCCACGATAAATCCCCCGCTTCCGGCGGGCCGCGGGTTCATAGCCACCGATGTGGGGCGCGGACTGACCCCTGCAACCACTTTCATTTTCCCTTCATAAATACTGGACTCAATGCGTCATGGGAACTCACTGGAACAGTTATTCGCCAATTCGGAATTGAATTGGTTAATGTTTATTTATTTTATAACTTTATATAGCTACGTATTTTCTTATTTGGAAAATTTATCTTCAATCGCTAAAGTTAGTATGTGCAAAACTTCATCAATATTTATAAGCAGCAACACATACACAATTTGGCTTGTCAATTGATTGAACCGCATGAAATAAATAAACTTATTTACATCATTTCCGCTTGAAGTGTTATCAATATTAATATTGAGTACAATCTGTTTTATTAGGCACTCCGTGTACCGATGTACTGATAGGGGTTTAATGCTATAGTATCCCTTAATGAAGCGAGGGCTTTAAATATTCACACACCACTCGGTTTAAATACGGTTCCAACCTTTTCACTTCCATTCATATTAATTTAATGCACAGTTTCAACCGTCGGTTAGCAGTTGGGGATCATTGAATAAATCCGGGACTATATATTCTAAATTGAAAGTAAGGCTCATCAATAAAACATGATTCACATAAATATGTGTGAATGACAAAAGATTGTCCAAGTAGATATTATCTCGAATGCTTCTCAACAGGGCTTGGTCAATATATAGATACTTAATGAAAGTCATTGGTGCTTTTACCAATAAAAAGGAAAGGTACCAGGTGGTTACGTGCAGCTGGGGAAAGGCGGAGGCCACCGCCAGCGCAGATGGCTATCATATTACACCCGTCGATGGTTTTCGATCCGATTCGTCATCTCACGGCGATGTCGTTATAGCATTAACCGCCTTATTACCGGATAATGGCACTCAACTTATCTTTACTTTCATCTTATCTTGAATAAGTGGTTAGAAATTTGCAGATCCGTTTTGTTTTTCAATATTTTAATGATCATTGTGTGTGTTTTTTTTTCAGTGGATACACAACATTTTTTTTAAATTTGTTTTTTAATTAGAAAATTAAACATAACAATAATTTCGTAGGTTTCATCAAACCGTTAACCAGAGCCGATAACATTTCCCTTTGTCAACTCTTAGGAACCTACATGCGCGACATTGGGTAGAAAGTTTATCGTATCAAAAACATTGCATATTTACCCTATGAAAACTGCGATTAACTATACTTTGTACCGCCAACTGTACCTTGTTTTGGTTTCATATTAGCTGGTTTGTATTGCAATATTTTAGCGTACAATAAGGTAAATTTCCAATAAATTATGAGTTTGGCACTTATAAGTAGAGCATTCTAGTAATAAATGTATTGTCTTAGCAGATGCGGCGGCCGGCTGCGTGCAGTCGCCACCGCAAGTGTAGGGCGGAAGCACGCATGGCGGCGCGCGACCCCCGGCTTGGACCCGGCCACTGCCGATGCTCCTACTACTCGTTAAAATAACACTACTTACTGTGTAACTGAGCAATGCGGATCCGGAGTATTTCTTGAACCTGTAGCTATTTCGGAAAACATTTTTGTACTTCGCTTCCTATTCTTTAAGCATATTTAGATCGGAAGGTCGAATGGTTAGTGAGAACTGTTACTATATCCTTCTACTAATTAATTGAATATGGGATCTTTCGTGTCATTGCGAATCATCTTCAGACCAGGTTCGACGAATATACTTACTATAGGTACAATCTAAGATTTTAAAATGCTTATTTACGGTAGGCACGAACTTAGAAAAGTTATTAAAATAAATTTTCCGCTCTATATTGTTGAGTCAACGACAATTAACGTCGTTCATGGCCGTAAATCTGGCGGCCGATTTGTGCGTGACAACATGGATCTTCTTCGAGGAGAGAGTGTGACCGGCGGCGGGCCGGCCTTATGTAACGGTAACGTCGATTACGAATTAATTTCAAACCCGATTGACTAAAATTAATTTTAACATTCGATTTGCCGCCGAATAAAATCAGTAAGAATTTGATTTGAATTATGTTACATAAGAGTTATGTACTAACTGAAAGACTGTTTACTTGTCCAATATTGTAAAAAAATCGGATGTGGCTGTGACGGGGCACGCGGCCGTTGGTTTCAACGTGAAACGTCGATGTCAGCGAGCTGCTTTTAGTGTTAAAGATTGATAAAAAGGAGCGAGAACGCCGGTTTCAGTCAGTTAGAATAACCTAAAAAATCTTTTACTTTGATATGACAGTTTTATTCTCACTAAATGGTTTATTCCTTCAGCCTCGAGCATCTACGAGATAATTGAGCATTAAGTTAAAGATTTGTACAACAAGAGGAAGTGGCAGCTTGGGTTTATAGAAGATTAATGACGATGATCTTGAAAACAATGGATTTCCGACAGTTTAAACCTATGACCCTTATGCGCGTAGATTGTACATCATTACTCCTTCACACTGATGCCCGAGGAATTTAACACCCCTTAACAATAAGTTACTTTCTAAACATAAAATTTTTCGGTTTTCATAAATGACACTTACTGATATATAATAATATAGAGGAAATTCATTTTAGAAGTCATTATGTAGACGTCGAAGGTGTCCGATAAATTCATCGGCCATTGAATAGACATAGAGAGGAACCTAGAACGAATACAATTGAAGGTCCATTGTGGGCTAGCATTTTGTTCGCAGCTAAACCACAAGCATTAACGTCAACTTTTAACAAATTCGTATGTAGTACACGATAACACGACACGGCGCCCCAATTTTTCATATGAATATTCATATTAAGGTTCGCGTGTGAGTTGGTTATATTAAAATCTCAATCGCAATCACTTCGGAATGCCAATGCGAGGTCTTTTAATGATAGTGGTAAAAAACGATTTCATTATAGGCACCTTTACTTGATCCAGTAAAAATATCGGTTCCTTATCCATTTTCAAGTAAGTAGTAGTAAATATATCAGAAAGTTCGCATGTTTTTTATGAACATGTATGTTTATAACTTGGGTCTGCCTGTTCTATCTATCTGCCTATATCATCACGCCAGATCCATTGTAGGATCTGCCTGTTGTTGTGTATAAAATGAACGTCCATTATTTAACACTAAAATCAAGCATAAAATGAGTCCATTACGATATTTCCCGTTGGGCCATAGCGCTGTTGGCGGGTCTTGTCGGCGTCGCAGTGCGGCTGTGGCAAGATACGCGAAACGAAGGAAGTCGAGCCCGAGCCGACACAGACAATAGCCACCGAAACAGATCGGACGTTCGCTTACTAGCGCGGAGGTAAGGAGGCCGCTGACAAACCAATGTAACACAGCGGAGATTGGCAAAGAATGGGTTGTCTAATTATTATTGTCACATGTTTTAGAAACTGTTGTAACGTGTAGTATTGAAGTCACAATAAGTTATAAAATATAGTCAAAGCGTACCTCATAAGCATTATGGCATACTTTAATTGACTCTCTATCAAATACAGTTAGCAACGATTAAAAATATTGAGTGTTGGCGGCTTAATGTCCTTTACAATAGGTTTGAGAAGATCGTTCTATTTATTTATTGCCATGCCAGATTCTTGGCGGCGTAGTTCTTTCCGTACAAAAACAAATCATCTGTATTTCAGGCATAACCCACTATTTACCGACCTCTCACGCTGCCTCCACTTTCATAGTCCGTTTCATACACGCTCTCCGATTACGGAGACTCTTTACTCGCCCATCAGATAAGACACGGTCTAGTAAAGTAGTAAGTAGTCCTACTAAAATACTGGGCAAGTTAAAAAAAAACAGTGTGTCATATTTACAATGTAAACCTTCCTAACAGGGAGCGCGTTGATCCGGTGTTGGCTAACAGCAGGAACATGCCAGTTACAATCGCTTAGAACATTTTCTGTAACTGTGGCACCGCCGCCGTGATTGCCGCACCACTCAATGCTAGCGCTAATTGCCACAACAATAACTGATATTGAATTTTTCCATTTATCAAATTATCCGCTCGTCATTCGTATCGTGTTGGGACAGAACAAATTGCCGAATTATATTGCAATTATCGATATAGAACAATATGAAATACGCGATAATTATATTTTGTCATTAAAGGAACGAATTGCAAGCAATGTATGGAAAACTGCTAAACCCCAAAATTTCATCATCAGGTTGTCAAATTGTAGAGAGACGCAATAAGAAAGCTTTACCATAGATGACAATTATACTCTGATATACCCATTTAATTCCTTTCAGTAGCATTTACCTATACCTAGTTCCCCGGGTTAGTGCTGTCAGTCGGCACAACTAGCTTCCAGTCACCGCGTTTAAATGGAGGATAAAAGTATTCAGCTTGCTGCACTATGCAAAGTAAGTACGGCACCGGCTGGTGCACCCATTAATTAATTAGCAATCGTAGCGGTGTTGTCCGGCGGTCGCCGACCCGCCCGGCGCCCGCACCCGCGCCGCCGCGCGGCACACAAGACATTGCAAGGCACTACCGCTTTGCGTGTCATCAAGCAGGCCATTTCATACTATCTATCACAGGGTTCTTTTTAATCTAAATGTAACTCGACTAAAGAAATAAAAAAAAAATTCACAAATAAATAAGATACATAAATCAGCCTTTCATGATATTTCAGGAAAGAGTGGCGTTATTGTACTACACGCGTATGTACATATCTAACTTATAGTTAGATATTAATTTCAAGTTAGATATGCTCGTGTATACATTATGTACTACAAGTCCCAAGAAATGAGAATGATAATGAGAATTAAGGAACAATTGACAGTGCTCCGTTTGTAATTAAATGAAAAGAATATAATATATATTCAAATCAAGCGGTAGGTTGAAAACTAAGGAAATTATAAAACGATTGATATAATATTTATTTACTTATAACAGAAAAGCTCTAACAGATGTTATAAAAGTGAACAGACAAATGTACGTTTAAAATTACTACAAAACTAAGGAAACTCGTTGGAAATGTGTTAAAATTGACCTCGTAGTGGACGCTACCCGGGCGTGTGGGGGCGGTTCAGTGAACGAAACTCACCCCGCGCCCACCGGTAAACAAAACAACCCCTTCCCTGTCTTTCATAGAGTTGTTTAACTAGTCACGTTTAAACTGCAGCGATTTTCTTTGTACAAGGTAAACAAACAAGTACCTATCTAGATTCTCCAATTTTTTTCCACTAAATGACTGTACAGTTAAGTTATGGTTTGTAGAATTGACCGTTCCGTGATTATTGCATTTATTGTTCTTGAAAGGACTAATTTTATGCGAATCATCTTTAAAATGAATGCAGGAAATTAAGCATCATGGCTGTTGTTTATTGAAATAAAATATCTTCAAAAAAATTACTTTTAGGCTATAGTAATTAGTTATGACTAAAGCAGTGCATGAGGAGTTCGTTATCGTCATCATCATCAGCTGAAAGACGTTCCCTCCAGGACAAAGGCCTCCCCCGGAGATCGGCACGACGACCGGCTTTGTGTTAGCTTTTACCTGCGACCTTTACCAGGTTATCGCTTCACCTTGTGGGAGACCTCTATGACAAGTTGCGTTGTCTATATTCTAAGGCAACAAGCCAGTGACTTTATAGAAATTCAGCGACAGCGATTGAGCACTGAGTAGCGGATTTCATTCGGCTGATGATGATGACTGACATCAACAAGGAAGAGAAGGGAAACGCCTTTTAGATCTCTACACTTCAAACTTCACGTCTCCTAAAGGATTTGTCAAAATGATTTATCAATTTACATAGCTACTAAATTATTTCAACCGTGTGTGTAGTGTAGTGTTTACATTCTGTGTCAACACTAGACTAATTCGAGAACAAATTAGTTTATGTATTGCGAAATGCGTGTTTATTCAGTAGAGTAACAAACACCTCGGATTTCTTGAGGATAATTTGGCCGCAGTGAACGGATGGTCAAGAATGGCGGTGGCTTGCAAAACAAGAGCGATTCCATATCTACAGGACTTACAGTTAAGAGAGAAACATAAATGTATGAAATTTGTTTGCTTATTATGCTAAATAACTATATATTCTCTAAACGATGACGCTAAATCACGACGTCGATTCATCAAAAATTCTTGGTCGACATTTTTCGTGCAACTGCAGTCATCGTATACAATCTTCTGGAAATCTCAATATGTCGATTTGGTGAGGCGAAAGGCTAGCGCGTTTCATAGGGGTGCAAGTTTACTATCGACCTGCACAATATAATATTTGCAATAAAATCATTGTAGTGGTCAACAAATTCATTTGCAAACTTGGGTGCCGCCCATCGCAATTGATACCACTCTTCGATTGTCTATCCATTCATCAATGCCGAATTGCGAATAGAACAGCGCGCGTTTGCACGCTCGTAATGTTCCGCCAATTAATTCTATTACGATACGTAAATCTTACAACAAAATAACTATAACCGCGGATCGAATAGATCACGCACGGTTTTAGATTAATTTCATAATGAAGGTGCTAAAACTAGTCTAAAACTATTAATCGCATTTCACACATTACGCAAACTGACAACCACTCGCAAAAAATATGACGAGGTAAAAATATGAATTAACTTGGTTAATGACAAACTCGAAAATTCTTAGACGTCATGTAGGTGGGTCGTAAATATCGCGACCATCCATTAAATTACTAAAAGTAATGCTCGCAAATAGAAACCTCAAGCGTGAACAAACGTTACGTTATGATGCGGAGGTATAGCCTAGAAAACAACACATCACGTTGTGTGTTTATTGTGAAATGTCTCATCCTACTAAACAGGCTGTGTCGTCTTTGTGACTGTAGCTAGTTTAATTAATGATAATATATGCCCCTGCACAATAACCCTAGTTATTAGAAAAGTAGGAAAAGAATCAGAATCAGAATATTTTTTATTCATGTAAACCATTACAGTATTTATGAATCATCAGAAAAGTAACAAAGACTCTACCACCACTTCGGAATGTCATTCCTGTAGAGAAGAAGAGCAAGAAACTCCATGGTTACTCTTTTAAAATAGTATTTTTACTTTTTTCCATCTACATTTGGTTGTGGGATATGGGAGAACGATGTAGGCTGGTCTATCAGGTAGGTCTAAATTAAATTATACTATTCTTGTGAATGACTACATGGTTCCCTTATTTACAAAGAAAGAAATGACAAAATAAATATACATTTTATTAAATTAATGGAAGGAAGAGACGGAATATTAAATAATTACAGCTAAACAAGTTATCCATATTCAGTCAAGTGGAGCTGGAACAGCCCCTATCCAAGTATTTTTGTCTTTTAAGTAATCATCTCGCGTATAATAACTTCGCTTACTAAGCGTACGTTTAATACAAGCTTTAAATTTATTGTCACTAAGTTTAGTGACGTCAAGAGGAATTTTATTATAAAATCTAACACAGTACCGCATGAAAGAAGTATGAATTTTTGACAGACGAAATTGCGGTTGATCTAATTTATTTCTATGTCGCGTATTATAGCAATGCATATCGCCTAGCTGATTAAACAGTTCTATATTTTTTCTTGTATACATTATGTTTTCATAAATATACTGACACGGGACCAACATAATATTGGCTTCTTTAAACAATTCTCTGAGAGAGTCGCGACTACCTAAGTTATATATCAATCAATAAATCAATGTCAAAACACAAACGCTCTTCTTATAAATAATTCTGAGAAAACTATCTTGAATCGAAGTTGTAGATCATCGACAACGTAGTGATTATAATGCTACTTTGGCTAAGACCAGCCAAAATTACCATTTATGTATTTTATGTCAAACAAATTGTTGATAAATCTAGATAGATTGCTAATCGTTGCTTACATAGCATGGACGTATTATCTCCCCAAGCTAACCATATACATAAGATTGGTGCAAATCCTGCCCCACCTGCTTTAACGTTAGTATTAACGCGCACGTCAAAATGCGTTTTAAACCAGGCACTTTTTATAAAAGGGAAACCGAAAATAAATATTGTAAGTCGGTGCCAAGTGGACTGCACCAACCAGCACCGACTTCAAATATTTATTTTTTGCTGTCTGTAGTCGGTTCCCCTTTTTTAAGTTTTTTATTTAAAAATTTTAAGCGATGAGTAAGTTAATTATGTATATTTATACACCTATTTTATATTATTGTACTTAGTTCCACAGTAAGGTACTTACAGGATTGATTGATATAATGCTCATAGTAACTGATTTTACACATTCGTGCTGTTTGCGATCAACGAGTCCCGTGGTGTATCTTTAAAGTCCAAGGTAATACCGATAATATTAAAATGGCACTACCCCTTTATTGAACCCAACGCAAAAAGAATCATCAAAATCTGTTTATTAGCAAAGAAGTCATAAAAAACACAAACGAATTATGTACCTCTTCCTCCTCCTCCTCCTTTTTTGAAGTTTATAGTTAATATTTTGCTTAATTCCATACTATATCTCAATGGACACAATCGTATTGTTTGTCGTTATAGAGTTCCCTGGTGTATCTTTAAAGTCGAAGGTCCAATACTGATGATATTAAAATGGGACCGCCTTGGAGCTATACTGAACTCAATGCAAAAACAATCATCAAAATCGGCCCATAATTGACGGAAATATCGGTGAACATACATAAATAAAAAGAATAAAAAAGCATACATACAGACGAATAAAGAACTTCCTCCTTTTTGAAGTCGGTCAAAAAACAATGCGGCAGCCGATTTTTTTATGCCGCATCCGATTTAACGCGTTAAACGTTAGCTACATCTATGTAATGTATTTGTTAGCATGTTAATTAACGAATTACGATGTAGGTGGCCTAGGTGAAGTCCTACTCCCGGGCACAAGCTTGTTGTCTTACCTTGCGGTCGCGCGCCGCACGCAAGCAGCAGCGCGAGGCACAGCGACACGGCGCGCATGCTGCCGCTACCGGTGCGGCCGCATGCCGGGCACCGCACCGCACCGCCTGCGCCCGCGCCTCTACGCTGCAAACGCATTAAAACGGCATTTAAAACATTAGAAAAACTCTAGTCGATGGGTTCTATTAAACCACCTAGCGCAGTACTAATCAGGGAAAATGCTACATGAAAATGTGCTTAAAACGTGTGTGATAGTGTTTACACATAGGCGTTGGTCAGTTTCATGTTATTTAGCTTTGCTATTCCCCTGCTCTCTGATGCATGAATAGGCTGAATGTAACCCTGAGGTAAATGTTAAGCTAGCATTTTACAACATGTACTTATTGAAACTAGACCCAAACAACTACATATATATTGAATTGGATATGTCATGGGACATAATATACTATATCAACACAGTACAAGTTCTTTTCTTTGTACCACTTGCCGGTACTATTGAGTAAAGTTTTAAGCTTGACATTATCTGTCAGCAAACTCTTATGTACATATATTTTACTCCGCAGTACAGACAAATTTATCTGGCAAATATATATTGGCCTACTGTCTCATATGTGCTATTGTCACAGTTGATATTAATCTGCGAATATACACAAGCATAACGTGCGTAGACAAGGATCAAGTTATTTGCGGTGACAGCGATAATTACTTTTGAACGAACGTACCGACGCGTGATAGTGCGGCCTTTCTGCTGGCTCTCAAAGATAGACCACGCATCAATGTAAAGCCTAGCAATATTATAGTACCTCACAAGCGAATAAAATAAGCTAATTCTAAGTAGGTTAAACTAGAATTGCTTAAAATCAGCATGTGAATTCTCGATCGTATACAAAATCACATAAAGGATAAGAAGTATCTAAGGAAAAAAACCTGTTGGAACTCCGTACCCTATATCTGCCCCGCCAGGGATCTCGTTTGATAATAAAAATAAATAGGTAGACGTAAAGGATTATCAAATAACATGGATAAAATAATACTTTATTGAGCCTCCTAACAGCTCTCTCAACGGTTTCACAACGTTTCAGTAGAGACCTGTTAAAACAGTAACAACAAATAATCCATCTTTAGATGGACTTTACTAAGAGATTATCTTTCAAGACACCTTAAAGCTTAACTTTCGCAGCCGAGATAAGTGGTATAGTAATTTCTTATAACAAGACCCTTATTTTCTAAACCTACATATTAAATAAGAATATTTACACAGCCACTTGCCCGCCATGCTACAGGCTGAACTTAGAAAGCGGAAAAAACATCAGCATCAGCGATCGCTAGCTCATTTCGCTTTCTTCAAGCGAGGCGCGTTTACATGTGAGCATCGTCGAACTGACAGCATTACAATATACGTTACGTATTGCCGAAATGACTCCACTTGACATATTGCTGAGACAATTTCCTGCCTAGATGGCCTCAGGCGCTGACGAGATGAAAGCAAATTATGTTGTGTAATAAGTATAAATTAAGTAGTCATCCCCCGTCTTCTGATTCATGTCGGAAAAGCTTATCACTTGAATGGATAATACTAATTCGTGTCTAATTGGGATTTCTGAATTGCTCATCGAGAAGAAGTTTGATTCGTAGCTTGTGCGTAATTATCTTGGAATCTTCAATTCAATAATGACGTTTTATCTTAATCATGTGACAATTAGCACAAAAAATTAACTAATCCAAGAACAACAGCTCGTGAGTACAATTAAGCTATCGACAGACCGGCAGGTGCCGCGATATGGGAACTTCAGGCCATTGTAGCGGGACCTAGCCACCGTGTCACTGGGCCACAGGGTAAATACAGAGTTAATCAATTTAGCCATTAAATAGCTTCGGAGAACCGTTACTCAACTGAATAAGGATCAGAAATTACTCATATGTTATCCTACTTCTATCTAAAAACTCTTAGCTTTAATTTTTTTTAGTAAATATAAAGTCGCTCTTTAATACAACTTTTGTATTTTTATAAATGTTAGGTTTTTTATCATAAATCAGATTCAAAGTGCGTAAAGTAGGTCGTAAAACAACAAATCTAACCCGAATATTCATGTTGAACTCGCGACTTAAGGGAAATAACAACAAAATCTATTAATTAATTGCAGCAAATTTTTCCGTAGTTCATTCGCGTACAATGTGCCTAACAGTGAGGTACAATCGATCTGTTGAACTAGAAAGCTCTACTTAATGTAAACATTTCGTGTATTTGATTTCTTCAATAATATAGTAAAATCATAGCTGATCAAGCAGGTCATGTGAGTCAAGGGCCCAGGGTCGAATTACCGCGAGTAACAACAAAGGCAGGATAATGTAACCTGTCCCCACACATGGCTGCGCAGGACGCGCGGCGATCAAGCGAGGGCGTCACGGAGCGCGGCGCCATAAACCGTTCACTATCCAAGTGTAGCCGGTGGTGAGCCGATACGAGAATAATATAACAATGTACTATAGGAGAAGTTTTTTACAAGTCAATTCTCAAAACATGATAAGTTCAGAGGTAGGTACAATACAAATATCTGGGTAGTATGAAACTCTTGTAACTTGCACTAAAGGCGCATAGAAATACGTTGTAACATCGCGAATAATATATCGATGCGTTGTAAGCTTTCACATTAAATGATTGTTTAGATGTCTCAACGTAGTCAGGTAGATGTCATCTATACAGATTACAGTTAAGCATTTGATCGAATCGACCATATAATACTACTACGCAAACTGCTGTCCATGGGTATAAGAGGTAATCTGTATAGATGGTTTTCATTTTATGTCGAAAACAGGTGCCAAACCGTCGTCCTCAATGGTTTTTCATCCAGACCAATGACTGTCTCCTCAGGCGTACCACAGGGATCTCTATTAGCCCCGTTGCTGTTTACGATATTTGTAAATGACATATCTACCTGCTTTAAAAAATCTAAAATACTCCTGTACGCTGATGACATGAAAATACTCTGCCCCATAAAAAACAGTGAGGACACCACCTATCTTCAAGAAGATCTTGACAGGTTTCGACATTATTGTCTTGTTAACAAATTGGACCTCAATGTTGAAAAATGTTATGTCTGTTCATATACACGTTAACATATTCCAATAATCCACAGCTATAAATTAGCTGATACCACGATAGCTCGAGTAAATAGTATCAGAGATCTGGGTGTTACGTTTGATTCTAAACTCCTTTTCGACACTCATATTAATGATATAGTGCACAAAGCATCTAAGGTACTTGGCTTTATTTTGAGACTCTCGTCAGAATTTCAGAACATTAAAACTTTCAAAATTCTATACTGTGCTTTTGTCCGCAAGTGTGTGCCTCACAAGTTTGGAACCCTAAATATAGTATATATATAAATAGAATTGAAAACATTCAGAAAAAGTTTTTAAGATACTTACAATATCGATCAAAGCTTCACTTAGATAATTATTTTACTCGTTGTAAAAAGTTTCACATTCTTCCATTACAAGAGCGAAGACGAGTGGCTGATCTAGCATACTTATTTAATATAATTAATAATTCAGTTGACTGTCCTGAATTATTGACTAAAATTGGGTTTCGCACATCATCAATTCTACTTAGAAAGCCGAACTTACTCCATGTTCCTACGGTTCACTGTGCTTACAGGCAAAACGCATACATAGTCCGGTCAAGCAGATGTTTTAACGCTATATCTCATATAGTAGATATTGATCCATTTACTACGAGTACCACTAAATTGAAAAAGACTCTGTGTAACCATTTCTTCGGCTCAGGTATTTAGAGATTGCTGGTATAACTATAATCCTTGCGTTAGCGCGTTCTTGCGTTATTAGAATTCTATTAGTGGAAACCTTTAATTGACCTTATTCTATTTATTGTTATGTACTTACTCACTGTATTAGCTGTAAGTTTTCTCAAATATTAAAATAAAATAAAATAAAATGTTTTGGGGGTGTAAGGGAGTCAAATACCACCATATGGCTCCAAGTCATTCTCACCTGCTCGTGGTACATCTTGCTAATCAATGAACGAGGCTCTGACGACCAAAAAATGGCGGTATAACCATAACAAAAATCTGCGTAACTAAATACCGCAGATCGGTGACGGGCAGCAGCGGCACCGATGCGAAGAGTTACGCACTGCGATCGCCAACCCGCATGCCCAGCGTAGCGATTATGGGCAAACCCTCCAAATGGCAAGCCAAAATAAACCACGGCCCCCAGTTCGCGGCCGCCCTGCTATTCCGGATCACGGCGGCGGTCACGGTAACGGCAGGGTAGGGGGTGCGAAGAATCCCCGGGCTACGAGACGCCGCCAAAATCAACTGACCTTGGCGACGTTTAATGGACGCACGTTACGGCTTGACGAGCACATGACGCAACTAGAATCCGAACTCGAAGGGATAAGGTGGCACGTTCTGGGACTGTGTGAAGTCCGAAGAAAGGGAGAGGACACCGTTACCCTAGAATCAGGCCACCTTTTGTACTTCCGAGAGGGCGACCAGCTATCCCAAAGCCGCATAGGGTTCTTGGTCTATAAAACCCGCTCTGACAACGTTGTAGAAATGTCTAGTGTGTCGAACAGGGTAGCGTATCTTGTTATTAAGTTAACCGATAGTTATAGCCTAAAGGTTGTGCAGGTTTACGCACCGACTTCGGCACACTCTGACAATGAAGTTGAAGATATGTACGAGGACATATCGAAGGCCTTACACTCCACCACTAAGGCCCACTACAACGTTGTCATAGGGGACTTCAACGCTAAAGTGGGAGTACAAATTTGCAACGAATCGGTAGTAGGATCTCACGGTTTCGGTAGCAGGAATCATAGGGGGCAAATGCTTGTCAACTTTCTTGAGAAAAAGGGGCTTTTCATAATGAACTCTTACTTTAAGAAACAGCCCCAAAAAAAGTGGACATGGCAAAGCCCCGACACTAGGACTAAAAATGAGATTGACTTCATCATAACGGACAAGAAGCACATATTCAGCGATGTCTCAGTAATCAACAGGTTTAATACCGGAAGCGATCACAGACTTGTCAGAGGCTCACTGAATATCAACTTTCAGCTCGAGCGAGTCCATTTGATGAAGGCCAGGCTCCGGCCCAACCTCCTCCAAACCGTAGTAGGATTTGAAGCGTTACAGTCAAATCTGGAGAACCGATTCATTACCATGGAAACCACAAATGACGTAGACCAGGCCCTCGCAAATGTAGTTAAAATCCTCAGGGAGGAAGGTACGAGATTTTGTTAAATGCGACGTATAAGTAAGAAAACGAAGCTTTCGGAGGAGACATTGCGGCTTATGAAGGAACGACGTGTAAACCCACCCAACACTTCGTTAGAGCAACGGGCACTCAACAAACGAATTAACAAACTGGTACGACATGACCTCCGATGCGCTAATACACGCGCTATTGAAAAAGCAATCGAGCAAAATCGGGGGTCGAAAGTGTTTGTCCAGTCTTTTGGGAGGAGTCATCTGACGAAGTTGTCCAAAGCCAGTGGGGACGTCATCACTTCTAAGCCGGAGATTCTTTTGGAAGTAGAAGACTTCTACAGCCGACTATTCGCCTCACATACATCTCGTCCTGAACCCGGAAATGAGGATCCTAGAGCTACATTAAGTCGCCACTTTACGAAAGACATGTCCGAAATCAGCCTAGACGAAATCGTGATGGCTCTTGAACAGCTAAGGAATGGAAAAGCCCCTGGAGAGGACGGAGTTACAACTGAATTATTAAAAGCAGGAGGTACTAGTAAACCGGTGCTAAAGGAGCGCCAAAATATCTTTAACTCTGTCCTCTTTAACGGGAGAATTCCAGGGGTTTAGGGTAGGAGCGTAGTCGTAATGTTTTTCAAAAAGGGTGATAAGACCCAACTGAAGAACTACCGCCCTATTTCGCTCCTCAGCCACATTTATAAGCTGTTTTCAAGAGTTATCACGAATGATCTTGCGCGAACGCTCGACGAATTGCAACCCCTGGAACGGGCAGGGTTTCGAAGAGGATATTGAACGATAGACTACATCCACACTGTACGGTAGATTATACAGAAGACCGAAGAGTATAATCGGCCCCTGTGCTTAGCATTCGTGGACTATGAGAAGGCCTTTGACTCAATCGAGACTTGGTCAGTTCTAAAATCTTTGCAACGATACCAAGTCGACTGGCGATACATCCAAGTGTTAAGAAGTCTCTATAACGCCGCGACCATGACCATCCAGATACAAAACCAGCAGACCAACCCTATCCCAATGCATCGAGGAGTGAGACAAGGGGACGTTATTTCCCCCAAATTGTTCACAAATGCATTGGAGGATATGTGTAAGACGCTGGACTGGAAAGGTCATGGTTAAACATAAATGGCAGCCATATCTCACACTTGAGATTTGCAGACGACATTGTCATTATGGCTGAAACGTTGCATTATTTACAACAGATGCTGACCAGTCTAGCCGATTCTTCCGGACAAATAGGTCTCCGCGTGAACTTGGACAAGACCAAGGTAATGTATAACCGACATGTAGTACCGGAACCTGTTGCAATACATGGCGCTATTCTCGAGGTTGTTTAAGAATATGTTTACCTAGGGCAAACTCTGCAGATGGGGAAAAACAACTTCGAGAAAGAGGCCAACAGAAGAATACGGCTGGGCTGGGCGGCATTTGGAAAATTACGTCGAGTATTTACATCGCCCATTCCACAAAGCCTAAAGACAAAAGTCTTCAATCAGTGCGTCCTGCCTGTTATAACATGGAGCCGAAACACGGACACTCACGGTTGGAATGGTCCATAAATTTAAAGTCACTCAGCGAGCTATGGAAAGGGCTATGCTCGTAGTTTCTCTGTAGGATAGAATCCGGAACGAAGTCATTGGACAGAGAACCAAAGTAATCGACATATTCCACCGGATTAGTAAGCTGAAGTGGCAATGGGCCGGTCATATTAGCCGAAGAACCGATAACCGCTGGGACAAACGAGTTCTTGAGTGGAGACCACGGACTGGCAAACGTAATGCAGGACGCCCTCAGGCTAGGTGGAGCGATGACCTTCGTAGGGCGGCTGGCAGAAACTGGATGCGAGTAGCCGAGGATCGTACCCAGTGGCGTGCACTTGGAGAGACCTATGTCCAGCAGTGGACTGCTATAGGCTGATGATGATATATGTTTTGGGGTTAAAGTACAGCTTCATTAAACTTAACAAGTTTCAGTAGCTATTGTATATTTTCCTTGAATTAGAATTAGTTATGTATTTTATTTTTATATGTGATAATGCAAAGCATAGCTTGAACCGTTGAGTCTAGAACCATGGCAATTACGTCGAGTATATGGCTCTAGCCGAACTTACTACTGTTAGCTATTTCATAAAGAACTTAATTTGATCATGTATCAGAGTATCGGGCGAAATTAAAATGGCTACCTATTCGACAACGACGGGGCTTGCACATTCTCTCGTTACTCTACTCCATTTTACATAATCCTAAATCCCCTGTTTACCTCAGGGAGCGTTTTGACTTTCTTGTTCCAAGGGATTATCCCTGCCGTGCAGCTAAATCTCTCCTTCTTCGTGCTCCTCTTCATTCTTCTAGTCGTTACGATGGATCCTTCACTGTTCGTGCTGTGCGTCTGTGGAACTTACTTCCACAGTCCATTCGTGCGAGCTCATCTTTGGATGTTTTCAGAAGAAGAATCAAGGAACATTTTCTATCCTGATTTATTTAGGTATGTATGTTTATGTATGTATTATAATTATATGTATTTAATATTTGTATAGTAAGTAACTGAGTATATGTATTTATATTTGAAAATATAGTATTTATTTCATTGCTATTTTCTATTAACATTATATTGTATAACTGCCCTCTTATTTCACTTTCTCATCTCTCAACACTCTATGGTTAGCTGGAAGATAACTCATATTTGAGTTAAGCTCGCCTTCTGTATACTTTTAAATTGTAAAATTATTTCTATCCCAGTGTGTATACAATAAAGAATAAAGAATTAAAATACATCATATAGGACACGGTTTATTTGGTAATGGTTCCTATTTCCTTGCATTTTCGTATTGTATATCTGGTGCCTACCTCCGTGGAATCTGGCGTGATTATATAGATAAATTACACATACTGCAAAAAACTCTGTGTTTTGAAAAAGGAAATTTATGAAAAGATGTAACTATGAGGCGTATCTTCTTTATAGAAAAGCCACACTGAATGGTTTTGTCAGATGCTGTAACAATTAATGGGTTGTGCATAAACAATCTTAACTTCTTTGCGAAAGCGTTGCAGCACCATTCGACTGGTTATTGTTTCAATGTTTATAAAGTTATAACTGAATGTGGTGACGTATGCTGTTTAGAGATGTGTATGTGTTGGCCCGTGCTTATCTGGGTCTGCCCGTTGCACAGCGCGGCCGTCATGGTCGGTACCTACCACTACACCGTAATCACACAGCCATACGTGTTATTACTCTACATGTGGGAGTGGAAGGTAAGTTCACCAATAGGTATTGGCGTAGATTGTGAGGTATATTTCTTATAGTTCAAGAGCTCGCGAGTCAATCGACGGTCCCGCACCCACCACGGCGAACCCTTGTTTACTGAGTTAATTTTGATGGAAGTAAGTTGTGGATGAAGTTCTACTATACGCGTTAGTGGTACGACACATTGGTGCCATCTACTATCATTTGACGGACGATTTAGCGCAGTGGTTAAGGGCTTAGTCCGCCCCGCCCACTGTGTCTAATAGTCGCGGGTTCGATTCCCGCACGGGACAAATCTTTGTGTGATCCACAATTATTTGTTCCGGTCTGGGTATTTGTGTATGTGAATTTTCATGTTTGTAAACGCACCCACGACACAGGAATAAATTCTAGTGTGGGACAACGTTTTATTAAAAAAAAAAAAAAAAAAAAATTATAGCTAACTGATACTTACCGTTGAAATAAGTCCGGCCGATTTTTTTTTGGGAAGATAATAATAATTTTTAAATCTGAAAGAGTTACATTGAATAACCATTGTGTAAGAACTGTCCAAATAGGATTCTTCATAATTGTTATTGATACCTATCAAGCTCCTTAGGTTATTGAGATTTTCTGTCTCTCCATCTCCAGGCAGAGAGTACAGAGTTCCAACAGTTTTTTTTTTATTAAAAATCTTCTAATGGCAGTTCGAAGTCTGAAATTGTGTACAAGATCATGGTTTGTTACTATTGCATAAGGACTTAACATGTTGGCAAAACGTGGTTAAAAACAGTATACTGTTCTGACGATTTCCTACACGGCTATATTCCTCAAGGGAAGGTTGTAGAGGTATACCATCTCTCCGCTTAAGTAATATAGACGTGAAGGACTTTATTTGTATTTTTACCATGCTTAAACACCGTAAATACTGTGATAGTGTGCTAATACGCGAATACTGTGATACTGTATGAAATTATAGCTATAGGCTATGAGTCCATAACCGTACAGTACTTTTCTCAGGTATCTGAATAAGTTACCTACATTGTTCCGCTAGAACTGATTGTTGCATCTCAAACACACAATACCTAGTTGCTTAGTTGTTCGTGTGTGCAATATACTTTTCCGCTGCCTAAATATAATGTACATACTTACATTACATAAGTATGCAAGCATTTATCTAAAAGTTAGGTACTACTAGTAATCGATCCTACGGATTAACTCCATTTTTAGCAAAAGCTAATATTAACTTACTCATAGTAGAAAAGAAAAGATTTGATTTCACAGTAGGTGGTTTGTGCAAAGTACTAAGGCAAAGTATTAAAAATCATTTACCCGCGCAAAATATAGAAATCCACACAGGTTTTCCAATCCTCGATCTTTTTTAAATTTCGAATATAGCACACAACATTTATTTTTAATTTTAGTTCTCTATAAAGAGGTTTTTATACCAAAAAACTTTAAAGATATATAAGCACTTTAACACAACAATATTTTCGAAATATATAACGCGAATGTAGCCTGCGATACGCGTGCGTGACCTCGCTCGGTTTAGCTATTCGGGTACGCGGGGTGACGCGCGTAAGCCTTCGAATAGACTGGCTGTCTTGGGGCTTTACGTTACGGTTCGTAGTTCGTGGTGCGGACAGCGGCTCGGCACACGGCGAGGGCGGACGTTGGCGACACTCGTGGGGCTGGGGACGGGGGAGGTGATGTGACCCACTGAGCCTTATAATAAAATTGTATTGAATGTAGAGGACCCATATAGCCTTAAAGATAAGCGTACGTTGTTATTCGTTGCCTACCTACACATCAAAACCGTAGAAGATAGAGGTCATTATTTCATTTTTAAATAAATTAAAACAATATTTAAATAATATGAACACCAATATTCCTCAAGCTGGGGGCAGCGTTGTGTACCACAGGTTGTACTGTGTATAGCTACCTAAATATCGGCGATGATGTAAGGACCTCATGTTATAGGGGGCGAGCCTGTTGCCATTATACCGGGCTGCTCGAGCATTGGCTGTATCATACCATTATTTGTATAAGTTTACTCGATTCAACCTAAGACAATTTATTTAAGCCGACTTTTAAAAAAGCAGGTTCTCCATTCGACCCGTATGTATGATTGTTCGACCCGCAGAGATGGACAAAATATAATCAAATTACCGATTAACCACCCCCGCTTGGGGTATATAGACGTGATGGTGTATTAATGATAAACGATTCCAATAACATTTTGTAATATTCGACATTTATGATTACGCTTTCAATCTTGAATCATGATTGAATATTATAAAACGCAATTGTAATCATTGTCACTATTATAATTAAAATTACGATAATTAACATTAATATAATTGTTATCATTAAAACAGACACTTGGTATTAATTCAATTTTACACATTTTAGTATATATTAAACTTTTAATTAAATAATTTATAAATGTCCGATACAATTATGATGTTTTCTTAATTGTTAGGTACGTTAATGATATTTGCATGCCTAAATGCAGAATATGGCGTACGACCATTGTAATTTTAATATCCAC
Organism: Phalera bucephala; assembly: GCA_905147815.2. NCBI lineage: Eukaryota > Metazoa > Arthropoda > Insecta > Lepidoptera > Notodontidae > Phalera > Phalera bucephala. Next base: position 36,589,133 of record LR990617.1, read on the forward strand.
TGTAACCCATTTTCGCAAATAAACTGATTTGATTTAAGTGCTTGGTATAATATCAATAGACTCATCCTCCACTACATGAGACCTTACATTGTTGAACGACAAGTGAGTGTACACAGTACACTACTCGCGAGGTGCAGGGCACAATGCCAACTTATATAGAGGTCAAACCTCTAATCTTCAGTAAAAGCAGTACTACCCAAAGGGAAAAACTTCATTTCAAACGCCACTACAGTTAAAGAAAAATAATCATAAGTAGGTCTAAATATCCCACCCCCGATTGGGAAATATATACATGACGGTTTTTATCTAGATATTCTATCCTTACTAAATTTCATCTAAATTCGTTTAGTCATTATGACGTGAAATAGGAATGGTTATTGTTTCAGTATTAATTTATTAATATCGACAGTAAGCGCGTAGGACGCGCGTAAGTAGGCGCTGTAGGACATCACTAGTGGTGAAGCGTAAAATAATGCATATTTGAAATATAAATTAAAGCTTTAAACTCACAGTTAATTATCACCGTATATTAATTATATGACGTCAATGATGTATATCTTTAATGTATAAAACGTCATAATTTGGTTATAAAACGTCCCTATAATATAATAAGAGGCAATAAATACATACGTGTAAAATGATAATTCAGGATTTTCACTCCTCCTTTGGTTGTCCTTGATTGACAAAATACAGCACAACACGACATAATTTCACCGTATTAAAGTATATTCAGTTATCACAATGATTTTCATGTATATTTTAACCGTTGAAATGGACGGGCGCAATTGTTATGGCCTAAGTATAGGTCACAACATTAGACCTTACAATAGCTTTCTCATTCACTCAAAATGGTGATCCGTGTAACTGAAAGAGAAAAAAGACAATGTTGAACGATGACCGGCGGAGCGGTAACTCCAGGTAATTTTAGCTTCATGATTGTAAACGTTGCAATCCATGAATTTATAACTCTAAACGGATTGAGTACTGTCTAAATATTGCTAAAGAAAATTAAACTCTTACTTACAGACACAACTTTGAATTCTCTATGATTTAAACAACTCGAGAAACCATGATGAGTGAGAGCAATAACCTGGAGCCCGGTGTCACGCTCGCACCTATTACAATGCAGTACGGTGACCATAAGGTAGAACTAATAGAGACTATACCTATTTATGATATGGTTTAAATACACTGACTGCCTCGTTGGACTGGTGGCAAAGCGCATCGCTTTGTGATCACGAGGTCCTGGACGAAAAATTCCCAGTATAAGTCCAGAGTCTGGCATTGTGCCCGGTACATGGCAATAGGCTCGCCCCCTATTACGTGGGACCTAACATCGTCGGCGAAACGTGGGTGTACTCAGTACACCTCTGCCACCCCCTCTGGGGAATATAGGCGTGACGGTGTTTAAATACACTGTAAACCATTTATTACCGAGTTTAAAACAAACAAGGTTCTCAATACGTCTTTATATATACAAGATCTATTAAGATGGGACAACCATTGTAGATACAGAAAAACGGCTCTAGGAGACTATCCATAATTTTTGCGATATTTGGAGTTGAATTTACAGATTCTGAAAAAAATGTACAGTCAGCAAGAAAATGGGCAATTTAATCAAATATTTTGACTACTACTCATTTAAGATGTGGCATATGCGTAGAAAAAAACAATTAAGGCAATAAACAGTGCCCGAGAATTATACGTTAATTATATGTCAACGAGTCCATCATCGTACCAATGTTTGGTCACCCTACTTAGAAAGAGACGTAGGACTCTAAGTGAGTATCCTTGTCTTCACGTGTTTTTTCGCAGAGTGCTCAATCCATTGTAATATTACATGTTGCGGTCAAATCGTATAATGATGTGAGGTATAAGGTAGAATAAATACGGACTATACCTATTTATGGTATACTTTAAATACGCTGTAAACCATTTATAACCGAGTTCTAAACGAACACGGTTCTCAATTCGTCTGTATACAAGGCGTAAAATAATAAACGCAAGACCTCAGAAACCCTGATTAGAGAATTGCTTCACAAATTCAAAACGAGAATCAAATTTTCAAATATAAAGGTTTTTACCCTTTTTTAAGCACTTTTATACCCTAATTAACAATGAAACTTGTACGTGTATGTGTGCGTTTAGAGAAATACGTTTTAAGAATGCATTTGAAATCTCCTTATTACTATGAATCAAGAATAAATTTAGTTTTTTATAGTGCACTGGAGGAATAAAAGCATTTTTTATTTAGAACAAACTACTTTCAGGTCTTGCGTTTATTATGTTACACCTGTATACAGAATGGGTTTTTAGATGGGACAGTAAGGGCAGCTATCTCAGTCTCCTAAGGCCGTTTTTCTGTAGTTATAACTACAGAAAAACGGCCTTAGAAGACTATCCTTAATTTTTGCAACATTTGGAGGTGAATTTATAGATTTAAAAAAAATGTACTGACAGCAAAACACTTGGGCAGTGTACTCATAAACTTTTTACTCTACTCATCGATCCTGTTTCTTACAAGGATCAAAACTACTGGAAAAATGAGAAATCGCAAAAACCTTTTCCCATAAATAGATAGTTTTCTAAGACCGATTCCTATAGCTACAAAGATTGAGGTAGCTGTCCTTACTGCCCCCTCTCAAAATTCTATCCTGTATATATTTTATGTTCAGACATAATTTCTTAATTTATCAACCGATTTTGATGATTCTTTCTGCATGAGTTTCGTATAGCTACGAGATGATATCATTTTAATTTTAATTTTCATTCCACGTCAATACATATATAAAAATACTAGCTGTTACCCGCAGCTGCGCATGGGTTAATTTCGTGATTTGACATAGGTAGGTGGATCTCTAATGCGCGATCTTATTCAACGCCAACGCCGTCTCATAAAAAATAAATCTAATACAATACCTGGGTACTTTCTTTTTAAGAAGGATTACCAGTTTATCTATTTATTATAAAATTATTGGCTGATGTTAACCTTTTCTACCTACCCTGCCAAAAACCGCAATATGGCGTAATAATATTTAAAAAGGTGCATTGCGAGCTATGTAACTAAAAAATAAGTATGTAACAGTATATTTTGTGCCAGTCTTCTCGTAAGAATATACAATTCATGTTAGATATCTTTAAAAATAATAATAAATTCTTTATTTCAATCAACTGGGATCACGTGTTAGTGGAACATTTAAACTTAATAATCGGGTAAGTACAGAAACAAATTCATGTACTGACAGTCGAGTCTATAAGCCGTGGCTTTTAGGATGTTGTTGGGACTACCCCAAACCTTTAATAAATGAATATACAAAGTGCGATAACTAGTGCCCCAGAATTAAACGTTAGCTATATGTCAACAAGTCCATAACCGTACCAATGTTTGGTCACCCTACTTAGAAAGAGACTTAGGGCTCTTAGTGAGTATCCTTGTCGTCACTTTTTTTTGTAGAGTGCTCAATCCATTTTGGGTAATATATCCATGGACATATGCTCCCAGAACGACCACATTCGACAAGTGGTACAGCTGAGGGGTAACATGGACGATTTTTATAGCAACTGGAACGCACTATAACACGTAACGCCTGAATGTCACAATTGTCAAATAAATGTCAACAACGGGGAAATAAGAGTGCTATGCTTGGAAATGTCATTCGCCTCGTATACATTTTGTTTTCCTTTTATCAAAATAATAAATTAATTGGCTTGTTGTTAATATGTAACGTCGTATATACTAATAAAAACCGTTGCTACCCGAGTTTTTAACAAATTTGTTATATATTTAATTGTGGCAAATCGGGACGTGCAATAGAAATGGCCGAAACGAGTACAATGAACTCAGATAACAAAGTGGAGCAGTGTGAGAAGAAGGAGAACATGGAGGGCATCAAAAAGGAGTCGGAGGTGTGCGTGAAGCGCGAGCAGATGGAGTGCGTGGTGTGCCTGACGCGCGGCCTCGAGTGCCACGACATCTACAGCACCAGCACCGCGTCGTCCGGCTCCTCGCTGCACCACTTCCTCAATAAGTTCACTGCCGTGGACCTCGCCGGCGCGCACAACTGCTCCAAGTACATATGCAAGAGTTGTTTCGACCTTGTGAATGTGCTGGAACAAGCCGAGATTGAATATGTCAAGATTAAAGAGACTTTCGAAGCGATCATAAGCAAGAACCCCCTCTTTGAGACCCCCTTGGCTCAACCAATCCGTTTGTCGTCTATCAAGGTGGAGTTGGACACTATTGATGACTTCCCTGCCGATATGAATGATGACTCAGATGATGAGCCGCTGGCCACTCAGAGTAAACGAAAGCGGCACAAAGTTCAAAAGAAGAAGAAGAAAGTGTTTACTACAGCTAGTAAACGATCTGTGAGAGCTAAAAGCAATAACACCAGGTATGTATTATGTACCAATTAGGTATTATATATATTTTGAAAAATAACCACTGACTTACATTAATAAGTGATAATTCAAAAACAGATAAAAGTATTCACTGAATTACATAATTGGATTATTATTATTGTAGCTTTTTTCACCCATTCAGTCTTTGTACTGAATGATCCCTGCAAGGGTATAAGCCTCCTTCATCCCATTCCACTTTCTCCTGTCCTGAGCAATGCTCATCCAGTCCCTTCAGGCTATTTTAATAAGGTTGTCAGCCCATCTTTTATTTTGGCCGTCCTTTGCGTCTCTTTCCAAGTGGGCCAGGCCACGTTGTGGTTTGGATTGTCTATCTCTTGTCCCGGTACATGGCTATGTGGCCTGCCCACTTCCACTTGAGTCCCAGGGCATGTTGTAGTGCATCTGTAAGTTTTGTTTTTCTCCTTATGTAGACATTCTTTATTTTTTGTATTTTTCTAAGTTTCAAGATGCTTCTTTCCGTTGCATGCTAACATGACTGAAGCTTGCTTTTTATTTTATTGTTGAAGGCCCACATCTGGCTTGCATAGATAAAGCACGGTAAGATGCAAGAATCCATTTTTATTTTTTCAAGCTTCAGGCCATAGCTCCTTGTCACAATCTCTTTTTGCGCCCAATACGTTTTCCATGATATAGTTATTCGTCTGTCTACTTTCTGTTCGTTCCTGTTGGTGTCGAAAGATACTAGTTTCACGAGGTTTATATATTCATTTACATGTTTTTAATTGAACATAATAAGATGAAGCTGGACCTAATTATTCTTTGATATTACTGTGATGGGCAAAATGTAATCAGATTAATAATTAACCACCCCAGCTTGGAGAATATAGCTTTGATGGTGTATTAATGATTAACAATTACAATTACATTACAATTATCGTCAGTGACCGCGACCGTGCTCGTTTACTAGCGTTGGGTCAAAAGGAATCGGGTCATTGGCTTCATTCAATTCCTGCATCCAACCTTGGCACACTGCTGGATAGTGAAAGTTTCCGGATCGCGATAGGTATTCGCTTAGGGGCACCGATTTGTGAAGAACACAGGTGTCCGTGTGGAGCGGAGGTGGATCGATCCGGACTCCATGGGCTCTCTTGCCGCAAAAGTGCCGGCAGGTTTTCTCGCCACGGCTCGCTCAATGACATAATCAAAAGGACTCTTGCTACCATCAACGTTCCTTCGGTGTTAGAACCGGCGGGGATTTTCCGTGATGATGGCAAGAGACCCGATGGGATGTCCTTGATCCCTTGGGAACGGGGGCGGGCCCTTGTATGGGACGCCACGTGCGTCGATACATTGGCTCCGTCCCATCTCAGGGAATCAATATCTAGGGCGGGAGCTGCGGCTGAGAAGGCGGACCTGGGCAAACGGCGCAAATATGCTGCTATTAGCAACAATTATATATTTGTGCCGTTTGCCGTAGAAACATTGGGCCCATGGAGTTCGGCTTCAAAACAATTTATCAATAAAATAACACCTACGCTGATCACCTCCTCGGGTGACAAGAGGGCTGGCTCGTTCCTTGCTCAAAAGATTGGTCTGTCTATTCAGCGAGGAAACGCAGCCAGCATTCTTGCCACCATTCCACGCGGATGCGGTCTTTTTGATTAAGGTCTTTTTTTTTTGTTTTATTTTATATTTTAGTTTAAAGTGAGTGTTTTTATTATAAGTTATAATGTAATAAAAAAGGCTTATAAAAAAAAAAAAAAAAAAAAAAAAAAATTACATTTTGTAATCTTCAATTATTAAAATTACACTTTTAATCTTGAGTCATGATTGGATATTACAAAATGCAATTGTAATCATTAATCTGATTACATTTTGCCCATCTCTGACTGGAACTTATTACTTACTGAATTTTACATGCTGAAGGTGCTCAATTTGGTTGAAATTATAATAGCTTTTGTATTTGTTTTACATACCTATGAACAAATTATAGTAGTCATAATTGTGTCTTTTACATGAACACTATCTGGAGAAATTGTACTTAGTTTTGTGCATGTAAATTTTATGATCTGACTGTTGAGATCAATGAACTATTAAAAATACTATGGTGAATACCACACCACCAGGGATTGTGACTGCATAGTTAGAGTGCAGGTTGCACACTGGATCATGTAGTGATGAGTTCAATCCCTTCAAAGGACAAACTTTTTTAGGTCTCCAGAATGAATGTTCATATGTGAATTTCATGTTTGTAAATGCATCCAGGAGACAGAACTAATTACTTATTATATTAAACTCACATGTTAAATGCCTTGCCGGATCAATTTCTAAAATACCTGTACACCATTTTATTTATTTTGAATATTCAGTTTGTTACATTCTTTTTAAAAATGATGACATTATGGATCACTTTGTAGATTTCAATTCAGACATAACACTTCATATTTTACACATCTTATAAAATATATAAATACCTATTAAAGTAGTACTTGTCATGTTGCAGCTGGAAGTGTGATGAATGTAATGTGCATGGAACATCTGGAGGTGAGGTCTCTCTGGCTGCTCATAAGTTGGCCACTCATACTATTTCAGATGCTAATACTGTACTCAAAGACGTTAAGACTGAAGATTCTACTGAAGGGTATGATTTACTCAATATTTGGTCCACCTATCAATAAAAGAAAAAATAAACACTATACTAAAATAAAGTAAGCCCTGTAGTTATGTTATTAAGTAGTAGAATAGCACCATTACTGCTTCTTATAAATCTTGTGAAGTGTATTTATGGGAGAAATACAATTAATCAGCTATGCCCCGTTTAACTTGGCTGTTTAAGTCTGTTGAATAATTTTCATAATGTATCAAACCATTCCTTCTCGGATAATGTTTCTTATGGTATTCATTTCAAGGCCAAAAGCAACAATAATTCATTTGAATATGTAAAAAAACTTATAAATGGTAACTCACATTACATTTTTTATACATTTAACACTTGATCAGAATACAGCTTTCACTGAAAATAACTAACCAGACACTTGGCAGGTTAGTCTTTTAACTTTTTTTTTTATAGACACCGCATAAAATTAAGTTGTAAAATATAGTTGTCTAATATGACAGTTTATTTAATAGGCTATTTTAATTTAAAACTAAAGCAGTCATTACAGTGTGTTTCTCTGTTTCCAGATCACAAAGCCCCCTATTTAACAATGGTTTTGGCAATTGTCTTAAACTTGAGGCTGATGACTTTGATGATGACAGTTTGCCAGACAATGATGAGGACTTCATCACTAGCACCACCAAAACTAATAAAAAGACTAAAGGCCTCGTTGGTAGACCTAGAAAGAACAAAATGATACCAGCACAAACTAAAAAGAAAAAAGTGAAAGTTGTGCATCAGTGTGACCAATGCGATGCTAAATACACATCTCTATGTGAGTACTGACTCCTTCACAATAGCCTGAACTATACTATATTATTCTAGTTGTATGCATATTTGGTATGTTAAGATGATGATGATGACACGAGCATGATACATGCTCATGTTGAACCTTGATTTCTTAAAAATTATATTGTTGTTCTTATTATAAACAATATAAAAAAATCTTACATCACAGTAAGAAAAAAAAGCTAAGTAAACATTATTTTAAATTTCAGCGCGCCTAGAACAACACAAGCAGAAGCATGATGGCTCCAAACCGCCATACATCTGCGAGGTTTGCGGCGCCCACTACAAGCACAAACGCGCCTGTGATATTCACATCGCACTTCATAAAGGTATATCTCATCTTATAAACAAAAACAAAACATTTACATAATCCGATTTTTATACGATAAGAGAATGTTTTTGGTACCTTTCAGGAATCAGTGACTGGAAATGTGAAGAGTGCAATAAACTATTTCCATCTAAAAACGCTTTGCAGAGGCATAACAACATACACACAGGAAAACTCAACTACCAGGTAAAAGTTCTATTTCATCTTCCTCTGGTTGAATTTCTGTATGCTAGTCCTCCTCGACTTCACTATTATTATTTATTGCGATTCTATCGCATTTTGTTTAAAGAAATCAGGCTTAGGCTGCTATGCAGTCAGGTATTAATTTAATGGATAGTTTTGTAACATATAGGCGATTATGACGATCGCAAATAAATTTAAGAAGGTCCATCGGCACTCAGCATCCGTGGCGACGACCACGGCAGACGGTCGGAACGTAGTATGCGCCGTATCGGCGGGGCGAGGCGCCTCCCGGTACGCGGACTGATCCCAAGGTGTGTGCTCGCAGTGCGACCTGTGCGGCAAGTCGTTCATCCACACGTCGTCGTTCAAGATGCACAAGCTCTCGCACTCGGGCGTGAAGCCGCACTCGTGCGACGTGTGCGGGCTGGCGCTGATGACGCGCTCGCACCTGAAGCGCCACAAGCGCGTGCACAGCGGCGAGAAGCGCCACGAGTGCGGCGTGTGCGGCAAGCGCTTCTCGGAGCGCTACAACCTGGCGGCGCACAGCAAGTCGCACGAGGCGGGCGACGCGGCGCCGCAGCCGCCGCGCCGCCGCCTGTTCCGCTGCAGCTTCTGCCCCGAGCGCTTCGAGCGCCGCTACATGCTGGAGCGCCACACCTCCGCGGCGCACGGCCGCACGCTGGAGCGCCCGCCGCCCACGCCGCGCAACACCATGAGCAAGCTGCTCAAGGCGCAGGCGCAGCGCCGCGACGCTCCGCGCGCCCCGCTCGAGCCCCGCTCGCCGCCCGCCGGTGCGTGCCCCGCCCTCCACACTCCTCGTTTGTCCATTACACTTCATATTTGAATGTCGTTTTACGCATGTTTCCGATTAACGATTAAGGTTTGACGGAACGTGACGGAAGCGCTCGGCTACGTTCGTCGACGTTTGTCGTCGCCCCGAGCGGGGCTGCGCCGTGTGGCGCCTCGCGAACGTTTCGGTACATTCCGAGTCTCCGAGCCGCGCCGCTGTCGCGCTCCCGTCGCGCTGCGTCGGCTACGGGGCGAAACCTTTAAACACAAAACAGAATATTTTTTGGAACTTACATCGTCGATACCGCACACGGGATCGGGCACCGACCTCGCCGGCGAGCTCGAAAAATCCCTTGCCCGCCGGCCGGTGCAGAGCACCACGGCGAGACACCTAGTGTACGCCCTTCCCCATAACGACTGCCCGAACCGAGGCCTTTCCTTCACTTGAGGCGCCCTTGAGCTAGTTGTCCCCATGCCCTTTTGACTCGAGCGTAGTGGTTGCACGCTCGCCCTCTTGTCCGGTGACGCTGTAAAGGCTCCGCGGCCAACGGCGTAGATCATTTACACACACACATACACACTCTTATCTGTCTGGTATTGTAAACCTTGAATCGAGAGCAAGAAACTTGGGTAAAAGCTAGGCTTAAGTCTCGACTAAAAAACAAGACTATCACTTATGATATTTTAAGGGATGTTGATAAGTAATATGGAGCTAATTTCTGGATCTGAGATGACGGTCGCGACTTTTGAAGTAAATTCAATATGGGTGTCATTTTTGGAGTTTTAGGGGATGTTGATTCCGAATATGGAGTTAATTTCTAGATCCAGATGTAACTTCCAACAGAATATTCTGTTTTGTTTTTAATAGTAAACATGCATTAACAATTGATTTTTCAATTGTTAATTGTAATTGCATTTAATTGCGATTGAAATTTCAATTGTTTGATTGAAAAACTATTTGATTAATGCACAAGACTGGTGCTCACCCTACTTCCGCCCACATCCACCGGCTGCTAGCGAGCTGCAGCCTCCCCGCGTGTCCACTGCCGGCACTTCCCGTTTACAGAAGTTTCGTCTCATTATGCCCGTTCACACGTCGAACAGTGTTTGTCTTTATGTTTATAAAATCTCTCCACATCATGTTATCTTTCCTGAGAAATATACTTTTTTTTTAAAACAGTCAAGTTTTTTTTAATGCTTTTGATTCTATTTAAATTTTATAAATATATCTTTAAACGAAATAATGGTGAGAGAAATGACGTCCTGACATTATATGACTGCACGCATTAGCAATGGGAGGTAGCGAGTAGGTAGATGCGAGATGGTGTTCTCCTCATTCAGTGTCGATTGGTCGTCTTAAGGCACTGCTTTCGATCCACCGACTACAATTATTTATTCTACTTACTCAACCCCATAGCTTATCCCGTTACATCGATGCCATTTTTAAAAGCATTAATCAATCCACAGATGCCGACACGAAGGATGACCGCAGTTCTGACTCTCGTGCCACGCCCATCACGCCTCAAAAATTAATCGCCCAGCTGTGTGAGTGCCTAGCTGTTGCAATAAGTTGTAAATAGTCAGTATTTATAGCCGAATAACTCTATTAATTATGTTTTATTTTTTAGCATCGTCAACTTCAATTCTAGCGTCGAGCGCATGGGCGGGTTCATACGAGTTTGGTCTTCGACACGATTTCCCGCACTGACTCGCGCCTCCATGTCACACCAGCAATTCTATCTAAAACAACATGAAACGTCCAGGGTAGTTTACTAAACGGGCCACGTAACAATCTGTAAAAAACCGTGCATCTAAGCGTTTTTGTGAAATCTATTACTGGAATCAAATTTAAGGCACACAAAAAGAAACATGTTTAAGTCTGTCGCATCTGTGGTGCCTTACAACTGGGCCGGCGTTGCACAAAATGGGAATGAAATTTATTTTCTATAGCTACCTTTTAATTTTAACCTGATGAAGTTTATTGAGGGTTCCAAGACTTACCGTGGTCATTGATGGATGCTATTGTGAAGCCTAGCTAATAAAAGAAATAATTCAATGTGAATACAACTCCTTACTGATTGAAGTTAGTCCATATTTAGACGGACATTTCTGGGCCATTGACTTGAAATTATGAAGACAAATTTATTAGTATCTGAGTGAAGCTGGACCACCCTACTTAATGCAGTAACAAATCGATATAATAGTCTCCAACAAGTGTTGATGGAATGAGGGACTGGACTAAATGTACATAGGGAATAATAGAGACACTATTAATGGTTATAATTGGTTATTGTGTAAATATTCATAATTAGTACAACATGACGCGGTGAACGTGAATCATTGTATGTAGAATTCGCATTATGTTTTGGTGCAATTGATATTGTATGTAACAGAATCTCGAAAGGAATTAGGTATATATTATTAGTGAAATTCGATACATATATTTACAACTCGTCATGGAAGAAGCGACTTGCGAAACTAAAGGGTCTTTTTTCTTTTCTATCTATATCCTGAACTTAAAATTGTTTAAAAGGTCTGTTTGATTATATCCTCAGTAATTAAAAATTATAGCTAATAATACTTAAGTTTTTGGTTTAGAAACAAACTATCACAAAGTATTGTAAATATTTAGTTAAGTTTATAATATATTTACTTGCTTAGATAATAACGTTATGATTTTAACAAATATTGTAAAGAAATATTATTTAGATTTATAACGTTGTACTATAGTGTTATAGTTGATAAAATATTTTTATACTGAGCGCTGGATATCGCACCCGAGAATGGTTTCGGTGAAGCGGCGTCGTCATCGCGACATGGTTTATTTTACTTCTATTCACCTTGTATTATAGGTACTGAATTAAAGTACAGTTAATCCAATTATTGATTTTCATTTAATGTAACGCAGTTATAATAAAACAGTTATGCATGTATCCTAAAAGGTAAGACCGTCCTTGCTCTTTGTGTACCTATGTACAGTCCTATAAAGATCTTTCGACCCGCCGCCAAAATCGGAATTAACGCTGTCATCAAGTGAAATATCCCTACATGACAGTCGCAGAGTTGCCGTTTGCTAAGAAATTTACCCGAATTCTTTTTTAATCAGTAAACGTGCGGACCCACCTGTTGAAATATCTCCTTGGAATTAGGAAAATTTTACTAAATGTTAACTAATTTCATACCACCCTGTCAGCCATCTACAGGCCAAAAGATCCTTGTAGGATAATACCACGTTATACCTTCCCACTACGGACATTTTTTTTTCATTAGGGGCCAGACCAGCTTTTCTAAAGTACTGCTGGTGAAGTTTAGCTCGTGTTGCCGCCTTAGGTTTTTGGTATCGTGACTGGTAATACGTAATGTCCGCGTGACCCTGGTACTCAGTAGTCTTCCCGGAGTATTTGCCAGGCAACTGAGCAGTGACTCACATTACCTCACAGACATTACAAAAGTGTCCGCCCGCGAGTTATGATTACTTAATGTCTTTTATCTGTTAAAACTTAATTCCTATCCTTTTATGGTCTATATGTATGTTGTACCTTAAGAATTATAGTCTGCGCGATTATGCTATTCATAGCAATTACTCAAGAGTGACTGACAGTTGTGCGCAAATCACAACTTATATACACCGTCACGCCTAATTCCTCAAGCCGGGGTGGCAGAGATATATTGACTACGCCCACTTTTCGCCGACGATGTTAGGACCGATGTAATAGGGGGGAGCCCATTGTCATATAACCGGGCACAATCCCAGACTCTAGACTCATACTGGGATGTTTTTGTTCGAAAAACTATATTTGCCCGACATAGAATTTGAACCCAGGTCCTAGTGATCATAAAGCGATGCGGTTTGCCACTAGATCGAGGTAGTCAACTATTTTGGTTAATTATGGTTAAAATGCAATGGAAATAAATTAAGTGCAATAGGCTCGCCTTCTGTTACAGGGGGGCCTAATATTGTCGGCAAAAAATAAGTATACACAATACACCCCTGCTATCCCCGCTTAAGGGATATAGGCGTGACAGTGTTTATAAAAAGTTATATAAATGGTACTACCATTTATGTAATGATAGTCGAGTCACCGTAACCGGCGAGCGTGTGAGTTGAAATATACGAATGGAGGAAGCGAGTGAAACCTGCAAGAAAAAAGAATTTGTTGGAACTGTACTCTCTGCCTACCGCAAGGGAATTGGTGTGGTGATATAGATGGGAAATAGTAAAAATGTATGTACCTAGGTAAAACGGGGAGTACATTGATATAAAGGCATAAAGGTTTTCCATCCCATCTCATTTCGAGCTACGTCTGTAACTGTTTCCTAACGAATCGTCTCGCGCGCAGACTCCTTGACTTCACTCTCTCACTAGTCTGTGATGACTTCCAGCCATCTTCCAGCCTCCCAAACAAGCCGGTTTCCGAAAAGGCTTCATTACCATAGAGATACCAGAGAGAAAAAATACGTGAATTGTCAAATTTGACAATTTACAAAAAAGGAAATAGGTAGTTGAACGTAGTGATTATATTCTCTTTGGGTAGTTGTGGTTGTTGCTGTGATTTTGGTGGTGTAATTGTGTGTGGTGTGTGAAGAAATTTTATAAATTCTGTTTGTTCTTTAATTCCTCTGTGAAATTCGAGTCCCTGGTGACTTTCAACTAAAATGAGTAAAAAGTATGAAGAAAATGAAATTAATATTCGCACTGCTAAAAAAGATGACATGCAGGTTGTAGCTGAAATGATACAGGTTAAAATAAATCTTTGGTCTCTGCTTATATGAGTACTTTAGCTCTTAGATGAATTAACAAGTCTTAATCTAAGAAAGTGACCAAACTATCTATATAAGGGATTTTAACTTAACTTTATGATATGATGTTGCAGGAGCTTGCCGATTTTGAGAAAATGCCTGAAGGTCCTAAAATGTCTGTAAAAGGTTAGAAAGTGAAATTTTGTTCTAACTTAAAAATCGCTCATCAAAATTTAAACATAAGTGTTTGAACCTATTACATGATTAAATTCCCATCTATAAGTTTCATTTGACTAGATACTTGTGTTGATAATCCAGACTTAGAATATGATGGCTTTGAGCGAGACCCGCCTGCCTTCCGGTGCAAGGTGGCAGAGGTGCAAACTGGAGACACGACACTGATAGTGGGCTATGCTCTATACTTCCCCACTTACTCCACATGGGAGGGTCGTGCTCTGATGCTTGAAGACTTGTATGTACGCACTAAAGAGAGGCGAAGAGGAGTTGGAGCTAAGCTCTTTAACGCTGTTGCAAAGGTATGTTATTAAAATGCCTTTGAAATTATTATGAAATATGCATTTGAAATTATTATTAAAAAGTTTAATTAATAATATGATAACATAATATCCACAGCGCTTAGTATAAATCAACTTGGGTATAACATTAAAGAGCTTGATACCACTAAATTTCTAGGCTTGCACATTGATTCCAAGTTGAACTGGAAGGCTCATGTTGAGACTGTATGCACCAAATTAAATCAGTTTTCTTATGCACTGTATATGCTATCTAAAATTGTCAATCTTTCCACGGTAATGACGGCATATTACGCATATGTGGTATCGACTTTAAGGTATGGGCTAATATTTTGGGGCAACTCTACGGAAAGAGAAACTGTTTAAATGTCAAAAAAAATGTATAAGAGCAATTTCCAAAATAAGAGTAACTGATAGCTGTAAACCATGCTTTAAGACATTAAATATCTTAACATTTCCATGCTTATACATCTATGAATGTGTTGACTTTGTAAAAAATAATAAGCATTGGTACGATACATTTCAGAGTACTTGTTACAATAATAAAGTTCGAGGACCTCCGAGCAAAACCGCTCTCTTAAGTAAAAGTGTTTTTTTGCATGGCTCCCAAACTGTACAATAAATTACCCAAATCCTTAATTGACATTGAAAGCATTTCTAGATTTAAGACAAAGGTAAAAGAATTATTGACACAGCAGACATACTACACCATAAGTGAATATTTTAATGATCAATTATGAATATAATAATAAATATTTGACCTAGTAAACATTAATAATTATGGATGACATTTTGAATACTATGACATTTTACAAATTTATGTGGTATTTAATTTAATACTATTGGACTGAGATATTTTAAAATAGACTGCATGATATGTTTAACCTTTTGCATGCCTTTTGGCAGAATATGGCAAATGTTACCATAATGTATCAAATGAACACCATTTGTTATACCCATATTCGCAAAATAAAGAATTTGAATTTGAATATATCTGAAATATGTCCTTTGTAGGCCAAGGCATTGGGCATTTCGTTGATCTTGGTTTTTAATCCTTCAGGAGGCATCTTCATCAGGTTGCTCACGACTGGACTTCCACGTCTTGGAGTGGAACCCTGCGAGAACTTTCTATGAAGACAAAGGTGCTGTGAACCTGACCAGCTCAGAGCAGTGGTGCTTCTATCGACTCGCTGGAGACGCACTGCATAGCCTTGCGTAGTGCCACCATAATACCAGTTCTTTCTTTTGTTGTATGAAAAAAATTTCATTTTAATGATGTTATCACTTACTTCTATTAAAAGTATAAAAAATTGAAATAATATGTACAATAATGAAACAAGGTGCTGTGCGAATGCTCATGTATTTCATAGTATAATATACAACAGACTTCACTTTGTACATACATTTCTAATTACTATCCATTTATTTCGATATTTGAGTCTTATAACTATTAACTGTAGGCACTTGTTCTATTAAATTTAGCTTGTGTAGGATTAGATTCTCAAATTGTT
This sequence comes from Phalera bucephala, assembly GCA_905147815.2. NCBI lineage: Eukaryota > Metazoa > Arthropoda > Insecta > Lepidoptera > Notodontidae > Phalera > Phalera bucephala. Next base: position 36,605,024 of record LR990617.1, read on the forward strand.
ATTTACAACAACATACTGTGATAAAATCTGTGCAGGGTATGCATGAAATAAACAGCTATAATATATGTTACATTTCTAATTAAACCTAGTATTTACAGCTAATTATAAATGCCGTTTATTTATTTTAAACTAACAATATTCTCAGCATTATTCATAATAATAACATTGAGATAATCATTCGTATTCATATGCTCAGGAAATTATAACTTTTAAAATTCCGCTCAATAGATGTCGCTACTTCGTTCATTGCATTGAATTTTATAAGAAAATTTTTGTGATACAAAACGTTGGTCGGCTTTTGTTTTTTGCCGTAATGGCGACAAGAAGCCAATGTTTATAATTTACTGTTATACTCTATTACTACTTGACATTGGCGAAATACACTGTTAAAGTGTGCGGCCATTAATTTAAATAAGAAGAAGAAGAAGAAACGTTGGTCTATATAGGAATGGGTAATTACATGCATGCATACATAATTATCATCACGACATTATCCTAGAACAGGTAATCAGCGACTTGTGGAACACTTTTGTAACCCAAAAGTCCATGTATCACCAAAAGGATCTAAAACAGTCCACATAAGAGGAGTAGAGTCTATTACAGTCATCGTGGTACGTTAAAGAACGACGTCGCGTCTTCGATTTTATAATCGTCTGTATTTAACGATTTTCTAAAATTACAGACCATATCCGAAATTGAATCAAGTTGTTTTAGGTAATAGGCGGTAACGGAGCTATTCCGTGTACTTTCAGGTTAGTTACTCAATGGCTCAGGCAGCACAATGTGAATACTGTTTGAACTTAACTAGCTAATTATCTATCTACGGGTTTATTTACATGATGTCATGACTAAAACTGTTTTCAAACTATATATTAATAGGTAACGACAAATTAGTACCTCCACAGGTCAGTGTAGGATTCTTGTTTGATCTAACGGGACGGATTATAAATTCATCAGTTTAAGATAAGATATTATAGTAAATGGGTATTGTATGCGTCGCTTCAATGCTTCTTATTATTATTAACACAGTGTCCATTATTCTTATAATAAAAAAAAATGTTTTAGGGCTAAATTTAGACCAGTTTTAATTTTCTTTTTTTAGTAGTTTAGTTGATACGTAACCAGCAAAATTATATTTGTTTCAAGTTTCTATTTGAAAACAGTCTTAAGGATTATGAGTCTACTTAATTAACTATTCATACTCGATCGTTCACACATTAATAGGAATAATACAACGGACCATTAGACTAGTTTCTGAGATAAAAATTGTCATGGAACGTTAAAAATAAGCATTTAAATAGTAATACTTGCTTTACCAAATTGTCAGTCTGCAGTCTGGCAAGGTATAGGAGCTTGTAGCTTGTAAACTTTACGAGGTCGTGATCTCTGAGTGTACCTACGTACTGATTAGTATGGATAGTTGGCTTTAAATTAAAACTAGCAGCACGCATATTACTGGAGAAAAGTGCACGTACACAATTTATTTCGAAAGCTCGACGTGCAGTCGTCTACTGTATCGTACAAGCTATTACTGCCTATATAAGATCTACTATGAAACGTAGGTATTGCAACATTATTTTCGAGTTCACAATACACTAAATATTTACATTTTAGAAACTTATCTAAATTATTAATCCGCCAAAGATCTAATCGTTATCTAATTGAAATGGAAGTCGAAATTGCTAGTATCAATAAATACGAATAGACTTCAAAGTAAACTGTTCGTGTTGAGAGACCTACATAAATTGACATTAATCGTTACTCCCACGCGATTCCTTTCAATCGCAACCGATGCACGGCTCGGACCGTTAGCTTTGGCCGCGCGCACACTACAACACTTGAACGGCAATACTGTCCAGTTCACACAAATCATACGACGTCACAAATTTGCGAAGCGTTCGTTTATCTTCTACGTATTTGATTGTCCTATGCTGCTAATACACTTGGATCCCCTCGTTGCAACGGTCAGCCGTCAAGGCTTGTGGCTGCGTCGCGGAAGCAGCGCGGGCGGTGTGCGGCAGCGTCGGTGCGGCGAGCTCACGGCGGCGCGCGCCGCTGCTACGTGGACGCCATGAGCTTGGCGTGCGCCGTCACGTTGCGCTGGTGAAGGAAACCGCTGCCCTCTTCTTCTTCGCCGTTACCGAGGCCGTACTAAAATAAATTAAAATCCGAGATTGTTAAATTTGTGAGGCTAAATACCTAAGTAAGTAGATTGGATATGGTAGACGTGGATTGGGCAGTCACAAGATGGGCCAACAACATTATGGAGGTTGCGGATAAGGGCTGGGCGCGACCATTAAAAACGCTTACATCATTTAAGGTTATATCATTTAAAGTCAAAACTTGCTCAACATATTATTGAAAATATGTCATAAATATAATTGATCACTTTGATTGTGAAAGGGAAAAAACAACCAAACGAACGACATCGTAACTTTTACTTTGATATATATTTGAGATGTATACTATGTTTTCATGTGATCGTTTTTATGTCTTTTTTGAGAATAAATATCTTTAAACTGAAGCGTAGGTAGATAAGCCCGTCACGGGTGGTCGGTCATCTAGAGGAGGTTTATGTTCTGCAGTGGATGTTTTTTGGCTGAAGATGAAGGATGAAGGTCTATAGACATAAAGCATCGTTGTAGTGGCAAAGTGAATATCTTCGTAGCTCACTTGTAACGCGTGGAGGTAGTGCTGCTGCGAGTGGTAGTGTCCGCCGGAGTGCGTCGGGTAACCGTCGTACCCGTTGGTGGCGCTGGGCTCGCTTTTGATGTTGAACAGCGACGGGTTGGAGAGGAAGGGCGCGGAGGGCAGGCTGAGCGGGTACTGCGCGTGCGCGTGGCCGGCCTGCGCGTGGCTGTGCGCATGTGAATGTGTGTGCGCCTGCGCGTGCGCGTGCGCGTGCGCGTGCTGCGCGTGCGGCGACGGCTCGGGCGTGGCGTGCGCCTCCGCGCGCTGCGGCTTCACGCCGCTGTGACTAGACATGGTCTGCGTCAGCGGCAGCGGCACTTCAGGGATGCTTTGTTTGCTCTCTGTAATTTATTGAAATATTTCTATTAATTTCTTAAAAAATACCCCAAATAAAACAATATCTACATGTACTTATACGCCTACATATGTATTTAAAATATTATCGTATAAAGTAAATGAGACATCATGTCATACTATATCTGATGAATAGAACTTCCCCGTCTGGTGTCCAAACTGTGTAGGTACCTACTCAATATATTAGGGTCTCTGACGTGAACTATTTACAATAATAAGGAAAGTTCTTGTCATAAGCGAGCTAGGTATCGTAAGCAGCAGCACTGAATACTGTGGTTATTACTAAGAACGTGGATTTATTATTTTTGTACTCCATAGGTAGATACACTCACCGTCGGCACCAGGAGAGCTGTGCTCGTCTTTCTTGTTGGTGTCCTGTGGTGGTTTGCTGCCGTTGCCGGATTTTTTGGGTTTACGTTTTCGTGTCTGGATACCGTCTTTTCTCATTGCCAGCGGCCTGTCGAGAGAAAAGTTTATATATATCCTCTGGTGTACTTACTATTTACCTACTTTCAAATTTTTAATTAACTTTCAATTCTACGTTAACAGCCCCAGCACTCACGGAATGATATCTACCAATAAATGCATCAGCCTGTAGGTACGTATTAGCTCACTGCTAGGCAAGAACTTTCTCTCACATATTGAGATGAGAAAGAATAGGCCAACAAGCGGATGGATTTGTGGAGGATATCTACCGATGCATTAATCAAATCTTTTTAGTTTTATAGATAGGTACAGTAGCAGTTTAGGTAATCACGGAGTGGCCGGATAAGTTGTGATAGGTCGTTGCCGGTTGACTAGTGGATCAATTAGTTTATTTGACAAAGAGATAACCCGGCTTCCACTCTTTTTTATCTTATTGTACCTAAATAATGTTGAATTGCATTAGGGCTGTGAACAACGTCGTCAACGCCTCGACGAGTGAGGTTAAAAAAACTTGAGTAGGTATCTAATGTGGCGCGTTACATTCTGGAAGCCATTGACTATGGACACATTACATAGTGTAAGTCAGTATAAATAGATAGATTGCATTTAATTTTCTTCCACGAATTAAGTGGCTAATAATTTAGTTCGGTAGATAATCAGAAATAGATAAATAGATTGCCGTTTCGTTGCTTTCAACGAATTGAGTCGTTGATGAATTTAATAATTGATAAAGGGTAATTTTTTATGTTCGATGAATGTTTGTTATTAGTTTGTTGATTAATTGATATAGAAATCAATATTTAAGCGTAGATACCTAACCTTTGGGTGAAGATTTTGTGTATTATCTCAAATTTAAGTTATTTTTATCTTTTAAGAAAGCTTATACCTAAGAGTTGAAAATTATATAAAAGGTATAAAGGTTAGGGTATAGATGTTATTTTTTAGCAATCGTTGGCTTAAAAAAACGGTTTAACTTTATATATGACGATGACGTACCTACCAATTGATGCTGTAGAGCTTAGAGTAGAGAGCGCGTAGTACGAGTACCTATTACATGACGCCATATATGACGTAGTGTTGCACGATGCTGAGGCTAGTTACAGCAACACTGATCGCGATGCCGCGTGTAGGAGCCATCAGTAGTTCACTATGTCACGTACCGGTTGATGCCGTGCAGCTTGTAGTAGAGGCCGCAGGCGTTGCAGACGGGCTCGCCGTCGTTGTTGCGCCGCCACAGCGTGGTGTTGCGCGAGCCGCAGTTGGTGCAACACTGCCCGTGGCGCCGCGCCGCCGACTACCAACAACACTAGCTGTTAGTTACCAACCACCGGAAACTTAAGATTATCATACTTCTTTTTCATTGTTATATCCTAAACCTGCGTGTAATTTAGTTAATATATATAACGGCCAAGCGATTGGTATTAATGGGTCTTTTGATCTACATAGAAACTTAGTAGGTTTTCACTTATTAGGCAGTGACGCCCTACCTACATGATATTTAGTTCTTAAGTGCTAATTATTATTTTGTCAAAAGAAACATCAAATACTCGATTTAACTAAAATTATTTATTTATTCATAGGTAGATACTACCAACTTCGGACTCTGATTCACTAAATTTATCTCAGAATATCTGACATGGAACTGACAGTCAGACTAATGGCTTAATCGTTGACGATATCCTGCAACGATAGTAGATACTATCCCAAATATATATACATACGTTTTATCCTATTTGTCGCTTTTTATCTAATGATTGTTATATATCGCTTTGAATCGACCTGTCATATGATAATAAGAAAAATAATTTTGGTATTTTTTTGTTTAACTAGGTAATATCTACAATCAAATAGTGCGCTCAATCTAAGATGATCAAATAGCGAAGGTGGTTGCTCTATCGTACAAGGAGGAAGTAGTTACCTGCCCACCACACAGTGATTAATCACATCGATAGGTGTTTATCTACAATACTGATAGCTATGTTAGCTCCGTGATATTTTATGATCAAAAAGAAAACAGGAGTTACCAATTTATATATGACGTTCTAACAGTTAATTAAATTATATCTTCGTTTCCTGGGCTAGCTACGATTACAAACCTGTCACAAAACGAGGCGCATTACAAAGCCCATTTGATTTATTTAGACTTGATATTAACCACACTGACAAAGTTATCTATGTATGCTTCTGAAACTAGACCCATTAAGTAACTTAACCTAATTTGTATCTGCCAAGCGTACCTATTTAAACGATTAAAGTTGGTTTTGGCTCACGAGACTGCAGTGGGTAACTGAGCATTAAACAGAATGCATTTGATAATTCAACTTAATCAAACTAAGACATATATTTATATTATAGGTAGGTAACGAGAAAGTAGTTTAGTAAAACCGCATAGATACTATATAAGATATCAAAACTACGTGAATATCACCAATAAGTACATCATGCAGGAAGAAATCAAATGCCTCAAACCATCACCGGTTAAATCTACTTCCATTTCATCTAGTGGCATCCCGCCATCTTGTATCACGACAACAGATAGAATTATGCTCATGCTGTATGCCATTGTCCAATAATGTATGCAGGCGGCGTGGAGCCAGCGCGCCGCGGGCGGGCGGGGCCGCCGCTCATTGGCCGCGGCCCGACTGCGCGTGCGCCGCCACCCGCGCGCCCGCACACTAGCGCACCGAGATAACCAGTCGTCGGCGACGCTCCCTGCCCGCTCGATAGAGCTTAATATGTGCAATTTCGCCGCGCGGTACCCTGCGAGCCGCGCGTGTTTTATCTGCCGGTTATCTGCTCTCCGAGCAATCTCTGCCGCCGTCGCGACCACTGATTAAGGAGAGGCGTCTCGTTACCCGAGTTACGTGGCGACGGCGAAGCGCTCGCTGGCGGCCCCGCGCCGCGCCTGCAGCCGTGCAATTACTGATCGATTAGTTATCTCGGTGGTAGCTCGATATGCTTATCTGCTTGCATCGGCAGCGATTGCCCGGGGACACGTTACATTTAGGAGGTTACTTAGTACAAGCAGAGTGCTCAAGCGAAGGCGGCACTCGAAGGAGGGAGCGGTAGCGTGTAGTCCTAACCCGCAAAGCCCTTGCAGAAGGAGGAAGTCTAAGGAATAGAAACGCGTGCGTGCGGCGAGACCGCGGGACGGTAGGGATGCATGCACTAGTCTACACGCCACCGACTCACCTTCTTCATGCCCCTGGCCATGCCCTCCACACTCATCCATCTCTGCACGGTGCCCTCCTTATAGAAGCGCGTGAGGAGGTCCGCGTCGGCACCTGTTCGCAAACAGAGCGGCGTTACTTATGCGGAGTGGGCGGCACTCACCAGCCGTTTACTCGGCTTCACCAGCGGCCGGTTGACGCCGTTGATCTTGTGGTAGAGGCCGCAGGCGTTGCACAGGTAGTGACCGGTGGAGTCGCGCCGCCACAGCGGCGTGTTGTTGGCGCCGCAGTTGACGCACTCGCGCCCCTCCTCGTACATCTCCAGCACCCCATCTGTAGCAGCCACACGTCACAACATGCACCTACTGCGCGACCATGCCGTCACACTACTACAATAAGTGCCTTATTTAATACAATTTATAATGACTAACAATTCTATGTGATCTTTGTTTCTGTGACATAATTGTACGATAAAGAATTAAGCACAACACACGTAACTTACATTGAAGGCGCTATGGGCCCTAAATGTAGCAACAAGTTTGCTTATCAGTTGTGTTCCAAGAAGGTAAATAAATAACAATAACACGTTGTGTTGTGACGACTACCGAATACATAAGGTCACGAGCACGGGCGAATGTTATTATAGCAAATGATTTGCGTTCAGTCTCAATTCAGGAAATTGAATTAAATTTAAAAACCTTAAGACATAAATATCTGATTCTGACGCTTTTGAAACTGAGAGAGAGACTGTCTTGTTTCAGATGTGATCGAGCCTTGGCTACAGACCGACTTCTTGGTATATATTTTCTTAAGAATGATGACATGGATACACTAGCTTCAGCCGTGCGTGTTATAAATAAATTAAACAATTGCCTTTTCTATAAACCCTTATCAATGAATGTTGAGTTGAACCCAATTTAAATTTCTACGTAGAGCATTGTTATTAGACGCTGCCTCCCGTTTGTTACAATGTTTCCAGCCGGCTCCGTCCACGGCAGTAGCGCCGAGCAACGGGTACCTAAACAAAGCCGTCACTAGTCAGGTCCCGTACAACGGCTGTATCGTTATCACTATCCGGTGATAACAGCGCAACAACACATCTGTGCGCTAACCCGAATCCATACATTAAAATTTTATATCTTAGTTACTGAACCAGCGTAATTCGGTTAAAAATAAAAGCTGGTACCAATTAACACACCTCTAGGTATTCATTTAAATGTGATACTAGGCGTCTAACACTATCAACGCATTAGAGCAACGCACTAACTATTTATAATCGTGCCCAAACGCTTATTAATATGGCGTTTACGATTACAGATATAAACCGTTGTTGGTTTATTAAAATTGTATGTACCCACACATAAGTACATAACTACCTTAACTACCTACTAATAGCTACAAATAGGCTACCGAATGAAACAAAACTTTTCCAAAAATGTGTACCTAATTAGGCAAAATAGATATAAGTACTGCACTTAGATAAAAATATTTAATTTAAGTACACAGAGGTAAACTGTGTACGCCCACATTTCGCCGACGATGTTAGGTCAAGGGCATGGCATAGGGCATGATTCCAGACTCCGGACTGACATTGGGAATTTTCCGTTATAAGAATGAGATATAGTTGGACAATGTAACGCCTAATATGGAGTCGAGGGAGCAAGAAATACGGAAAATTCTTTATTTTAAAAGTCATAATACCGTGATAAATACGCAATGTGAAAGAATTAATGAATTGAATGTTGAAAATTTGGTCGTTATTCAAACGGGACAACTCATGGGTGAGGGACTCTTCTCAAAAGGATTTATCTACCTACCAACATATTTGTGTTAACACATTCAATCAATGGATTTGTGAAATTGTTGAGAACTCAATCTTTTGACACAACTGATGTCGAAGGTAGACATATATAAATAAATAAAACTTCTGGGATGTTAATTAGTTTGTTTTTGATTATTTGACCTTTATATTTAAATCTATATGGATGACATGAGAATGACACGCTGGTAATCCGACAGAAAATACTGTACTCCTCGTCAGCCGAGGACCAACAAAATTATTTCTTTTTTAACATTAGTATCTATCTATCTAAATATTACATGGCTTGATTTGAAATAATTTTAAATATGACTGATTTCGGCGTGTGCTTACTGATTTTACCGGTTTTTGGAGCGTTTGTGATGGTGTGAGACTCGCATTCTCACACCATCATGTTGCTAGCGGTCACAAGGTTTATCAGATGTATAATCTTTTGTGGCATTGTTTCCTATTTGAGCGTTTCCGTGCTTTGAAAGGCACGTTCAACCATTGGTCCCGGTAACATATTTATTTAGTTGTCGTTAAACCGACTTGAAAGCCTTACCTATAGGCGGCCTGGTAAGTTACAACAGCAGGTGGCCACAAACTTACTTCCAATTATTCGTAATGGATCCACGTGGTGGAGTAAGACCTGATCTCTCTTATCTCAATTTGTGAGGGAAGGTCCAGTTTTGGGACAGTATAGGCTGATTTATTATTTTATTACTCTTACTGATTTTATCGTTGAAATTTTCTCCTGCTCACTGTTGTCAACGGTCACGTTATCATTAACATCATTATAAATTTGTCCATGTTGGTGGCGATGCTGTGTCCAGTTTACCTGTTTGTCATGTGTCATGAATAAAGATTTTGCATTGAAAATTGTACAGAGCGTGGCTCAATGAATCAGCCATTAGGTACCTATCTATCCCGTGCTGAGCGACGTCAGCTCACTGGTAGAGTTGTTTGTGTGCTGCTGTGTCGCAGGTTCTAATTCTGACTGATATCATCACTGACATGTCACATCGTGTGTACCTACTACGTGATAAGCGAGTTTGACGCGGCTGATGGTGATGACAGGATCGATGTGACTAGAGAGATCGTGCAGTAGGGAGTACGCTGTAGTATATATTATTATGTATGTACTAAAGTATAGTAGGAGGATGGAAACCGAAAAAGTTACAAATGAAAACGTAATAATAAGAGGAAATGAAAAAAGAGAACTAATAAAAACCATAGAAAATAGAAGGGGAAAGATAATATGGCATTTTATACGACGTGACAGTTTAATTTAAAACATCTTGGAAGGGAAAGTCGAAGGAAAAGAGGAAGAGGATAAGCTACACCAGTCAGTTTATGAAGAAAGTTTCTGTTAAGTAGTATAAAGAACTCAAAGATGGAGAAAGATGCATATAGCAGCTGCACCGACAAGAGTTCATTGCTTAAATAAGAATAAATGAAAGTATAGTATAGCGTCCTTGCCTATTGGTGGGGTAGGTTTATTCTGAGTTTAACCAGCGTAGTATTTTATTAAAATGCCTATACAAGGTGTAACCTCAGATACATGAATTAAATTATTGCTTTACAAATTCAATACTAAAGTCATACTTCCAATTTTAGGGAGTTATCTATCATTTTTATAAGGTGTTTGCTACCTTAATTAACCACAAAACCTGTACTTCTCTATGAGGTGTATGTACTAAAATGCATTTAAAATAGCCGTATTGCTTTAAATAACGATGAAAAATAAATTAAATCCAATCGACTGAACGAGCAAGAGCAATTTTCGTTAATTAATAAAAAATTAACATTAAAAATTGTTGAAATCGATCCAGTTGCCGGTTTAAAACAAACTTCTTTCAGGTCTTGCTTTATTCATGTTACATCCTGTATATTGGACATAGTTAATATTAAAGCTTAATGGATTTGTTGAGTATCAACGCCGTTTAGGAACTTCTTGCCAGTCATTGCAAGGACACAGCTGAGGGGTAAAAATACTTATCTTTAATCTTGCACCTTGATAACAGTGAGCCACTCATCATGTCATCGGTTTAGGATAAATCTAATGGATTATGAACATTAAACGCTTGTCTGATGGACTCGTCAAGAGTATCCGTAACCTGTGAGCGAGTATGACACCGACTATGAGAACGGAGGAAGCAAGAGTAATGCTGGAACTCTACGTACACCGCAAAGGATCTGACGTGACGATATAAATGCAGAGAGATAAACAATTTAATAAAATTTTAGGATTCTGTTTCTCCCCTTCTGGCTACCCCTGTTAGAATTCGTGAATGCGGGCTCTACATTTATTTTACTCTGTAGGTACACCATAGTCGTTTTACGTTGCTTTATTTAATATGAATGGGATCCAGTTTGTTTCAAGTTTTCCTTAAATATTTAATAACGGTACAGTGTCAATAACATTAAATCCCGAAGGGCCTCTAATCTACGCGTTGGACTTATTCCCCGCAAACATTCCAAATAATCGAGGAAAACCGTGACTCTTCGGATTTGGAGTGTGTATGAAGTTCATCAAGAGTGCGCTAATTAGATAAATTATAATTAAAGAATATACAAAAATACATGCAAATCATAATGAGCGCAGTGATGCTATAATCGTTCAATAATACCATTGGTATTTTGGAAAACTAGATTTTATTTATGGCAGTTTAAGTATAAATATTTGAAAATATAAACTATATCATGAAAATCGCATAACAGCGCTCAGTTACGGTAAGTGGTAAATAAAACAGTTATACAGTTAAAATGCTTAATAAAACTAAAATTAATTACGGAATTTGTACATTGTGTTTGAAAGCTAGGTATTTATACCCAGTGTGATAAAGCCGCCATATTATGATAAGTTCAATATGGCGTAAATATAATCCTTGGATTACACACGCGCGTGGCCATGAGCAGCGAAAGACAGGAAACTGGTCAGCATGATCATGTAAGCTGTGATGATGATGTGAAATAAGCGGAGAACAGAGTATTTAGCACGAATAGCTTGACAAGTCATCAAGTTCATATGCCATCCTTTTCACACCACAAATTTACTTAATAAAGACGCACTTAAGAAAGCACGCTTTCCGACAACGTTACGCTAAAGTCAATCTGCATGCTAAGCTTGAAATTTAAAAAAAGAGGCGACGTCACTTGCTATTTTGATGTCCAGAGAGGTCAGCATGAAAACTAATATTAGCGTCATGCTTTCAAATTTACAAAATTCAGATGAACGTAACAACACGCTTTCTCGATAGCGTTCCGTTAACATCGTCACGTTAACGTTTATCTAAGGGACTTGCTTGACTTGACGAAAAGATTGAGTTAGCGTGACGCTAGCGAGATGATATGCCATCCTTGTAACACCACACATTTAATATATAAACATGAACGTGACAGCATGATTACTCGCTAGCGCCACGTTAATGTCAAAGTTTTCTGTGTTCGTACCTGAGAGACCTCCTTGACCACCCTCGAGTAAACTAGACTAATCAATAATTTAAGTTGCAAGTAAGTCTACGAATTTCATCTTTGAGTAGCTTCAACGTAAAACTAGCCAGTGTTAATTGCCGAGTAATGCTAATCGAAAAGTAACTCCCAGCACTGTACTCGAGGGTGGCGCAGCCGGTCCTAAGTATAAAGTAGGCGTAAGAAGTGATCTTCCGAGGGTATTGTATGGGCGGTGTACTGACCGTAGGCTGTGGGTCGCTGCAGCGCGTCGTAGGGCGCGCACCACGAGCCCATCACCATGTTTTGGCCGTACAGCCCGCCCGGCACCGCGCCCACGCCGCCCACGCCGCCGCCGCCCGCTGCTGCCGAATACAAGCACGCGTTAGCGGCAAAACACGACATAACTGTACGTAACTATGAGAGCGGAAGAAGCCAGAGAGGTCGGTAAGGAAAGAACCTGTTGAAACTCTGTGACCTTAGCCTACAAGGGATTTGGCAAAATTTTGACTGCTAAAGGATTTGGAGTGTTATAAAGAGAAAATACTGTCGTTTTATATTACCGAGTACAATTCTAGATTTCCGACGACTGATTTTTATTTGATAGAAGAAGCACTTTGTCTCACTTAGTATTCCAATCCAGGACTTGTTCAGCTCTCGCATTATGCGCAACTAGACCAACGAGGTTATCAAAAATATGATTTTGATAAAATGTCGACTTTGGTGTCGTACATAAAGTTTACCTGTATTCATTAGTTAAGAGATAGGTCCTATTTGCAAACTAAGCGAACTAGGTTATATTAGTCATATAAAATTTCTATGAATAATTGAACCGTACTAACAAGTTTTCATTCTAAATCTGAATAAAGCATTACTCAATTTAGTTAATTTATTTGGAAACTATATCATGAACTAGAGTGTATCAATGGCTGAGTAAAGTAATTCAGTTCTCATATCAAACCCGGGGAACACAGGGTAAGGTATATTTTGGTTTATGTTGAATGTTGCCTGCCTGCACTTAATACAGCGAACAATCTGTAATGATGACTAAGAAATAGTTTACTATAAATATTTGAATAAAGGTTTACAATTAGGTGCCCACTTACTTAACAATGTATTCAATACAACACTTGTAAAATAAATTTGGTCCAAAGTAAAAAAAAAACATTTACAAGCTGGAATGAAATACAAAAAGCTTATAAATAGTTAATTAGGTTTCGAAAGTTATTAAATAAATCACTATAGAGTTGAAACCGACCTGCAAGCAATGCCATGCTCTCCAACCAATTCGGCGGGAGTGGTAACGTATCCATCTTTCTAGGATTGTAGTCAGGTTCACAATACTGATCGTCACAGGGGCGTGCTCGAGAGTGTATGCACAGCGATATGTATCTGATCACGTAAGCACAATAGATGTGTATTGATCGTGCGAGCGCTGGGAGCGGGTCGGGTCGCGGCCCGCGCGGTCAGAGGTCGCGGCGTGCACTGCGCGCTGGCCGCGCCCGCGCCCGCGCCGCCACGCTGCGCTTATCGCTTCTGATTCATGACAACGTCGACAGCCTTCTGTTGTCGCGACATGACAAGTCACACGCGAATGTCGGCTGTATTCCACAGTCAAAACTCCAACAAAATTTACAGCTAGTAATAGGTATTAAAGACTCCATAGAACTGTTTGGTCCTAACGACGTATGTGTTAATATAGAGTTTAAATTTATTAATGCCTACCTACCTTTAATGATTGCAAAAAGAATATTTATCTTATCGGTTATATAACGATGTCATGAAGCGATGTCTTAATGATTAAGGAATTAAAAATAAAAATAATTGTTTTACCATTCTATGTAGATACTTATTCCTGTGTCGTGGGTGTGTTTATAAAACATTGATTTTACATGAAAAAAAAGATTTGCTCTGTACAAAGGCTGAATCCGCGATGATTCTATTTAGTGATTCGAGCGGCTGATGCTTAAACCACGGTGTCCAACTTTTGCATGTCCGTCTATTTATAATTAGTATTTTGTTATTTGTCCCGACGTAAAGGTTTAACAGATTTTCTATACCATTAAGTCAATTAAGTACATAGGTATGTAAACTACCCGCGTTCGTTCTTGACTTGGGCCAGACCCCGCAGCTTTGTGTAGATGGGACAAAAACAAGCGTCGTCTAATACTGGAGAAGGGAAAAATGGAAGTAGTATCTACTGGGAATTAGCCCCCGATACTGAATCATCTTGCGGTTCTGGTCTTCCATATACGCAAAATTTTGCAGACATCATTCAGCCGTTAACTCCACACAGGAAAATAATGTTAGAAAGCTATTAAATTGACTTTATGTATTTATGAGACGTACCTATATGATAAGTGCAAGTTATTTTCGGTAATTTAATCAAATTATATTTTGCTGTTGATATCTGTAAACATCTTTACGACTCTTAAGCTGATAAAAGACACATCTTGGGATATGTTCAAGTTTTTAACCCGTACAGGTAGTTTCGGAGATGTGCTGATGAATTATTGAGGGGTTTGCTATTATTATAAGCCTATATTGTCCCACTGCGTTTGTGTGGCATTTACAGCCTTTAAGTAGAGTGAATTCATGAGCATAAATTGTTATATTTTACGTTCCGTGACAGGTGTACAAGCCACTAGCTCGACATGACGGTGTCATCGGTAATCGACTTGAATAGGTCGCTGTCAATGTGGTGATAAGGTCACGACGCGATTCAAGGTGTTGTTTGCGTCGCGTGCAGCGCGAAACGCGCTCATCTCTATCGTGTTCCCATTATGCAGATTTTGTTATTTTTTGTACATAGTGTCACCACAGAAGGCGGAAGATCGTTCATCATAAGTACATCAAAGCCTATGTTAAACGCAGATAAGATAATGCACAAACAATTATGTTAAATAAGTGATAGCTCGGTTATCACAATGCGTCGCGCTTATCGACACAAAGTTTATAATTATACCTTTATCTCTGTTCGTATTTAGTTTAGTTCATTAATTCCTTCAGTCAGGCCAACTGCCAGCGACTACGCTAAGTACCTAACCTACTTTTATTACAACTGATAAATACTTGTATCTGCATTTTAAAACGGTTTTATGGGTTTTTTAAATCATCTATCAAATAACTTAGTACAGCGTAGGCGCGGTCGTGGAATTGCGAATTGAAACTTTAATTTAAGGCATTTTCTCTATAAATGTCGAACACTTAAAATTTCGTAATATTATTAAGCATTCAATTGCCTGAGTAAATACGCTATACAGGTATAAAATAATATTTAAGCCTTCAAAACCGATTACAATGGTGCGTGTAACTGTTTTTTCACATGGTGGTGTTTAACCTTTATTATCTCTTCTCCATTGAGAGCCTTTGCTCAAAAATTGGATAAATTAGGCTAGTTTACTAATCAAGCATTTGGGAAGGAAACCGTTTCCGTTACAGGCGCGTGTGGCGCGCTGCTGGCGGGTAATCCCGTCTCAATTCACTTTATCCTGGTGACGCGAGCGCGTCTCAATTAAAGCAGTACATAATTCAGCGCGACGATAATTCTTCGTATTTATCGTATTTGTGTGTTCTATTTCAGTTAATTTATTAACTAAGTCATGTTATGATGGCGTGCGGTCGGGTAACCGCAGATAAAGCTTTGTTAGCTGGAATCATTACTGATTGGTAAATAAATACTTAAAGCCGCATCAGTCATATCTGTACCGTCTAATAAATTAGAGTTCGCGAGTGCAGTTCACACTTGTGCTGTGTACTATAGGTAATAATAGCTTAGGATCAATGTGATGATAGGTAAGGTGCTGGAAAAGATGTCTGTAATTATTACTGTAGATAAGAATCAAAACGGGTCAATCTGTTGTTCTAGTATCGATCCAATAATAAATATAAATATTAACTACACTACTGTAATAAATACGAAAATTTATTTGTAGGTACTATGTTACTCGATGACGTCTGAAGGGCTAGAAGAAAGATAGGTAAAAAGGGGTAGACCTATATAGACTGCGCGATTTGGTGCTGATTATAATTTGACATCGATTAAGAAATCCAAAAAGGCGAACGCGAACATCACGCGGATCATCAACTTCCTGGAACCATTCGGGTCCGGCTTAACGAGCTTTAGTACCTAATTGTACCCTCCGAGATATAAGCCTATAGGGGTAAAGTAGTTCAAATGGCTTTTCGTCTTCCGTACTTAAGCTATTGATCGACCCGCGATACGAATATGGACATAAGTATATATGATTAGTAGATAAAATTGTATGAAAATCACAGAGTGATAACGTGCATCATTTATTATCACATTTATCCGTTCGAAGCGCAAACACCGGCACAGTAGTTGGTTTATCTGTAAGTTAACGTCGCGCGGCGTGTCGCGGCGACTGCGCCGACGCAGACAAAGGCGGTGATTGGTCGCGCGAATTCCGCTGCTATCTCCTGCTGATACTAGATGTGACTCACTGCCACCCGCCATTTATAGCTATCGATAAGTCACCGATGCGCCCGCGACCTGCTTAGCTACTATTTTTATGTGTCATAAACATCCCTACAGGGCTATTAACTACATTATTAACTGCATGGATGCTGTGCGGACTTCCGCGTTGATCAACCGCACTAGATCAACGAGTTGCAGCTGGCAATCACGAGGTCCCATGTTCTAATCCTAGGTTAGACAAAGTGTTATCGGTTATTCTATTGAAAACTTCTCAGTAGCGGTCTGAAATCTGAATTGTACGAAATAGGGGCTCGTCTCTTATCACATAGGGACCTAACAATATCGGCGATATGTGGACGTAGATAGATACATAGTAATACTCCGCAACTTGGAGAATATAGAATAAAGGTTTTCCGGTATTTTTATTTACTGATGACCTCATTTATAACTATAGATAAGCCAAAAATGTGTTCGCAACTTGGTTAGGTACTTACTCTATTTATGTCTATCTATCTATCTTTATCATCACGTCAGATCTCTTGCAGGGTAGGCAGAGAGTACAGAGTTCTATTTATGTGTTATACCTTAACATCCCTAAGGGGATATTAACAGCATAGACACTGTGTCGACTTCCTCGTTCGTTTAGTGGTTGATGGTGCAGCTGACGATTACAACGACCCATCGGTAAATTAGCCGATTTGCTAAAGGGACTGGTACGATTACAACGTCCTGATTTCGAAACCGGTCGGACACGTCGATCCTAAAGTATACTGTTATTGTGGGGTTTGTATTGAAACATTGTCAGTAGCAATCCGATGTCTGGTGTTGTACCCGAGGTGCTGGCAACTAGCATATATCCCTCATCTTACATGGGGTCCTAACTTTACCTGCGAAACCTGCGTGTATACAATACCTATTCCTTTGCAATTTTCACTTGCTTATATTTCGCGTAACAAAGTATCTGTGTGCCAAATTTCATCTAAATCCGTTCAGCCGTTTTTGCCTGATTGAGTAACAAAAATCCAAACACCTTTCACCTTTATTATATTAGTAGGATACTATTAAATGTTAGTATACCTTTAGTTAGTATATCCCATAGATATAATAATAATAATAAACATGTTTACCTACGGTCTATAAACTCCTTACATCCATTATGAGAATAAAAATCAATAATCACCTTAAGGCACAGCACATTCTATCGCCTACTCAAAATGGTGTAAGGGGGGGTCCCGGGGTACAAAGGATTTGCTCCTCATTGATATGGCCATTTGCCAACAGGTGCGACAATCTAGAAAGAATGTCTCCTGGCCATTCATCCAATGGCCTGGATCGACTATAAAAAGGCCTATGATTCGGTGCCTCATAGATGGCTGAGGAGGGTGCTAGAGCTATACAAAGTACACCCGGCGCTATGCTCTTTCCTCGGTTTGTGTATGGGGCAGTGGATCACAGTTCTTTGTCATCCAGGATATGAAGGCCTTTCTGGCTCGTCAGACTTGATAAAGATAAGTAGGGGTATCTTTCAGGGCGACAGCTTGAGTCCATTGTGGTTCTGCCTGGCTTTGAATCCATTAAGTGCTATACTTAAGGATTCAGAGCTAGGTTACCATTTGCGGAGGGAGAGTGACCCTATATCTCACCTACTTTACATAGATGACCTCAAGTTGTACGCTTCGAAGAAAACAGACCTGATGGAGTTGCTCAAAATAACCGGCAATTTTAGCAACGACATTGGAATGGAGTTTGGAGTAGACAAGTGTGCGGTCATCCATGTGCAAAGAGGAAGAGTTGAAGATTCTATTAATCTACAGCTCTCGGAAGATATATCCCTCAGGTCTCTTTCTGAAATGGATTCCTACAAGTATCTTGGTATGTCACAAGCCTTAAGTATAAATGAACAGGATATGAAACAATCATTGAAAGATCGGTTCTTTGGCCGCCTGATAAAAGTCTTAAAAAGACTTGTATCAGGTGGAAATAAGGTCCGAGCTTTCAATGGTTGGGTCATGCCTGTTCTTACTTACTCTTTTGGCATACTAAGGTGGACACAGTCTTAACTGGATGCCCTGGATGGAAAGGTCCGTCCATTGCTGACAGCGTATCGTATGCATCACCCGCGGTCGTCTGTAATGAGGTTGTACATCCCGCGGAAGTGCGGTGGTCGTGGGTTCTTAAATGCTAAGACACTACACAACCGCGAGGTGTGTAATCTCAGACAGTACTTTTTGAGTGGGTCCGTGGTGATGAATCGAGATGTTGCCGCTATCGATTATCCCAGGTATTAAGTATTTCGGACCGCACAGCCATATGGAAGGGCAAGGAACTACACGGACGGTTCTATCGGGCTATTACAGGGCCTGATGTGGACCAGCTCGCTTCCGTGACTTGGCTACGCTTCAGCAACCTTTTTGGGGAAACTGAAGGGTTTGTTTTTGCAATTATGGACGAAGTTATCATGACGAACAACTACTGGAAACACATCTTAAAGGACGGCACGGTTGACATTTGTCGGGCATGCCACCGTCCCGGTGAGTCTATTAGACATGTAGTTTCCGGTTTTTCTCATCTTGCTAACGAAGAGTACTTGCACAGTACTTGCACTTGCAGATAATCTTAGCCACTTGGTTGTGTACCAAGTGGCTAAGATTATCCATCAGCAACTTGCTCTTAAATATGACCTCGTGGACTCTGAAGTACCGTACTACCAGTACCAGCCTCTTCCAGTTCTCGAAAGTGGTCATATCACGCTCTACTGGGATCGATCTATTATCACGAAGTTATACTTAATAAATATATACATAATAATAAATCTTTATTTATCCAGATTATTTCGTACATTAGCGATAATACAGAGAGCGACAATGAAGCAACAACATTGGTGTATTATTACGAATAAGTGGGTGAGCTCTGTTCTCCTAGATAGGTTATAAAATAACCTGTGTCAGGGAGACGCAGTGCGATTCCCTAAAGGTTTACATTATAAAATGTTGTTTACATCTACATATGTCATACTATGCGAAGAATCATTATAATATAGTACTAGTAGGTAACAATGACATAACAATAATAATATTAAATGTGTGTGTGTGTGTGTGTGCGCGTGTGTGTGCGTGGGTGTGTGTGTGTGTGTGTGCGCGCGCGCGCGTGTGTGTGTGTGTGTGTGGGCAAGAGAGAGAAAGCCTATAGTGATATCTAGTAATATAGAAAATATTCTGTGTCGTCATATGTTTTGTTTTGGAGAAAACGGCGGACAGTCCCTTTACATTTGAAAAAAGAAAGACTATTGATGGGGCATTTGGCATTAATTTTGCTATAGAGGGGCCGAGGTAATAAAAGAATTTTCTTGGGAAGTATACTTAGTGGGTTTTTGGTAGGGTACATATTAAGTCATAACGACGTTTGGTGACTGGTTTGTGTGTGGTTTTTTGGTGTTGTAATAAGATCGTATACATAATGAATATTTGCCTTATATTGAGAATATTCCAATTTTCATACAGCTCAATGGTAGGAAACAATATTGGGCGGAAGGTGGCCACTTTTAAGATGGCTCTGTGCGCAATTTCTAGTAGTTGAAGAGTCGTTTTAGCAGCACCTTCCCAATTTGTAATACATTAGCTGATAATTGAGTAACACAGGGTATACTATACCTTGCGGATAGCAATTGAGTTTGCAACATAACGAAGGGTTTTAAATATGTCATCAATTTTCGATCTCTTGCCGTAAGAATATCCCAATCAATCAATCAGCCTATCGCAGTCCACTGCTGGACATAGGCCTCTCCTAACACGCGCCATTGCACATTGTCCTCCGCCTTCCGCATCCAGTCTGTCCCAGCGACCTTTTTGAGGTCGTCGGTCCATCTAGCTGGGGGCCATCCTACCTTACGCTTACCAAGTCGTGGTTTCCACTCTAGGACACGCTTGCTTCATCGGCCGTCGGCCCTTCTGCAGATGTGACCAGCCCATTGCCACTTTAGCTTACTGAGTCTGCGAGCTATGTCGGTAACATTGGTTCTTTGTCGGATTACCTCGTTACCAATTTTATCCTTTAAAGAGACGCCGAGCATAGCTCGCTAAATTGGCCAACTTTTCCAAGGTAGACATACTCCCGAACAACTTCGAGCATCGAACCATCGACGTAGATCGGTCCCGGCGTGACGTGTTCATTAAACATGATCTTGGTTGTATCCAAGTTCCTGCCGAGACCGACACCTCGAGAGGCTCCATTTAGGCTATGCAGCATTTTGCTTAACTGTTCCAGTGACTCTGCCACGATGACGATATCATCGGCAAACCGAAGGTGTGAGATGTATTCGCCGTTGATGTTAATACCCCGCCCAGTCCAGTCCAGCGTCTTGAAGACGTCTTCAAATGCATTGGTGAAGAGCTTGGCGGATATTACATCCCCCTGTCTTACCCCTCGACGCAGCTCGATCGGGTTGGTCTTTTGGTCCTGGAGCTGGACGGTCATTGTGGCGATATCATACAGACATCTCAACACTATATCATCGATTGGCGATGCGACATCGCTGCAGAGCATCCAAAACCGCTCAGGTTTCGATGGAGTCGAAGGCTTTCTCGTAGTCCACGAAAGCCATACACAGCGGCTGATTGTACTCTTCGGTCTTCTGTACAATCTGCCGAAAAGTATGGATGTGGTCTACGGTGCTGTAGCCTTTTCGAAACCCGGCTTGATCCGGTGGCTGGAACTCGTCGAGTCTTCTGGCGAGGCGGTTTGTGAGTACTCTTGAGAACAACTTTTAGACGTGGCTTAGGAATGAGATGGGTCTGTAGTTCTTCAGCAACGTTTTGTCACCTTTTTTGAAGAACAGAACCACCGCACTCCCCGCAGTGTAACCGGAATGACGCCTGAGATCATTAAACGTGGGGTCTGGATCTACCTATGTCTGTTTCCTGAGCCTGCTCACACCTTCCTTAAATCCATGTCTTCCTTTATAGTTTGTAAAGCGTGCGTGACTCACAGAGCCAGTTGCCGTGGCGAACTTTAGAGGAGGCCTGCTGAAGTACTCATACTTGTGAACGGGTGCTGCTTGTGGTGACTGGTCCACCACACAAATATTATTATTAGTTTTTTTTATATTTCAGGCGTAAGGCATCACACTGGAGCTGGATCGCATAATTGATTTTGTATAATATCTTTTTTTGTTTTTAAAAAAAAGCGTTGCCCCCCTGTAGGATTTATTCCTGTATTGTGGGAGGTTTACAAACATGCAAATTCACATACCCAAATACCCGGACCGAAACAAATAATTTTGGATCACACAAAGATTTGTCCCGTGCGGGAATCGAACTCGCGACTATTACACACAGTTGGTGGAGCGGCTTAAACTCTCAACCACTGAGCTAAATCGTCCGTCGATATAAAAATGTATGTAACCATACAGAAAAAGTTGAAAAAAAAACAGAATGGAGAACTAGACAAAAAAGACAAGCCTGCTGAGGTTCTCGCTGGATCTTCTCAGTGGAGGCCGCGTATCGGTCCGGTGGTGGATTAGTAATTAAAAAAATGTAAATATGAACATTTGTAAGTACCCCCCCAGGGTTATAAAAAATGAATTCGCTTTTTTAACTTAGACTCACCTGATGACCAACCTACATTGTTCTCCCATACCCCACAACAGAATGTAGATGAAAAAGTTTGTAATTTCTTATTTTAAAAGAGTAACCGTGGAGTTTCTTGCCCTTCTTCTCCACAGGAATGATATTCGGAAGTGGCGGTAGAGTCTTTAATCTTTATTCTTTATTGTATACACACTGGGATAGAAATAATTTTACAATTTAAAAGTATACAGAAGGCGAGCTTAACTCAAATATGAGTTATCTTCCAGCTAACCATAGAGTGTTGAGAGATGAGAAAGTGAAATAAGAGGGCAGTTATACAATATAATGTTAATAGAAAATAGCAATGAAATAAATACTATATTTTCAAATATAAATACATATACTCAGTTACTTACTATACAAATATTAAACACATATAATTATAATACATATATAAACATACATACCTAAATAAATCAGGATAGAAAATGTTCCTTGATTCTTCTTCTGAAAACATCCAAAGATGAGCTCGCACGAATGGACTGTGGAAGTAAGTTCCACAGACGCACAGCACGAACAGTGAAGGATCCATCGTAACGACTAGAAGAATGAAGAGGAGCACGAAGAAGGAGAGATTTAGCTGCACGGCAGGGATAATCCCTTGGAACAAGAAAGTCAAAACGCTCCCTGAGGTAAACAGGGGATTTAGGATTATGTAAAATGGAGTAGAGTAACGAGAGAATGTGCAAGTCCCGTCGTTGTCGAATAGGTAGCCATTTTAATTTCGCGCGATACTCTGATACATGATCAAATTTACGTAATCCGAAAATGAAACGAATACACAGATTCTGCAAGCGTTCGAGCTTATAGACAAGATCTTCAGTAGCATCAAGAAAGCAAACATCACCATAGTCAAGAATTGGTAGAAGGAGAGATTGAGCAAGACTTATTTTTGTTTGATAAGGCAAAAACTTTTGCAGACGCTTGAGAGATTGAAAGGAGCAGTAGACTCTTCTGCTTACTTCTGCTATGTGAGAGCTCCAATTAAGATTGGAGTTTATAAGAACGCCTAGATTCTTAACTTGGTTACTGTAAGGTATAGGGACAGAATCGAGGACAACAGGAGAGAGTGTCTGCAAATTGCTATTGAGAGCGTTCATGTAGTGTTTGCCACCAATGATGAGAGCTTGAGTTTTAGCAGGATTAACCAAGAGACCAAACGATTTTGCCCACTTGCTGATGTTTTCAAGATCATCATTGATGGAATCGATCGCGTGATTGATTTCCCCAACCTTAAAGTGACGATACAGCTGCAAGTCGTCTGCATAAAGATGATAATGAGAAGTAATCACTTTAGTAACAGAGTTTATAAAAACAGAGAAGAGAAGAGGAGAAAGGACGCCACCTTGAGGCACACCCGCAGTAAGGTCACACCAGTCAGAGGAATTATCATCAGAGCGAACCGACTGCGAGCGGCCCCGAAGGTAAGAGTTGAACCACGCTATTACAGGAGCAGAGACATTGAGAGAGGACAAAGTACCTAAGAGGATGTCAAAATCAACTGAATTAAAAGCACTGCTGAAGTCCAGTAGGACTAGTACTGCCAGTAGTCTATTCTCAATGGCCAATCGAATATCGTCAGTTATTTTGACCAAAGCCGTAACTGTGCTATGACCTGGCCGAAATCCAGATTGAAAAGGACTCAGCAGGCTATTAGAGGAGAAATGGTGTGACAATTGATTTTGAACTGCACTCTCAAGCACCTTGGATAGAACGGGAAGAATGGATATGGGTCTAAAATGCGATATTAAAAGAGGATTTGGTATTTTGGGTAAAGGAAGAATATATGCCTTTTTCCAAGCAGTTGGAAAGGAGGAAGTTTCCAAGGAACAATTCATTATGTGGGTGATAACTGGCGAAAGTTCGTCAAGTATTGGCACGATCATTTGTATTTGTATACCATCGTCACCCACGGCTTTCGTGGATATTGATAGGATTGATTTCTTTATGTCTTGCTCCTTAAGCGGGCTGAAAGAGAACGAAGCACATACTGGCAAAGGAAGATCTGAAAGAAGCTTAAGAGTAAAAGATTTAATATCATCTTTTAAAGAAGCAGGAGGGTTAGAGAAATGAGCATTAAGTGCATTAAGATCCAAGTTACTGGTATTTTCAAAGGACGTTTTGCCAATACCAAAGGTCTTAAGGAATTGCCAAACCTGTGCTGTGTTGAAATTTTGAATGCAGGTGTGTATGTGGCGTCTCTTCGCATCCCTACACATACGACTGCAGCGGTTTCTAAGCTTTTTATAGAGACACCAATTTTCTTCAGTAGGGAACCTTCTATGTCTCCTTTTCGCTCTGTCCCGTTTAGCCATAATCTTTTTTATAGTATCGGACAACCATGGCGCCGGTCTATGTTTCACCCTCACTTTTTTCAATGGTGCATGAGTATCGTATAAATCAATTATTAGTTTATTAAGAACTGATACTTTGGCATCTACGTCTGTGCAGTTGTAAACAGAAGTCCAGTCTATACTACTCGCATCCATTTTAAGCTGCTCAGCATTAATATTTTTGAAGCTACGAAGAGAAAGAAATTTAGAAGAGCGTTTTGGTGAGCGAAGTTTATCGGAGAGAAATATCAGATCATGATAAGAAAAAGATGCAGGGATTTGCCCATGTGTAGCTACTTTACTAGGATCGGAAACTAAGATGAGATCTAAAAGTGAAGGAGAACAATGAGGAGCATGATGAGTAGCTGTCAGCGGTAGAATATGCATGTTGACAGAAGAGACAAGAGACCGGAGCTTGTTGCTACGACTATCCCCTTTTAACAAACAGGTGTTGAAGTCACCAAGAATAATAATGTCTTGTTACTTTTCTGACGATTCATAAATACTGTAATGGTTTACATGAATAAAAAGTATTCTGATTCTGATTAATTTGAGTTTGAGTTTGCCTGCAGTGGACGTCTTTCGGCTGAAGAAGTGTGTAACTTACGGTAGTCATGGTGCGGGTGCCACACGTTCTGGTGCGTGGCGAAGGGCGCGTACTGCTGCAGGCGGCCGTTGTAGCCGAGCCCGTAGCCGTCGCCGCAGTCGCCGGCCGCGCCCGCGCCGTACCCGCCGCCGCCCACGCCGCCGCTGCCGCCGAACATCGTGCGCGCTTAGCCGCCGCTCAGCGCGCCACCATCACACGAACACGTACAACTAGAACAATAACATAACAACTTACAAAAAATGCGTAGCGATTACGAGGCCTGGTGTTCAAATCTCAGCTCGGTACAAAATGTAATTTCTTGATAGAAAAAAATCCTATCCGGAGAGTATGGCACTGTGCCCGGTACCATGGCGCGTACCCTATTACGTGGGACCTAATATCGTCGGCGGAAAGTGGTGTACACCTCGCCACCCCTGGTCGGGAAATATACACGTGACGGTGTTTATTCATTAATATTAGTGTTGGGCGAAGGCCTTCTCTCAAAAATCTTGCGCCACCTGTCAGTGCGGGTTAGAATTTCTCAAGCCTTATAGGGCTTCCAAGTTAGCTTTCCAACTACCATATTGAGTGGTAACAGGGACCAACGGCTTAACGTACCTTCCGAAGCACGGAGACGCTCGAATATGAAAACGCTTCCAAAGGTGACCCATCTCAGACCGACCGAGCCGTACGTTGCTTAACCTTGGTGATCTTTATGAACACCGCGGTCGTACAGTGCTACGAGAGCCTCACTCATACCATGCTTATTACAAATGTCATAAGACAAAAATATAATTCGTTATTCATTTATTTGAAGTAAAAGGTACATGTCAATTTGACGAGAGCCTTATAGGGGCTTTAGTTAAGCTTAACCTACCCGACCAGAGTTCCGCCGTTATGATATGTCTTGTGAGTTACTTAATCTCAGTTTTTATTTTTCATATCGATTTGAAGATACTTTATTCCATTTTTCCGTGAATTTTCCTCATAGTAGTTTGCGTATGAAGAACATTTAATCATTCGTCTACGTAAAAAGGTACGGATTATTTACAAAATAATATTGATGTGATAGTGCTGAAACTAGGGCTTCTCAGATAGGGATAATGAATCATTTTAACAAGTCCAGCCAGGGTTCGTCCTATTATCGTTACATTATATAAAAACCCAAGCGATACAACATGAAAAAGGAAACTTCACTCTTTTAGTCCACATAATATTTAGCATTTGCCCACAGTAATTTGGCCGATAATCGTTTTTCCTATACACACTTATATCATTCCAATTAGTAATTAAATATGTTATTAAATAACTGCCACAATGCTATACGTATACGTATATACGTAATACAATGGTACTAATTTGAACCGCTTCCCGTTTCCTCCTTTTCGGTCTAGCTTTGTCTTTAAATATCTATTAATTACTGGGAATTTCAGGCGATCATACAATATGACGCCACCGTGGATGCTTAATCTTCCTGTTATTGAGGAAAACAAACACAGTTATTACATTTCTAAATCAGTGTTGTTTCAGATACAACTAGGAGGATAATGTGTGTGGCTAACAATTAGCCGGGCGTCGGGAGCCTACTCGTCTGTCCGACAACCATGACGTCTCCGCTGCAATGCCACGGGACGCCGTCGAGGTGAACCTTAGAGCAAGGATAGAGGTAAACACTATCATTGTAGACAGCTCTTAGAATATTCGCCCGTAGCTTAGCCTAATTTAACAAGCTTCAAGCGCGCAGTTACTGAGGAGAATAGCTACGTATGTACCCTAGATATTAAGTTTAGCTAAAATATGGAGTTACCAAAAACAAATCTATTAGACCAAAAAGTACAATACAATACAATATCCTTTATTATATCAAAAAAATGGCAGAAAAGTAATAAAAGTGTTGACATTGCTATAGGTACAGTGAGGCGGCCTTATTGCTTATAGCGATTTCTTCCAGGCAACCTTTAGGTAGAGGACAGAGATGGTTATGATAAAAATGGGCATTGAGTGCATGAATTTGAGAGAATTTCACAAAAAATAATAATAATAAACAATTCATGAAAAAACCAGTTTTACCTATTATAAATAATATAAATAAATGACACAATAAGTATAGGAGTTAAGAAGAAACTAATGAAAAACGAGCGGTGTAATAATTAGAAAGGAACCTAGAAGTATTAAGTTTGTAGAAAATGTGCTTTAATGTCACGCTTAAATATTTCTAAGGACCTAACGTATTTTATAGGTTCAGGTAACGAGTTCTAGAGGCGGATACGTTGAACAGTGAAATAATTAGTAAAGAAGTTAGATGAATGGGAAGGAATTGTAAGGCGAAGTGTATCAGAGGAACGAAGGTCACCAGACTGAGTGGAAGCGAGAAAGGAGAAACTTAACTTGAGATACATGGGAGTGTACGGGTTAAATAAGATAAAGTAAAGTAGAGAAACTTTACTGTGATGCGAATATTAAAACAGCATATAAAACATTTCATGATCTGGTTTTAATGTTATATGGTTTGTGTTTTCCAATTATCAAAACGAAAATTACAACCAGAACTATAAGACTCAAATGGATAAGTAAAGGTTTACGTATAAGCAGTAAAACAAAAAGGATACTACGATACAAATACTATAAAGAAAAATGTAGTACCAATAAACATAAATATAAAACATATTGTAAAATTCTGAAACGATGTATCAATCAGGCTATTAAAAATAATACAAACACCATAATGAAAAAAGCAAAAACATAGGTAAAACATCATGGCAATTAATTAAACAAGAGGTACGGGCGGTAAAAAAACAAGGGTACGGAACCCCTAAAACCTATGAATTTTATTACTAAAATTAAAGATGGGAAGGTTGAAACCAGTGATTCTAAGCATATTGCAGAACTGTTTAGTGACTACTGGATAAATTCTACAAACACGCAAAATTGCAACATACGCAATACGCTTGATTCAAATCTATGCAATACTATTTTCTTAAAACCGTATAACTATAACGAAGTAAAAACAATTATTAAATCCCTAAAAAATGCAAAAGCCGTTGGTTACGACAACATTGCGACCAATATTCTAAAAGCAACTTCAATTGAACTGACCCCTATATTGACATACTTAATAAACTTATCCCTTGAAAGTGGGTGTTTTCCTGATGGCCTTAAAAAATCCCTAGTAAAACCGCTATACAAAAAAGATGATCATACTAAGATGCAAAACTACCGACCCATTACCCTTGTACCAATAATCTCAAAGGTTTTTGAAATTGCCATGTATAAAAGTTAAAGGGATTTTATTGAAAAACACAACATTATTAAAAAAGAGCAATTCCGATTTCAAAAAAGAAATCTACCACATGAGCCTGCTTTCACTTAATGAATAAAGTAATTGACAATCTAGACGATGGTAAATCAGTCACTGCAATATTCTTTGATATGTCAAGGGCGTTTGATTTTGTCTCGTACAAAATATTTATGGACAAAATTGAAAAATATGGAATCAGAGGACCTGCTCTAAAATGGCTGGAATCCTACTTAAATGAAAGAATGCAAAGCGTTGAAATAATGAGTATAAACAAAACGAATGAACAAGTCCCAAATAGATCAACCTACAAATCCAACTCTTGGGGTGTGCCACAGGGCAGTGTTCTTGGGCCATTGTTATTTTTATTGTACATTAATGATCTACCCAAAGTTACTCCATATCCATGCATTTTGTTTGCAGATGACATATTTATAATAATTCACTTAAATTATGACAGTAAAAACTCTTCCAGGGACATTCACGCTACAATTAAATGCATAATCTCATGGCTTGACATAAATAACTTGAAGGTCAATGTGACAAAACAAAAATGATATAATTTAGCACATATGGTAAAAAAAGCAAAATATGAACATAAATTATGAGGGACAAAAACTAATAGAAGTAGATGAAACCAAATTTTTGGGCATTATAATTGATAAACACTGTAACTGGAAATCCCATGTTAACCTGGTATGCACTCAATTAAATAAGTTTGTATATGTTCTATATCGCCTCAGTAAAACAGCGAATCAACACACTGTCCTAACCGCATACCATAGCTACGTAGGTGCAATATTAAGTTACGGTCTAATACTATAGGGCAACTCTACTAAAGTACAAAGTGCGTTGCCGGTATAAGGCCCTGGGAGTCATGTAAGCCCATATTTCTAAAACTAAAAATATTAACACAAAAAATTTTAAGCAGCAAAGTTTGTTAAAGAACATAAACACTTGTTTACTCAAACACATTATAGGTTTCCTAGAAACACAAGGAATCGTGAAAATATTGTTTTGCCTAAAATACTAAAACTATATTATATCAGAAAAATTGTTATGTAATGTGCGGTCGCATTTACAATAAAATTCCTGGTGATTTTAAAAACCTTCCGACTTCATTAACATTAGCATAAACGTACCTACTAATGGTAAGATTAAAGCATTAAGTATAGGGCAAACCTATTGCCAATATTCCGGGTATAAATCCAGAGTCCGGCCTACAGCTCATAATCTTTTGGTAGAAAAATCCCAATCAGACTTTATCTGATCTAGGTTTAAATCCAGGCCTTCAACAATATCAATTAGGCAGTTAGGTGGAGCCGTAGTGTCTGTCCACAATAAATCGTGTAGCCTCATCCCAAACTTGTCTGTCGACTTCAAAGTTGATAAAGTCGTGAAGATACATATGTACAAGTCATGTATAATATTTTTATCAGCATTTCATGTCTGCGATAATACGAGCAGTGCTTTGTAAATCGCAGCGATTACCGAGCGCGTGTCGCCGCGCCCGCGCAACTGCGCCTGCGCAACCGATGATACAGCACGTAATTAACTGCAACACTCATTACACCAGCAAAACTAATGTCACACTCGAGTGTGCACTTTATCAAAAGGGTATAAGGGTGATGTCAGCAAGCGGGGTAGTGAAAGATTGTTAGATGCGCTTGCCACAGTGACTGCGTTACCTAATATCTATCGTTGCGACAAGTAAGTGTGTCAGTAATAACAATGTGTTATCTCCTGGTATTACATAGTTCACATGAAAATTTGTACGTGCTTCTGTTTGTTCTACTTTTGACATGTTAAGACTAATAGGAGTTTGGTGCCAGGTTTATTTAAGCCTAGTATTTCAAATCTGTATAAAGTAAACGTTTATTTTTACAACTATTACATTTTCATTTCAGGATGGCAAACCAACGCCAAGCGAGATATATTACGGCTACATTGTATTTTATAGCGATTTATGTAAACAAATTTGTTATCCTTCTCACAGTGAGTTAGTCACATGATTAAATAATAATAAAATTGATGTGCCTTATCTATTCAATTATACCTACTACATAATGTTTTTTGATATTGTTTGTTTACGGCTATGCAATATTTTCATGGACATAACTTATGGTAATAATGCTTTAACAAAATAAGTAAGTAGTATACAGGGTATATAGGGTAATACGTACCTGCATACTAGCCTTGCTTACCTACATTACCTGCCTATTGAATATGGCACAGGAGTAGGTATCTCATACAGGGAACCATGATACTTACTTCCTGTTCTACCAACATATGGAAGCAAAGTTATCGTTATTTATTTATTAAAAAGGCGACAACCCGATAATTCGCGAACGCGTCCAATCATAGAAATCCGCTAATTGTAGCCGCCGCCGACTACGAACCTAACTCCCTTCCTATCAGACGCTACCGCCGTCCGCGGCATATTCTCACCGGTCCTCCCGATGCTTACATTCCTTACATCCCTTATTTCGGATACAGATACTGCACACATGATCAGACACTGACCTCGCCGGTGAGCTCGAAGAATCCCTTGCTCGCCGGCCGGTCCAGAGCACCACGGCGAGACACGTAGTATACGCCCTCCCCCATAGCGACTGCCCAAGCCGAGGCCGTTCCTTCTTGAGGCGCCCTTGAGCTAGTTGCCCCCTTTCCCTTCTGGCTCGAGCATAGTGGTTGCACGCTCACCCTCTTATCCAGTGAAGATGTAAGGGCCGCGCGGCCAACAGCGTAGATCATTCACACACACAGGCAAAGTTATTGACATATCTATGAAATTGCTAGCTTAGGAATACAGCCGACTATATTATGGTTAACTTGTTCGACTAGTATTAGTTAACTTTCCCTGTTACTTCAATTTAACATTATTGACTCCTTGACATGTTCAGTATAATTTTGTTCATTTATGCAAGATACATTGTTCTACATTGATACCTCACTAAAAGAAAAAAAAGCAAACCATGGGTGAAGAAAAACCAGGGAGAATTTGTACCGCTTCTTCACAGGAATGATATTCCGAATTGCTATTTTCTTGTCGATTTATCAATCCTACTATAAAACCAAATCCGTAAAACTTGTCTCGTGTGAATCAGGCCTTATGGATGAAATAGTAGATGCATCAGGTGATCGGCTAGGTAATGTCTATCCCCTCACGTGTGTACGTGTGTATGTGTGTTCACGTGTCACGGACTATTATGTCATATCAATAACAGATCGCTATCTGCACACGAGATGCTTGTTTGATTAGACGGACGATTTAGCGCAGTCGGTAAGACCTTAAGCCGCTCCGCCCACTGCGTCTAATAGTCGCGGGTTCGATTCCCGCACGGTACAAATCTTTGTGTGATCCACAATTATTTGTTTCGGTCTGGGTATTTATGTATGTGAATTACCATGTTTGTAAAGGCACCCAGGACACAGGAATAAATCCTAGTGTGGGGCTACGTTTAAAAAAAATACCCTTTGCTTAACAGCTCCAGTGATGTCAGGGCATCGTTGCAGCCTACACTTATTGGTGACCGGTGCCGACTGCTTTTTTCTTATCACTGGACAATTAACTGGATTTGCAGCGATTTCCTCGTAAGGTGAAAATACAAGTAAAATTATGTACGTATTTCGAGGCTTATTGTAGCTCCTCAAGAGTCTACCTTGCTATTAACTAATTGGTATTGGTACGGTCACTTGCGTCAGTAGAAATTACCCATTATCGGTATAGTAAGCAGCGTAAGTTGCCTAATATTCTCAGTTTCTAAAAAACACTGGTAAATAAAGCCAAATTATTAGCAACATAATTAAATATATTTAGATCAACCAAAATATTGGATTTGACACAAAACAAAACGTGCAAGCGACGTGTGTTTGTTGGTAATCGTACAATCTTCATAACTTAATCATAATATAATGATATCATTAGATTGATCTCGGCTCTCTACTGTGCTTCTTCAGCCTTATACCCAGCACATACTACTTACACTATTTACAAAATTTAATATAGTATTTAATAGTCGCCGATAGAGTGGGCTAATGTTAATAGCTCCAGGCGCGCGAGGACCCGAGGGGAGTTTTTGTGCGTGGTACACAACTCATAAAATGTTTATCAACTGATGGTGAACTCGCATTATAATGGTTTTATTAGTTTTAGAGTAATAACTACAAAAAACAAGATTTAAGACTGGAAATAAGTTGGAAATTATAATTATTAGGTGGGTAATTGTGTAGAGGTATGTGGTTTGAATATAACTTACTGCGTTAATTAGCTGATTGAAAATGTGATATGAGTATCTGTATATGACTACTTGTAACAGGTACGCAGGTGCTTCATGAGGCATTTTATGGAGACTCTACAGTTCTATAGTCCTTGTGTAGGTATTACTTTACCGGGTGTAGCATCGAGAATGGTATAATAACTATTTTATTTAATTAATGTCGAAATGACAGCAGCGGAACGCTGATGCTAAAAGTATTAAATACAGCATAAATATATTAAATTTAGCATTTACTTTTAATTTTAGACACAAGGTTTCCGACATTTACTTCTTGCTACTTCAAAAACAACGTATTTTTATTTCAAAATGACTGGGTTCGATTCCAAAATTGGGTACGAGGTTTTATTAAGAATCTCTGAATCCGTTTTTCTATTAATTGAAATCGACGACATGATCCCCTAGAATATATCTCTTGTAATTTCGGAGGTGCCCCTACTGACCCTTCTTGGTGTACACCGTGGATATACCTGCAGACTAATATTGATATTATATATTAGACCCTAAACTAGATTTATGACTATTTTTTAGATTTCCAGTCTCCGCACCCCAGATAGAATTTATTGTACGAAACTAAGTAACAAAAATGAATAATATCTAGTTTATTTAAAAAAAGTATATAGTTTATGTGACGCTCATCTTCCACACACGCACACAGGTATGCAATACACGAGGCACGGATGCGTTGCAATAAACGTTTCGTAAAGGATGATCATGTTCGCGTAGTACTTTGTTATATTTTTTATACTTTGTTCCCGACATACCGGTTGTTATAGTGTATCCTCGGTGACTCCAGTCAAGGAGACATTGAGTCAGTTAGTTTATAGGCGAGCGGGCGCAGTGTGCCAGCGATCATATTTTGTGCAGTTTATTTGTAGAGCTGATAGCGCTACATTGTGGACTACTCAAGCTCTGCTTAGTGTTCACACGGGGTGATCACGTGAATTGTATAATAAATAATTAATATTCTTATGATCTCTATGGTTTTCAATTTACTATTATAGAATTTATTTTTTTATAGACGTCGCATGATTGCTCGCTTTTAACTGTTGTGCATTGTTAAAGTCAAAATGCAAGTTAGTATATCGTGTCACGTTTGCTGCGATATTGGGTGAACCATCTTCGACAAAAATTAGAAAATGAACGTTCAACGTTTTATACCAAATGGGTCAAAAGACATCAAAAGATGGAGGCATACTATTATTATATCCAGGCTGCATACATATAGTCGGGCTTCATATTCAAAGCTATTTATCACACAAAATGGAGAGCTTACCGACGACCACGCAATAATATTTTTACTGCACTTAGCGCTGGATAGGTCCTGAACTACTAATACGTAGCGTGAGCAAGAGCGCTTATAGCACCCGCGTGACGTCACAGCCATAGCTTCTCCGCGTTATGGCCCACGGCTGGACTTAAATATGAATTTTATAATGTCACCGTGTTTTGCTTTACATAATAATATTCGTTGCTAGTTTTCGATTGCTTTAGTCACTTAGAAAAACTATGTAAATTGGAAGTATATCAGCTGTCTTTTGAGACTGGTTATATTTAAACCGCAAATATGCTTCCAAGCGAAGAACAGTAAAATACTACAATATGGTACTGAGTAGAAAAGACAAATTGATGATGCTAAAACTGTTTTAATGTTTAGAAGATTAAAAACCTAATATAAAATGTAAGCAATTATTTTGTTCTTATCCGATACACATTGTAATTAGGTGAATAAAACATGACTCCATTTTTAATTGTGTGCCTCACGAGTGCGGCGGGTATGACTTCTTTGTCATTCATTCTGTCAGACATTCTTTCGGGAATTTTTCTGGGCATTGTCTCTAGTGTCTTGGGTTGATAAGTAAAGTGAACTTGATAAAGTATTTGCTTGCGGTGTATATGTGATGCGGGTTAATCGCTTTTCACTAAAATATGATAGAGGGGAGTGATGCCTGCTCTAGTAGGCATGCTCGTTAATGAGTGTTAAGACAGCTCCGCGCGGAATATTATCTTTCCTGAAAATATTATTATCATGTCTCAGTCGTAAGGCATCATAGCAGGACTACATCGTAAATTTATTATTTGTTACATATGTATTCATGATATGGTGGCAGTTTAGCAATTCGTAAGTGCCCCGCAGAAGTTATACAAAATGAATGTATTTGAGGTTGAGTTCAATAATTTGAAAATAAATAGGAGGAAACATAAGATGATCATATTATTTTGTCGTTTGATAGTATACAATTTTAATGTACTCGTAAATACATTTCTTTTTACTTTTTTATAAATTGTAACAACCTGGAGCTGGTATTCAGCTATGCGCACGCTCTGACACGTTATGGAGGTACACTTTAGATAGATCCCTTTAATTGCTTCGTCCAGCGGTTAAGAGCTTGAGTCGCTCCGCCCAATATATTGAGTAGTCGCGGGTTCGAATCCCGCATAGGACAAATCGTTGTGTGGCCCACAAATATTTGTTTCGGTCGGGGTGTCTGTGCATGTGTGAATTTCGTGTTAGTGAACACACGATACAGGAATAATTCCTAGAGTGGGGTTACGTTTCTTTAAAAATGAAACTCCTACAACCCCAATATTATAACTAAGGTCTAAAACAGCAATCTTCGTGTATTGTACATCGGCGACACGGCGTCTATCTTGCCACATATGATACGACATTGTGGCAATACATCACGTTATGAGGTTATTTCTGTCCACACACGTGCGTTGCGCTCGGGTTTCGGAAATTTGCTGCTATTAGTACCGCATGCTGGCGCCATGCGGGGCTGTACCCCGTGCTGGCTGCTTGGCGCACGTCTTGAGGTTATTATTTCAAATTACACGGTTATCTTATAATACTTACGTTATTGTATAGACGGCTGCATGAATAATGGCTTACATTTGAAAGTAATGAAAACTAAGATTATGGTTTTTGAACGGGAAGAATCTGGGAAGAATCTAGAACGAATGCAAGATATTGTTTGTATATGTATACGTTTGTATATGTTAGATGTGCCTTAAGTAAGGATGGAAAATACACCGATGACATATAGAGAAAATAAGAAAGCTAAGTGGGGGGCCAGCACTTAAGCCAAAAAGCGCAGCTGGCCATGCATAACGGAGTGCTTGTCCCAACACTGACATATGGCAGTAGGAGTTGGGTATGTAAGAAGGAGAATGAGAGCAGAATACATGTGATCAAAATGCGAGCTCTGTGAAAGATGTGCGGAGTCAAGCTAAGCGACCGTATTCGCAACAGTGTAGTAAGACAAAGTGTAGGTATGAAACATAGTATCGGCGTAAAGATGAGAAAGGACATGCTTCCTTGTTTTGGGCTTATAGAAAGAAAGAACAAAAAAAAGATATACAATACGAAAGTGGAAGGATGTAGGTACCGAGGAAGACCTAGATTAGCTTACTATCTATATCTATCTATCTATATCATCACGCCAGATCCCTTACGGGGTAGGCAGAGAGTACAGAGTTCCAACAGGCTCTTTCCTTACATACCTCTCTGGCTTCCTCTACTCTCATAGTTCGTCTCATACACGCTCGCCGGTTACGGAGACTCCTGACTTGTCCTTCAGATAAGACCCGGTCTATTTGGTCATGGTAAGATAGTCTAGGTCTTCCCCGGTACCTACATCCTTCCACTTTAGCATTGTATATCAGTTTTGTCATTCTTTCTTCGGACATTCTTTCTATATGCCCGAACCAACGGAGCATACCCTTTCTTATCTTTTCACCGATATTCTCCTTCATAACTATTTGCTTTCTTACTACGCTGTTGCGAATACGGTCGGTCAGCTTTACTCCGCACATCTTCCGCAGAGCTCGCATTTCCACCGCATTTATCCTACTTTCATTCTCCTTCTTACATACCCAGCTCTCGCTGCCATATAACAGCGTTGGGACAAGCACTCCATTATGTATGGCCAGCTGCACCTTTCGGCTTTAGTGCCGGCTCCCAAGTAGCTTTCCCATCGCGCCATTCACTCTGTTCCCTGCACTCACTCTTCTCTCTACGTCAGCGGTGTATTTTCCATCCATACTGAATGCGCATCCAAGATATACAAACTCATTCACTTGCTCCAGCACATCGTTCCTAACCACAATCCTTGCATTCGTTCTGGTTTCTTCCCGTTCAAAAACCATAATTTTGGTTTTCTTCACATTCAAATGTAAGCCATTTTTCATGCAGTCGTCTTTCATAACTGTGACTAGTGATTGCAGATCAGTGGCTGTTGGCGCTATCAAAACCGCGTCATCTGCATATAGTAGATGATTTACCACTAGATCACTAATTTGTACAACTTCATTCATCGCTTTCAGTCTTTGAAGAATTTTATCCAAATATATTATAAACAGTCTAGCGGACAACACGCAACCCTGCTTGACGCCGATTTCAACGTCAAACCAGGGTGACATGTTACCACCCACCCGTACGCATGCCTTGCAGTCCACATAGGTGGACTGGACGGCCCGCAGCAGAGTGCCATTTATACCATACTCAAGCAAAATGTCCCAAAGTCTCTTTCGCACAACTATATCAAACGCCTTCTCCAGATCCACAAAACCAAACGACGACTACGATTTTGCGAAGGGAGAAAACTTAATCCCAACATCCTCTTCCGGACCTGAAACCCCCTTGTGCCTAGCTTACTATGATCAAATAAACCATGTCTTATCTAAAGTGCAAGTCAAGAGTTTCCGTAACCGGCGAGCGTGACTGAGACGAACTATGAGAGTGGAGAAAGCCAGAGGACTGTTAGGAAAGAACCTGTTGGAACTCTGTACTCTGTGCCTACCCCGCAAGGGCTCTAGCGTAATGATATAGTAGATAGATAGGCGTACGTTATCGTTTTGTAATCCAACCTGTTGTCCAAAGTAAGCGTGTACGATGTAGGCATGCATTGTATTTTCCGTGGTGGTGTAGATCGCGCCCTCTCGCGCGTGGTCGTGTACATCAAAAGCCGTAGAAGTATAAAAAGGATAAGTATACAGCTACGGGTATTATAAACTAAAAATAAACGTAGTCATGCTTTTGTCTGTAAGTTTTAATTTAGATTACTCAAGTTAATATATGTAGCACTCGGTGGTCACGTATTTGTCCGGTATACTCGTATACGCATAGATACAGGGTGAAGAGTCACCCTTTGTCCTGCTCACCTGAGCGATGATAACCGGCGCGTATATCGGCGCTTGCGCAGATTTATAGCGGTCGCGTGCAATTAGGCGCGGCGCAGGCGCAGGCCGCCACTCCGCCGCACTCCACTCCACTCCGACACTCTTAAGCGCCGCTATCTGGGTTTGGCATTACTGACGCACGGAGCTTGTGAATGTTTATTTGCATACGTTGTAGAGTCAGTGACATGCGCCATTGTACTGTATCATTGGGATAACTAGTAATTCTATTGTTGAGGTAAAATATCCGAAATTTATACGCGGACGGAAAATCATATTGGTGCAATGAAGTTCCTTTTTTTTACCAAGGAAACCATTTTGCAAGTTATAAAAAAGCTTATTATTTCGAAGTCTGGTGATGTGTTTTAAATCCGATTTACATATTTTCTAGGAGAAAACATAAGGGTTTTAGATCTTTAGAGAAATAAAAACATGATTGCAGATTCTGGTTCAATGTAATATCTATCTATCTATATCATCACACCAGGTGTAATACGAGCAGATATATTAATTCGATCCGTTTTGTAAGAAGGTGGGAAGTCCTAAATATTATAGTTGGCATAACACGATAATTTAGTTCCAAGTCCACGTTATCATTACCGACCGTTGACTACTGCGAACGGAGGAGACGGTATCATGATGATTAATACTTTATAGGTTTTTGGGGCAAAAGACGCGATGGACGACGGAAGAAATCATGGCTGCAGAACATTAGGGAGTGGACCGGAATTGCCAGCGTTAAGCAGTTGTTACGTATGGCTCAAGAAAGAAGTACATACGCGAAGCTGACGGCCGAGCTCCAGTAATGGAGAGGCACTTGAAGAAGAAGGTTTTTGGGGCCGACGCTGCTCGCGTCCGTAGGACTTACTCTAGATGCCCTACACGTGGTGCCTGGACAGTGCTAAACGAGCTGCACCTTCACCGGTGTTAGGCTACGACCGTGGATGGTCACCATCTTCCCGGCAAAATAATGACGACAAGCGACCCTGTGGTGTTCCAGCATATTGCCTGGAGTTGCTATACGAGGAGGCGTATTTTATTGGCCATATTTCAGACTGAACTGGCTATAACCTAATCAGTGGGTCACATCTTTGGCCCCATTATCACTTTCCATAAGGTGATATAGGATTCAATCGCTGACCAGTCCTTAATAAAAAAAATAGTTAACTGAGTAAAAAACGTTAATTTGGTATAGTAATGGCGAAATTATTATTTAAAAAGACATAACTCTAAGAAGTAGAGCCCAGGTGTCATGTTAACACCTACCAACGAGCGACTCACGTGGAAATACTAGAGTTAAGGGTTGTGTTTACACGTGCGCGGGCGCCGGTAAATCACGC
This sequence comes from Phalera bucephala, assembly GCA_905147815.2. NCBI lineage: Eukaryota > Metazoa > Arthropoda > Insecta > Lepidoptera > Notodontidae > Phalera > Phalera bucephala. The sequence continues at coordinate 36,643,987 of LR990617.1, forward strand.
GCGCGCACCCCGCCGGCATTCCGCAGCGCGCGCGGTGGCGCGTCGTTAACCCATTCCTCAGCGATGTTAACACCGAGCTGTGGATCACATTTCAAAGAAGCTATGTTAATGTTTTGAAACATTGCAACTCCCACATCCATATTACTTTTATGATGCTCACAAAGTTTTGCACGATATTTATGAGCAGTAAAATGTACTACTTATTATACCCATTAAAACAATTCGGTTATATTATGTACACTGCAGGGTACCTAAGAGGTAGGCGGGGCTACCGTGCTCGATAGCATATAAAATAATATAATGGATATTTAATTCCAAATCTAGTCAAATCTTTTAGTATGGAGTGGCATCAGTTAATAAAAGTGTTACTTCTGACGACCTAACGTACCTTATATATATAAGGTTTTATCAGTTACCACTTGATCAGATGACTTTCATAATATTTATTTAGGTAATAATGAATTATCTCCAAAGGCCGCAGTCATATTTCACTAGAGCCAATGCCCTTGAACGTAGCTCCGAAAGTTCCTGGCTATATTAATTACACGGTTCATCTGCGGCTTTATACGCCGTAATCCGTTACGATAAGCTCCATCATCAGCTACACGAGGTGCAGTATTAAGTTTGCGCAGCGTTCGTCTGATTTACGGGATACATTAGCGCTCGGACGGACGGCCGCGCGCTATATTCGCGTCAATTTATAGTCAGCTCTGAAAAATTATACATCGAATTTATACTGCAATTTCCCCGAGACCTGCTCCGGGCAGCGAGGCGGCAGCACGGGGGAGGGGGGGGGGGGAAGGGTTGACCACGCGCGACTTGCACTATATTACAACTCCGTTTTGTCGTTGCTCTACATTACAATATATTTGTTGTTTGTCGAACTTTGGAGCTCGAGTCACTATAATAATTTCCAAAATGCGGAAACTGCACGTGATATAATATTTTAAAAGTGAATGTTTTTATTACCTTTGATTTGTTTATCATTCCTCCGTTTGTTTCTTTGCGTTTCGAATAATTAGATGAACTATATAATAATAGCGATATTTTTAATGGATCAGAATTTAATGACAGGAGAGTGACACTCCCAGATAATGTTCTGGCAGGTTTAATAGCATTGATACATTGCAATATGCTTTTAAACTATAATATGTTACCCGGGGCACTATTTTCTTATCTTCCAATTCACGGTTACCTATTGTCAGTGAACTGGTTCGAGAGAGATCTTAATCTGGTGTGTTATATGAAAACTTAACATTAGCACGGAAAGAATATTTTATCATCAGCCAAAAGACGTCTACTGTAGGGCAATAGCCTCCTCAAAGATAGCCACGACGACTGGCTTTTTTTCAGCAATATTATTCATACGTCGCTATAAGAAATTTTCGGAGCTTTACACTGTGTATATCTACATCTCTTTGTTGCGACAAAGTAGATTACAATAATATTGTTAAACATATTGTGATACGCGCCCAAGACTTCGTCGTATCATTAACAATTTAGTCTAGCGAATCGAATAATAAATAGGTAGATGTGTCACGAGTAAATCCGAGGAAAAAAACAAAATCTGGAGTCCCGATGAGTCAAGAACGAGTGCGCTGATAGCTCACTCGTTCTTGACTCATGCGCGCGCTCTGACGTCGCCATTGACTCAGATGTTTGTTACGATAGACACGATGGCCGGTAAATAACATAACAAAAGTATTTACAATATCCCAAAGATAACTCATAATTTAAGCCTGTAAACACCTCTGACAAGGCGTGGAAAAGGAGGCGCCAACTTAAGACTGGTCTAGTTTATACTTTGCAAGAGAAAAATAATATGTATATATATACTCTCTGCATACCACCCCGCAAGACGTCTGGTATGATGTGCCTAGACAGATTGATGAATATAATTATATGTTAGTCACTATAATAAGTATGGAAGACTTCTAAGCTTATTTACACGTACACAGTGGGTATATAATATAATATATTATTATTATATTATATTATTATTATTATATACACAGTGGGTACCTACGGACAAATAAACGATACCATCAGCACATTAAGGGGTTGATTGTTACGATATTATCTCGATTAGTTCCAAAAGCGTACAGCTATTATTCATGCTTCAAAAAGATGTTTTTAAGGTTTGACAGGTTTCATTTTATACAAGGTATGTATACACATACAAAATAAATATACCAACATTGAAATATCCGTATAGCAGACAATTTCAAAAAGGAAGTATTCCGATCACCTTTGCCAAAAAATCTGAGAGATTGATTTGGGATAATCACTGGATATTTGTTCTAAAAGACAGTTATAAAGGGGAGATAGCGCTTATCAATGCCAACCTCATATGGAAGTGGTACTGAAACAGAAATAAGACATAAATTATAAAACTTCTACTGAATTAAAATATGAGTAGGTGATTAGACACAAAGTTTTAAATCCATGCTCAAACGGATTCATCTTATAAGAGCCTGGTCAAAAAACTACTCTATCTATCTATCTATCTTTAACCTCACGCCAGATCCCTTGTAGGGTAGGCAGAGAGTACAGAGTTCCAACAGGTTCTTTCCTTACATACCTCTCTGGCTTCCTCGACTCTCATAGTTCGTCTCATACACGCTCGCCAGTTACGGAGACTCTTGACTTTTCCATCAGATAAGACTCGGTTTATTTGGTCGTGGTAAGATAGTCTAGGTCTTCCCCGGTACCTGCATCCTTCCACTTTCACATTGTATATCTGTTTTGTCATTCTTTCCTCTGGCATTCTTTCTATATGCCCGAACCAACGGAGCATGCCCTTTCTCATCTTTACACCGATACTATCTTTCATACCTACTCGCTGTCTTACTATGCTGTTGCTAATGCGGTCGGTCAGCTTCACTCCGCACATCTTCCGCAGAGCTCGCATTTCTACCGCATTTATCCTACTTTCATTCTCCTTCTTACATACCCAGCTCTCGCTACCATATAACAGCGTTGGGACAAGAACTCCGTTATGTATGGCCAGCTGCGCCTTATGGCTTAAGTGCCGGCTCCCGAGTAGCTTTCCCATCGCACCATTCACTCTGTTCCCTGCACTCACTCTTCTCTCTATGTTAGCGGTGTATTTCCCATCCTTACTGAAGGCGCATCCAAGATATACAAACTCATTCACTTGCTCCAGTACATCGTTACCAACCACAATCCTTACATTCGTTCTGGTTTCTTCTCTTTCAAAAACCATAATCTTGGTTTTCTTCACATTCAAGTGTCAGCCATTGATCATGCAGTCGTCTTTCATAACTGTGACTAGTGTTTGCAGATCAGTGGCTGTTGGCGCTATTAAAACCGCGTCATCTGCATAAAGTAGATGGTTTACCACTAAGTCATCCATTTGTACACCTTCATTCATCGCTTTCAGTCTTTGAAGACTTTTGTCCAGATATATTATAAACAGTCTAGCGGACAACACGCAACCCTGCTTGACGCCGATTTTAACGTCAAACCAGGGTGACCTGTTACCACCCACCCGTACGCATGCCTTGCAGTCCACATAAGTGGACTGGACGGCTCGCAACAGAGTGCCATCTATACCATACTCTGGCAAAATGTCCCAAAGTCTCTTTCGCACAACTCTGTCAAATGCCTTCTCCAGATCTACAAAACCGCAGAAAACCTTCCGCCCCACTGCCAGATGCTTCTCTACGATGTTGCGGAGTGAGAAGACTAAATAGTAAATAACTACTAAATAGTAGCTGTTAAATGATTTTAAAGAGCTGCTGCTTACTGCAGTTTGATTTACGAAGTAAGAGAAAATGGCAACACCATAGCTAACCTTTTGTTGGTTCACATGCTGAACAACCTGTAATTCTAGCTCAGCTAGTTTCAACTTACCAAGTGGCTACCTACTTGCTTTGAGACTTTTATCTAGCTCACTATCTTATAATAAGTAGTTGAGCAATGAGTGTGACCGCCATTTGTCTAAAAGATGTTTTGGTTTACCAGCACACTATTTATTTATTAATTTGGGAACATAATACTGCTTACGTAATCCAATTAAGTTTCCAAATGGCTAGCCACCAGTTATAAGCTAGCGGCGTTGTTTAATTATAGTTGGAACAAGCGTTGCTTTCATCCGAGTGTGGTGTGGTGTCCGACCTAGGCCAACGCGCGCCGCGCGCCTGCGCTCCGCTTATAGAAGCACTCGAGCCGGCCGGCGCCCGCGCCGCCGCCGCGCGCTGCCGTATCTGGCGTATCGCACTCGATAATCAATCAATATTCATTATAAGTTATCTTTAGAGCATGGATTACTAAGTACAAAGCGCTCATAAGCCGCAGACGTGGCTTACAATTACTTACATTTGATAATTAACTTTTTTGCTTCCTTCAAATTTTTATAAATCCTGAATCATTGCTTCATGCGTAGTCCGCTGCACTATTGTCAGAAAATTATGGATTTAGTTATATTTACCAAAAAGTGTGGCGATCGTTTTTAGACAAGCTATGACTGATGACATTCATTATCACACTTGTGACCTACAAGCTTATAAGCACTTTGTAAGCTTCAAGTAATTTGTCAAAATAATAGTATAATCTACTTCTCAGATAACGAATTATTATTTTCACTTGAGTGCTTAACAGTATTGCGAAGCAGTCGGTGATCGTCTTTACTCTCTACATTAATTAACGTTAATCTTTGAATCATATTTGCTCAGGAGATTTCGTGATCGTTGATCAAACGCAGATATGATGCGCGCGCGCACTCCGTCCGGCGGCGCCTCTAGCACAGAGCATCTGTTTCGTTTATTTGTGTATCGGCTAATGTGAGACGAATGCATTCGTCTATTTCGGTTTGATGGATCAATCCGGGTAATTTATGCTCTAATGCGTTATTGTTTTAATGTTCAAGATGAAGTAGTCTGCTCCCGCGCACCCCATGCCGACTGATGTTCGGTCTGCGTAACGCTGCAGGCCAGATACCAATCCGATGAACTTCCGACCGTGAGAATTAGTTGGGTATACGCAAACATTTCCGTTTTATATCTGGCTCTTATAAAATATTTTATTTTACATTCTACCTATATGAGAAACAAAATGTTACTCTTGATTGACATTCATAAAAACGTTTCAAAATATAAAATCAAGGTTAGTTTTATTTGGTGGAAACGGGATATATTGTAATACTAGCTGTAACCCGCGACTTCGCCCGCGTATAAATCAATAAAAAATGTCTTTCTAAAATAAAAGTCCCTAAGTTACTCCTTATGACATCAGCTACATCTGTCAGTGAAAGCCCCTTCAAAATCGGTCCAGCTCTTTCGGAGATTAGCCGTAACAAACAGACAGATAGACAAAATATATAAAAAAATTGTTATAAGTACCGTATATATACATATATATATATATATATATATATAATATACGTTTAGTAAAAGCTCATAAAAATTGCCAAGTTCATATTATTTTACCGTTAAAGTTTTGAAGACTACCCATTTACGTCTGCAGTAGGCAAAAAACTAAATCCAAAATGTCTTTTTAAAGGAAGACAAGTGGTTAAGAACTGTTACCCATCACCATATATCACACTTCAGAATATTGCGGTGTAACGGCGTAGGCGCAGTTCCCACACGGCGCGGCGGCATGTGCAGTCAAGTGGCCGCCGCGGTGCCCGCGCACCGCCCCGCGCCCCGCGCACCTGCAAGCTCTTCAAGCGTCGGCGCATGAGTGCCGCGACAAACTCTCGCAAAAAAAATCGTACGTATGCAATGCGCCCCGCTGCGACCAACATGTGCAAATCGTGTGACGGTTTACGAGCGGCGAGAAATAACGTGTGATGCCCCGGAATTAATTGCTTTGTAAATGCGTTAATGTCATAAGGGTAAAGGTTGCTGGTAAGGGCTAGATGCACAGCATGTACAGCACGACGCCAGTCGAGGCCTAAGAGGCCTAAGTCTTGGCATGGACGTTCGGCTGAAGAAGAAGAAGAAATGTTGTTTTGCGTGTATTTTTTTTCCTTAACTTATATTGTCCAACTGCTATGCAAAAGCTTCCCTTACGATTAGGGATAAGGGAAGCTTTCGCAAATATGACCAGTTACAGATCTGTAATTGGCCATACTTATTATATTTTATATAAAATATAACTTATATTTATTTACTTTATATTAAATATGAACCAGAATAAATTGTAGCTGCCAAAACTTTCTATATAGAACTGGTAGAGTGAGTTTTTTCCGTGTAGGGATTATATTAAAATCTATTAAATGATTAAAAAGATAATTTATTAGGTTTTTATTTCTTTTATTACAAAACACTTCTTGGCCATAATATGTAATCACCACGCTTACAAAACCAAATGTGTAAGTAGATAGTGAGAGAGGTAACGACCTAAGAAGCATTTAGTGATATGAGGTGTGACCAGGTTCACGACAAGATGGGTGGTCACTAAAACATTCACTTCATGAACTACATACACGACGATAAAATTACCTAACCTACAAGTAAGATGGTTTTGTCGTCCACGTTTCAGTTTTATTCTATTTTTGCAAAACTTACATCTGAAGTAAGATATGATGGCAGGTTTACCTACTTCAAAATAATTACTTGTATAATTCATTGGGCTTTGTCAGTTTTGGTTAATTTTTATTTAATTTTACCATGCACACCGTTGTGCATGGTAAAATTAAATTATGTAGATACCAACGTTATATCAAACGAACTCTCAATATCGTTTTATTTGAGTGAACTTCAAATATAGATCTATCTATCTATCTATCTATAACCTCACGCCAGATCCCTTGCGGGGTAGGCAGAGAGTACAGAGTTCCAACAGGTTCTTTCCTTACATACCTCTCTGGCTTCCTCGACTCTCATAGTTCGTCTCATACACGATAGATAGATATAGATCTATATCTCTCTATATCTATATCTCTAAATAGGTACTTACAAAAAATTAAATTCATTAGCTTAAAATGATTATAAATACCGTATTTAGTACCTAGGTAGAAAGATATTTTTGTAAGTAGATGTAATATTGTTATTACCAGTGTGGCAGTCAGCGCGAATTAAACTTTTGTAATCAAATCAAATATGTAATCACAAACTCCTCAAAAGTACCCACCTACTTATTTGTTATATAATTTTCATTTATTTATCCCTGGGTTTGAATTCTATATTTTAAATAAACATTATTGAATTTATGTTACTAGCAGTCCGGAGTCTGGAAACGCTGCCGAACCGCGACAGTTCCAGAAAGGGTGATAGTTATACGCTATGTTTTGCGCATATATAAGTAGCGTTTTATTACAGGCACATGTCTCCTCTATCTACCTAAAACTAAAAACCTGTAAATCAGCTGACAATGTCCGGCCCGCGCGATTTAATTGAATGAACATTAAGCTCATGCTTAAACTACAAGGTAGAACTAACGATCCTCAAGGTCCATTGAAAAATGTGTTTGTCTTATTAAGTCAGATATTAGTGCTAAGTCGTTTAAAATAATGACAGGTACTTAGGTAATTAATAAAGGATCATTAATGTAGTTAGCGCTTATTATGACACAAACGCAGCTGCCTCCACCACTTTTTTTTCAAAACCATTTAACTTATTAGATCCCTTTTTACCAATTTCACGGATAATTACAAATAATTGGGGCACCATTATCGGTTTGACACTCGTTATCGCCACATCTGAAAGGCACGATAGAGCCATTAATACGAGCGATAGCAAAAAGTCGAGCGGCGCGTGCGCACCGCTTTTCGTCCATCATTAGCGACATCTGTTGGCGGTAATGGACACCGGCGGGTGAGAGGCGAGAGACGTGGGGTGAGCATCCCCCGCGCCACAGATTAGATAAGCTGCTGAAATATTGCCAAAGGAAAGCAATAAAATTAGTGCCGAGCGGGCGGTGCGGCGCGGGCGCATACGGGCGCGAGCAGTTCACCGTTCCCCATTACCGACCCACTAAGAACTTTATTAAAACCTCGATTATATTTCACAACCTCGATTTCATTGGAGTTTTGTGTTCCGCACATCTACATGATCCACATTACTGCAATGACCGGCTTCAACGAATTACAATTAAATTGCAATTAATATTTACGTGTATGAGGAATACCATCTTGTAAGACCTCTTGCAGCATTATTTGCAAGTGCAAAATTTTGTTGAAAATTAGAATATATTCTAAAGAAGCCTTCTTGCTTGATTATCTTGGGATGGTGCACAGAAAAAATGTGTTTCGCGGTCACGGAAATAGTAATAATAGTCTCTTATTATGACGATTTCTGTGTTAAATATTTATTAATTCGAATGACGATGAAACATTTAATAGGTCGGTAATGGGTCCATTTTTGGGTGGATAGGTACATTTGTTGGTTAAAAACTTACACTACATTGATAAGTACTTTTTGCTGTTGATTACAACATAGCTGGAACCGTAGACACACATGGATCTACTGTTGAATCTACATTCAAATCTTAATATGAACTTAAATAAGAAATCTTGGCAACATTTGTCGAGAATTTGTATGAGAACGAATGTGTCTTAAATCACTGTAAGATTAAGCGGTCGTGTAGCTTCTTCAGGATTCAATGAAAGTATATAAAAGTATATTTTCGGTTTACTGGGACGACTGCGGGAGCGGACAAGCGCGCACTGAACCATCAACCTCAAACCATTTTACACTGTTGAGTTATATGTAGTAAGTGCCGTACCTCATTATACATATAGGTACAATAGGTATTTACGTGGACAGCTAATCCGAACAATTTCGAAAATGAATGAACTACATACCTATTTTGATTCCAGGAATGATATACTTCAATAAGATAAGTTGAAATGTTTCACTTAGGTTCTGTTGTTGTAAACCCAAGCAGCTCGGTGGTAAATAGTTTTATTTTCATCAGTCTCATTTACCTGTGTGTATCCGCAGGAAGAAATTTCAGAGATTACCCATTTATCATGTTGGTAATGATGATGATTCTTTTTTATGTATCTAAAACTGTAGGAGGGAATGTGGTTTTATTTTATTAATAATCGTACTGTTAAATATGAAAACTGATCGGGACCACCACCCGGGGCTCATTAAATTATAGGTAGATTTGCTCGCGACTAGCGCTGCGTTGATTTATTGTTGCGGCGACCACCATATTAATTAACGAGCGAACATTCCCCGTCCCGGCGATATGCCGACAAATGTTACTTATGTGAAAACGCATAAATACGCTCACTGCCTACTTATCATACAGCATTTTTGTAATATTATTTAAATTATGATACAACATATACACGCAATTAACTTAAAAAATAGTTTATGTTACTACATAATATATGAAGTTATATAAAAAAGTTGTTTCTGTTATTATTACAACCTTATCTGGCTTTGCAAATAATATTAGATATATAAGATTTTTTGTAGCTAATCGATGACAATATAAAAACCCATAATCATTACCTAATTAACCCACATTGGCATTTTACTTATGTTTTGTTTCCGATATTTCGAAGATATGTTAGGTATTAGATAGGTAAGTGAAGTAGGTACTTAACATGTCTTGAAAGTATTTGAGAGAGTCATATTAAGCTTCTTCAAATAATCGACATGAACTTGAAAAAGAGTAGGTATAACAAGACAGTTATGTGACAATGCATCACAATTTATTATTTAATATTATTATTTATTTAGTACAATTACACAACCAAAATAAAGACGCCACAGTTATTCGTAACGTATGGGCGCAGGGGAAAACGAGGGGCGCGGCGCCGGCGCCGGGAAACCAGGCACAGCCAGCGCGCCCCGCCCCCGGCCCGCCCCGCCCCGCGCCTCCCAGCGCGCCCCGCGGGGCGGGCGGGGGCGCACTGACGGGGCGGAGTGGGTACCGCTGGGAACAAACGACGCTACAACTCCCGCGACTCGGGCCCGAAGCTAATTTATCGCACCGGGGTGACCAACAATGTTGTTCCTAAGGAGATATGCAATAAAAACACATTATCGAATCGTGTTCGCGACTTTTTATGAACCGTATTCAATGACATATGTATTTGCAAGAGACGATAGCGCTGCACACATTATTAAAATAAGGTCGTGCACCTACGGGTAATTGAAGCTCGTAAGCGTAATAAAAAAAAATATGTCATAGTTTGTTTAATAATAAACATAATTCAGTAAAAGTCTAATATAAACTACCCAACTACTGAAGAGTTAGTTTCAAAGTATCTTATTGTTGAAACAGCCACACAAAGCATAACAATCATTTGTGGTCGTTCTTTTAGAAGTTGGCTAAAACTGCTCCGGCTATTTCATACATACTACCCCACTACGCAGGTAGTACATATATCTACATATCGGCGACGCTGTTAGATCCCAATGTAGCGCCTGGCGCGTTGTCACCCTTCTTGATAGAACATTATGTAGGGACGTACCCACTTAGTATTGTACTTTATGTAGTTTCGTCTCGAGAAACTGGTTGTATAGTATTTATAGCGTGGTCAGTGACTCCGCCGATGCGCCTATGTGACGGCCGTACCTACATACGCGCAGCGACATATCCGACGGCTGCCCTGGATCGCTACTTTTAAGTCATTTTCATTTGATGAAATTACAATGTTATTTCACAGTTAGAACTAAGACGAACTATGAGAGTCGAGGAAGCCAGAGAGGTATGTAAGGAAAGAACCTGTTGGAACTCTGTACTCTCTGCCTACCCCGCAGGGGATATGGCGTGAGGTTATAGATAGATAGATTTCACAGTTATTTTACATGTGAAATTTCACAGACGAATTTGCTAAGTCCTAATGTTAACGTTGCATTTGCTACAGTTTGCTACTAAAGCGAAACATAAATTTAATTATTTATTTATTTTTATTGATATACAACACAGTTAACAATCGGTGGATATTAAACAATTCAATTTATAGTAAAGATCTAGATTGCAAACCATAATATGTACATTCAGCATAACAGTATTTAGCGAAAGGGCGATAACAAACTTATCGAGTGAGTGCTAAGAATTAAAATTAAAACGTACGAAATTGCAAAAAGAGAAGATACTATTACATATAATACTAACTATGTGTTCGATGGAGGATATTTTTTACACTTCTAATGTATTTACAGATTTGATTTTCAAAAATATCAAAGTTAGGATTAGACTTGGCCAAATCACTACACTGCCGAAGCATTCGTTCCTACTAGAGGATTGAAATAGGAAATATTATTTTTATGAATTTGTATTGCGAAAAGATTAGCTTTATCAGACCTGCGAGCCCTAAATTTTATATTAAAATTTATTTGTGAATGTATAAGTTACTTTCACAATGTGAGTGGTGAATCGATCATTGCGTGTAACCCTTTGTATAAATCAATGAAATCGGAAAATTTTCGTCTTGTTTCGAGTGATGCCGTGGATGCCTAATTGAGTCAGTCTCATTTCGTAAGTAGTGTTAGAGCGACCTGTTTTGAGCCGATAACCTAAGATTCGGATGCACTTTTTTTGAATTTTTTCTATCTCGTTTATATGAGCTTTGTAGAAAGGAGACCATATTAGACTTGCATATTCCAGGACACTTCTCACAAGTGCGAATAACAATAGAAGTAGACTTTCTGGCTTTTTGAAGTTTTTGGTAGACCCAAGAACGAAACCTAATAGTTTATTAGCTTTAGACGTAATGTACTGATAGTGCGACCGAAAAGAGAGCTTATCATCAAAGAGAACACCTAAATCTTTGATAATGTAAGTGATAATTTTTCACATTACCTGTGAAATGTTTCATGGCTGCTCGACAAACTGGTCTCGTCTCGACCGTTACGTAACGCTCGTCTGCGCGGCTGCACGACCGTATTCAAATTATGTGGGACAGCTCTACGTTTACTTATACCTACAAAACTTTATAATAGGACAATTTATTTAATACTATAGTCAGATTAGATAGAAGTTTTCCGTTCCAGTACACGTGTAGCTCGGAGAGGTCGGCGACGGCCGGCGGGGTGCGTGGTGCGGCGTGCGCGGCGCGGGCCGCTGTACCCAATTTATTATCCTCTGATAATTTTATTAAATCCGCATTAACGAATATATTCTGGGGCCCTTTTTGCGTAATGCAAATTTGAAAGTCATAGGTAGCTCTTATTAGGGTAATCGCTACACAAAGCACACGATCTCTAATTTATTCGTAGTCGTCGTATTTGCTTATATTTAAGTTTAAAGTAATGCTTGTATAACATATTTTAAAAAGCGTGGCGATTTTTAAACCACAATTTTGTGTTGTGGTGACGCTTAGTAAAATAAACCCAAAAGTAAATTGGCGGAAACAGTTAATGTCACTACATTAGTTCACTTAGTTGTCTTAAATTAATTTTGATATACAAACACATAAAAATAAAGTGGTATAAATACAAAAATGCAGTTTACAGCTAACTCGACGTGCAGGTAAATGAGCGAAGGATAATGTGATGCTCGCATAAATAAATAAAGGTTTTTTTTTTATTTTGCGACTAAATTGGTACAAGTCATAATTTAGAAAAAGACCAACTCTCGTACCGATCATAAGATTTAACTTGTGTAACTATACTAGGGCTTCCTTCCAAAAAGGTATGTACTCAAGCAGACACAGCATAATCTCGACATGTTGTCGAACAAGCGCGGCCTTTGCCGATTTACATGTCCTGTGTGTGCAACATGTTGTTTACACTATGCCAACGCCGCCACTTCGAGTTTGAGTTTTCATAGTTAAGTAGTGATTCATGAGTTCAGTAGTCACAAGACTACAATGCAGAAAATAGTGACAATAGACTCGGTCTTCATTATATTGGGGCCTAATATTATCGATGACTTGTGACTGTGCAGTGCACACAGTACACCGTCATCATCGCCGCTTGGGAAATGAAGGCGTAACGGTTTATTCCTTTTTTATTTCACTTGAATGTCTCTGACTAGTACCTCTTTGGGAGTATGGTGGTTACTAATAGTAGTCTAGTTATATATAGTTATAAAATATTTGTTTTCGAAAAGCAGTTACCTATCCGCTCACGTTTCAGGCGTGTCAATTTAAGATATTGGCGTTTGGAACTTAATGACGTAAAGTTTACGTTAACGCCCTAAATGGGTGCTTAGAACACTCGACCCGTAATATTCTTGTCAAATTAAACGCTGACCGATGTCATGGAGGTACTAATAAAATGTTGTAAAGCGAGACAGCACACGTTATAAAACTTTTATCCGCCGGCATCCGGAGCGCCGCGGAGCCCGACCCGGAGGCCTGCACTGTGTTTCATTATGGAACGCATCGCTAACGCATTGCTGTGGCAGTGGCACCGTGGGCTCTCGGCGATAACTCGTATTTTATTATTCATATGCCTCGATAAGTGAGTGGATAGATACGGTCCGAAAGTGGCGGCCCGGCCCGAATTGTGCGCAGGGACACTTTCCCATGTGTCTGCGACGAACTGGCTTATCGAGTGGCGCCTGTTAGTGGGCCAAGATCTCCCTGCTGCCCTGACACTCCCGCCCCCGCACCGCGCCCCGCGGTGGGGACCCGCTGGCGCCGCGGCTCTTAAGCCGCGACAAGTGTCGTTTTTTTTGTGCTTCTCGATGGTGAGGTAATTAATTAGAGCGCGCGATCCCTGTGAGAAAGCGGCGCGGCGCTCCGGAGATTTGCGAGTGCACTCGACCCGTGACGTGCCCACGGTCCGGTGGCGGCCATGCCGAGGACTCTACCAATGCTCTACCAATATTTTTCTCTCTAATAACAATTGTTCTTTAATTAGGGAGTTGGATTAGCTCCTATTTTAAGAGAATATAGGTGTAGGTCCGAAAAGCAAAAAAACTTCAAAAGTAAGGTAAGTTAGGTTAAGGTAATTTCACCCAAACATCCGATTTCTTTAAACCTTTTACTGGACTAAAAGCTTTTTTATTACTCATCGGGCATCAAGCTAAGGAATTCTTTTGTTATGCACGTCTCGGCGACAATTTGCGTGAGTCCGTCGCGTCCGGGCGCCATTATGCGCTCCCGTTGCGCAACCACCGCGCCACCGCGCCACCCCGCCGCCCCGTGGCTGCGCTGAGTCAGCGGCACCGAGATGCGCCGATAACTAAATGCCGCGCGGCTCGTTAAGGCGAGCCGGCGATGGCTATCGTGGCTGCCTACCGGCCGCACCTACTTATTAATAATTCAAAATATTATAATTCGCTCGGAAACACCGCGCTGGTGTGGCGGCGCTCTCCCTCGCACGCCCCGTCCGGCCAGCGCCTGGGAGCGGGACAGCGATTTTTTGTTTGTTGGCTATTAATTACAGAAAAACAAGCCGATCGGAGTGGATTAACACATTAACAGGTCGGTTGTCGCCGGAGTAAAAGCATTCCGGACGTGTGTATGGGAGCGAGTTGAAAAAATTTGATGAGTGTGGCGGCGATCAATTAGTACCGCTTGTGTCCGCCGCCGTGCGCCTGCGCCTGCGCCTGGCTCAGCGCCTACGCTCTAATGGAAACACATTAATAAGTTGGCGGTGTGCACTTTATGAGACACCCTAATTAATAAAGGAAAGGTCCCAGTATGACACCTTAAAAAGATGTCTTTCATAAGGTATCCGATGTGTACGAGACAGAAAATTTAACAATAGTATCTGCACGAACTGTAGAATAGACTACGGAATTTGGTTAAATTAAAAAGTGCCTATAAGTTAAAATTAACCTTAACTTTGAAGGTTAAAAACAAAATAGGTATCTCGGCTGTTAAAAAGGACCGCCAGAACATCCTTTATAAATCAGTTGCACTTATTGGGGTCACCTTACAACGACCGACGAAAATTAATCACTTTAAATAAGTGTGATTTGAATGATAAATAAATTATAACGTAACGAAAATGAAATAATATTTAGCGATTAAATAATTCTACTCTTTGGTAACATGAGGACATTGAAATTATAGAATTACTAAGTTAGTATTAAGTACCTAAGACTTCGTCTTTGGTTCTCCTGTAGGAAAACGGCGGCACTATTTCGTTTTTTATTTTATTTAATTTAAAGGCACTTCAACAACTCACGCACCAGTTAAGTCATAGAATTAAATTATTACATACATTATTTTTTCATGATGTGTCAGTCACTTAAAGAAGTACACAGCACTTGCAGAATGAGTTATAATTATTAATAGTATGTAAGAATAATTATTGAACATGCATTAATAGAATGTGGAGTATATAAAACGAAAATTACAATTTTTGTAATTGTTTAATAAGATATTTTGCAGACTAAACAAAATATAAAAATATGGAGTTCTTAGATTTACGCGAATATTACACATGAAATAAAACTATTTTACGGATTTAATCAAATCCAAAACCAAGCATAACACTGCAAGACCTCAAGAGACCGTGAGCTCATTCTGCGTAGATCGGACCAACAACAACAAAAATAATTAAGAAGTTTGAGGGTACCCCGGAACAACTATGCCTATTGGACGTCTAACACCTCAGTCCCTCCCGTGACCATGGCTGCTGCAAAGCACTCGAAACGTCAGGAACTAAAAATAAAAAAATAAACCGCGATAAAATCCGTAAATAAATAAAATAAAAAATAAAATAAACTAAGATTATGTCAGGTAAGTTAATACAAAATGTCAAAGTATGGTAAAAAAATAATTCAAAAAATATGTCAACAATGTCATAAATAGTTATGTCATGTAGTTGATTAAAGGATTATTTCAAAACTGAGAGATTGAATTAGAGAAAATGCCAATGCTCTTACAGTGTGATAAAATCTCATTGTAGTTTCGCATCATACGGTTAAGGGATGTGAAACGACCTACGTTTGTTCTGGATGTTGTGTTAGAGAATGTATTGGGTGCTCGTACTGATCTTAGAAAGGATTAACGAGGTACAGTTCATTTAATCCCACTCAGCAATTCTGGAGAATAGACCAATCCATTGACGACTTTGTAAAGCAACGTTTGATCAAGTACGGTACGTCGATGCTCTAAAGCTATCATCTTAAAAAATTGCAGTCTTTTGCCATAGTCCGCCTCATGAGGACAATGATTACTTTTATACCTGAGATACCTCGTGTATCCTCTCTGAATCCTTTCGACGCGATCGATATGAATACGGTAGCTAGGTGTCCATACTGGAGATGCATAATCCAAGATACTCCTAAAAAAAGAAAAATAAAGGACCTTAAGCGTTGCAATACTTCGGAAATCCTGAGACACTCTCTTAACAAATCCTAACATCTTGGCTGCTTTGGTAACAATATTGTCAATGTGGTTTGAGAATGAAAGCTTTCTGTCTAGGAAGACTCCCAAGTCACGTATCTCTGTTGAGTACTACCCCATTTAGTATATATGATGAAGGAATCTTGGATGCGCCTTCAGTAAGGATGGGAAATACACCGCTGAAATAGAGAGAAGAGTGAGTGCAGGGAACAGAGTGAATGGTGCGATGGGAAAGCTACTCGCGAGCCGGCACTTAAGCCATAAGGCGCAGCTGGCCATACATAACGGAGTTCTTGTCCCAACGCTGTTATATGGTAGCGAGAGCTGGGTATGTAAGAAGGAGAATGAAAGTAGGATAAATGCGGTAGAAATGCGAGCTCTGCGGAAGATGTGCGGAGTGAAGCTGACCGACAGAATTAGCAGCAGCATAGTAAGACAGCGAGTAGGTATGAAAGATAGTATCGGTATAAAGATGAGAAAGGGCATGCTCCGTTGGTTCGGGCATATAGAAAGAATGCCAGAGGAGAGAATGACAAAACAGATATACAATGTGAAAGTGGAAGGATGCAGGTACCGGGGAAGACCTAGACTATCTTACCACGACCAAATAAACCGAGTCTTATCTGATGGAAAAGTCAAGAGTCTCCGTAACCGGCGAGCGTGTATGAGACGAACTATGAGAGTCGAGGAAGCCAGAGAGGTATGTAAGGAAAGAACCTGTTGGAACTCTGTACTCTCTGCCTACCCCGCAAGGGATCTGGCGTGAGGTTATCGATAGATAGATAGATAGATGAAGGAATCTCATTTCTGTGACATATGGTAGCATTTGTCGGCATTGAGAGTCATCTTATTATTTCGACACCATTCAATAACTACATTTAAGTTGTTTTGTAGTATATCTACGTCACGGGCCGATTTAATGTCTTCATATATTTTTCAGTCGGCAAAGAGCAAACATCTACTGCAACTGATTATATTCGTTATATTATTGATGTAAGCAATAAATAAGAGTGGACCCTAATGCGAGCCCTGCGGAACGCCAGATGTTGAAAGGTATTGTAATGACTGAAATCTCTTTACTACAACTCTCTGCCTTCTCTCAAACAAGTATGGTTTAAACCAGCGTAAAAGATCACCGAAAATACCAAAAGTTTCTAGTTTCTCCAACATCGTTTTATGGTCCACCTTATCAAAAGCACTACTGAAATCAGTATAAATACAGTTAACTTATACACGGGAGACTATTTTTTGGCTTAGGTCAATAATGTATTGTAGTAAGTTTTTTGTAGTTGATTTTTTGTACAAAAGCCATGCTGTTCAATCTGCGACTTTAAATAAGATGTTAGTATTGGACACAAAAGTGATTCGAATATCTTTGAAACACCGATAGGAGTGATATAGGGCGATATTTTTTTACATCGTCCGTCTCTCCCTTTTTAAATATAGGAACTACGTTTGTTAATTTCCATTCCGCTGGAAACTGAGATGTTAAGATTATTAAAAATAATTTTAAGCGGTAAAGTAAGGTTTTTAGCTCATTCTTTAATGAATGACGGTGGAATCTCATCTGGCCCTGGACTTTTGTGACTTTAGAGCTTTAAGAATATCTTTTTCAGTGAATATCATTCTACCCAATGACATTTGATAGAACTGCGTAGTGTTATTTTGCGTTGGATTTTGTATTTTAGAGCCAGACGAAGAAAGATAGGTTGAAGCAAAATGTTTGGCAAATAAATTACATACATCAACACCACTTGCAGCAGTAATACTATCCAATTTCATTTCTGATGGAATGTCATTGGCAGCACGGTGCTTACCGCTAACAAAGGACCATAAACATTTTGGATTATGGCGGATATTATTTTCAGTACATTTTATGTACTTGTTGTAAGAATCTCTTATCATCTTGTCTGCTCTATCATTCAGAAGCTTGTATTCATATTGATCTCGAGGATTATGATATTTTTTAAAACGAGTTCTTAGCTTTACCTTTTCATTTAAAACCCGTGTAAAGGATTTAGAGAACCACACCGGAAACTTATTTCTGCGACATATTGTTTTTGGGACCAGATCGTCTATAATTTTATAAAGAATACTGTAAAGTACATGAACCATTGCATTGTCATTTTCACAACTCGTAAAACCTTCAAAGCAATTCACTTTTCCTAGCTTATTGTTTATTGCAGTATAATCAGCCTTGTTGAAATTATATCTATGAGACCTTTTACATTCTAAGGTTTTTGTTGTGATTTTATTCCATTCAATTTCCAAAGGGGAGTGTTGCGCGTAAGGCCAGTTGTATAGCCAGTAAGGGAGTTTGGCATTATTTTAATTCTTAAATATTCCGCCATGGAAATTGCATAAAATAAGGTCTAGACATCTATTGTTACAATTTCTGACATAGTTTAATTGTTGAAAGTTCTTGAGAGACACAAAATCAATCAAGGAGTAACCAACAACATTATTGTAATTAGTAGGTATAGTACGCGAACAGTTGGAACAACTCCTATCGTGCTCCCAATGGATCGATCCAAGGTTAAAGTCACCGGCAATCATTATGCCACCGTCAATACCGTCTATGGTTGAGGACGTGTGTTCGAGAAACGCGTTTAAGTCCGGTTGTTTTACTGGTGGAGGCAAATGAACAGCACACAATAGATACAAAGCTCGTGAGTTATTGCCCACGGAAAAGCTAAGCTTAACCCAGAGGTTTTCCAAATCTGTATCCCAACGGGGAACGTGCACAGAGTCAAATGATTTTGATACTGCTATTAGAACGCCTCCTCCTCTCTTACCCGTGAGTTTAGTAGAAGATCTGTCTCTACGGTAAATTTTATAGTACGAATTGAATATTTCACCGTCCTTAATGTTATCATCCAGCCACGTCTCTGTTCCAATAATTATATTGTAGTTATTTAGTTGTGTTGTTAGTCGGGCATCGTTCACTTTCGTATTTAATCCTCTGAAATTCTGGTAGTAAATATTGCATTTTGCTGTAATGCACGGTACTGTTTCGTGATTGTTTAGGTTAGGTTACAGTTGACTCAGTGTGTCCAAGGTTCTAATTTGTCTAGCTGGTGAGCCTTCTTTCTTCCGTACGAGGATTTTCCCTTCGCGAATCCACACAAATTTGTAGCCCTTGTCACGAGCAGCTTTTCTGGTGGCAGCGTGAATTTGCTTATTGTGTGGCGACAGGTGCACAGCGACAAAAATAGGATATTTTGGGCCTCCATATCCTACGAGATGAGAATTCAATTTCACGTCTTTGTGTAACTTGTTGTATTTCATTACACATGTCAAAATTTTATCGCGGTGCTTTGTGCTAGATAATTTCACAATAACAGCTCTAGGGGTACTGCTCAGCGGATCTAATTTTTTAACACGAACCGCCGATATTATATTCTCCTCTTTCAAGGAGCTCTACTTCTCTCTATCTACTTGGCCCAGCTGGATAACAGTACTAAGTAAGTTTTCAGCTTTGTGTTCTGGTATACCGTTCAATTCAACATTTTGCTGCCCGGAATTTTGCCCTAAAAGATTGACCCGTGTAAACAAACCAGCTATTGTTTCCTTAAGCTGCTGATTTTCTTTGGTTAGTTCCATATTGCTGTTGTTGCATTTTTCGAACTCACGCTTAATGTGGTAGAATTCGTTACTCATAGACTGTACTGATTCCTTAAGTTCTCGGGCTAATGAAAGTGTCTCTTTTATTTCTCGGAGTTCCAAAGCAATAGAAGTCTTCAAATTGATATAAATCTCCGTTCTCACAATCTCATAGAGTTCGTCACGGATTGTCGCAATTATTTCGCTTGTCGACGGTTCGGGCACAGTATCGGATGGACTATCAGTGCGCGGACGTTTTTGCCTTAAAGCTTCTGATAATTCAGAAAAGGCTGTATAAGAATCCGAACCCCGTTTTGTGTTGGTTCCAGTTTTTGGTGTGTTTGGAGGGGTGCGCTGAACGCGGGGCATTTGTCAAAAGAAATAAGTGATATAATGATAAAATGATAATAAAAGAAAAAAAAATTATTAAATTAAATTAAAAATAATAAAAATAAAATAAAAAAGAAAACAGATTATACAACACTTCAAATTCTTAAAAAGTGTTCAAATAGTTTATGATATGCGAGGGTTCGAACTCGGTTCACTTGTACAAGCAGGCTCTCGCGCAACACGCTATACTAACCATGTCAGCTAAAGTGAAGAAGCCTTTAGGTAATGCAATAATAATGAGTACAATTTATAGGTGGGTAAGTAAAAGCACAACAGTTTATAATGATTGCGTCATACCGTCAATTGGAACTTGTGAAAATTAATCAGAACAAAACAATGTAAAAACACTTTGATATTCGTAGGCTTGTTGGAATTGGGTCCATAGGATTGCACCATCGTTGTTCGGCGTTCACTCGAGCGTCACTAAAACACTTCAAAAGTTCATAAACACTGCCAAGCACTGCTTGCTGTTGGGTGTATCGGTTGATAAGAACTCTCAATCTCGCGGTGAAGGTTGGACCGCTGATTTCGCGAACACTACTATGCATTAACCACTTCGTATGGAGTGTATACTGTAAGTTCTATGATTAAAGGGGTTATTGAATATGTTTAATTATAAATTAAAAACGGAGCTCTGTTTAGCTTGAGGGCGCCCTCTATTGATTTTAAATACATTATGTAGATATACCTATTGTATTCAAAACTTAACTAAGGAAAAACGGTTTAATGTAGGTACGGTAGATAAATCAAACAGCTGGTTATCAGGCAGTAGGTTCATTCTATGAAAGAAGATGTATGAGATTGTCTTAACTAAACATGCAGATAGATGTTTTGGAATAATTGTCGGGCTCTATGTCCGTTATTCTTTTTTTATGGCTGTGCAACCCGCCAGTGAATCTTTCGTTGACTCGCGACTTATGATGGTTACAGCTAGGTACTTCGTAACCCTCGTTTGTGTTGACAATTTTGAATAAATGATTTAATCGAATATTGATATCCTTATTTCTTATATTGCTCCTTATTACTTATTCTTATATTAAGGAACTCAACCGAGGCGACTCATGGGTGAGGGACTCGTCGTTATCTGTAAGTTCGTCATCACTGCGGTTGCGCGCACGCACTCGCAGCGGCCAGCTTGTTTGTTCGCAAATCGAACGTATCATTATTATTTATATCCATTTCAATCACATTTATTGGAATATCGGGTAAACAACACTGTAATCACAGTAAGCGGTGGGACCGGGGAGTACCTACTGCGACGATAGCTCCGGACTACGCTGGACGACTATTACTGTTACGGTTCATAACGGCGAGATTGCTCAGAGTTTTCTACGCGATTTGTTGTTTTTTATACAGTTTCTTGTAACTTTGACTCTCTATGTTATGGATATAGGGACACTCCCTTAGGTAAGTCACGTGAGGTGGCTAGTATTGATTTTTCACGGATGTGTTTCGCCCCCAATATGCATAGTGTTCGGACTTAGTAATAATCGGCCTAGTCTACCTAACCACTAAGGCTACAGCCTCATCCCGAAGAAAATATTATTTAGCGATCTAAATTCTTTAAGTATCTATATTTGAACATTGCAATTTAATTCATGATTTAATTTATCTCCCTATCCGATCGTTAAAATATGAATATTGGGACGAATAAACATATTTAAAGTCCCAAATATCTGTGATAATCTGGCAACAAGTTTCTATACCAAAAACTATAATAAGGATAAGAATTGAAAGTGTCTAGTCAAATATGGCGTGTTTTATAGTAACAACATATATTTTCCCTGTGTTGTTTGTTTGCGTCGAAGTTGTGACAACTGGGTCGCGCGGCTCGCTCGGGATTCGCTGAACTACAGCTAACACTTCGAGCAACTCGCGTCATCTTCACGGCCTGTACTCGAGGAGGAAAATGTTATCGTGTTGGAACTTAATTGTAAACACACACCAATTACATTTGCTCGTACTGTGGACCATTTTTATGTTGTTACGATTTATTGTCTTGGTCCTAGATTTGAAGAATAAATTCATACTCAGGACAACTACTTGCTACCGGTGTATTATCCATATTTTGGTCTCAAGTCTATATAGATAATACATAGACCATTATAAAGAACACTGTTTCTTGTTTTTTCATAACTAATAGGCAAGATGTATAAAATGATAAGTCGATTTACCTATTATGATACAACTGTAAGACTATTTTATTTCGCTTAACTAAATAAGATAATACGATGACGGACAAAGATAAATTATAACTTTAGTGTGATATGTCAGTGGCGCAATGCTTAAATAGATTACCTGAGTTAGTCCTATGTCCTGTAGCAGACATCTTTCGGCCGATGATGATAATGATAATAAGCTATTCCACTTAAAATAAACGATGCCTCTATCGACAACTGAAATAGTGATTACTGGTTGAAATTATGTTCTGATCTGTTTTGCTAAAGTAATTTACTAGATCATATATTTTTCGATAATTATGTAATTTGATAGGTAGTAAGAGCTTTGCTACTAAAACTTGTCATTAGCAAAGCCAGTAAATCGAAGCGGACATTGCCAGTCCTAATAACATGGAATGCAAAAGCAGTGATTGAGCGTAAGCCATTAACAATGGTGCGGGTCCGTGAGCCGGCAGGGGACTGCATTTAGGACGCGGTCACGTCTGCGTTTTGATTAACTCGACAATTTATCGGCGGGTTTAATTGCGCCGGCGACGACGGAAGCGGCGGACGGCGCGAGAGCGGGGCGGCGGAGCGCGGCACGCGGGGCGTGGGGGGGGGGGGGGGGAGAGCCCGCGGAACACGGAAAGGCTTTTGAGGCGGTGCTTTAGAGGGCGCGAGCCGCCGCGACCGGCGCTTAGACCCTGGACACACAGGGACTCTTGCCCACTGGCCCAATTTAATCCAAGTTAAAAATAGCTTGAATATTATTTACTAAAATCATATCCAATTACTGCTTGAAACCGACAGGCTTATTTCTAACATACATAGAGTAGGCACAAACATGTGCCTACTCTACTCATAATTATTACGATTACTAAACCTACTATACATGGTGTAACATAATAAACGCAAGACCTGGAAGTAGTTTGTTCTAAATCGATAACTGAAATGATTCCAACAATTTTTAATGTACCTTAAATTTTTTTTTATGTGTAAAAAAAGCTTTTACTCCTTCACTGCGCTATAAAAAACTATAATTATTCTTGATTCATAGCAATTAGGAGATTTCAAATGCACACATACACGTAAAATGTTTATTGATAATTGGGGTAATAAAAGTGCTTAAAAAAAGGGTAAAAACCTGTAAATTTGGAATTTGGTTTTCGTTTTGAATTTATGAAGCAATTTTCTAATCGGGGTGTCTGAGGTCTTGCGTTATTTACGTTACACCTTGTAGATTTGACTTGTACCTGCCTAGGTACAAGTCAAATCAAAACCAACGAGCCCAAACACGACGAGGCTATATTAATTGAAATGTCATAGGGCCACCTTCCAGCCTCATCATCAGACCACCATCTAGAGTTTTAGTTCTTGACAAGATACATCCAACGAGCTTTTGGATAGTTGGCTTGTGCCTATAGCCACCTTTCGGCTGCATCAGTTCTATGATACCATACCATGCATTGTCACCGATGTTACATACATATGCCAAATTTCAGCTTCATCCAATGCCAGAAAGGGCTTGAAAAAAGGATCACAACATTCGAACCGGAAAGACAGTGAGTCATACGAACAAGGCAAGTAAAAAGGCAAAGAAACCAGAAGTCCATAGAAAGTATCGCCAAGGTGTGTGTAAGAAAGAGTTTTGAAAGAACTTGTAACTATACTGAACTGATAACTAACCGCTGAAAACTTTCCGTTTAATGATAGGTAGCGGGTACCTTCTGATTTTTTATTCGATAATTCAAGTTTCTTCAAAAAATTAAATCTTGTCTCTGTAATTTTACTTTTCCATATAGCGTCGGCTGTCATAAATGATGTATGTCAAGGTATCAAAGCACAAGATTGCTATAGCCACTGTACTTTTGAGGTACTGTTTAGTGGTAGTTCTCGTCTCTCCCGGTGTGCCGAGTCGCGCGGTAGCGCCGGCGCCCCGCACGGCTGGCGCGAGCGCAGCGCCGCGGCCGCTAATGCGCCGGCGACACTCAATTGATACCGCTCTAAATTAGGACCCGATCCCGCCGCGATCCGACCGCCGATAAAGCTAATGTACTTGTTCTACAAATGTGGGCCGACATACACGCGGGAGAGGTCTCATCATTTTGAACCTCGGACCGAAATCATCGTTTGTCTGGTATATTTATATTAAAACTAGCGGCGCCATTCGATTATACTATGGCATTATTAAATTGGCAATCAACATTTATGGAACTCCATAGGCGTGCAAACGTCAAAGTGCCATTTATACTTGTGAATTACTAGTGACTATTGTAAGCTGTCGAAAGTGCCATCGTACAGAGTTACTATTATAATTTACTGACAAAGTTTTTTTAAAAGGTATGTGTATCAGGTCAGGCGTAATATCAGAGTTAAGGAAGAGACGTCTGTATCAATAAAACCTATTGCGACACTTTACCCTCTGTCGACCACGCAACTTCTGGTGTTATTATAAAGGTGTTTAGTACTATTAACAAACTTTACTCATAACGGAAATGGGAATTAATTAGACCTATATACAGTAGGCTGACAGTTCGCTGTGTGAGATCGATTAAAATGGAATGAGTGGAAAAAAATATTTAAACCATTCCGCTTCTTAGGTTTTAAAGCTACTTAATTATTATGGCCGAGGTGAGCCGACTTTTAACCTCCGCCTCAATATGGGCAAGAAGTAGAAAATGTTACGCAGACTTAATGACAACATCGCATTGTTACATAATAAGCTTATCTTTAATGAGACGATTGATGCGGTACCCGTGTATAGTCAACTGCCCTGCTTCGTGTAAGTAACTTGTTTCAGCATACATTAGGCAAGGATCTGTCGTGTTCGTATAACAGCATATTAGTGACATACTTAGTCGCGGCACAATGTGCCGTTATAATGGAGACGCTGTAGGGAGGCACGCCTCCGCGCGCCATGCCCGGAGTCAGGTTTAGGCACACGTTTTTATTTTTCGTGTTATTAATATACCTATTGCATCTTATTGATTTAATTTTTTACTGAGCTTTGACTACTTATCGAAGCGGGAAAAATAATTTGAATGCTAGCCTAAACTACAATGTTTTTTGTGGAACTTAACTAATGGTAATCTTTACCTAATCTAAATAATAGACGCTTACATTTAGATGTTACCTTTCTCCATAAAATCTGTAGAAACTATATTGTCTACAACCAACTTACTTATCAAATTTATTTATGCATTCCTATCCGTTCTCAGCGGATTCGAGACACTTATGCACAACGTCTATTTGCCCCTAACCCTGTAAAACAAACGCCGCAGAACGCGCTCCTCTACATAGTATTATGAAATTGTATAATGATAACTTCTCTGACGTAGATCTGTTTGCTATGTCTTTGCACAAATTAAAAAAACTCTAATAGATAGGCTATTTAACTAGCTACTGCTTCTTCTGTCCCTAGGGCCGTTATTATAAAATAAAAATCTTTTAAAGAAAAAAACCAACTTCAAAAAGCAAGAAATAAATATTTGAAGTCAGTACCGGTTAGTGCAGTCGGTTACTTGGCACCGACTTCAAATATTTATTTCTTGCTTTTTGAAGTCGGTTTTTAAAAAAAAAAACAACCTTTTTTTATTTTACAGTTTTAAGTGACAAGTAAATTATTTACTAATAATTTATATACCTAGATTATATTATTTTGTTGAGTTGTACTGCAAGGTACCTACAGGATTGATATAATAACCATAATAACGGAATCTATACATTCATGCTGTTCGTCGTTAAGGAGTCCCCTGGTGTATCTTCAAAGTCCAAAGTTCAATACCGATTTCATTAAAATGGAACCACCTCGAAACTATACTAAACCCAACGCAAAA
This sequence comes from Phalera bucephala, assembly GCA_905147815.2. Lineage (NCBI taxonomy): Eukaryota > Metazoa > Arthropoda > Insecta > Lepidoptera > Notodontidae > Phalera > Phalera bucephala. Next base: position 36,670,158 of record LR990617.1, read on the forward strand.
AGAATCATCAAAATCAGTTCATAAATAAAGACGTTATAAAAAAAACACAGATAAATTGTCGACCTCCTCCTTTTTTGAAGTCGGTTAATATTCTGATTAGTTTTATGGCAGGGTACCTATAGGATTGACGTAATATCCATAATATCTCTCTCTGACATGCCCCCGCTGTCCCGCCCTTCAGGCGCACCCCCAGCCTTCGACGAGGACGAAAAGGCCGAGCTTCTCGCCGATTCCCTCGAGAGCCAGTGCGCCCCCAGCTCTCAGTCCGTCGACCAGTCCCACGTTGACGCGGTCGACAGGGAAGTCGAGCGCAGGGCATCCCTCCCCCCGTCGATTCCTTACCTCCTATCACCCAAACGGAGATCGAAGATCTAATTATGGGTCTCAAAACTAAAAAAGCCCCCAGCTCTGACGGCATTTCGAATCGCGTTCTGAAATGCCTGCCCGCCCAACTCATCTGCCTCTTAGTGGCCATACTGAACGCCGCCATGACGAACTGCACCTTCCCCGCTAAGTGGAAGGAGGCGGACGTCATAGGCATTCCCAAGCCCGGCAAACCTCGCAATCTCCCCGCGAGCTACCGCCCTATCAGTCTCCTCAACTCCCTGGCCAACATCTACGAGCGCCTACTTCTGGCGCGGCTCAAAGACTTCATAACGTCCAGGGGTATCCTTATCGACGAGCAGTTCGGCTTTCGAGCCAAACACTCTTGCGTCCACCAAGTGCACCGCATCACGGAGCACATCCTCTCCGGTCTCAATAGACCCAAACCCGTCTACACGGGCGCCCTCTTCCTAGATGTCGCGAAGGCATTCGACAAAGTCTGGCACAACAGCTTGATCTACAAGCTCTACCAATTGGGTGTGCCGGACAGACTCGTGCTCATCTTACGAGACTTCTTGTCGAATCGCGCCTTCCGTTATCGCGTCGAAATGACGCGCTCCACTTCCCACTCCATCAGTGCTGGAGTCTCACAGGGCTCAGTTCTCTCTCCGCTCCTGTTTAGCCTTTACACGAACGACATTCCTCGTTCGAGTAAGGCGCATCTAGCCCTATTCGCGGATGATACCGCTCTCTACGTCTCGCATAGGAATAAGGGTTTCATTACCAGAAACCTTCAGGCATCCGCCAATTCCCTAGGGAATTGGTTCAGGAAGTGGCGTATTGAGGTGAACCCGGACAAGAGCGCTGCGGTGTTCTTCTCCAGAGGTGCCACCCCGCGCCACTCCCTGCGCCGCCCTAGAAGTAATCTCGGCCAAGTGACCATGTTCGACCGACCCATTCCCAGGGTCAAAGAGGTCAAATATCTAGGGGTCACCCTAAACAGCACCATGTTGTCCTTCGGCCCGCACATCAAGCGGGTTGGTCACCGAGCATCCTTTGTGCTGGGTCGTCTCCATTCGTTAATCTGCAAGCGGAGTAAAATGTCCCTTAGAAATAAAGTGACACTTTACAAAACTTGCGTTCGACCCATCATGACTTATGCGTGTGTTGTGTTCGGCATTCGGCCCCCTCTCACATCGATGAACTCCAAGTGGTTCAAAACCGCTTCCTCCGTAAAGCCGTAGGAGCCCCCTGGTTCGTACGGAACGTCGACCTCCACTCCGATCTAGGTCTCGAACCTATTCGCGCCTTTATTAAAAAGGCGTCAACACGTCACTTCGCGAACGCATCTACCCATGCGAATCCGTTAATCGTAGCCACCGCCGACTACGATCTCCCCCCCGACCCCTGCCGCCACCGCCGGCCGCGACATGTTCTCACCGACCCCCCCGATGCTTTGTTATCCCTTCTTTCCGCTCAGAATGCGGGGGACGACGACGACGTAGTAGTAGATCCCCTCCCATAGCCGGCGGTTGACCGGTGCACTTAGTAGTGCACCTGTCCCCCTACAGCGACTGTCCCAACCGAGGGCGCCTCGAAGAGGCGCCCTCGAGTATGTCGCCTCTTGCCCTTCTGGCTGGCTAGAGCGTAGTGGTTGCACGCTCGCCTTTAAGTCCGGTGAAGCTGTAAAGGCCTCGCGGCCAGCAGCGTACATCATTCACACACACACACGCACACCATAATATCTCAATCTACGCATTCGTATTGTTTGTCGTTAAGGAGTTCCCTGGAGTATCTTCGAAATCCAAGGTCCAATACCGATGGTTATTATATCAATCCTGTAGGTACCTTGCTGTACAACTCAGCAAAATAATATAATATAGGTATATAAATATTAGTAAATAAATCACTTGTCACTTAAAATAGTAAAATAAATATCTTGAAAAAAACCAACTTCAATTTTTTTTTTTTTAAAGATTTTTTTAATTTCTTTCTTGTTTTCTTACATTATACCCAGTAGTGGATGACGATGCTGGTTGTGTATGTACAAATTTGTATATAGCTCTATGTTAAATTAAGCTCTGTACACAATCGTTTGTTATCCCTAATAAATAAATAAAAATGGTATATTCTTGTAAGATAGCGCACGTCACACATGCGCCGGTGCATCGAGGAGATGCGCAGGCCGCCCTACTCGGCGGTACCTGTCGCCCGCCGGCGCGGGCGCACTTAACGTGCCGCGGATTTTTGCGACGCGGCCGCGCGCAACATGCTATTCACGAACGCACACGCATGGATTGTGTGCTTGAGAAGTATTCCATATTCACGTGTATTGCAGTCTTTTATTCTACCTGAAAAGGATTCCGATTTGATTATCATCATTCCACGTAGCCGTGTCATGTAGAGGTTGATCGCGGCAACTATGTACCCGCCCATGCCCCGTACTACGCTAGCTAAAGTGTATAACTTGATTGATTGAAGATTAACAGGTCTGTTGTTGAATTTTATCACTCAAATTATTCTCGTGTAGATAAAATTAACCGGAGCTTTATGTTAATTAATAACCTCGCTTTGCGACACTTCGTCTGGAATTTGATATAAATAAATGCTAATAGACATCCATGGTCGTAGGTATAATATTGATGTAGATTTACTGATAATCTTAAATGAGAAGATATGAGGTAATAATAATGTGGTGGCAGCAGCAACCGCATTGGTGGGATTGGTGTAGGTATCTCCACAATCATATTTTCAAGGTGAGTAAATTTTATTTTTAAATACACACCATCACGCATATATTTCCCAAGTGAGGATGGTAGAAGTACGCCATGTATACACACATCGAATCTCTAACAGATAGGTCTCAATGAAATAATGGGCGAACCTATTGCCAGTACACCGGGTATAATTTAGGACTCAGGTCTGATACTGAGAATTGTTCGATAGGAAAACCACACTGAGTCCAGTCTGGGATATCTCACAATTGCCAGCCTTACTATGCGTCACTAGACATGTAGTTATAAATGCTCAAATTTAATTACACCGTTTAATAATGTTATTCTAGTTGAGATTAAAATTTCTATAAGTGGAATATTCTGTTATCACGTTGAAAATGTTGGCTGATCGATAATAGCCCATCATTATCATCATCTCAGCCTATACTTGTCCACTACTGAACATAGGCCTCCTCAAACGCTCTCCAGCGCAACCGGCCGATGCCACCTGCATCCAACGACTTCCTGCGATCTTCACAAGATCATCGGTCCATCCGGCAGGCGACCATCGCACGCTAACCAGTACATGGTCTCAACTCTAGAATCTTTGACAATAACTAGTTTTACATAATGTAATAAAATAAATGTACATATTTACGGTAAAAAATTACACTGCTATACACTCAATACTGTATTGTTGCAATTAAGTATTTAGGTCATCGGTTCATCTTAATACAAGTTAACAAGTTGCTAAAGAGCACAAAACTAGTGGCTGTAGCGATCTAATCTGTAGTAGTGTCACAAGACGTTCGGACATACTTAGGACTAGAGAAGCTGTGCACCTCCTTCAGGTATATTTAATACTAACCACAGTAAATTAGTAAACAGTTCAACTACATACGTTAAAAATATATTTTGCCATGCTACATAGGCATCTTACAAACAATACTCCAAAATGTAGGCTGCGGACTGACCGCATGCGGGCGCGTGATCCGACTCCGCGCGTTATCTGTTGGCATCGCGTTATCTAATCGACACACATAATTATTAAATTATTTATCTGATACATGAATACTGATGAATTTATTATGTGAGTGCTTATGAAGGCAGCCAGCGAGCCAGCCCGGGGTCCTTGAACAACAAGATTACACGTGCCCCGATATATAATATGTATATATATTTTGATTAAATATATAGATACTTATATTTTTCAGTTGTTTTAGGTATATTTCATTCTTAGGACGTAATACGTTATTTTCTGCACTTTAAATCTGATAAAAATAAGATAAGGAAGCGCGAAAGAGATAGCAAAAGTAAAACTTATTACTGCATTCCCAGTCGACCTTCCTATTGATATCAAGAGCTAAGTACATTTACTTTTAATTTATGCTTAAGTCTATCTAGCTCTTTCTGCATTGGTCTTTTATGACCCATAAACTCAATGTATACAAGAAGAATAGTAAAACTATCATTTTTAAAAGAGTAACCGTAAAGTTTCTTGCTCTTCCTCAATCTTAAGTAATCACTCGCTTTGTCATGCCTGAGTGTTCATAAGAACTGTTTGGTCTACGTGAATAACAAACTTAAAAAAAATAGTGTGAACTTTATGTAACCGAGCTCGCGTTATGCGGCTTAAAGTTTTTATCCGCCACTTCAATTTGGCGATATTTGAAATATATTACGTAGTGGGTATTAGTAGCTATGGTGGAGCTCGGCACTACATGTTTTATTTAGCAGGAATATCGAAAATAAATTTGTTTTCATATTAGGTAGTTATTATAATATTGTAATGAATAGTTCTATAATCCTTCTAGGCTGGATATGGTAATTCATGTCCAGATGGGAGACTAAGCGAGAGAGCTAGAAAGAAAGAAAGAAAAATAATTTATTTTGTGCTTACACAACCAAAAATAAAATAAAAAGCTTCAAGAACATAATTCGCATTTAAATGATTTACCTTAAATGAAATCATTATAACACAGAAGGTCTATAACCAATGATAAGGCGCTGCTCGACCAATTAACCAACGCGGCTGGATATATTCAATACATAATTATTATAATCGTATGCCCAAACATTATTATTGAACCGTTGCTCCGAGGTGACAGGAAACTTGGTCGGTTGCACAACAGTGAAACTACTAGTTAATTAAATCACCTTAAAAAAGAAAGTAAAAAAGCTGCAACACATTCTAGATCAACATAAACTACATCGATAATTTATACAGTGAAGGATCTGCACGTATAAACATGTAAATAAACGTCAAAATTTAAAAATAAACCGCCATAAAATCCGAAAATGTAATAACGTTATTCTGTACTTGTAGCTTAAAGACAAGAAATATATGTATTTATTAGAAGCATACTGACACCCGGCGCTGGTGTGATTGTATAAGAACCCACATCAAACGAAAAGACGATTTTGCTGAAAATAAAAAGTATTCTTCTTTGAGGCTGCATATACGAAGAACATAGTATTTTAGCTACTTTTAGACTTAAGAGACACGATGTGCGTAAAGGGACAATGTCAGTTTTACTACGAGCAACATCATGGTGAAACTTAAGTCTCAAATAATTGTAACAGTTTCAATAAACTGCATAACTACATTGCGCGTGTCATATTGACGTCACAATAAATACATTTAGTTGATGGCTTAATTATATCAGTACTTTAAATGCGACACGACTAATGTCTTTTGATAGCACTCCAGCGTTGCGGAGCCAGAGCTTTTGTGTTTGTGTTTTTGAAGAACTACAGGACAATGCCCAAAACTGGGCTAAAGATGCGTCAATGCACAGACACTATTTATATACCAATAATTTGGATCTGAATTATAAGTCCCAGCTGACAATCTGTGGCCCAATTACTAATTACCATACGTGTCACGCCATGAATGAGTTCATTATTATGGAAGAACGAACCAAATTCTATGCTGAGCGTTTGTACCTCTCGGATCGCACCTGGTTCAGTATAAGTGTGTTATATCTAATAATAATAATTTGTTTTGCATTGTCATGTTCTACTTCTGTCGTAGCAAAATGTTAACATTTAGTTTTACAATACACATGGGTATTTTTTCTCCATCAATAAGTACATAATTAAGTAAACTTAATTACATATAACCTAAAAACTCAGAAAAGCGCGATTATTTCCCATAAATTATTTTCTACATACATTCTAGGAACATTACCTACCCCTTAATGACTATTTGGAAGAGATGCAAAATTAGCTGAACTTTCATAGGATTTTGGGCAATGTCCTTTAGCCTAGATTATTGAAGAAATCTAACGAGTGTATTAATTCACCTCATTAAAATACTCGTTATTTTTTTTTATAATCCAACTCCAATAGAACTAGGTTTTTTGTACTTTTATCTATCTATGTATATTATTTCGCCAAATCCCTTGCGCAGAACTGTATTTGCGCTTACTTTTTATTAGGAAAATCTTATTATCTTAAGACCGAATGTTACAGAATGTACAGTGGGTCATCTCAGGTTGTGACTTGTGTGTATTTTTTTATAATATTAGCCCTATTAAGAAACTGTCCCACCGTTGGGCACGGGCCCCCTCTCAAACTGAGAGGGTTTAGCCTATAGTCCACCACGCTGGCTTATGTGTGGGTTGGCGAACTTCACAAACCTTCGAGAAACTCGTAGGCATGCAGGTTTCATCACAATGTTTTCTTTCACCGTTAAAGCAAGTGATAGTTAATTTTTAAAATGCCATGTGCGTTTCGAAAAGACAGAGGTGCGTGCCTGGGTTTGAACTCGAGACCCCTGACTTTGCAATTCAACGGTCTAACCACTAGGCGATCACTGCGTTATTATATTGTAATTATAAAAAAAATGAGTTGCTTCTCCGGCATGTTCTGTCGTCAATGTGAACTTAAATTATTCCCAAAAGACATACAATTTATTGTCCACCATCAACATTGAATCGCTCGATTGTAAACTGGTGAACGTGTCCAATAAATGCCAAGATGCACTTAATCCTAATTAGAAGATTAACTTTGATGGATGTTAATTAAAGGAATATTGCACTGAATGATACGAATGCATTAAAACGCCTGTCTCCGGTGCGTTTAACTGTTTTTGGACACTTGTAATGCGTACACGTCCCGTAAATTATACAAAAATACATAAGTAAAAAGTTAAAAACATTTTAAGATCAAACCACGTTGCGACGAGCCGTTGGTAAAAGTAAGTGCCTGCCCATTGTATTAACCATACAGGAGTTTTCTAACGAAGAGACGACTCTGGCCAGAGCACAGTTTATTTTAACTTATGTTTTAGTGGCCATTCAATGTAACACTATAATTATGTTTTTGTTCGTTGTAAATAGACGCAACATTAAGTGTGTATGTTTATTTATAGTATGAGTACTTGGATATATAGAAAAAAAATATGAAAATTCCTTCAGGCGATGTAAAATTATGTTGAATTACAGTCGAGAGACCGTATTTTACTAAATCAATCAAGTAATAAAACGACGAATTGGAACCGTCCATAGAACATATTATATATGAACGATTCTAAAAAGACTGACTAATTAGAAAACTAATAACGTGACTGATTTTTTGAAGAAAACGTGATTAACTAAATTCGTAAATCACACGAAGTGGCAGATAATGCATTAGTCCGTTCGCTCGACGCGCGTCCGCGACGTTCGGTCTACATATTAACAGTAGAAGTCAATGTATAGGAGTCGCAGCGCAGACATATACATTCTAACTTTGAAAGGACGGGAAGCTTAAATATAAATAATTAGTGATATATCTGTTTACTCTGAATTAAATAAACACGGAAATAGAAGCAGCAATATAAGAGAACGTCGCCCCACACCGGGACTTATTGCTGTGTTGTGAGCGGACAAACGTCAGTTTTACACGTACAAGCGCTCCGACTCGAACAAGTGATTGAAAAATACACAAAGATTTGTCCCGCGCTGGATCGAATTTGCGACTACTTCATCCAGTCCGAGCGGCCTACGCTCAGACTGCGAGATGATGACATTATATGTTGTGTGTGACGCATCGATGAAATATATGATAACGTAGCGTGTAAGTTATGCAGCATTATAATAATCATAGTTCGCGCAACAGCACCTTTTGTTAGATAACGGCAGGTCGCCAACTTTGTATAACGTTGCACATGTCTGTTGTTGCTTAAACCACGTTTTCGATAATTCTACAAATTGTAGACACTACCTTATTATATACCTGAGCGGTGCATTATACACTACACTGTTGTTTAAATAAATCGGTTATAGCATATTATATAGATATTATATGGGTAAAATAATACAAAATTATTGTTATAACAATCTCTTGACCTATGTTTAATTGAAAAGACTTCAACGCGCAACTACTCACGTATTTCAAAATACGTTAAAATAAAATAACCGCGGTATTCTATAATTGCATTATCTACATACACGACATGATACGTTTTTGATTTTAGTGCATAACAGATGTTAATTGATATAATTATGCTAATTAGATAATTATGCTAATAAACTGGTCCTGGGATTAAAATAATTTTTAGTTGTAATAAAACATCTATAGAATCATTCCTAAATAAACTTGGTACTTAGCGTTTAAAATGTTTTTTATTTATTTTATTTAGCTTTCATATAAGAGGTAAGTAAGGTAATACGGATATTTTAACATAAGTTGCCTTACAAGTAAATAAATTCTAATATCACCGAATTAATGCAAAAAAGGTCGTAATTAAGTAATTAACTGTGTAGATATGGACACGAACACTCCTAGTCTTTAGAAGTATGTACGCTTCACCGGAGCGCTCGGCTCGCGTGAGGCTTGGCCTCCGAGACCTGATCGGGCGGCGAGAGGATTAGCGTCCTTTGTTCCGACGCACCTCGACACTTTTGAATGCTTTCCAAATAATTGCAGTAATCCTTTTGACGAGTAATTCGGTGAACAGTGCGCATTGTTTGCGGACTAATCTGCGGCTCTCACGAGCTATGATGTATACCTTTGTTTTAGTTGTAACAATCGAAGCTAAATAGACTTGAAATGGTATTATCAGTGCTAGCTATTGTTAGTGAGGGTGACTACCTGTCTAGTTCTCGGTACTGGAAGTCTAGGGATTCTAGCATCCGCAATCCGACCCGTGAGAAAGTCCGGTTGGCAAGTGAAGTGGTAATTTTCTAGGTAAATATCTTTTGTTATACTTCGATTTCTTATCTATCGTATAGAAATGTTTAGCAGGTAGAATAAAAAATACAAAATACATTTTTCGTCACGTTAATCCATGACGGTAGGTATATTACATGTTTATTTATCTATCTCAAGGAATTTTGATAAATTTTAATGGTATTTATTCTTGTTGTTTAAAATATACCTAGTAATAACAATGTTATATAAAAAAATATGTTTCACCTATATTATCAAACGATACCCCAATGTTATATTCCTGTATCCTGGATGCCTGTAAGAATGCAAATATGACCCAGATCGACACCAATATCTGTAGGTCACACTAAGATTTGTTCCAAGTGAATATCGAACCTGCAACCATTTTATCCAGTGAGTTGAGCGTCTTACGCTCAATCCCGTAGACTATCAATATTATCACGCCAGAACCCTTGCGGGGTAGGCAGAGAGTATAGAGTTCCAACGGGTTCTTTCCTTACATACTTCTCTGGCTTCCTCCATTCTCATAGTTCGTATACTACACGCTCGCCGGTTACGGAGACTCTTGACTTTTCCTTCAGATAAGACCTCGAAGACTAATCGGACGCAAATCATAATCTTTACAGAAAAGAATATTCGCTATAGTATCACCTGGTAACTGCACGTGTCCTCTAAGGGCGCCACACTACAACGATTTCCCGCTAATTCATACCGTTCACGTTGACCTAATGTTTTAAAATACAAACAATGTCTATGACATCATCATTATGTCAAAATACGGACCAAACTTATTATCTTGTATTTTTTAACTTAACTTCAAAAGATAAGGTGCAGGTAAGAACATGTTACTGTTTGTTACATTTCAAAAGAGAAGCAGAAGGTTCTTGACATAAGTTACCTTCGTCTATATTCGTTGCCAACTATCGCAATATAAAAAGTGGTCTAGAGTTAAGGAGATGGTACACATGGCAGGTTGCAGCGCACGAGCCGATCGCGATGCACAACGTCACAACTGACGCCTTGTATTGTGTCCTGGAGTTATTGAGCCATCCGTCACAGGCGGGGCTCTGCGGCTAATTGTTCGTGCGAGCGAGGAGCGCATACGCCCTCACGGGGAGTGCGACAGGGACGGGATGCAACCCCAATAATCCCCCTATAAATAACCCGGCTCCTAATGCGGAGGCGCCACGCTTTTTTACCTCGCAGAGCGACCGAGCCGACGCGATACTTGCGCAGGGAACTGTACCGATAAAGATAAGTGTTTAAGACAATGAGTGCGCGGCGCCATGTGGGCCGGCCGCTATGTTTGTCAGCGACTATCCGCGCTTCTATTAGTACCTCTAAGAATATCGATATAAAATTAATGATCCCATTCGTATGGTAATGATAATACATTTTAAGCCGGAAATGCATTAAGATATATAATCATACAATAAAATGTTAACTTAACTTCTTTGAGAATATTTAATAAAATAATAATAATAACCTGTTGAAACTTCACACTGCCTCGCCCGCAAAGTATCCGGTATGATAATATAGTTAGAATAGTTGGTTTTTCTACGGCTAGGTACCTTATTGAAAGCAGAGACACAATCAAATTATTTGTACATAGCAAGGAATGTCGTATTTAAAGAAAGTAACAAAGACGAATGTCCGATGGAATGTTGTGCGAGGCACAAGGGGGTTTCAGGTCTGGAAGAGGATGTTCGGATCAAGTCTTCTCACTCCGCAACATCGTAGAGAAGCATCTGGCAGTGGGCCGGAAGGTTTTCTGCGGTTTTGTAGATCTGGAGAAGGCATTTGACAGAGTTGTGCGAAAGAGACTTTGGGACAGTTTGCCAGAGTATGGTATAGATGGCACTCTGTTCCGAGCCGTCCAGTCCACTTATGTGGACTGCAAGGCATGCGTACGGGTGGGTGGTAACAGGTCACCCTGGTTTGACGTTAAAATCGGCGGCAAGCAGGGTTGCGTGTTGTCCGCTAGACTGTTTATAATATATCTGGACAAAAGTCTTCAAAGACTGAAAGCGATGAATGAAGGTGTACAAATGGGTGACTTAGTGGTAAACCATCTACTTTATGCAGATGACGCGGTTTTAATAGCGCCAACAGCCACTGATCTGCAAACACTAGTCACAGTTATGAAAGACGACTGCATGATCAATGGCTTACACTTGAATGTGAAGAAAACCAAGATTATGGTTTTTGAAAGGGAAGAAACCAGAACGAATGTAAGGATTGTGGTTGGTAACGATGTGCTAGAGCAAGTGAATGAGTTTGTATATCTTGGATGCGCCTTCAGTAAGGATGGGAAATACACCGCTGACATAGAGAGAAGAGTGAGTGCAGGGAACAGAGTGAATGGTGCGATGGGAAAGCTACTCGGGAGCCGGCACTTAAGCCATAAGGCGCAGCTGGCCATACATAACGGAGTTCTTGTCCCAACGCTGTTATATGGTAGCGAGAGCTGGGTATGTAAGAAGGAGAATGAAAGTAGGATAAATGCGGTAGAAATGCGAGCTCTGCGGAAGATGTGCGGAGTGAAGCTGACCGACCGCATTAGCAACAGCATAGTAAGACAGCGAGTAGGTATGAAAGATAGTATCGGTGTAAAGATGAGAAAGGGCATGCTCCGTTGGTTCGGGCATATAGAAAGAATGCCAGAGGAAAGAATGACAAAACAGATATACAATGTGAAAGTGGAAGGATGCAGGTACCGGGGAAGACCTAGACTATCTTACCACGACCAAATAAACCGAGTCTTTTCAGATGGAAAAGTCAAGAGTCTCCGTAACCGGCGAGCGTGTATGAGACGAACTATGAGAGTCGAGGAAGCCAGAGAGGTATGTAAGGAAAGAACCTGTTGGAACTCTGTACTCTCTGCCTACCCCGCAAGGGATCTGGCGTGAGGTTATAGATATATAGATAGATAACAAAGACGAGATCGAATATATTAATAATGTCACATGTATAACTAAGGCTTAGGTTGCATTTACTAGAAACATCCACTAAGTACCGCTGATCATTGGCTAGTAAAAGATACTACCAATGTATTTATGAATAAATTATTGGAGTAGTCAAACGTTGAAGTCTCGTCCGTTGCTATAAAGACTAACGTGGACTCTCATGCAATTAGATAATGTTCGCGGCAGCCACTAGCTAAGCATATGCGCATACACATGCTTAAAATACTATTAAGATGTACCTGAATCGTTTACACTGCGCAGATATGAATCCAGATAGCATAAGTAATTAAGGAGCGTCGGGCGATCATGCCGCGGAACTAGCGTCGATATTTTATACATCTCCGTGAGATATCATTTTATGAGGAGTTTAGTGCGGGAATAAACAACCGGCCGATACCCGGCGGATTACCATACCCGCTCCGCGTAGCACAATGCAGGCTGGCCACAGTTGTGGTCCATTAGATTATAAGGTATTTGTCAATTCTGATGTTGTTTCCCCTCCGTTCTTATCAAAAGTATATTAAGAATCGATGTGTGCATCCGTAGTAAGTTCTCCGGTCACTGAATACGCAAATTTTGGATTCTTATGGCCATTAAACACTATGTCATCAGCTCCAATGGAAAGAAGACTTCAATTAAGATGTAAAATATCAGAACTGAACCAAGTGTACGTTACCTATTTTTATATATTAAAAAAAGTCATTCCATCATGGACTAGTTCAGATCATACTATACGAAGGTAAAGCCAAATAATTAGTCAGCAATTCTGATATTTATTTAACTAGGTATATGAATAATTTGCAGATAATACGAGTAGATAGATATTAATTTAATTATACCTATATATTTTATGTATGAACTTAGCGGATGAAGAAATAATACTCGCTGTTTATAGTTTATACTATACTTGCATTATGGATTCCAATAAAATTAAGTTGCTAATGAATAAACGAAATAATAAAAAATAAATTGTAATATACTTGTTCTATGTTATACGAGGCATATAAAGAAACGCACGCTGCTTTTGTTGCACCTCACATAAACCTGACTAAATTACAATGGTGTATCACGACGCGTCGGTCGGCGTACGCGCCCCGTGCGGCGCAGGCGCGGCGTCCGCGCCTTAAGTGCGAAATATTTTGAAGCTCCACAGTTTTTTATATCGTCGACGAGAGCTTAATCCGGTGACGAGGGACGCAACAAGCTAATGGTGCGCGGTGACGTATCAATGACAACGGCACGGGGGCGGGGGCAGGGGCAGGGGGCAGACAGCAAACAAACAAACAAACGGACACCGGTGTTACGATAATGGACACAATGGACACCGGCCGGTCCCTTTGCCACGGCAACAATAAAAAGGCAGAGCTTTTTAAGTATGTAATGTATCAAGTGGAGGCTTTGTTTTTTTTAAATTGACAGCAGAATTATCTACAGCGGATTAAAGAACTTTAAGCTATTTTGTGTACTACTCTAAGCACCAATGGCATAGTCCCGAAGGGATTTAGGTAATAGGCCTAATAAATATTGCCTATAAATAGATCTCGAATTTGCAGATCATATCAAGATGATTCTTTTGTCAGTAAATTTATTAAACACAATAAAATAAATTAGTATCCCGTAGTATGTCGTATTCGGATATCTTAACAGTCGCTGCAATGAAGCTATTCTAAGGATTATCAAAATAGCAAAGAATTTTATTGCAACATTTTTGCAAGTTTTAACAATTTTACCTGCACGGGCTCTGGCGTGATGATGTAGTTAGTAGACAATTTAAACTTAATTGAGGCACATAACCAAAGATCTGGTCTGTGACATCCTGGGTGTATAACGGAGCAGCTATCGTGTAAGGCCGACGGGCGGCTCGGTCAAGTGGTTAAGAGCTTACTCCGCTCTGCCCACTGGACCGAGTGGTCGATTATAGGGCTCGAGCCCGCACGATACAAGTCTTTGTTTCAATCATTCAGCCTATCGTAGTCCACTGCTGGACATAGGCCTCTCCTAACACGCGCCATTGCACACGGTCCTCCGCCTTCCGCATCCATGCTGTCTCAGCGACCTTTTTGAGGTCGTCGGTCCATCTAGCTGGGGGCCGTCCTACCTTACGCTTACCAAGTCGCGGTCTCCACTCTAGGACACGCTTGCTCCATCGGCCGTCGGTCCTTCTGCAGATGTGACCAGCCCATTGCCACTTTAGCTTACTGAGTCTGCGAGCTATGTCGGTAACTTTGGTTCTTTGTCGGATTCTTTGTTTGCCTTACAAATATTTGTTTCAACCTGGGCGTTTGTGTACGTGAATTTCATGTTTGTAAAAGCACCCGCGACATAGGAATCATTACAAGTGTGGGGCTCCGTTATTTAGAAAAAGGATTTTGTATATAAGGCCTGTTTTCTAGGCTTATCTATGGACTTTACACTCTCTTTATACTTTCAATTACAAGCAGTTTACGTAGACGACTATCAACTACTATAATAAAATCGAGTGAAGGAAAAATACTTGTAGGAAATTTAAAGTAATAATAAGTTTTATTCATGTAAACCATTATAGTGTTTATACATCGTCAAGAAAGTAACATAGACTCTTAACATCTGAAATGTCAATAAACATCTACTTATCAATATTATCACGCCAGATCAGACAACAGAACGAAAATTAGTTATGAATATAGTTTTAAAAGTAACATTTTAATACAAAAATCAGTTTTTAAAACAATATTCACGACTGATTTACTTTCTGTAATATGGGCCTAAGACTTGCTCTACCACGCAGATCCAGTGAGGACCGGCGGAGGTTTGTGGCCACTTGATGTAGGAGCTTATCAAACCACCTATAAAGCTTCCAACTTGATAACGGAGTGATATCCGAGACCAACGGATTAGACATAAATAACGTTCAAAAAGGAAGGTCCTCAATTTGTATAAATGTGTATTTTTTGCACAAATGTTATTAGTTACGGAAATGGATCGCATTTGGTGATCGCAATCTGTGGCGCGCGTCTATTAGCGCTATCGCTCTGGGATCAGCGCGCCGGCGCTGGCGGCGCAGGCGCGCGCCGGAACTGAGGCCCGTCGTAAATTTGTCGCGTGTTTTGTGTTTTTTTGTTACCGCAATCCTTTATAGACTTGCCTAGTTACGGATACATCATATATTCTTTCCCTTTGTTCCATTTTTGTATTTTCGCAGGTACTTCGTAGAGTATACCTACGCTTCATAAAATCTGACGTGATGTTAGATACATAGAGAGAAAAACTTAGTGAAATAAAGTTTTAGTTCAAATATTAAGTGGAAATAGATTTGTACCTGTACAAAATCCATATCATTTTGTAGCAATTTAAAAAAAAAATTGGGAATAGGCCTAAAATGACAATTTATAACAATCTGGCAGTTAGGTGCTACTTGTAGGCAATAGACACGTCATCGTAACAGCCCAATATAACTAAGTCTACATCCGGCCTTACATCCCCTTAAAGAAAAAATGGCTTTGTATATTTCTAATACTGTGTAGATGCGCCAGCGCCGCTCCGGCGGCTCCATGCGCGGCCGCATTAACCCATCGCTTGGAGGTGTCCCAGCGACGGGTTATTGCTGCCGCGCAAGTATTTCAGCAGGCACAGGTGGCGCGACAATGCATATATCATGGATTTTATCATACTAGGCGTGAGATAATCGTTCTGCCTTACTTGCTAGAACGCCGTGACAAAAGTTTGACCTGAGAAAACTCCTTTCAAGAACTGTATTGTATTGACGTATAGACAACGACTCTAATGCATTTTTCAAAACAAAGAAAAAGGCTGGATTAAAAGGAAAAATAAATATATCAGATTACGAGATGTTTTCATTATACCGTAAAAGATTTAAGTCAACGAGTTCTAAATGCTTTAACTCATATATCGATTGATTGTAAAAGGGCTTGCGGAAAGATACAAAACTGTTTTGGTGATACGTCAGTAGTCGCAAAGATAGCGTTGACATTCCTGGAAGTATGAATTATGCTAACTCTGAATCTAATTGGCCTAAAGATAACTGTAAATTATTTTGAACTGTAACTTAGTTTTGGAACGGTTGGTACATTACTCAAGTTATCCAAGCCTTCATAATATAATTATTCGGAAACAGCATGGTTTTGTTAAAAATCGTTTAACGTCGGGAACTAAAAATCAAAAAATAAACGGCGATAAAATCCGTAAAATAGTTTTATTTCATATCAATCGTTTAACTGTAAGCAATCTCAGGCAACAACCAACAAACTACAACTCGACGACCCACCTCAGCTAGAGTATGCCACGCAAGTATGGAATCCCTTCTATCAAAAATATTGCGAACAACTAGAGTCTATTCAAAAAAAGTACTTTCGCTCAGTTAACTACAGATGCTATCATGCTGCGGGCTCGTATCGTAACCTCCTAATTAAATTTTCTTCGCTCACCCTAAAAAAAAGACGACTAATGCTTGACTTGCTGTTTCTCTATAAAGTCTGTCACCATAAGTTTGACTATAATCATCTTATCAATCAAATATATTTACGCATCCCTAGTCGGTCACAGCGCATTCGTGATACATATACGCATAGTATTCTTGCTCCAAAACTGTGCAGAACCCATGCGGGTGCACCCCATTGCGTCGAATCATGAAAGCTCATAATGATAATTTTGTCCGATATAGACTTATTTGCCTTGTCACCAACTGAATTAAAAAAAGTTATTAATGATAAACTGCTAAACATCCCTATTTGATTATTTTTTTTGCCTTTTTGGATTTTGTTTCTCCCTAGTTGCTCGATTAAGATTTGCTTTTCGTTATTCCAAAATTAATGTAAGAACCATTTTAATGAAATGTGTAAATGTAATGAGTTTATACTCTGTGCCAAATAAAAAGTATTTAATATTATTTAGTGAATAACGGTGCTGGTTGTATAAGTATTTACTTTAATTTTAACTGTGTTTTAACTTTTATTATAAGTGTATTATATTCTATCATACATTTGTTTGTTGTCCTTAATAAATAAAAAAACTTTTATCTATCTATCTATCTATAACCTCACGCCAGATCCCTTGCGGGGTAGGCAGAGAGTACAGTAAAAAAACTTTTAAAAAAAGGGAAACCGACTTCAAAATAGCAAAAAATAAATATTTGAAGTCGGTGCCAAGTAACCGACTGCACCAACCAGCACCGACTTCAAATATTAATTTTTGCTTTTTGAAGTCGTTTTCCCTTTTTTAAAAAGTGTTTTATTTTACAATTTTTAGTGATGAGTGAATTTATTATTATTATTTATATACCTCCTTTATATTATCCTACTTATTTATACAGTGAGGTACCTACAAGATTGATACAAAAATCATAATAACTGAATTTTCACATTCATGCTGTTTGCCGTATAGGAACCCCCTGGTGTACCTTTAAAGCCCATTGTCCAATACCAATAAAATTTAAATTCGACCATCACGGAGTTATACTGAACCTAATGCAAAAAGAATCATCATATTTACTTTATAAGCAAAAAAATTACAAAAGAATACATACGAATTATGAACCTCCTCCTTTTTTGAAGTCGGTTAACATTCTGCTTAGTTCTACAGTAGGGTACCTATAGGATTGACGTAATATCCATAATATCTCAATCTACGCATTCGTATTGTTTGTCGTTAAGGAGTTCCCTGGTGTATCTTCAAAGTCCAAGGTCCAATACTGATGAAATTAAAATAGTACCACCCTGAAACTATATTTAATCCAGCGGAGAAAGAATCATCCAAGCCGGTTTATAAGCAAATAAGTTATAAAAAAACACAAACGAATTATGATCCTCGTCCTTTTTTGAAGTCGGGTAACATTCTGCTTTATTCTTTAGTAGGGTACCTATAGGATTCACGTAACACCCATATTGTCTCAATTTGCACATTCCTATTGTTTGTCGTTAAGGAGTTCCCTGGTGTATCTTCAAAGTCCAAAGTTCAATACCAATGAAATTAAAATAGGACCACTTTGGAGCTATACTGAACCCAATGCAAAAAGAATCATCAAAATCAGTCCACAACTGACGCAAATATCGGTGAACATACATAAAAAAAAACGAAAAAAAGCATTCATACAATCGAACATAGAAACTCCTCCTTTTTGAAGTCGGTTAAAAAATAAAAATAGACTAGGCGAACTTGTAAACAAGGCTCGAGGCCGACAATTTTTTTCCGCGCGAGAAAAGTATTGAAGCCGTTGCTAGCCCCCCAGCACGGCTTCAGACCGCGCCAGGTAGCGCCGCGATAACGCGCCTAATGATAATGCGCCGGCTCATTGCCGCCGACGAACACGTAAAACGGCGAGACAATTACTCGGAATTAGGGCGCGTAGTTACAACCAAACAATTGATGGCTCGGCACAGCTGATAAACAACTAACTCGATGTCGAATTGGGTATAAATTCATCCGTTTACTATTGTAGAATGTATCCAAGCTGCCTTTTGTCAGAAATGCTTATATTAAGCATATTTTTTATGCCAATCCATTATGAAAGGTTTGGTTTATTAGTGTTCATACATATTGTCACTCGTTTTTGGCAAGCTAATACTTACATATCATTGGATATTTTATAACGAGCAACATTAAACGCGTTCTCTTCCGCCTTAGATGGAACTTGTTCACTTATTTTAACCTCTAAGTCGCCTTGTCACGGCATTTTAATGCGATTTTGCGTGTTCCAAAGCCTAGGAGTTCATTAAATTCGAGTGACCTAAAATCTCTGCATCCGTTGCCATACGATTTATATTCTTTTACACTCGTTGAAGTCCATTTTAAAAATACGTAACATTAACAAAGCCTTTGTATTCAAATAAAATTGACTTTGTTTGAATACAGAGGTTGACAAGGTTTTAAAACCTTTGGGTATTTATTAACTTTTAGCCTACAACAATACTATACATATTGTACAATACAGGTGTTGATCTTGCATGTAGTCCAGAACTATATCCGCCTGATAGCTTCACTGTGCAAGTAACGGAACGGATGCTTCAGAGCGCAGCTATCACACTTGACTAAAAGTTTACAATATTTTTTATTACATTAGGTATTCTTTTTAAAATATCGGCTCATGTTCATGGTACTACCTATAGCCTCGATGGCTGGGTAAATGTATAATTAGTACACGAAAAAACAATTAAAATTGAGACTCTTGAATTATTTAATTCGCGATAGGCACATAATTACAGGAAAGTCTATACCAATCAGACTAGTTTTTATTCAGTTCAGTAAGTATTTTGGAATGGTATTACAGTCAGTAAACGCTAATCTTAGGTCTGAACACCTAAAGCAGTAAAAATTAAATGTACGAGGGTGTGAAATCTGTGTAAACGACGTCTATAAACCAGAAACAGCAAAAAAACTAAATTGACCGGCGGACGTTACAGTTTGTTTGGTATGTGTGCGTGTACACGCATCAATGTTTTTTTATATATTCTTATGCGTTGCAAGAAGCAAACTTAAGACTCAGCATAATAAAATCTGTAGTGACTTGCCTTCAGACAACGGCGACCACTCACCATTTACCGAGATTCTAAATTATTTATATTATGTTCCGACTAATGTCATAAATTACGGGCTGCTATCAAGTAGAATTTGATTGATATGTACTTTAGCTGTCTCTATCATGGTAGTATTTTTGTAGGTAATATCAGATAAATATTGATATTTTTGTAGGGTACAAAATAAATCTATTATTGAACAGCATAACAATGGTTATATCTATCTATCTATATCATCACGCCAGATCCAATGCGGGGTAGGCAGAGAGTACAGAGTTCAAACAGGTTCTTTACTTACATACCTCTCTGCTTTCCTCCACTCTCCAAGTTCATCTCATACACGCTCGCCGGTTACAGAGATTTTTGAATTGCCCTCGGTTATGGTAACAATGGTTATTTTTATTACATCCCAAGGTGAAAATAAAAGTAGGAATATGTAGGCACAAAGCCAAAAGTGAATGTTCACATTTTAGTTTATAGTTTATACTACTGCTCGTGTAATACTCATCGATGGTTATCAACAATAACGATTGGCATCTCCGATTCTTGCGTTTTTCGTTTTCTATTGTAGATAGATTTAAAACTTTATTTAGCTTGCCCTGTTTAGGCGACTATATCATAGTTCACAAAATTGGTAAAATTATTCGTTAACAATGCAAGTAGTAATAAGCTTTTATGATAACTTTCTGTTTAAACAGCGCATAATTTTTATCTCCTGTAAAATAAGCTTTTTTTGAGATAGATATATTACCATTTGACATATTTGATTTACAATCAACTTAAGTGTCTCTACATCAGTTTCATGACTAATACGAACAAGCAACGACATTCGTTTAACGACGGGTGACAAAACAAAGGCAGGAATGCGGTGCGGTGGTGCAGACAATAGCTGCGCCCGCACCCCGCCCGCGCCACAGCGCCGGCGCCGCGCCGGTGCGCACTCAGACGCAGCCCTGAGCGAGCTGCTCCCCGGGGCCGAGGTGCGCACCCTGGCGGCTATCTCTTGCCTGCGAAAGCTATCAATGTAGACACTATGATGGTGTAGATTTCTACTTTATTTTGTTTAACACAGGTTTACATTGAAACATTTTTGTGAAACTAATAAGTCTCTAGCGAGAAATCAAGTAACTACTTGCCTCTTTCAAATATTACTTCTACATCTGACTTTGCAGGTAAACTTTCATTCGGAGAAAAACGTATAATGGATTAGATATTTCGTGTTTCTGAACTATGTAGAGACATTAATAATAGAATTAAATAACTTTTAGATATGAAGTCTAGAACTTTTGGTATTATTTCAGTTCGAATAATAAATGTTAGTCGCAAAGCTCTTTTTACAAGCTTTTATTTAACTTGCAATGTTCGTATGTCTGTCTGTCATTCCGGCTCATATCTTGTGATCCATTTTTCAAGCACTTGCGGGTATCCGATTCAGCTGAAATTTGGCATGTTTGGTGACAATACAATAATATGGTACCATGGAGCTGAAATGGATTTGAAATATATAACGTAACCCCCTCTTGTTTAGACTTGTTACATTGACAACTACTATGCAACCAGCGTGGTGGACTATGGCCTAAACCCTCTCAGTTTGAGAGTAGACCCGTGCCCAACAGTGGGATAGTTTATTAACACGGCTAATAATAATATTATTATATAAAACCAAATAAGTGTTCAGAGTCTGATAATGGAGCCGGAGAAAAGCCATAGGAACTCCACAACTAAGCAAGATATCTTCGTTGTATATTTGCCATAAAAGCTTGTTTTTAAAAAGGTATTTTTAAAATAAAATTATTTTAATAGGGAGGTTGGTATACATGTTTTAGCAAGACAGTTGTTAAGTTTTAGAAGATATGTAAAAGTATGTGCCAGACTAACATGTTTATCTAATATACGTATAAGTAAAGTGCGGAGAGGCGCCGCTCCGCTCGCTATTAGCGCGTAATTGTGCGGAACGGTTTTTACCGCATTCGTGTGCGCGCGCTATTAATTAGTCGATTTATTGCGCTAAACCACGACTTTACAATTCAACACGAAGTTAAATAACAATAGATATACCTAGCATTATTTAGAGCTGGAGATGATTGGTCGTTCGAACTGATCATACACTGTACATTCATTACATTAGGCTGTCGCGTTTAATCTTTGTGTGCCAGGCTTAATCATGTTGTATACAATGTGTGTTATTTGTAAGATTATATTTATTGACACATTGTTCAGATATCACGGATAATCCACTGCATTCCCATTAATATTTTCATGGGAGGTTAGGTGTGTTAAATATTATGAAAGAAAGAAACGCTAAGGTTGTGTATAGGCCATTTTATTCCAACCGCAAGACACGTCCGTCAATGAGTATCTGGCAATATTAGGAGTACTAGGTGGTTGTATATCCACTTGTAGGCATACGATGTCTAAATCTTTACCTAAATCTGAAGAAACATGTTGGTGCAGACATGTATATATGCACCAAAATATCATTATCCAGTTGTTCTAAAATATGCTCACATGGAGCTGGAGGTGCCTAAAAGTCAGAAGCTATTGTTGTTGTGCCATTTGTGTTGTTGATTGTTTATCAATACTTTTATAACCGTACATGTTTAAATATATGGTGAGAGTTTTCCAGATAGGATGAGTTTTTTTTAGGTAGTAGTAATGGCAAAAGAAACAGGCTATGAAGTTTGACTGTAGCAAATAGTGAGACTACCTCGGTGGCGTTGTAAGATTTTAACGCAGCAAAACAGATCTTTTTGCTTATTTCTAGAATTTCTCCTTCTATTTAGACGGTTTTATCATGACTGTGATGGATAAAGGCCAAAAAATTAAGATACGCAAAGATAGATACGAGTTACAGTGGTTTATGGAACAGAGATGACTGAGTATAGGTAGGATACCAATTTAGACAAATTAGGTAAAACCTAAATTGTCATATATTTTAGGGTTCACGACCATGAAACGCTTATAGGTAGCACGGCTCTTACGTCAGCCGACGTTTAACAGTAAAAATTAACGATTGACACTCACTTGATATCACCGTTTTCGGCAAGGGGATCGCGACGCTGAAGCGGCTGCAACTAGGTATATCACTGTCACTTTCGCACGTCCAGAGCACTGTGTTGATCAATATCAGCCGCGGCGCGATAACAGATGCGTCGAGATAGGGTGACGCGTGCGTCCGGAGCGGAGGTCGCGCGCTCACTGCCCAGCAGCGGGAGGGTGGCTCGCTCGCGCGCGCTCATTGGCCGCCGCCCCGGGGCGGGGCCTGCGCAAACCTCTCCCTCAGAGGGAAATGCGCTTTTCAATAAATTGCACCACGCATGATCTACGAGCACGTGACGACGCTCTACCTGTGCGTAGAGGCGCGTGTGCATCGCGCGTCGCGGCCGGCGTCGCGGGCGTCGCGCCGCGGCGCGCGGCGGGCGGCGGCGGTGGGCGGCGCGATACCGCACGAGTAATGGGCGCCGCGCGGAGATTTATAGAGGGGTTAGTATGTTTCGGCTCTAATGGAATTAGTGCTGTGTTTTTGTTTATGGAGGCGGGCGTCGCCATCAATCGAGCTGCGAACCGACGCCGGCGGCTGCGGCGGCCCGCTAATTAATTGGTAGCACACGAATTGCTCTAAAGTAGGAAATTAATTAAACCACAACGCAGGGACTCGCCCGTGCATTTCGTAAGTTAAAAATAGTCGAGTCAACCTATTTAATGTAACCTAGTTAGCTAGCCGTAAGTTAATGAGACTCAGGTAATTAATTTTTTATCACTATCAACACAAATTGTTTAACATAATCTGTACTAGACAATTCTTCAAAACCCAATGACTTTACAATTGCTCTAGATAAGATTAGAGTAGGACCGGGATGTCCATCCAGGTTGTTCAAATGTCTACTTTTTCTTTTTAGCAATTGAAGGATTTTTCTTTTAGTCATTAAATCTTGCTGGTAAACTGTTAGTATTTTAAGGGAGTAGAGAGCGATATTTCAAATATTGCACTTTATTTCAAACGTTATCTTTGCTAGCTGACTGACAAGCTATGGGACACAGTACCTACATAGCATGCTTAAAAAATTGTAGGTAGGCTACAAATTAGATTCGTTTCGTTAAAAAAATTATACCTACCATATCCTTATCTTGGACATTATACCTAATTCCTTAACCTTATGGCGAAAAATAAAAATAGCAATACCCAAGTACCTGGTTAAAACCCCGAGGTGGAGAAGGTGTAATTCTTCTATACAAAAACAAAAATTGTCAGTATTATTCCGTAGTTAAGTATTTTACCCGGTATAATGGCAATAGGCTCGTCCGTCTCCACATTGAGACCTAACATCGTCAGCGTGTGCACGGTACTCCTCTGCCGTCCCCGCTTGAACAATATATATATATATATATATATATATTACAACCTATGTCTTTTTGCGACAAAAGGTGGCTACCTTACCTACTCTGGATAAAATCTGTGTTCTTGCCGATCAAAATCTGTGCTGCGGTTTGGGCGTGAAAAGGTAACAGAAAGACAGAGATACTTTACTTTCCTGGAACCTCATATGTTACGTGAGCCGTTTGAGAACAGTTTAGTTCATTAGTCCTATAACTTTAGCTTCATGTCACTATGTGGGCGATGCAATCGGTGATGGTGGGGGAGAAAGGTCTCTAAGAGGCAGGTAACCTCG
Organism: Phalera bucephala; assembly: GCA_905147815.2. Classification (NCBI taxonomy): domain Eukaryota; kingdom Metazoa; phylum Arthropoda; class Insecta; order Lepidoptera; family Notodontidae; genus Phalera; species Phalera bucephala. The sequence continues at coordinate 36,694,496 of LR990617.1, forward strand.
TCTCGAGGCGCAGTCGGAGCCGGGGATCTTCTTCGGGATGAGATTCTTGTGCAGGTGCTCAACTTCGAATTGCAATCGGCGGTGGACAGACAGTCAGAAGAAATAAAGACCTGCGCACAACTTCCCTAACAACCAAGCCGACGTGGATGGGTCCATGTGCACGGAGGGTGGCTTTTTGAAGAGCGAGTTAGAGGTGGTGAGATATCACTGCGCTGTTCTTCGAGATATAGTTGTCATGATTTTTACATGAATTTAACAACATTTAGCTGGTCAGTGTTTCGGTGGGTAAGGTAACACAGGTCTTCGTATACGTAGAATCGATGGTATAGTGTCAAAGTGTTATATCCCTCAAAGTACGACAGTAATAACTGACATGAGCGACTCAGCATCTCTTTAAGAGATCTCTACAATAGGACTTGGACGTAAGAGATTTGAATACCTATCTATCTGTATAATTTATGTATCTGTATTCTTCTTCGTAGTCTGTCGATGGCTAACATGCTATAGTTATATGGAAGCGGCACGGAAAGAGACAACGTTGCATGCCCTGCATTGTTGGAGGCAGCCTTGATGACTCTGCAATGCAATCTGTATTCCAATGAAATGATCTATAACAGGCCAGAAGGTAGGCTAGTAAAAATTTGATTAAGAACATTATTTTAAAAATCGTTTTCGCTAGAGTTTATATAACAAAATCAGAAGAGGAATCTTCAAGCCACGTACATACTAACTTAATTTGTATATATATGTATATAAATATTAATAAATCGACGGTAATGTTTTTGTAGAATCTATGATGGCAGTTTCTCAAGGATAGCGTGGTTGATAACATGCATAACAGTAATGAACACACGCCGCCTAGAAACAATTGAGTCCAGTTAATAAGTATATTTCTAAGAAAAGTGCGAGTTGTCTCCCACGCTGCTATCAGTTCCAGGAGTCGGGCATTGTGGCGCGGCCGCGGCGCGCCGCCATTGCCGCACAAAGAGCGCCTGTATTCCCCACATTGTGCGCACAATGGCCGCGGCACAGACACTGGCTAAGCAATTACAGGGGTTTTCAGTACTGGTATCGCATTGTTCCTTGAAGTGTTCGGTAGTCAAGAGCTTCGTGTGCTTTACAATCACAATAGCCTATATTGTAGTAACATTTCAGGGCGTTGTAAATATTGCGTGTAAAGTAATCATACTTTTCATTAAAATTTTAAAAATGAACCCTTCATTTGTTTTTTGCTAGGGAAAGATTTTTAATTCTTAGCAGGGAAGGTTAAGGCCTACCTCAATCCCTATGTGGCACTTTATTCACACAAAAAAATCCCCTTGGGGCGGTCTTCTTCGGCACGCTACCAGATCTCCGTGTGCATAACAATGTTTATAATTTGCCTAAATGGCTTACCTTCCAATTAACACTGAATACAAGGTTGCAATAAGGTCTACAACGGATGTAGCGTGATGATGAAAATATGGATGGACAAGCGTTGTTGAATTAAAGGAAAATTAAATCAATGCAGTTATAGACACCTACATGTACACAGCCGTATAACTATATAGTTTTACAAATTATATACATTTTTTAATAATCAATAGTAGTGTATACACCACTAGGTCCCTAGCTGACTCAAAATGCGACATCATATGCCACGGAGTTGTTTATTTGTAAATATCTGCGGTTCCAACAAGATAGGTATATTATTGGTGGTATGGTAGAGCTTTTTGAGTACTCCTACCGCCCACGTTTTACTGAAACAAATACAAATAAGTCACGTGATAGGGGTAAAGGGTCGCTCGCGGCACAGAGGTCATCGCCCGGAGTCATACCTACTGACTGACCGCGAGTGTATGTAGCGGTTTACCCCATTCAGAACTGTGGTGACCTTTTCACTGCCTCGCGATTGAGCTAAATGTAATCCCGAAGTTACAAGGCTTAAAACTTTTCCCTATGTTACCAAGCCGCTTACAACGAGCAGATGACGTTAGCGAGACGCTATCGTTGATATGCCATCTTTTTCACACTAAAAATTTACTTAATTAAGATGAAGGTGACAGCACGCTTTCTCAACAACGTTACTATAATGCCAAATGGTTTGTACTAAGCCCTCTGAAGCAAGCTACATCGGAATAAAATAACAAAAATCTTAAAGATGTCATAGAGGCGACTAAAGAAGTCAAAACATTCAGAAACCGAGTTCAGAATGCAAAAAACAAATATTTAAAGACGGTGCCCGACGGTCAGTGCAGTCGGCTACTCGGCACCGACTTCAAATATATATTTTTATCTTCTAGATATCGGTTTCCCCTTTTTCAAAAAGTTTTTTCATGTAGTTTTTTCTAACGAAAAATTCCCAGTATGAGTCCGGAGTCTGGAATTGTGCCCGGTATATGGCAATAGGCTCGCCCCCTATTACATGGGACCTAACATCGTCGGCGAAACGTGGGTGTACTCAGTACACCTCTGCCACCCCCGCTGGGGAATATAGGCGTGACGGTGTTTTATTAATTCACAATTTTAGGTAATGAATGAATTAATTATTAATATTTTACACAATATAGGTATATTATTCTGCGTAGTTCTATAGTAAGTTGTCTACAGGATTGACATAATACGCATAATAACTCAATCTACACATCCACTTCAGTTTGTCGTTAAGGAATCCGGTGGTGCATCTTCAAAGTCCAGGATCCAATACCAATGAAATTAAAATGGGGGTATTTCGGAGACTGAACCCAATACAAAATGAGTCATAAAAAATGACGGACGATTTAGCGCAGTGGTTAAGAGCTTGAGCTGCTCCGCCCACTGTGTCGAATAGTCGCGGGTTCGATTCCCGCACGGGACAAATCTTTGTGTGATCCACAATTATTTGTTCCGGTCTGGGTATTTATTTGTTTGTGAATGTTCATGTTTGTAAACGCACCCACGACACAGGAATAAATCCTAGTGTGGGGCTACGTTTAAAAAAAAAAAAAAGATTCATAAACAAAGAAGTTATAATAAAAAATAGACAAATTGTCCTTAAGGAGTTCCCTAGTGTGTCTTCAAAGTGCAATGTCCAATCCCAACGAAATTAAAATGGGACTACCTTAGACCATTGCCAAACTCAAAGCAAAAAATTGCATCAAAATCAAAAGATACATAAGAAAAAAATACATACAGACGAACATAAACACTTCTCCTTTCGGTTAAAAATCGGTTCGGCCGGTTAAAAATACATTGACGTCGACTTAACTCGTTGGTACTTGTCTTTTCCTTCATATTGTATGAGATTTGAGGGCCACTTTTACATCCCATCACAATTTTTTGTTAAAACCGCTTTAGGGAGAAACAGATTCATTTTTACAGTAACGTCTTTTTTCAGTCCTTATTAAATAGAAAATGTTGGATTTATAGTATTTCGGATGCTTGTGACCCTAGCCACTTCAAAGTAGGTAGTCATGAAGATAAAGATACATATTTTTATTTTACACTAGCAATTTCCCGCGAAAGGAAAAGAACAAGTTAGTAATTGTTAAGTTAAGTAAGTTTTACCCTGGAAATAACCAGTTGGAACTTTGTACTCTCTGCCTACCCCGCGAGGGAGCTGGCGTGATGATATAGATAGATAGATAGATAGAATTTCCCGCGACTTCGTACCCGGTCGACAACGGCGCCACCTACTGGGTCTATGTTATATGGCCTATGTTCCTTTTGGATAGGGTAAAGTTCTAAAAATAGCTTTCAAAAGGTGAAAGAATTTTTTAAATCGGTCCCATAGTTTAGAGTTTATTCGTTACATACATACAAAAATACAAATATTTCCTCTTTATAATATTAGGATCGATATTTCTTAACAAGATTAGTCTCATACATAATATTAAAACCTAAATTTAAAATCATAATGATAAGAGTTTTTTTTTTATTAGCCCTGTTAAGAAACTGTCCCACTCAAGAGGACTTAGGCCATAGTCCACCACGCTGCCCCAGTGCGGGTTGGCGAACTTCACACACCTTCAAGAAACTCTTAGGCATGCAGGTTCCCTTACGATGTTTTCCTTCACCGTTAAAGCAAGTGATAATCAATTTTTAATACGCACATGCTTTCGAAAAGGCAGAGGTCCGTGCCTGGGTTTGAACCCGAGACCTTTGACTTTGCAGTCCAACGGTCTAACCACTAGGCTATCACTGCTTTGATAGAGTTTAATGATATATTTTAATTAACTCTGTTATTTAATACACAGGTAATGGAATATTAGCAGGCATGTCAACTAAGGTCTCTATCTTTATAATAAGGGGCAAGGATCCTACATTGTACTCAATATGAACATATAATTTTGATGTCTTCTAGGCTGAGGGAGAGTTTATTATACAAACTATGTCGCCTGCTTAAAAATTGCTCCAGTAATAGTTCCATGTCGTTATATCAGGCGCTGCTTCTTATCCGTCTTCAAGCAGACCGTGGGCGGTTTCAGATTAGGCTGTATTTTACACGCCTGTTCTTAAATAGTGACAATAATGTCCGCAGAGTCGAAATGAGCCGTCCCCTGCGCGGTTAAACAGAGCCCATGGCGATCAGCTACGACACATATGCATCACCACCGGATTGACAACCTTGGGCTCGCGACCATGCTATTGTTAAAAGCGACCACAATATCAAATTCTTTAATGGCAGGTAACAAAACAAACTTGAGGATATGAAAATTAACAATTTATAAATATATGTAGGGCTACGTCGATGGTGTAGGGCTCTTGATCCAGCTAGTGATGACTGCGTCTAGCTGGGTTCAAATCTTAGGTCAAAATTTTGTTAGAGTTTTTCTGTCAAATAATTCTTAGTAACAGTCTAGAGTTTGGAGCTGAGATCGGTGTGAGTGGCAATAGCCTCGCCTGCTATTACGTCAAGACCGAACGTCGTTGGCTAATATGGATACACAATGTACACCTCTGCCGCTACCCTTGTTAGACGCGTAACAATTTTACTCTATCTTACATACCACTGACATAGAGAGAAGAGTGAATGCAGGGAATAGAGTGAATGGTGCGACGGGAAAGGTACTTGAAAGCCGGCACTTAAGTCAAAAGGCGCAGCTGGTCATACATAACAGAATGCTTGTCCCAACGCTGTTATATGGCAGTGAGAGTTGTGTATGTAAGAAGGAAAATGAATGCAGGATAAATGCGGGTGAAATGCGAGCTCTACGGAAGATGTGTGGAGTCAAGTTGACCGACCGTATTCGCAAAAGCGTAGTAAGAAAACGTGTAGGTATGAAAGATAGTATCAGTGTAAAGATGAGAAAGGGGTATGCTCCGTTGGTTGGGGTATATAGAAAGAATGTCGGAAGAAAGAATGACCAAATAGATATACAATGCGAAAGTGGAAGGATGTAAGGACTGGAATATCTTACCATGACCAAATAGACCATATCTTATCTGAAGGGCAAGTCAAGAGTCTGTGCAACCGGCGAGTCCGCACTACCACCGTCTGCACCACCGCACCGCATTCCTGCCTTTGTTTTGTCACCCGTCGTTAAACGAATGTCGTTGCTTGTTCGTATTAGTCATGAAACTGATGTAGAGACATCTAAATTGATTGTAAAGCAAATATGTCAAACGGTAATATACCACAGTCATCTCAAAAAAAGCTTATTTTAGAGGAGTTAAAAATTATACGCTGCTTTAAACAGAAAGTTATCAGAAAAGCCTATTACTACTTACATTGATAATGAATAATTTCAACAATATTGTGAACTATGATATAGTCGTACAGGACAAGCTAAATAAAGTTTTAAATCTATCTACAATAGAAATCGAAAAACGCAAGACTCGGAGATGCCAATCGTTATTGTTGATAACCATCGATGAGTATTACACGAGCAGTAGTATAAACTATAAACTAAAATGTGAACATTCACATTTGGCTTTGCTGCCTACATAGTCCTACTTTTATTCCCACCTTGGATATAATAAAAGTAACCATTGTTACCATAACCGAGGGCAATTCAAGAATCTCTGTAACCGGCGAGCGTGTATGAGATGAACTATGAGAGTGTGGGAAGCCAGAGAGGTCTGTAAGGAAAGAACCTTTGGAACTCTGTACCTACTCTCTGCCTACCCCGCAAGGGAACTGGGGTAATGATATAGATATTTCCTATTCCTTCTTGGTTCTAATAATTGGATTAATCGCAAACAAGCACTATTTACTACGATAATTCTACGAAACTATTACTCAACGTGGGGTTCAAATCTGTACATATAATAAAACTGTAACGAAGTCGTGTCTGTACATGGAATATTTTTAGGAAATAATAATAACCCAGGGGTATCATACTATCGATGTAGAAGCCAATTATACAAATTTTGGCCTTCGTGTCTGTTTGTGTGTCTGTCTAAAGGTATGAACTATCATCACACAAAAACTACTAAGTGGATTTTGACGAAACTTTACATGCGATACTTTATACTCTTGGCTAACATACTGTGTAGTATTTATTTAGAAAAATCAAAAGGTTATTCAAGGAAAGGCGACAATAAGCGAAACATTGAATTTCTAAAAAGACACTTTATTCCAAACCTCACTGACGGATTTAAATGAAATTTTGTGTAATTATAATATATATATATATTTGATTTAGATACTCAGATATGATTTCTTGCATGAATAGTGCATGCAGTCAGGATTTTCTTTTTGGGAGTGAAACCTTTAAAGATAAATGACACGGACCCGAAACTTTGCAAATTCGTTTGTTTAAGATACCGAAACATAATTTTGATCATGAACGTGAACTTGCATTATTACGAGAAGACTGATACGAAATGGATTTGCAAAACTTTGTTACAAACTTAGATCTCATACTAATACAGCCGCAGAAGATTAACAACCTGGCTAAGAAGCACGATGGGGGAAAATCGCCTCAATGGTCTAGCCATGATGAGAACACTGACACAAATGTAAATCTACATGTGCTTTTTAATGTACTTACAATTCATAAATTTCCCATCATCTATAAATCAACTTGCCAACCATCCAAAGGCTGAATGGATTTAATTCAAACTTAATATAAAGGTGTCTTATTTCGTAAAATAATAACAAAAATTTAAGCCTCCTGCGGGATACCCATTACTTTTCATACTTAAACACCTGGACAGTCGTGAATCTTAGGTCGTGCAATAATAATACAATATATATTGTTCACACACTAGATTAGGCCGATTCTATTTGTATAAATGACATGTAAAACGTTACAAATATGCTTTTGTTTTTTTATCGGCCTACGGGAAGGTCTTAAAATATGAATCTTATTTTGGCTAAATAAAATCCCTGCATAAAAGGGTAAAAGGTGCATTTCCTGGCATTTTTAGCAACCACCTAGCACAAATCTAGATCAAATCAAAGTCTTCAAAGAAACATAAACATATTGAATTTTTAGCACCTTACATACAAATGCTGCACCGGACCTGTCACAGCTCATACCCAACATACAAATGCTGTTTACTTTGGCGGATACGCTTTAATTAACACACCAAGCGCTTCATGCAAGATCTTCTGAATGGTTGTCCCTGAGATGCCTAATAGAGCCTCTATCTCTCGATACGTCACATGACGATCTTCGAGTATTAGTTCACAGCAATGATGTGAAGCAGAGTCTCACAGCAATAATGTTCTCATCAATCAATCAATCAATCTTCAGTGAAGGCGGATTTTGGGCGTCCTTCGCGAGATTTGTCACTAACACTAGTATGTCCACGCTGGAATTCTAAATACCAGCGTTCGACAGTCCGCAGACATGGGGCTTCATCACTGAATACAGATGTTAGCTCTACAAAACACTGAAATCGTGTCAGGCCTCTTCTAAAGTTGTAGAAAATTATTGCACGAACATTTTCCTTAGAAAGATTCATTTTCGTACGTAACCTGACAGATTCCAATCGACGCTGTGACTAAACAATAGCATTAATCCTAATACTTTCAACTGTTTTGAGATTCAAAATTGAAACACATTCGAATATAGAACAGTTCCAAATTCAAAATTGCCGGGAAATATGGAAACGACAGAACTTAAAAGGCATGCCTCGTATTATGTGTTAGTCTGTAAGATTTTGTTTTATGATTTTTCATGTACCCTGTTTAATTTTAGTTACTAATTTTATTTTTTTGTTGTTTGTTTCTTTTCTCTTTTGTTAACATCCATGACGTCACCAAAGGCCTCAACGGAAGACCAGCGCTGATCGCATAAGCATCCAGCATTATGCGGAGTTGGGTCCGTTTTTGTAGCGAGGTCATGTATTTATAATTATCAACGTTTGTAATGTACCTACTCGTTGCAAAATAAATTTTATTTGCTGTCTTTCTTTCTTTTCTTTCAATCCTCTGATTTCCTTCTTCCCTCACAGGTCGCTGAAGGCCTGGGGATTTTTTAAAGTTCTTCTACAATGAAAATTAAAATTTTGTTGTTAAATTTTCAATACTTGATTTAAGCGTTAAAGTGCGTAGATCGTTTAACTTACTTTATCAAGTAATCGCAGGTGCGATCCTCGCACGGGAAAAAAAAACAAAATTGATGTGGCTATTCTCATAGGTATCTCATATAGCTATTTGCACAAAAATAAAACTCGAAAAAAATTTCTTTGATTGTTTCTCCTTTTTAATGTCTGGTACGGTGAAAATAATTTTAAATCCACTGTCACTGAAATATAGAGGACTTTTCACAAATTATTTTAGACTACTTTTTTCCGGAAAGAGTGCGCGAATCCTGCGAGATTATTTTTTATCTCCATACTAACACGGCTAACAAGATTTTAAAGTAAACCTAGTATGGAGGAGTCTTAGGCGTTGGAGGTATCACCGGATCTGTGTTTTACAAGAAAGACCTACCTACCTATGTCAAATTACAAAATAAACGGTTGCGCAGCCGCGGCTAACAGCTAGTGTCTAATAAGTACGATTTTATTGCAACGCTATTAACGATATATTTATGTTATTCGCTTCTTATATTTTATGCAAGAGATTCTAGTCTAACAATAAATACATTCACCACGCTTATTCCTTCCTAGGGTACAGACAAAATAGATCAGACAGTATAATCAGGTACGTGTATTTTTTTGTTAGGTAAGTTAATCTAATTCTTATATTATTGAAGTATATACCAACATATTTCTGCATGTTTTATCATTTCAATTGCATAACTGTGACATAAGTACGTCCAAAATTCTTTCTACGAACCGGCCACTACTACCCTGCATTTTATTTAAAATATTTTTCTAATCTCCATTTGTTACAGAAGACCTTTGCCCTGTCATGGAATAGTATAATTGTTCTAAACAGGGGCCTTTACTTAACCAGTAAAGATATTCGTTCAATAATACTGACCACTACGATTCTTTGAAAGCAGGATATAACTAAAAACGACTCAGAGCCTGTTATACCCGCAAAAAGAATATTAGGAACACAGGAGGAAACTAAATACATATTAGATGTCGAATCTGTCCCGGTCTGTGTTCGCAGGATTTATGTATATTAAAAACTTGAAAGGTTCGGGTAGAACAATGTAAAAGGTTATTTCCATATTAGTTTAACTTCCCTTGAAAATGATGATAGTAAAATTACGGATATCTTACGGACCAATTACGGCGGGTGTCTCGTAGGAAATTGAAGTCACGTTTTATCACTTCGTTACCATTATCTACCCTGCATATTCGCTAAAACATGATGGTTAAGATTTCAACAATATCACATATTATTAATTAAAACAAAATAAAGTTTTTTGAAACAAGGTTGAAAACATCACTCTTTTACTTTCCGTCATGATTCTTTTGATAAGTCCTCCCGGATACGGACGTTTTCATTATTTACTGCACCATTAGTCAAAGGAATTACACAAAGTAAGACCTGCGAAACCACGCGTGTACATTTTTGTATAAAAAAGGCAATAAATGAATGCAATTAAACGCGCACATAAACATTATCTTGAGTGACAATATGTATTTTACGCTAGTTTTGTATAAAAAAAATTGCTTTTAAATTGTGACCAGTCTAAACACTCACATACTTTTCCCATCTTTTGATGAGTTACTTCAAGTATTTACGTATGCAAATGTTTTATTTAATACATAACGTATGAGTTCTTAGATTTACGCGAATATTACACATGAAATAAAACTATTTTTCGGATTTTATCGCGGTTTATTTTTGATTTTTTAGTTCCCGACGTTTCGAGCACTTTGTAGCATCCATGGTCACGGGAAGGACTGAGGTGTTAGACATCCAAATGGCATAGTTGTTCCGGGGTACCCTCAAACTTCTTAATTATTTTTGTTGTTCCGATCTAGGCAGAATGATACCTTACAGTAACCAAGTTAAGAATCTAGGCGTTCTTATAAACTCCTATCTTAATTGGAGCTCTCACATAGCAGAAGTAAGCAGAAGGGTCTACTGCTCCTTTCAATCTCTCAAGCGTCTGCAAAAGGTTTTGCCTTATCAAACAAAAATAAGTCTGGCTCAATCTCTCCTTCTACCACTTCTTGACTATGGTGATGTTTGCTTCCTTGATGCTACTAAAGATCTTGCCAATAAGCTCGAACGCTTGCAGAATCTATGTATTCGTTTCATTTTCGGGTTACGTAAATTTGACCATGTATCAGAGTATCGGCCGAAATTGTTGCTACCTATTCGACAACGACGGGACTTGCACATTCTCTCGTTACTCTACTCCATTTTACATAATCCTAAATCCCCTGCTTACCTCAGGGAGCGTTTTGACTTTCTTGTTCCAAGGGATAAGCCCTGCCATGAAGCTAAATTTTTCCTTCTTCGTGCTCCTCTTCATTCTTCTAGTCGTTACGATGGGTCCTTCACTGTTCGTGCTGTGCGTCTGTGGAACTTACTTCCACAGTCCATTCGTGCAAGCTCATCTTTGGATGTTTTCAGAAGAAGAATCAAAGAACATTTTCTATCCTGATTTATTTAGGTATGTATGTTTATGTATGTATTATAATTATATGTATTTAATATTTGTATAGTAAGTAACTGAGTATATGTATGTATATTTGAAAATATAGTATTTATTTCATATTACATATTGCTATTTTCTATTAACATTCTATTGTATAACTGCCCTCTTATTCACTTTCTCATCTCTCAACACTATAGAGTGTTGAGAGATGAGAAAGTTTTAGCTGGAAGATAACTCATATTTGAGTTAAGCTCGCCTTCTGTATACTTTTAAATTGTAAACTTATTTCCATCCCAGTGTATACAATAAAGAATAAAGAAGAATGAGCTCTCTCTTGAGGTCTTGCAGTGTTATGCTTTGTTTTGGATTTAATTATATTATTTACCGGATTCCAAGACGATGGAAGCACCCAGGCATCTTCTTTATTGAAATTAGGATGTTTTTTAATTTCAATAGCCTCGCGAACCCTCCTTGGTAGGAATCGGTTTTCTTTCGCGAGGATTTGAGATCAAATCTGATGTTCTGGCGGGTGCGGTCTAGTTCACAGAATGCGGATTTCTTTGAACGACGGTGTTTTAGGTCAGCTAGTATGTGTTTTATTATACCAGGGCTTTTATTTACAATCAAGCTTGCATACGTCGTCGCTTGTGTACGTCAAAACGTCGGGAACTTAAAAATCAAAAATAAACCGCGTTAAAATCCGAAATACATTTTTGTTTTAGATATAGAACGTGCTACATAATAACCATACTTTTTAAATTGTACTCAGTACGTCCGAATTAAATGTTTAATCATTTAGTCCATCGCGTTAAATTTATATTTAAGACATCATCATCCTTAAATTTATATATAAAATAGTCATTAGATAAACTTCTACACATCATAAGCTTTAGTTGTTTTGATTTAAACAAGGACGCTGCATCGGAATTTTTATGAGGGTTCCTTTCCCCGACACATGTGCTAGACCAAAGTGGTATCTACTTGTAACTACAATCTAAAAGAACGAATATGAACCTCACCTTAACTTAATATTGTTACCTTAACTTAAGACAATATTTTTACAAAGTATGTGGTGACTTAAGAAAGGAATGTTACCTACCTGACGTTATTCGTATGTTGACTACATATGAATATACATAAATAGGAATCTAAGTTATATTATTAAGGTTCAAAAGTTTCTTTAGGTATTTATAACAACTAACTACGGTGAAAACATCGTCCGTGGATCATGTCGAAGTGTAATGTTGTAATATGTACTTACAGTATAAAAAGTAGCGTTTACAAAGGGTGAGTATTGGAGGTGTACGTTGTGTACTTACATTTCGCCGATGATTCTGGATTACTATGTAAAACAATAGGGAGCCAGCCTATTGCCATTATACCGAGCACAACAGCAGACTTCGGACGGCTACTACAAATTTTTAGATACGGTAGGTAAAACTTTTGTCTACGTACGATTCGAACCTAGGACCTCGTGGTGGTCAACTGCATCATGCGCCACTAGACTAATGGACAAATTAAGTTCGATAGATTTTGTATTTAATTGTAACCTGGTAATTGGCTCCTACGGCCACGCTTGATCTTGTAGTTGGAGCAAAGACCGCTAAATTCAATGAATGAAGTATAATCGCGGGTACTATAGCCGCACGAGACTAATCTTTCTAAGCCACGTCACAAACATTGCTTTCAGTTGTCTATCTATCTATATCATCACGCCAGATCCCTTGCGGGGTAGAGAGACAATACAGATTTCCAACAGGTTTGGGTGTATGTGAAATTTATATTTATTAACGCATCCATGATACAGGAGTTATTCCTGACATGGGAAAACGTTTATTAATAAAAATATTAAATAACCTGTATCATGCGCGAGTTTTCGTTTTGGTTTCATCAGTGTTAAAACGCAGCAACATGCAGGTTGAACACAAAATTTCTTGGTCTCTCGACCACGGCTTTTGTCTAGCTGCCGAACTCAATCACACGTTGTTCACAACATACCGCATTATAACTCTGGTGAACCGAGTCCGGTGCACTTAAACAGAACTTGAGCGTACAATACATACGTAGTACATTATAAGTTGAAGCGCGGCCGATAAGCTAGGAGCGGCCGCTTTGTGCCTATTCTATTATTTCATGATCCGATAAAAAAGGAATAAAGGCTCGCGACCTAAACGCAGGAATGTTGTAGATTTCTGTTTTAGGCGGCGCCGGCGCCGGCCGCATTAGTGGCGGCTACAGCGCGACAACGGTTACACATTAGCCCCTCGCGTGTGACGTGCCCCGACCCTACGAGCTTATGTCACTGGTAAAGTTTTACGAATGTCGACCTTGTACAATACAAAATAGATTGAATTTTCCTGTGAGCTCACTTCAGTTAGATCTTTTCTATTTTATAGATCCAGAAGATGACGCTCAATGCAAAAGAGCTTAACGAAATCTGTGACTGTAGTACTTTGGTGCATATTCCCCGTGCATAAGTTTCGAACTAGAGTGAGCGCGTAAAGTCGTAAGCGGATCGTCGTCGGCCGCGTCTCACGCCCACTTATCGATCGGACAATTTAACCGATACGTGTATAAGTGTAATATATCAATAGTGGTTGCGCGGCTGCTGTCCGTCGGTCCGTCCGTCGCGACTTTTAATGAATTTCGTCCGTTGATTGCGTCCTGCGGTGCGCGCGCGCATTCCGCCCGCAGCGCAGGCGCGCCGCCCCGCGGCCCGCGCAGCGCTCCGCAAGTTATTGACAAGTAGGTGAGGCAGATAGCGAGTACAGTTTATTGCCGGCGCGAGGTCGCTCGACGTGCTCGCTAATTAGTACAATTGTTATCTTCGCGTGTAATTAAAATTATTCCAACTGCAAACAGCGCCTGCGTCTTAATAACTCAATAGAGTGTATCTAACGTTAAGTGCTGTAATGAAATAAAAAATGAATTACATCGTAGACTAATGAATAAAGAAATACAGGAGCAGCAGCAAATAAAAATATAAAGCTATTGGTGGGGATTGTGTTCGAGCATCTAATTGTTTTATTTCTCTATCTAAGGAATTCTTAAGAGTACAATCATTTATGCATTTTTTGTATATCAGTAATCTTTATGATTGGATTTGGAGACAGTGAGAGCGTATTCAATTTTATAACACTACACTCCTACAATCTTTAAGCGAGGGTGGCAGGCCTCTACCGTATACCATCACATTTGACCGACGGTGTCGTATTGGTTGGAAATTCAGAATGTTACTGGGATTTTTGGGTAGAAAAATCCTTAGTAACATTTGTTTCGATCTAGGATCCGAACCCAGGACCTTGGGACTCTAGCCTAGAGGTAAACAATAAAATACTAGTAGGTAACACAGGTAAAATTCCCTATCGCACTATTGGCTGTACCAAGTAGCTGTGCCACGGTCGCTCTATAACTTTTACTCTGCCCATATACCTAAATGCGACGAATGTCGTGCAAAGTGTTCGTAGTAATATCCACTGTAGGCGATGTTCTATTAGGTATCTACTTATTAACTACTCAAATTACAATATTTACCTACATTCATTTGAAGGAGCAACCCCTGAGGATTCCTCCCATCGTCTTTGAGGACGATGGTGCGAATTACCAAACATTGTCGTGAGGATCATCTGCATGTGGTACAGTGATATTGAAATATGTGTACACTATGTACTCTATCTGCTGCAATCAAGCGATAATCGGAAGAGAAGTGCACCACTGGTGCGTTTTCTTTGAAGCTCCTAAAGCCACAGTAGTGATACTGTATCGAAGGAAGCCATAACGAAGGTGTTTTAGTGTGGTAAAAATTCCTGTTTAGACTTTTCCACAGAGGACTGAGGTACTTCTGCAGACATTTCTTCGGAACAAAAGCAATGGTTTCTATAAGGTACTAGCAGGTCTAGTCTATGCACCGACAACAGCGCCACCTCCTGGGTTTATGTTACTTCTGGATAATGTAGCCTTGTAATGGTGGATGACTGATTTAAATGGGTTCAGTAGTTTCAGAGTTTATGGATAACAAACAAATCTTTCCTATATATAGCGTTAGTGTAGGTAACACTACTCGATAAATCTTACATTATTTATGATATTACGAATAAAATAAATGATGCACTTATTTATTCTCTTTTGATTTTGAAGAAAGTTGAGGGTCCCGCTAGCAGTGGGATATGGCAGCACCGCTAAACTGGTGCATAGACGCAAGATTAGTTAGGTGGTAAGAAAAGCTATATACTCGTATGTATGCAAGAAGAAGCTATCTAAATGTATTGTTTGAGTAAAATTACCGTGAGTGCCGTCTTAGTAATGTGGTACGAGAGTGTATCGAAAATGCGTATAATTTGGAATATACACTTCTAAATTCATTATTCTTTGTTTCTTAACCTATATTATCTTAACCTTAGGTAGGTATCCTTAAATAAAATCCTAAAATAGGTAATTGCATAACTACTGGGCAAAATGACCAAAAGAGTGGTTTGGCTTCCGGTCTCTTAGAATTATAGAAATAACCAACTCTACGTCGCATTGGCAACTCTATAGTTCTAGTTAACAACTATTTAATCCAATCACTGACACATTTCTCACTAAGTTTAATGCTCTAACCCGTAATATGAGCAGTTAATATGCATATTATGTGCCTCTCGATATTAACATAGAACCAGAAATGGGTTTTAATTAGTATAATATAGGATTTGAGTACCAAGAATGTAGAATAGATGTCATAAGTGTTGAAACAAGTCAGCGCGCGAGAACCGAGTGCGGGGCAAAAGCGCCGTGCCACTGTGCTTTATTCTACTTGAAACAGTCGGTGAACCCGCTGCAGCGATCAATACCGCCCGCATCGGCGCGCACACGCGACGCACCGCAAAGCACCTACGTCTTGGAACACTAGAACGCGATACAGTAGCTAATGATACTGCCCACGTGGACCACGGTGAAGAGGACCACGAAACACCGCTACAAACATTACAAAAACCTTGCATTAGCGCTATAGTTGAATGTTACGGCGGCTGGTGTATAGTGCGCAACTCTAATGGACAACATCGCGCGTTGCCGACGACCACAGGAAGCGCGCCGAGGCTCCCCCCATGTTTCTTGTGCTGTGCAAAGACAAGAACCTTGGTCACTTGGTCATAAACTTGTCGCGGGCTATCCAATTGCTGCCTTGCCCACTTGCCTGCACGGAAAAAAAATTCCCCCATTGTGCCATTCATTAAAAATTAAGCATTTCGGAAAGTCGACGGCCGGTCGGTAAATTATTTTCTTTTAAACTGGTACCATCACCGCTATGTCAGTGTTCCATGTCTTACTACGAGTATGAACAATCATTACACCACTTTCTTTGGGAGTGCAGTCTCTGACACAACGAGCGTACCATTTTGTTGGGCAGTCTGCGAAATACGTCTGGGGTAATCTACTACACGGAACTTGTAGAAACTCGGGATAATTACCGTGTGTTCAACCGCTTTTGCGATACCTATTACTGGAATCAAACATAAAGCTCACAAACTGGGCTTAACCTAGTTGTAGTCTCCTCTATGATTGATCTGGTATTTATTTCCTCGTCTCCTGCTTTGCAAAGGAAGGATATGGAATTTTTATTTTTCCCACTCCTTCTGTTTTTCTTTCTTATCAAATTTGTTGCGGGCTTCAAAACAACGAAAGCGCTTCCCGGGACACTCCAAGGTTCAAACCTTGGCGTCATCTAAGGAGACCATTGTGGATCCTAGCTTACAGGAGTTACAATGGTGGGAATGTGTGGTGGGCTTGTCACCGTTAAAAAAAACGAAAAGCCGCCTAAAGAAGTCCAGGATGCACTTGCAGCTTCACTTCAGCACTATAACCCGCATTGATGGCTTACAGAGCAGGTGGAGTAGAAACAATCTAAAAACTGTTGCAGGGAACAGCATACATTTAGGTTTTCTACATTTCTTTGCAAACTGTATCTATCTATCTATCTATCTATAACCTCACGCCAGATCCCTTGCGAGGTAGGCAGAGAGTACAGAGTTCCAACAGGTTCTTTCCTTACATACCTCTCTGGCTTCCTCGACTCTCATAGTTCGTCTCATACACGCTCGCCGGTTACGGAGACTCTTGACTTTTCCATCAGATAAGACTCGGTTTATTTGGTCGTGGTAAGATAGTCTAGGTCTTCCCCGGTACCTGCATCCTTCCACTTTCACATTGTATATCTGTTTTGTCATTCTTTCCTCTGGCATTCTTTCTATATGCCCGAACCAACGGAGCATGCCCTTTCTCATCTTTACACCGATACTATCTTTCATACCTACTCGCTTTCTCACTATACTGTTGCTAATGCGGTCGGTCAGCTTCACTCCGCACATCTTCCGCAGAGCTCGCATTTCTTAAAGTATTCAGTAACTGTTCTGTAAGTGAGAGGACTATGTAGACACTGACTGATACCATAAATCTAAGTACACTAATGTTTAATCTATACTTAAGCACATCAATTTAGCTCGTTCTGCACTGCTCTCCCATACTCCATGAATGCACTGTATATAAAAAGAATTGTAAAACTCTCATTTTTAAAAACAGTAACCGAGGAGTTTGTTGCCCTTCTTCTCCACAGGAATGACTTTCCGAACGGGTGGTACAGTCTTTAAGTAATCAATGATTTTCTAATTTTGACTATTTATAAGTGCCTTTTGGTCCACATGAATTAAAAACTTTTGATTTTGTAATAGCAAAATGAGTGTTATAGATTCATGCGATACATACTTGCTACCGCTGAATTCATTGCAGGCTACTTCCGGCGAATAGCCGCGGCACTTATTGCGTACTTACTCCAAGGCGCGCGAGTGCCGGCTCTGAAGCGCAAGTGCTGAAGCTAAAGCGCACCCACTTGCTTAATTGAACCACTTACGAGATGAGTCGCCGCGCCGCGCGCATCACGCGCCGTTTTACGACGCCTCTAATGTCAGCTCGTAAAACAACTAGTACAACATTCAGTTGATACCTACATGTTGATGTTATTACAAGTCTCCTACACAGTTGCCATCACATACATTTTTCAAGATTCAGTCAGCATGTTCAGCAAGTATTCACCTTTACTCAGCACGATAATGCAGAACACCTAAAAACGTTATTATAAATACTGAATGGGTTTGTCTACTTGGGGATGATATATCGATACAACGCGAATTTGATGCGCGCTCTCCACTCGTGACCTCACCTACATTTACCTTGTATAGCTGATACCTCAAAGGTACGTGTCATATACGTGCCCTAAATGTTCTCTACTCGTATATTGTCACAGTGCCATTGTAAACATTAAGCGCAGTCTTAGTAGATATTTCTGAGTTCTAAATAAGCTCGAGATTTAAGATTGCGAAACGATTTTGATAGTGGCAATAAAACGAGTGCTCTAAATATTATTTCTAAACGACAACGATAACGATATCTAAGTATATATTAAAATGAAATGATAATTATACTACCTAACTAACTGCCTTTACAGATACTTCGATGCCCACGCTTAGTATCGTTAATAGTGTAAGATATTTTAAGCCCTAAGTTGGTTAATTATATTTAAATCAACACTACGTTAATAAATGCCGTTAGTGTTTCTTAAAATACAAAATCCATATGTAGAGTTAACTTCGCTGACCAAATGATTCCTCAGGATTTATATCCATCATCGTTACATGTCTATAAATCATTTCAACATACCTCACTCACTCCTGACCACCAAGTTAGTCTTCTACTGACACGGGTCTCTTATAGTACCTTCTACGAGTCTAATGAGAAATCATTTGAAATAATGAGGAATCATTTGGTCAGCGAAGTTAACTCTACATATGGATTTTGTATTTTATGAAACACTAACGGCATTTATTAAGACATGTAACGATGAAATACGATTAATGAAAACAACGTAATAATATCAAGTAACCATCAGTAAGCGGTTCAGAAGCAGGCGCCCAGGGAAACCTTAGCTTAACCAAAAAATTACTTTTGTTAGGTGTGTATGCGTATGTTTTATGTTGTTTACCTACTACTACTACTACTACTACTACTTCAGCCACTATCGTCCCATTGTTGGGCAAAGGCCTCCCTTCACTGAGTCCATTCGGTTCTGTTTTCGGCTTTTAAATGCCAGTCTTCCAGCATACCTAAGTATAGTTTAAAAACATGTACACTTGTTTCTGTCCTGTACAGTATATCTATTCATCTTCTTCTTTTTTTACAGTTTAATTAAAATTCAGTGTCAATTAACAGATATGCTTTTTTTATAAAGGCCAAGTAAGAAGCACTCTTAATCGACAAACATGCCGGAATATATGTATGAATGTAGACGAAGCGAGTAAAACGATTTAGAACCGTAGCATCTTATGAGCTGTAGTCCTAGAGCCTACCCCTATCGGACACAGGCGCGAGTGAAGGTATGCCTACCACTATAATTCTGCGAATATAAGTTTCAGCTTTTGCTTATAGAGGTACAGTAGAGTTGATCGCATTGCCAAACTATGCATATGTATCTACTTGCGCTGTCTGAAACGTGTCAAAGTAAAATATGATTGACTTAGTGGTACACCAAAATGTGACTGAATGAAAAGCATGCGAAGATAAAAAATGGCCTTATCTCTTGCCTACATTTCGATTTCTGAATGATGTACGAAACATATTACCGGAAACGAAACGGCCTTGAAAACTTCATCGGCCAAGATGCCGAGTAGGCACCTAATCAATTTCCTGGAAAATTACAGGACAGAGCTGTATTTAAAGAAAATACATGATCTATCTATCTATCAGATCCCTTGCGGGGTAGGCATGATGCATGATCAAGCCTTTGAACTTGAATCCGTTATCACTGAAAGTAAGAGGAAACAAGAAGACATATAGTCAAGCAAAAGGTACATTCTCATCTGAGTTTTGTATATATTCATGCACACACCGGGTATAGGCTGTATTGGTATCTTAAGTTCAAAAAAACTTACAAATTCAGGGCTTGCTAATTAATTTTAGCTACAAAACCGATTTTTCGATCGTTACATTAATGTACCTGCTGTATTATGTACTCTCTGCCTATCCTGCAAGGGATCTGGCATGCTGATATAGATAGAGTTTTAAAAAAACATAACTATTCAAAGTGTAACGTAAAAGACGGTCAACTTACCTAACATTAGGCAAAGTGCCTAAAACCTTTTTTATTTTGGAAATGGACGAACAACAAGAATTATTCCTGTGCCATGTGCGTTTACAAATATAAATTTTAGCTGAATTTCAAATGAAGCTGCGATATGTTTTCCTGTCCGCTGATAGCTATATTATAAATTAAATGAACTCTGACAGAATGACAGACAGCGGACAACTTCAACCGGTGGGTGTCTATAATAATAATAATAAATCATTTATTTTGGGTTAGTTGGACCCATATTAGAGAAACGTAATAGACCCGTCATCATCATCAATCAGCCTATTCGCCATTCCTTCCGATCCTGTGCTAATCTATTCCACGCAACCCACTCTCACGATGTCATCGCTCCATCTAGCTGATGGTCTACCCATCCCGGCGTCGGCGGCGGCGGTCGGTTTCCCGTTCTGGGCTACCACTCTGTTGCGGCCTTGGTCCATCTGCCATCTTCACGCCTCATCAAGCGTCCTGCCCATCTCCACTTTAATCTTGTGATCCGTTTACCACCATCTTCAACTTTAGTCCGCCTATGGATTTGTATGTGTGGTATTCGGTCGACAAGGTAGATGCCCATAGACCCATATAAAAGAACTTTTGCACAAGGTGAGCTCCACGAAGCAAAAACTAAGTAGCTTCATGGTGAGCTCTAAAAAAGTATTTTTAATCAATTTTCCCCTAAGGGGATTAAATAAAAGACTAAACATAATTTCGATAATTGACAGAGTTGTACTTATCTATCTAATTATGATAATATGTACCTAAATACTGACTTCGCAAAAAAAATATTTTGTTTGGTTGGTAATTCATTTGCGTTGACAAGAAATGTACAATAAGATTGCAATATAACATAACTGATAAGAACTGATAAATATGACGTCAGTGCGCGCAATCTGCAACCACTGAAGGCTGAAGCTCTTATCTATCCAAATAGAGCTGTAACTCTACCATGTTATGTTATTGCTCTTTAGACGTACGAAATTTCGAAAAAGTACCTCTCATGGCCGCTTTCCTCTGAAGGGCAGGTAGAGGTGTACCTAGTACTCCCTAATTTCGCTAGGATATTTTTATATATTGGCATATTTTGTACCTTTCTAGTATATACGATATCTATAGTAATTACAATATAGATTCTAGTTCCTTGATTGTATGCACGCTGGGGTGCAATGCAATGTTTTTCTTTAATTAATAAACACTAGCAGTTTTCCGCGGCTTCGCACCCGGTCGGAAACAGTGCCATCTACTGGATCTAAGTTACTTGTGGATAATGTTTCGAATGGTGAAAGATTATTTAAATCGGTTCATTAGTTTCAAAGTTTTCCTTTTCAGTGTGTTGGGGAAGGAAATCAATTACAAACAAATCTTTTCTTTTTATAATATATGTAGACACCCGATATCAAGAAAGAACTGCCTATAAGCCTAATAATGGTAAAGCTACCTAGATAAATAAATGTTACTTTCTTGCCGAGAATATATTACTTTCTTGCCCGTAGCGCCATCTGTTGCTAAACATTACTGCTCCACTATTAAATACCACTACTGCTACCTAGTGACGAATTTTAAAATTGTGTCATAAAATATCATCTGTAAATATCTTTTATAATCATATCATAGAAAACTCAATATAACGAAAACGTTTTCATTGTTTTTGAATATACTAAAAAGGCTTATTTGCAAGCTCCACAAATACATTTTTATTCACTCATGGCTTAGCCGCGGGTTGCGTGGAATTGTGGTAGACTTGTTATTTCTCGCCACAACTGCTAGATGGCAGCATTAGGCAGCATGAGCTACTGATAAGAAAAATCTGTAGTGTTTGTGAATAAGATCCGTGTCACATTGGAATCGCGTATGCCGTTCGTCGCCGTCATAAAATAAATATACATTTAGAGACTTTTGTTTTTTACCGGCATAGCGGTCAGAAGCCAATGATTATGATTACTGTAGATAGATAGAAAGATACTCTTTATTGTACACTAAATGCAATCCAAAGTAATTATTGTAAAATAACATAAGGTACATTTGGCGGCCTTATCGATAATAGCAATTACTTCTAGACAACCAAGTCGAACGAAATACAACAAAAAAAATAGAGGGCAGTTGGTGGCGTACATTTATTAAGAATAAAGTAGCCATACTTATATGAAATATTACATACACATATAGTAACAATAGGGTTGCCACCTTTTATTTTAGCAAATAAAGTACGTTGGTATTTAAAGCTAGACAAAAAAAGCACATTGTTGTCTCAAAATAACATTATTAAATAATTTAATCACATATTTTTTATTACTTTTAGCAATTTTGAACAAATAATTAATCAGCGCTGAACGGCTTCACAGCATCTTTGCACTCACCTGTGCTATTCCAGCTGCAGCAATTGTAAATGTAATTCCACACAATTTGAATTTTCCATTGTATTTATTTTATGTATTAGTCAGCCAAGTACCATGTTCGATGACCACCATTACCGAATAAAATGATTTTGTGTAAATAAGAGCGCATTTTAGCCATATCATGAATAGCTAGTGTCCGTATGATGTGATGCGAGCGAGACACCGGGCTCCAGGTTGTCGCTCTTACTCATCACGCTTTTTTTCAAAGAATATTCAGTGTTGTATTTTTGAGTAAGAGTCTAATTTTCTCTAGCATTATTCTGACATTTCTCAATACGCTTTAGCAAGAAATCCATAAGATAAACCCAAAAAAGAAATGTAAGAAAAGAACCCTGACAATGACATTGACAATGTCGATATCTGACGTTAGGTTACGTTTGAAAATGAGTGTTAGATAGTGACGTTCTATCTCTTGTTGTAACGGGGATAACTATTGCTAATTAAAAGCAAATGTAGATGTCGGCATTGTGAACATGAACACATAAAAAAGGCAGATAGAATTTCGCTAAACAAAAAGTGAAGCTCTGAAATGTAACAAAATTTACACATTTTTTATGGGGATGTTAGACTAACTAATCTGATTCCGTGAAAACGTATTTAGCATCCAAGTTAACGATTACTCTATCTCGAATTGCATACAATCTCAGACACATATTGATGCAATTGTCTTATGTTAATATCGATATATTATCGATGTATTTAAATGCTTAACGTCAGTTAAAACATCCATAAGAAACATCGTTCAAAATAATATTGTCAAATCGACAATTTACAATGTAATTTTCATATCTAGTGTACTCTGCACATCGCATAAATCTCTCACATCGATAAACTCCAAGTGGTTCAAAACCGCTTCCTCCGTAAAGCCGTAGGAGCCCTCTGGTTCGTACGGAACGTCGACCTCCACTCCGATCTAGGTCTCGAACCTATTCGCGCCTTTAAAACCTATTTAAAAAGGCGTCAACACGTCACTTCGCGAACGCATCTACCCATGCGAATCCGTTAATCGTAGCCACCGCCGACTACGATCTCCCCCCCGACCCCTGCCGCCACCGCCGGCCGCGACATGTTCTCACCGACCCCCCCGATGCTTTGTCATCCCTTCTTTCCGCTCAGAATACGGGCGACGACGACGACGTAGTAGTAGATCCCCTCCCATAGCCGGCGGTTGACCGGTGCACTTAGTAGTGCACCCGTCCCCCTACAGCGACTGTCCCAACCGAGGGCGCCCTCGAGTATGTCGCCTCTTGCCCTTCTGGCTGGCTAGAGCGTAGTGGTTGCACGCTCGCCTTTAAGTCCGGTGAAGCTGTAAAGGCCTCGCGGCCAACAGCGTACATCATTCACACACACACATCGCATAAATAAAAGTCTAATTTAATTTGTGTAGATTCAGGATCGGGAAATTGATTATTTTATGGATTAAATCGATTAATATTAATCGATTTTTTATTGTATGTAAGGAAAGGACCTGTTGGAACTCTTACTCTCTGCCTACCCCGCAAGGGATCTGACGTGATGATATGGATACAGATTTTTTACTCTCGATTATTAATAGGTGTTTTATATTAATCTATTTATTTATCATATCTTCTACTCCAGCTGAAAGTTTATTTTGATAGCAGATAACATCGTACGCAAATCCAAAATCCATATAATTGGTAAACTTGTGTCAGACTTTATCTTTTACATTTTTGATCAGGAAATTGATGATTTATTTTGCGATTAAATAATGTACTTCTATTCACATACATGAAATAAAAATAATTGAAATTAAAGTTTTGATAAAATTATTATTTTATTTTATTAACATTAAAATTATGTTGCAATAAGTGTTGTTAAATTGTTCTAATTAAAATTAAGCAAAGAGAAATCCTACTTCCTAACTTACTTCACAAGCAATAAAAATATCGATTAGTTTAAAAATAAATGGATTTTAATAAATTCGTTTTTTGGACAATGTAAAAAACAATCGATTATCAAAAATCAATTTTGGAACCCTTCTACCACATTCCCAGTGATGCATACATTTATTAATGTTATGCAACCACTTTTATACTTAGTAAATATTTTCTAATGCCTAGCTCATTAAATGCATACAGTTCGCCGAAAAAATCCTTGTCTATTTAAGTTCAATTTAAACACCTAAATTCAAGTTAAAATATCGTTTTCGTTTTACTTTATCAGATTTGTTAATTTACATTTTTGAAAACTAAAGAAATTAAATTAAATTCAAAGAGTATCAAACTCCCATATTTTCGAGAATTTTTCCCTTTAGATAGTTGGCAACATTGCTCTTTACGTCGAAGTTTTATGTTCCGAAAAATATAAAAATTTTATCTGAAAAAAAAATTTGAATTGTTTCCTGGGATGTCCGAAGTCCATTTATGAGAGAGAGTACATCACCTTTAACCTCGCTTCGTCGCTAGATGGCGCTATTTCCGTCACGTGAATCGGCCTCCAGCGCCACTTGTCATTGTTCGGCTCAATGATAATAATGATGATGGTATACACTAGGAAGAAATTATATGGACTTCCGACATCCCAGGAAACATAATACAAATTTTATTTTCAGGTAAAATTTTTATATTGTGTGTTCCGTTTGATGTCCGAAGTCCATTTATGAGAGATGTGTTTGTCTCCTGGTGGCTTGCTTAATAGGATGCAACAATGTGATCAAATTGTGTTGTTTAGTTAATTATGAATTAACAGATTGATAATAGAAGAGGGTTGACAAGTAATTATTAACTAGTATTACAAAGAATTCAGAAATCGACTTTTCTGAAGCAAATGTTTTTGTTGTGGACTGTATATCCTTCTATAGAGTAATTATATTTTTGTGACGCTAGTTGACCTTCGCTGGAATATAATTTACTAGGTAGTTTTGTATGCAGCTAAGGTAAAAACTGCTGACTAAAACTAACAGGTGACTTCAGATCGAATTATTCATCCACCGTCAACGTACTGCTACATGTGTAGCTAATTTATACTTGTGATAAATCTAACAATGTTCTTTAAAAACGAAAAAAAAAATTTTACTGTTATCTGGTGGTACTTGTAACCTCAAAAAGTTTTCCAACGCAATGTAAGAGGATCATTTCGTGCAGTTTTAGCCCCGTAGCTAACAAAAACACAGCGACAGTATCGCGCAACATATCATTAAACTGTTAAAATATGTCTAAGCAAATAATAAGACGAAATTTAAATACAATATGAACAAGGATACCATGATATGCTTATTGGTTCTTCAGAAAATTCTAATAGGGTTGTACCGACAGCTGCCGGATACAGACAAATTAGGATATTACGAGAAAACCTCAGCATCAATTTACTTCATAGTGGAATTAGAAGCTTTGAGAGGGGAATCTCTTCAACAAATTATATTTCTACTTAGTTGAGCAGTTACGTCTCAGAGTTCCGTCAAAATGAGCCAGGCTTCCAACTGTAAACTGCACTATACTTGAAATGGTGAGCGCTCAATCATCTTGTTTACGTCTTGATCGTGTGGGCGCTTTCAGATCCTGATTTTCGTAGAACATGCCAGGCGTGGCTCTTCATATCTGGGTGCCAAAAAGGTTTCCTCTACTTGGATTAACTAACCTTCCGCCGTGATGAGGTAGCATAAAATACGCGGGAGCATGGCTGGTCGAGAAAACACCATTATCGTAAAAGCAAACGTACAAGTCTGATAAGTATAGTGACATAGTTGAGGCACTTGTAGCACTGGTTACGCAATGTTTTTAGCGATAACCTGGTCAAGCAACTTTCGGCTTTATCTGACTGAGACTAGAGAACACTTGTAGCTATTTTCTTTGAGGGAGTCTCCATGCATCGAAAGGCACCCTCAGCCACGAGTTCAACTGTCACTTAATAGTAATGCTACCATTAATTTAACATGACGCCCTTTCAGCGGCCTAAGAAGTTCCAGCAGATTTCCATAAACCTGCCTTCACCAATCCGCACTGATTTTGCTTTCTGCGAGGCATAAGCTATGCCCAATAATAGTAGCTATGCCCAGTAATGACATTTTTTGTCGTTTACTATGGCCCTTTACTGGATAAGGAGACTGTGATGAGAGGATTGATTGGTAACTACGAACTCGAACGAATGGTGAGGTTTATTCTGAAAAACACTGCTGTGATGCTGTAATGTGCGGCAATGCAACCTTCCCCGGTGGGTGATGAAGGTTGCAAAGTTGAGATACCTTTAAAGGCGTTGCGCCTGTTTAAGAGTTCAACTGCCGGCTTTAAAGAGCGTCAATATGCACTGATGGATTTTAAAAACCTTGTCTGGAGGCAAACTCTTGTAGATGAATTGTGTATTCCAGACTGAAGACCATTGCTATGGCGCTGTAACGTAGGGCGACGCAAAATTCGCTAGTGGGTTTCAACTAATGGCTCTTAAGCACGTCGGTGGGCACTAACGGACCTTATAAACCTTGTCCGGATGCAAACGCTTGGAGATGGGTTGTGGTTCCAGACTGAAGACCAATGCTCCGGCGTTGCAGTGTATGGCAATGCAAACTTCCCCGGTGGGTGCTGAAGGTTGCAAAGATGTAAAGCCTTGAAGCGTTACGCCCATCAATAGGTCCAACTGGTGGATGCCTATTGACTGGCACTGACGGATCTTCTGAAGACAAACTCTTGGAATTGAACCATTGTTCTTGCACTGTAGCGTAGGTATGGCAATGCAACTTCCCCAGTGGGTGATGAAGGTTACAAAGCTGATTTGCCCTGACACGATGTGCCTGTCATAAGTCTTAACTTGTGGCTTCCAACCGAATCAATAGCCACTGGCGAATCTGAAAAATTTTGTCTGGAGGCAAACTCTTGGAGTTGGATTGTATCCCAGACTGAAGACAATTGACGTGATACTACAATATATGGCAACGCAAACTTATTCAGTGAATGCTGGAGGTCATAAAACTTAGATAACCTGAGTGGCGTCGTGCTTTCTAGTGGTTTCAACCTCCTATTCCCAAGAGAGTCCATAGGCACTGACGGATCTTGGCAAACTTGGTATTGAATTGTGTATTTCAGACAATTATTATGAATTCTTTACAGGTTGTTGACATTCGTACGGATATTTCCACATAAATATTTCAATACCAGTAACAGACTGCCTCGTTGGTCTAGTGGAAAAGCGTATCGCTTTGTGATCACAAGGTCCTGGGTTCAAATCCTAGGTCGGACAGGTGTAGTTTTTCTGAAGAAAAACTTCCAAGTACGAATCCGGAGTCTGGAATTGTGTCCGGTATATGGCAATAGGCTCGCCCCCTATTACATGGGACCTAACATCGCCCGCGAAACGTGGGTGTACTAGTACACCTCTGCCACCCCCGCTTGGGGAATATAGAAGTGACGGTGTAGAATACCAGTAAGGACACAACTAAGGTTCTTGTGACGATCGTTGTGAAGTCCTTGGATGCAGGTGTCATCGGATCGCTTGCGCTGGAGAGCGATTGCGGAGGCCTATGTTCAACAGTGGACGGGTATAGGCTGAGATGATGACTGTGATGATGATGGAGAACCCAACGTCAGTAAACGTTACTTAGGATTGGAAATACATAGCTGATAAAAAGAGAAGAGTATTCACTCTTTGCATTCGCAAAGAATAGTGAATAGTGCAATGGACGGGCTACTTGGGAGCCGGCGCTCAAGCCTAATTTGACCGTTGGTCATACACAACGATGTGTTTGTCTCAAAGCTGTAATATGGTAATGAGAGATGGGCATGCTAGGAGCAGATTGAATGCCGTCGATATGAGCTTTACAAAAAAGTTCAGACCCCAGCTGCCGGTCGCGTTCGCAACCGCGTAGTACGATATGTAAGGATGTAGACACCGGGTCAGATCCAGACTATCTTACCATAAGTGAATAGAATAAGACATGGGGTCCTCTATGTTGGGCAAGCGAAGAGCAAGCGAGAGTGGAATGTAACTTTATATTCTTTGTTATTCCCCTGAGTGATAATATAGGTAGATATTTTAACCTAGAGGTGAAGAATTCTATTGCCAATCGAACATATAGTTAACGCTCTCTGCATATGTTGCAGAATTCGATAGGAAGTGAGGATATAAAAGATAAAAGTTCGATTGCAGGGGCTTGAGAATTCAACTCTGCATTAAGGTACTCACGTAAAAATAAAACAACCGAACTTAGAGGTGCCACTCATATGGAACGTCCGGTAAAATAGGATTTTAATTTTATTACTATTCTTTATTGTCTGATGGTGAGGGTATTTTTATTTTATCGCGATAAAATGATAAAATAAAACTAGAACCGTAGTACAGAACTAGATACAATAACCAGAGCCTTTGACCAGTCAAGCATTAGTTAGTAAAAGTAAGCTCCATCCGAAACACTCAAATAAAACCTAAATAACCATCCAAAAAACGCTAAATACTCAATCAATCAATCAGCCTATCGCAGTCCACTGCTGGACATAGGCCTCTCCTAACACGCGCCATTGCACACGGTCCTCCGCCTTCCGCATCCAGTCTGTCCCAGCGAACTTTTTGAGGTCGTCGGTCCATCTAGCTGGGGGCCGTCCTACCTTACGCTTACCAAGTCGCGGTCTCCACTCTAGGACACGTTTGCTCCATCGGTCGTCGGTCCTTCTGCAGATGTGACCAGCCCATTGCCACTTTAGCTTACTGAGTTTGCAAGCTATGTCGGTAACTTTGGTTCTTTGTCGGATTACCTCGTTACGAATTTCATCCTTCAAAGAGACGCCGAGCATAGCTCGCTCCATAGCCCGCTGTGCGACTTTAAATTTGTGGACCAGTCCCACTGTGAGTGTCCACGTCTCGGCCTCGTAGGTCATAACGGGTAGGACGCATTGGTTGTACACTTTAGTCTTCAGGCATTGCGGTATAGGCGAAGAGAAAACGTGACGTAGTTTGCCAAATGCTGCCCAACCCAATTAGATCCTGCGGTTGATTTCTTTCTCGAAGTTGTTTCTACCAAATTGGACAACTTGTCCAAGGTAGACATACTCCCGAACAACTTCGAGCATCGAACCATCGACGTAGATCGGTCCCGGCGTGACATGTTCATTAAACATGATCTTGGTTTTATCCAAATTCATGCCGAGACCGACACCTCGAGAGGCTCCATTTAGGCTATGCAGCATTTCGCGTAACTGTTCCAGTGACTCTGCCACGATGACGATATCATCGACAAACCGAAGGTGTGAGATGTATTCGCCGTTGATGTTAATGCCCCGCCCAGTCCAGTCCAGCGTCTTGAAGACGTCTTCGAGTGCATTGGTGAAGAGCTTGGGGGATATTACATCCCCCTGTCTTACACCTCGACGCAGCTCGATCGGGTTGGTCTTTTGGTCTTGGAGCTGGACGGTCATTGTGGCGGTATCATTTAGACATCTTAGCACCTCGATATAGCGCCAATCGATGCCACATCGCTGCAGAGCATCCAGAACCACCCAGTTTTCGATAGAGTCGAAGGCTTTCTCGTAGTCCACGAAAGCCATACACAGCGGCTGATTGTACTCTTCGGTCTTCTGTACAATCTGCCGAACAGTATGGATGTGGTCCACGGTGCTGTAGCCTTTTCGAAACCCGGCTTGTTCCGGTGGCTGGAACTTGTCAAGTCTTCTGGCGAGGCGGTTTGTGAGTACTCTCGAGAACAACTTGTAGACGTGGCTCAGGAGTGAGATGGGTCTGTAGTTCTTCAGCAAGGTTTTGTCACCTTTTTTGAAGAACAGAACCACCGCACTCCCGCTCCACGCTTGAGGTGTTAAGCCCGCTAAATACTAAACGTGTCGATTTCACCGAGATCTGCAGTCGGAACTTTCGAGTCAAGAGCCAACGTGGCAACCACCAAGAGATTCTTTTAAATTCTCGGCAATAACTTCTGCTTTGATTGACGGTTGGAAAAAAAACGGATCTAACGATTTATTTGCTGGCCGTTACGTGAAAAAATGCACGTTGCATTTTTTCACGTAACGGAAAAGTAAAATACTGTAACTTTATACTTTTATCTCGAAAGTAAACATTTAAAAGAAAAATTGGTAACATGCTATTTTAATCACAATAATAAAATTTAATTTTTAATTTAAATTATTTTATTAAAAACGGAGCCTTGACAATAGTATGGCGGCTTGCTCATTGGTAAAAATTTAGTTTCAGGTTTGGCCACAAGTGGCGCTAGAGGCCGATTCACGTGACGGAAATAGCGCCATCCAGCGACGAAGCGAGGTAAAAGACGATGTACTCTCTCTCTCATAAATGGACTTCGGACATCAAACGGAACAAAAAAATAAAATAAAATAAAAATGTTTTATTCAGTAACCAAGTAAAAATTACAGTAACAGTGGTTGAAATCCCCTTTTAAGTAAATATTATACTTGTGCTAGGGGATCCCGCTCTCCATTAATAGTGAGTTTAGTTACATGAACAAAATATATTCTAACAT
The DNA here is from genome assembly GCA_905147815.2 of Phalera bucephala. Taxonomy (NCBI): domain Eukaryota; kingdom Metazoa; phylum Arthropoda; class Insecta; order Lepidoptera; family Notodontidae; genus Phalera; species Phalera bucephala. The sequence goes on from LR990617.1 coordinate 36,725,396, forward strand.
GCGATAGTATTTGAAGTAGTAACACTTTAGTTAGTTATTCAAGGATAGTAGCTAGATACATTTTTCCTTATAACTAGGTAGGTAGGTACGAACATTAAATTAAAATTAAAAGTGAGCTAATGTGTGGTGTCCCTGCGCGCGCGTGCTTGTATGTGTATGTGTGGGTGTGTGTATGTGTGTGTGTACATTCTTTTTTTTAACACTTCATTTCATTTCTTTTTTTGGAACACACACATAACACGGAAAATAAGTGATAAATTATTCACTTACCTATAAAAAGTGATTCTTCGACATTTTTTGGTGCGAGTGGGTGCGTTTCAGCTCGTACGTGCACGCGACTGACTTACTATTGAGCTTCTCTCTTTTTGTTAAGCGAGATTCCATCCGCCTTTTTTATACGTCCATGATTGTGAACGTTTACGCTACATTTAGCCGATTATATATAAATTAATTTATGTAAGAAAGATAACTCGAATAGATACGAGAAAGATAGTAGAAATTTGGGAGTGTTTAAAGTATTTACTATTTCCTTTAACTTAGTGGGGTTAGATAGATGTAACAATGGTTTCCTCTTAAACCTAGCTTGCGTTTGTCACGGAATTGAACACCAGATGTCAGTTCCGGTTAACTCACTTAGCCGTTATACGTAAAATTGAGATGTTTTTAATGGATTTATATAAAACTAATCTTAGGAAAATTTAACTATGCGAAATAAAGTATATTCGCGTCCTTAATAGTTCCCATAAAGTATAAAGTATATTTACCCTAAATAACGAACAATACTTTATAATAAAGTACGGGTGGCAACCCTAAGTAAGAAATATATTTCTATGTCAGAGGGTAAGTCTCCGGGCCACGACGACTTGAGCATTGAGCACCTTAAATATACAGGTACTCATCTGCCTCGAGTGCTGGCGATGTTCTACTCCTTATGTGTGGGACACTCATACTTACCTACGCAGATGTTTAAGACTGTGGTTGTCCCGGTCGTGAAGAATAGGACTGGCGATATTAGAGACAGGAGCAATTATAGGCCCATCTCCCTGGCCACTATTATCTCGAAAGTACTTGACGGTTTACTTATTACGCAGCTTAAAAAACACATACATGTACACGACAACCAATTTGGTTTTAAGTCAGGTCTCTCCACAGAAATGGCGTTATTGTGTTCAAAACAACCTGTCCAATATTATGCCGATAGGAGTACGCCTATTTTTGCTTGCTTCCTCGACTTATTGAAGGCGGTGGACCTGGTTTGTTATGACATCTTGTGGCAAAAACTACAACAAACATAAATGCCAGCGGATTTAATAAACCTTTTAAATATTGGTCCATGAATTATGTCAACGTCATCCGGTGGGCGGGGGCCTATGCGACCTCACATAGGTTTGAGTGCGGAGTAAAGCAAGGGGGGCTAACCTCACCTAAATTTTTCAACCTCTATGTGAATGCGCTGATTGAGAGGCTAAACAGTACGCATGTCGGTTGTCATATTGGAGGAGCATGCCTTAATAATATTAGTTATGCTGATGACATGGTGCTGCTGAGCGCCTCAGTGAGTGAATTATCGAAGCTGCTTAGCATTTGCGAAAAGTACGCTGACAATCAACGCTGATCAAATTAAAAGGGTGTCCCCTTAATAGAGTCGGCAAATTTAAATACCTAGGTCATGTGTTAACCTCAGACTTGAAAGACGATGCTGATAAAGAAAAGGAACGTAGGGCGTTGTCTGTTCGTGCGAATATGATAGCCTGCAGTTTCGCTCGCTGTTCGAGAGGGGTCAAAATAACCTTATTCTGGGCATTTTGCACCTCTTTCTACGCACAAGCAGCCTGTAGGTCGCTTATTAGCGGGGATAGTACAGCGCGTTACGTGTCCAATATAACAATGCGTTTTGGGTGCTTTTGGGGCTGCCTCGCTTTTGTAGCGCTTCGGGAATGTTCGCCGAGGCGCGCTTGGACTGCTTTTTTGCAACGGTGGCAATTGGCTGTCAGTTGGTTTGACTGTTGGGTTGGCTTGACTGTCAGTACTTGAACCACTGCAACATGGTTCATTTAATGACTACTGCATTCTATTAATATTGAATAATGGATCCTTACATGAAATAAATAAATAATAATAATAAAAATATCTTTATTTCTATTTCACTATGTATGAACATAGTGAAATAGAAATAAACGTAATCTACTATAAGTAAGGATAGACAGGGTTGGAAGTTATGACAGCGTCTCATTGTTGACAGCAGAGAGGAAGTGGTTCTTAACCATCATTTTAAAATTAGCCAATGTTTGTGCACGCCTAATTGACTCAAGTATTGCATTCCACAAGCGGACAGCTTGAACTGAAAAGTATTTATCATAGAAATTTGTGGAATGCATCGGTGTTTTAAGTCTGGGATTCTCCGATGACCTTAGGAATTTTGAATGTGTTTCGTTAAGAAACTCAAATCGTTCTTTGAGATAGGATGGAGATGCTGGATTAAACAGGATGCTATATTAAGTGAGTATTCCGGCGAATACGAATTGGTAGCCACTTTAGCTTAGAACGGAATTCTAAAACATAATCATATTTCCGCAAACCAAATATGCATCTTATGCAATTTTTTATTTTTTATTTTTTATTTTATTTATTGAACAAAATCCACAGCCCTTAAAATTTATGTGATTAACTTAGATATTCTACATACAGCCAATAACGGATTTACATTTTGTGTACTAACATATTTTTGTGCGACTAATCATTACATGCTTGTAGTTTAAATATTAAACGTAATGTAACAAAAAAAAAAAAGGAAAAGGAAATTGTTAGACAGTGTTTTTCTATGTATGTGTAGATATGTGTGTGGAAGTGTATGTGTAAGTTGAGTGTAGAAATGTTTGTGCGTTAGTGTATGCTATATTATATCATGCCATATTTTTAAAACCTCTTATTCAAAATACTACATACTGCAGTCCTGAAGGTTTGTTTACTATTATGGAAGATATCCGTGCAACTAAATCTTTTATTATAAAACCTTTGCAACCTGCTGACAAGTGAGTTCTGAGCATAATTTGTACTTGCATGTGGTACTGCAAATAGATTTGTGTGCCTTGTCCGCGTCTCTGGTACACTAAAACTTAATATTCTGTGTGCCAATTCAGGACAATCTATGTAGCCATTACATATGCCGTGTAAAAAAGCCATATCAGCAAGAGTTCGCCGATCTTCGAGTGTCATAAGATGGTGAAATCGACACGATTCCAGGTAATCTTTAGAGTAACAGCCAGATCGAAAGTTAAGGTGTTTCACAAATTTATTCTGTATGTATTCCAAATTCTGAGCATAAGTTATATACTGTGGACTCCAAACACAACTACAGTACTCAAGTATGCTTCTAACATATGCATTGTACAAAACTTTCAGGCATCCCACATCAGTAAACGGTCGACTAACACGTAATACGAAACCGAGACTTTTGTATGCTCTATTAACTATGCTCTCTGTATGCTCAGAAAACATTAACTTAGAGTCTATAAGCACGCCTAAATCTTTCACTAAAGTTGATTTGGTTATTTTAATTTTATTTATATGATATTCATGATTTATTGGATGTTTTTTCCGGGTAAAAGAGACAAATAAACATTTGCTTACGTTAATACCAATCCGGTTATAAGAGTAATAGTGACTCAATCTATCCAGATCAGCCTGAAGGTACGCGCAATCATAACTATTTCTTACTTTCATGTAAATTTTGGTATCATCTGCATACATGAGGAAATGTGCGTGTTTAAAACAGCTACCCACGTCGTATAGATAAGCTGCATACAGAAGTGGGCCGAGAATGGAACCTTGTGGAACCCCAGAAGGAACTCCAATAAAGTTAGAGCAAAAACCCCCTATAACAACAGCCTGTGAACGGTTACGCAGGTACGACTGCATCCATCTGAGTAAGTTGCCCCGGATACCGAGTGCAATAAGCTTACGAAGTAGTATTATGTGATCAACACGGTCAAAGGCTTTCTCTAAATCCGTGTAGATCACATCCACTTGAAAGCCTCCATCCATGCTACTTGCTATGTGGTCAACAAAAACTCCTAGGTTGGTGGTTGTAGATCGATTCTTCATAAACCCATGCTGTTCTATTGGAATTGATGCAGATATTATTGGGTATATACGCATGTGGACTAATCTCTCAAATAGCTTACTAAGTACATTTAGAATTGATATGGGACGATAATTTTCAATTGATGTTTTTAGACCCTTTTTATATATTGGTACAATGTAGGCTTTTCCCCAGATACTCGGAAAATATCCATCCTGTAGACATCTATTAAAAATTAATGAAACGGGTAGGGCCAGTGATTCTGCACATCGGACAAAAAATAATGGCGGAATACCATCACTGCCAGCACCTTTTGACGTATCAATATTTCGAATAAATTTAAGTATTTCCTCATTATGTGTTCTAATATCGCAATAAATTTGAAATCGCTAAGTTGGCTCTCGGTAAGATCGACATAACTGACCGTATATTATGACTTGACTTTGGCAAGATAGGCTTTTGAAGTGTAGGCCATTTTAATAAAAATATATTAGAATAGAAGTATAGATTTTTTACTAATTAGTAAGTAGCTGTTTATGAGTCAGTTGTAGATAGATATACTTAAAAGAAAGCGTGGTTGAAAGTAGATACAATGTAGGTGGATGTGACAAGTTTGCATTACTTTAGTAATTCTGTCAGTGCAAAAAGATATTCACCAAACTACATGCAAAAGCATACTTATCGTTAAGCTATACCGCAAGTTGAAAAGCAACATTAGCTCTACAAAAAATCATTTCCTAAAAATCAGACATGCCATAGCATCTAAATAATACCTATGTAGTAGGCATTATGTTATTAACATTTCTGAAATCAACTTAGTTGTGTAAAGTGAGACCCTTTTTAAGCGACGAATATTTTTTATTAGTTCACTTCCTATCACTTAGGTAGTCAGTAAATATTATTAAATAGAAAAGGTAAAATAATTTAAAAGATCATGTGTGTTGATTGAGACTGATTAATTTTACCAAACAATGTTAGATTCCGTAGCCTTTTTTCATTTTCTATTTGATATTTAGGTATGACACATATTATGTAATATTCGATCCATATAATTCTATTTAGATTAATAAACAGATATAACAATGCTTAGTTTAGTGCTTTATCAAGTGCAGCAGGCAGGGTGACCTGCGTAGACCACACGGTGGGGTAGTAGGTATTGTATAAGTACAGTGTATCCGTTGTAGGATTAATACGTAGGTAAGCAGAGCTACGGGTGGGTGACGAAGTAACACAATCGTTTTGGCAACAATTATTTTTTATTTGTCGCATATTTTTATAAATTCTTATATTATTATTGTTTAAACAATATTATCAAAATATAAATATGTAGACCCAATTAGTCGAACAAACAGTGACTCACCCACACACGCGCACGCGCAATCAGCACCACGCACACACACAACACACAATCCGTACCTACTTACTACTAAAAATCGTGACAATATATTATTATAATAAATTCGTCGATTTGTTAACTTAGCCTCTAAACACTATATGATACAATAATAACACATAACCTTTCCACTTTGCTCTAAGTATTGGTAATACACCAATAATATTGATATACTTACAGACGTTTAGTTACTGTAGCCTAATAAGAGATATACATTACAATGTAAGGACTGGTGTGAATCACTGGGATTTCTAACATCCGATTGACTACCTGCCCCTTAAACCTTTGGTTGCTATTTGTGGGACGTTGCCCGCTAGAGGATGTTCAGTATTACTTTATATACAACTATGATCACAAACAAAGTGATTAGAGTATTATGATGTAGAGCTGGCTGGCGACCCCGCCAGCGACTCCACGGGAATGTTTGTGAGCTATGTTTGAGCGACGCGGCGCTTATCTCCGCGCGCCCCTTGATGGATGATTACAAATAGCTGCTCGTCAATAAATAATTACCGCGCTGTTGCGACACGACGCGACACACGGGGTAAACATTGGTCCCTCTAGTATTTAGGAAATAGAGAATTTTACACTCGTAAACTAATACAATAGGATTTTTCCAAACCGTTTCCAAATGCTTTAACAACAGTTTGAAAACTGTTGTTAAAGCATTTGGAAACGTTAGGAATTTAAATCTCGTTTGTGTTATTAAGATGCAAGCTTAGATGAAACCTACAGGCGGCGCGTCTGCGCGTGAGCTCGCGAGACGTGCGCCGGCGCCGGGCGGGGCGTGCCGTGCGCCTGCACTAGCTGAATGTACAAGGAAAGGCCGTTACGGCGGCCGGTAGTGCGCAGACGCCGCGCTGCGCTCTAGCGCTGGTACCCTGCAATGTACGAACATTACGTTAGTATGTACTACATGATATCAAACTACAATAAATGCCTCTCTACCTGTCCGCAAGAGAACTGCGTCCATGACACTGCGTGGCAGTAATGAGCCTTCTGCTCGTGCCCCTATAGACAGTACAGTACACATCTCGAAATAATTCGCCTGCAGTGACAGGCGTGAACAAATAGTACTTCGATTAACTATCCGTGTCTGAGATAATACGTTCCTAAAGACATTTACTGCATTTTGCATGGGTCGGATCAGGGTCGCCTTAACTTTAAATCTTTAGATGGTAGTTCATAAAAATGGGAATCGTTAAATATTTTGGAATATAGAGATCGCAAAAATTTAAGTTTATCTTTTTTTTATATTTACTTCCTACATTAGTTGAGTGTTGAACACTCAGATAGAAAACTTTGTGCGAAAAACCAAAAGCAGCCCCAAAGCAAAGCAAACAATACAATTTACACAGGAACAAAATTACAGATGGAGCGCAGCGCGAGTGCGCCGACGCGGAGCGTGCCTTGAGATTAGTACGCAAGCCGTGCGCAAATACCTGCGCCGGCGACGTCATGCGAAAAATTACACGTTGTTAGATCTCGTCTGCTGTCACGAGAGGCATTTATAGCGCACATAATTACTATAACACCAGTGCACACAAACTGTAAAGTTGTCAGTACGATCAACAGCTTGACAGCACGGCGTTGCGTCACCCGGACCCGCCGCATGACAACTGCGTGCCGACGACGATTGTAAAGCGATAGGTATGCCGCCGCAAGAAATATCTTGGGCTCGCTTAAGAAATTCAGATATATAGAAAGAAACATAATACTGTCAACGTAGACAGGTCCAGCAGGATCTAGCTAGTCTTAGAGCAGGTCCACTACGCTTTAACAGATCCACTGACAGTGCAGTATATGACGCCATTACGTTACGAAACAATGCATTTAGGTACGTCATTAAGAAGCAATAATTATTTCTACCGCGAAGAAAGCCTAGGGAAGTGAGCATGCGAAGCCGATATGCAGTACTACAGGAAGTAGAAATAGCAGTGCCTGCTGCATGCAGTGCAGTAGCCGAGAGCCGAGGTGCAGCGGAGCAGCCGAGGTGCCAGACAACGTGCCTGTACTTGTTTATGTATAGTAGATTCATATTTAATAGACAACCAGAGTAACCTTAGTATGTCAAATTATATACAGATACTCTACAGTTTTATAAACTGGTGGAGTAAAGTAAGCAGGTGCTAAGAAGAAACATTCAGACAGCGTAGAAGGATAGGTGCAGTAGTTAGTGAGGCACGGCGGTCCTGCACGCTGCGGCCGCGCAGTACTCACATATCGGCTTGATGCCTGGCGGCGGGCAGCAGCAGCATGGCTGCCGCGCCCCCCGCGCCCGCGCCCGCGCCGCCCCCCGCCCCGCCCGCCTCCACCGCCGCGTACAGCGGAGGCAGCACCTTGTGCGTGTGTGCCTCCACTGTGGACACGCACATACACGCCGTTATCATAAGCACCACACGAATGCGCCGCAGGAGCCGGGTGAGAGCATGGTCCTTCGCGTGAGGTCATATACATCGTTCAAAGATCATCAATGTTCAGTCATGAATAGTTTCCTATAGTTGTCTGCAACACAGCTACACCCAACAACCCATCACCCACTGCGTAACTTTTTTCTGGTTCATGATTTGGTTTCTGATTCATGATTTATGTGTTATCAACGTACACCACTCTTACAAACATATGCAACATAGCACTATACTGCTGTTAATGAACACCCTACAAGAGGCCTAGTCGCCCGCCCCTGCCCGGCCCGGCGGCGGTCACCAGTAGCCGGCCAACGTACCGGAGATGCCGGCGCCCGCGGGCCGCGCCACGCCGCCGTGCCCGCCGCCCATACTCTTCGGCTTACGCTTGCGCGTCTGTATGCCGTCCTTCTTCATGCTGAGGGGCCGGTTCACCTGCGGACAAAGCGTCACATCAACTACCCTCTCTCCCAACCACAGGGTTTTAACTTCATCGCTAAAAAAAGCATGGTCTAACGAAACCTTTTATCTAAGATACATCTGCTGTGGTGCAAAAGGCTGTGGTTTCTTTTTTTTTATTATGACAAATTTGTATTTATTTATCATCACCCCCTGTGGGGTATCTTCGGTAGATATTGTCACATGTTGTGCGCCGGTGCCCGCCGCAGCCGCGTCACAGACGGGGAAACTCCTCGTAATCTCCCGCCACGCACTCCTATCATCCTTTAAACACGCGTATCTACTACCAAGAGATAATTGATAAAAGATTATTTATCTCATTATGAATATTCGTGGTCGCACGATGATAATTCTCTATCAGTCGGTAGCCCCGCGTTTATCTCGCGAGATTAGATGAGACCCTGTGTTTTGATTTTTTTATACAGGCCCAATATTTGCCGAGGAGTTCCCTGATAACTGGTGCAGGTGATTAGATAGATGCCTGCCGCGGCGCTAATCAGCGCAGTGCCCACAGTCGATGCACAATCAAGCGATACCGAACTATCTAACGCTACCTCATTCCACGACAGTTACCGTCAGGTATCTGGCCGCATGGTTTGACTGTGGCAAGTGGACTAGGGGTCGCTATTTGCACATGATCAATACTTTCAACACGTTTTTATGCCAGATGTAGGTAAAGTCGCGTACTTGGGCAGATTTATATTATTTGAGATAAGGTACGCGCGAGCAAGATTGCTTAAGTTCCTACTCACATTATGTAGCTTGTAGTAGAGACCGCAGGCGTTGCAGACGGGTTCGCCGTTGTTGTTGCGCCGCCACAGCGTGGTGTTGGAGGTGCGGCAGTTGGCGCACGTCACGCCCACGCGCCGGTTGCCGTTCGTCGGCTGCCAGAGTACAAGACCACAACGTTTCAAAACAGTAGTAACATGCTTATAAACCAACTACTGGGCGGAAGGCTATCACTGATAAATCTAGCTGAGAAACAATCCGTCAAACTCGACCACGCCAGCTCAGTGCGGTTGGTGGAAAACGAATATGCTTTAACGAATACAAAGTAAAAGTTAATCGATAGATACAGTCCATGAGAAACTCCGCTTCGAGTCCACTGAGCTCAGATTTGAAAACAATCCGATTTAAATTGATCGATGATATATTGAATATACATGTGACGACGTGAAGAGTTCTATCTTGGCACCGGACGCCAAATCAAATTAAACATAAGTTTTCTAAGTGGAGATTATAGAAGTTTTTATATTAGCACTTAAATGGGCTATTGTACGAGGTCTTCGTCCACAAAATTGAAATGGTTATTACCAGGGCCTGCTGCGGCTTGGCCTTCTGTCCCTTGAGCGGCGGGCGGTTGACGCCGTTGATGCGCGTGTAGAGGCCGCACGCGTTACACAGGTAGTGGCCGGTGCCGTCGCGCCGCCACAGCGGCGTGGTGGCCGCCGCACAGTTCACGCACTCCTTCACCTCGCCCATGCCCGCCATGCCTGCCGCGTCACACACATACATCAAACTGCGTTTAATTTACTTAAACCGTGACTTTATGTTCCGAACGTCTCTCACGACTCATTCGACGATATATGCCATCGTGTCACCATTAAAGGTAACAATTATGTACAGTTGATAGCCAATGCCTTTCGGCACAGCTTACACCGAAGCTAACGTAGTCTATAATAGTAACTCATTGTAGCTTATTCTTCGTAACTGTATACACGGTGTAATTTTAGTCGTCTTGGAGCAAACACCCAGGTGATGTATCCAATGCCTATTGGTTAATGGTACTAACAAAAGATCATTTCATTAAGTAACATCTCCCTAACAATATTAATAAAGTACAATAAAAAAAAAAACAACTTTTAACATGTACTAAGGGCAAATGACATTGAGGGGCGTCGCGGCTCGCTCGTCGCTTTCGCTCCAGGACAAATAAAATTACACCTTGTATATATTTTGCTGTTTTCTGGTGTGCTGTGTTCATATTAAATGATAAACAGCCACTTCATAAATGGCGAAGAATTTATTAAAATGATAATACTTAAGTAAACCTTGTAAATGTATTTGTATAATTTTCAAAACGTAATTAATATTAGTCAAAATGTATAGAATATATGTATATCTTACTGGGGTCGAAGGAGTCGTCGATGGGCAACAGGTTATGGGCGGGCCAGGGCTGCGCGGGCGCGGGGTAGCCCTCCACTAGCAGCCCACCCTCGTAGCCCGACACGGGCACGTACTCCAGGCCGCCGCCCTGCCCCAGGTAGTGCTCGCCGCCCACCTTGTACTGCACCGCGTTGCCGTGCGTGTACAGCGTCACCTGCGACAGACGACCCCCATTGTCTCGCCAGCTCGCCTGCTTGCACTTCCGAACAGAGCGGAACCTTTTCGAAATCGAGTATTCGCTCAATCATTAAGTGCAACAATAGCGCTTTTGAGTGCCTCAATTTTCGGGGAACCCAAGTATTATTTCCAGCTAAATACCGTTCTTACAAATCTGACGTCGGACGGTGTGAATATTTCCGGACTGACGTCAAGTTATAACTACCGCGTCAACATTTCCTACACTTCATATGGTACGTACCAAGAAATATAGTATTTTACAGTTAAATGTTGATAACGAAAGAGGATAAATAAAATGTCACTTGACAAAACTAAAAGCGTATTTTTGGATATAGAATCTTTTAGACTATAGTTATTTTAGACATTAAGAACTGACCTGTTGAGAGTTGGGGCTTGGAGGTGCCTCATACACGGTTTGTGACTGCGGTACTACGGAACTGTACACTACGTGGGCGCCGCGGGCCGTCAGCGACGACGAGGAGAGCGTCGGGTCGCTCCGGTACAGCAGCTGCCCCGGCGGCGACTCGTCTCCACGCACCGCTGTGCCGGCGGCGCTCGTTGCACCGCCGTACAAGGTCAGAAGCTCCTTACTTCCCCCAGCGTACGACCCGTACCCTCCACTGCCATATTGCGGACTCTGGCCCGCGTACGCGTAGCCTCCGTGCACTGATGTCACCGGCTGTAAGCTCGCGTAAGTGGTAGGACGCGGCTCACCATCCCCGCGTGTCTCGTACTTCACTTGCTGGTAGGCCACGCCGATAGCTTGCTGATTGTTTAGTGACGTCGTCTGAATCATCTCTAAGGGCGCAGATGTTGCTACTTGGTCACTGAGCACCGCGGTGTACTGCCGTCCGTCTGCTGACGCGTTGCCGCCGTCGTTCGCCGCGGCGTATGCTTGGAGCTGTTCCGTTTTGTCTTTATGCGCGAGGAACGCATCATGAGCGTTCTCTTCCGCCTCGCCCTCCTGGGCCACGATGACGTGGTGCGGCGCCCCGTAGCGCAGCGCTATGCCGCGCCCGTACGCGGGCCGTTGCGGCGCACGCATGTACTGCGGCTGTAGCCTTTTGTCGCTGGGCACCGGCGACTGCAGCGATCGGTACGGCTCCTGCTTGAAGGCAAGGTACCGCGCCGTCTCGGCCTCGGCCAGCCGCAATCTCTCTTCATCGTACTGGTGCTGCGCGTCGCGTCCGTCCGCCGTCTCCTCCAGCTTGGGCGTGTACTGCTGCAACTGCTGCTCCTGCTCGAGCTGCGCCTGATCCTGCGGCTCGTCTTTCACGCCGTCGTCGGCGCCGAGCTCGCCGACCTCGTCGGCGGTGGTGATGTGTCCGGCGGCGGTGATGGTGCGCACGGCCCGGCGTGATGTGATGACCGACTGTGAGTGCGGCGGCAGCTGCGGCTCACGCAGCGCGGACTGCTGGTCGGCGGGCTCGCGCCCTGTGTCCGCCGGCGGCGCGCCCGGCTCTCCGGCCGGCTCCTGCTCGAGCCGCACCTCGTTCTTAACAAGTTGCAGCGCCTCGGCCGAAGCCTCCACTTCGTGCTGCTCCTCGCCGACCCGCACTATTTGTCCTACGTTCTCCATAATTGATCTGCAAACAAATTCACAACTCAAACATGTCTCTCGCTCCTAAATAGGACGCTGCCTAAAAGAAAGGCAACTCTCGGAAATTCGAAGGTTACTACAAATATAGTTCGTGGGTTTTTTTTATGCAGGCACCTAAACAAACGGATTGGCTTCGTTTTAGGAGCGGAAGAGCGGCGCGGAAATACACGTACAAATAGGGAACAAGGCGCGCGGCGCCGGCGCCGCGCCGCGGCACGACACTAGTTTTGTCACCTATTTTCTTCTTCAAACAAATGTTATAATAAACGGTACTTATTATGTTTTAACAAGTTCTTGAATTGGTTATACATCAACTGAGGAAAATGACGAGGAATAATTAATAAATAAAAAATAAAATAAATAATATACAAACAAGATGAACCAAACTCTACGACCCCGATTAACATTCTTAATCCTGCGTCATCTTATATTCTTGTCGCTTTATAATATTTCGGAAGTATATTTAATGATAACGAATATTAATTATATTGAGGCACATAATGTCGTGAACTAGCGCGGAGCCGCAACCGCCGCGCGTGTCCTCGCCGCGAACAAACATCACCGGCCGCCAGGGCAAAACATACTAATGAGCGGTTCTCATAGAGCTTATAATCGTAAGTCAGATGAGGGTGATATGGCAGAGCCTCCAAATGAGACTGAGTGCTGCGGTGTTAAGGCTGTTTCTGGTGGCGCGCTGGCCCGCGCCGGTGCGCTGGCGTTGGCGCTGTGTTTGCTCGCGATCCCGCGATAACTGCGCCGAGCCCATCTTGATAACGGTCGCATTAATAAATTCCTTGTTGTTATTGTAAACTCCCGGGTCACCGTGCTCGAAAATGCTCTTGGACCGCATTTTTTAATTTTTCAAATTATTCCTTTGGTAGGCTTGAAGTTAAGCCTGACTAGTCTATTCTTTTATCCTATTACAGTGTATTTAGTACCACTGCCGGCTAAAGATCTTTACTATACGCTGGCACAATTCTTCAGCTTGAGGCCGTTCTGACAACTGTAGCATAAATTTATATGACTCGATAAATAGCTTAGCTTCCCATTTTTTTTTTTTTTAAACGTTGCCCCACACTAGGATTAATTCCTGTATCGTAGGTGCGTTTACAAACATGAAAATTTACATACACAAATACCTAGACCGGAACAAATAATTGTGGATCACACAAAGATTTGTCCCGTGCGGGAATCGAACCCGCGACTATTAGACACAGTGGGCGGGGCGGACTAAGCCCTTAACCACTGCGCTAAATCGTCCGTCAATGTGCAATGTGCAGTGTGCAATACCTAAATATATCCACGTACTAGCATTAACTATGTACGTGCACTCAAAATTAAAAGAATTGCTTGCTAGAAGGCACAATAGCTGATGGAATGACTGATGTGCTATACAACCTTTATGTTTGGAACGCCTGTAATTATACGCATAACATGAATTATGACATGTTAGGGCCCCAGTGTTAGGGAGAAATTCGCCTGCACCAAGGCTCTGCAGATCCTTAAATGACATCGACTCTTTTGTTTTTTTTTATTTAAGTGCTGATTAGGTATATATTTTTTCGATTTCCATACTTGTATTGGCTATCTTTAAGCTTTTTAGTTGTTCCCTTATATACTTATATACTCTTTTTAATATTAAGGCACGAGGTGTTTATCTGTAATTGGTTAAGCAATGAGTTAGTTAAGCTTTTTGAAATATTGTAATCGCCGTAGATTAACCTAATAAATAAATAAAAGTATTGTAAATTTGAGACATTTAATTATTTCTACGGACATCAACCAATAGTAGCAATAAATCTAAAATAATGATCATACGTCAGTACTATAACTTCTTCTGCAGTGAAATGCTTTTAGATTTATGGGCATAATGCGATGCAATGAAAATACGCAACGGGAAGCTTTACAATCCGTTTTAGATATTAAAATACTCAATTATTGTCTTGGATTGTAAGAGAATTTAATTTTGCCATATATTTTTTATTTGTAGAAATTTAAAGAGTACCTATATCTATGTAGAGAGTAATATGTCATATATTCGTTTCTAGTTTTTTGTGTGAGTGCATATTCAAGGGTCATATTGTCTTGAAGGTACTCGTAGTCGTTGCTCGCTCTCTCGCGGTTCGCCGCTGTCCGCTGCCCGCTGCCAACTCGCTGCCTTACCTACGTCTAAAGGCCGTTATCCCTTAATTTAGCTAAAATTATTGGCTGCCGAGCTTCGCGACTTACAATCACAAGATACTTATCTATCATTTCAAACATGTCTGTTATTAATGATATTAAGAAACAATATTATACAAATTATGCACTTCCTAGTTCTCAAAACATTCATAGGCGAGTATGACTATGATTTTTTTAAGTCAGAATAGTAATCCTACCAAGTATTATTTAACACTAATTAATCTGAGATTGTTCTGTCGGTACCGTCCGCACATAACAGCATTTCAATTGGCACGCGCCCTGCGCTGCCTGCACGGGGTGGTCCAAGCGACGACGAAATAACTGTAATAACCGTCGGAAGAGAGCTCAACTAGTTCAGCTACGAAAGTTCTTGTAACATTTTATAGGCAAGTGTAAATTAAATAATTTCCGTACCCCTCGGAAACACATCGCTGTGCTGACATCTACATTATATCAAAATTACAGTGCGAAAGTGACTTTTATTGTATACGTACCTTATATCTTATGTACCGTATCTCGAGCGAATATTGATCTCATTTCGTTTCATAACTTTTTGAGCGTTTGACAATAGAGACATCATTTAAATGATGTCATGTTTTTTAAACTGGTAACTTTAGTAGGCCACAAGATTCAGACAGTGATGTAGGGGCGACTAGAAAAACCGGATCTGGTTCAAAACATTTTGTAGGTAAAGGGCTATATTGAAAGTCAGAGTTCGCGGGCGGCGCGCGCCGCCGTCGCTGTCGTTTGTACGACATGTGATTCGAAACAGTGTTTTTCATCATATTTTCTTTTAAATAAAGCAATTTCTCTAACAATTATAACTTACTAGTCAATTTTACAAGTTGTGTAAAAGGCCTATTCATTGTAAGCGTTCCGGGACTTGTTGATCAATACCTCAGGGTGTCCAAGAGGTAATTGTAATTCTCAAACGAGAGTCAAATGGTCATATTCTACTTATGTTACTAATAGCTAGCACCGCTATAATAATTACAATTGGTCCGTGTTAATAACTATAGGTAAATGTAATTAATAATAATTTTGTAGTGCAAAGTACTCGTATAATAAGTATCTAATGGTAGGCTGTGCCATAAATATTCCGAAAAAAGTTATGTAAATAAAATAGGCTTTGATACTGTTCAGAGTTGGTTAACTCTTCCAGTGGCATACGGCTGCTCTTCTAAGCTGTCTTTTAATTAGACACAACTTAATATTATGTTCGTTTTATTTAGTAGTAAATTTCACAAAAGTTTCCAATTTGTACTTACCTACCTACGTGTTAAACTAAATAATAGGTACCTTATTTATCGCTAAATTACTAGTACCCATAAATCACATAGGTACCGAATAGGTACTATCCGAGCGTGCAAGCCATTGGACAAAAGCCTCCTAATGATTGTCACTACGAGTACTAGCTTATTGAAAATGAATCACACCCAGTGACGCTGCAGTAATGTATACGTGTTTTCTTTTATCGTAATAAATAAAATTCTATATTGTATAGCTAAAATACAAAATAAACTGTAATTTACAAAAGAGAGTCATAAAGACATTTGCCGACGCAGAAATTATTTTATTCCGGTATACCTAATATGAAATGGTGATTATTAATATATGTACCTAAATCATTTATATGGACGCATGCTTCAGACACGGTCCTCACAATGACTTGTTAAGTTTCCTTTCGATTTAAACAGCTTTTGTTTGAATGATAGATACGGTATCGGATCCTTTCCACTGAGATAACTAATATCAAATCAACAATTATTATGTTATTGTGTAACTTCGGATAACAAAGATACGTGTATCTGACACGACTACGGCAAAGCACTTCGTTTCACACTTGGCACAGACACTCAGTAGTTCGATCGGGTGTCACGAAGGGGGATCGTCACGGCGCGGCTGTTGGAATTTCTCATGTGCGTAAGTAAAGTTTGAAACACTCACCTACGTTTTAATTCGCCGATAGTTAACTAAGTCCAGAAAAGTCCCGCGGTCACAAGGGTGGCACTGTTAGTAAACGTGTTCACACAGAGTGCTCGTGCGTGTGGTGTGCCGCGGCGCGCGGCGCTCGCCCGACCTCGTCTACGGCACTTTTCCAGGTGAGCTCTAAGCTTTCCGAGTGGGCGCGGAGGCGGCGCGCGCGTGTGGGAGCGCCGCGCGTGTGTGCGTGCCGCCGCGCGCGCCGATTGGCCGCCGCGCAGCTCGTGGAAATCATTTCCATGTTTCAGCGTAGCGCGGTCGCGTAGCAGCCGTGCGCCCGCGCCGCGACCGCTCGCGCTGCCTTTCAGAGTTGATGTTGCATTTGTATCTAACTCATCTGCATTATCTAGCCGTAGATAATTGATAATATATGATAAAGAGATAGTTAACTAACTATACCCACTTAGTCATCCGACATTTTAAGATTAAAATTTACACTGTATCTATAGATAAATTAACGATGATGAGGCTTAGGCTTTAATAATAGACTTAATAAAAAATTTGGCCTAATAGTTTGATTATAAGTCAAACATGTACCTGTCTCAAACATTATGAATCACACAACGTAGATTTCTGACAGTTTCACTCGGACGGACGGAGTGCTCTTTTACCAGGAGATATATAATTCAAATCCAAACCAAAACCACCCGTAGCCCAAACACGATTAGCTCTTTCTGAGGAGACATATCGGACTAAAATCTCCTAATTATTGTTATGTTTGTTTATTTATTACCTAAACATCTGCTACGGACATGAGATCCAAAGAAGCGTTATAATCAGACGCGCTGAGCGCGATACTATCGCTCTAATCAGATTCGGTGAATATTTTGTGTTGTGCCCGCTTGTACTGCGCCGACCTAAATGTACCATGACTTGACCCGTTTAGTGACGCACACCAATGTACAATTAGATTACCTTCTATACACGAGGAGCGATTTTAGTCAATATTTACACACGCCACACGTGAACACGTGAAACGAGGATTACCTAGGTAGGTATTACGTCTGAGGTAAACTTATGTCGACCTACGTTTGAGCTGCTATGTGCTTAGAAATAGTGCGAATAGGTAAAAGTACACAGTATTATAGTCAGTGAAAGTAATCTATAATAACTACAAAAATAGCTAGTTATCACTTTCTGATGTGGCAGCATCAGTTCTTCTCTACGTTATTAATTTCTCTTCTTCTTCAGTTCAGTCAGTTCTTTATCAGTGGAAACTGTCTGCGCTTATATTTATAATGAACCGCCAACATCGCGAGTGCCCCTGGTGGAGCTCGCACTTCATCGGAAAGTAATAATCCGCCGTTATCCCTGAATTTATGCCAACTCATAATACCACTGGGTAGGTATAAAGGTGCGCTTTAAACGATCATTATTATATTTACGATACGTATCTAAACAATAAAAAATGTCGATAAAAGTAATGCGTCGTGCGATATCTTATCGATCAGAGGCTTACTTGAGACATCGATCATCGGTCTAATTACCCTCGATAATGGTAATCACGGGCGGGAGCGCACACATACAACCATAACCATTACGTATCTCTACTTTTATAGAATTATTAAAAAAAAACATTAGTTTTAAAAAGGTATTTGATGCATACAAAAATAATTTATTGAACATGTATGTACCACGCGCATGCGAGCTGCGCGCACGCCCCAAGCAACTCCGAACCTTACTACGCGTATTGCTTTGATGTAGGTAGTGCCAATAGCTTCTTAGCATTTCTTTAGTGTATATTCTCGTTAAGGTATTTATTTAGGTAGGACCGTGAATATGTCATTTAGTCAAATAGTCGATTAGGGTGTCATATTTTTTAATTATTATTCAGGTCGGCCACCCCATGAATTTGTAACACGTATCTGTGTTTATAACATAGTGCATGGGAATCCATGCATTGTGATTTTTTTTTTGCCTAGCTTTAGGGCATAGAAAACTTTTTTTTAAAAAGGTCGACTGCCTCGTTGGTCTAGTGGCAAAGCGCATCGCTTTGTGATCACGAGGTCCTGAGTTCAAGTCCTAGGTCGGACAAGTGTAGTTTTTCTAACGAAAAACTTCCCAGTACGAGTCCGGAGTCTGGAATTGTGCCCCGTATATGGCAATAGGCTCGCCCCCTATTACATGGGACCTAACAACGTCGGCGAAACGTGGGTGTACTCAGTACACCTCTGCCACCCCCGATCGGGGAATATAGGCGTGACGGTGTATAAAAAAAGGGAAACCGACTCAAAAAAGCAAAAAATAAATATTTGGACTTGGTGCCGTTTGCCGGACAAGAGGGCGCGCGTGCAACCACCACCTCGAGCCAGAAGGGCAAGGGGGCAACTAGTTTAAGGGCGCCTAAAGGAGGAAAGGCCTCGGCTTGGGCAGTCGTTATGGGGCAGGGCGTATACTAGGTGTCTCGCCGTGGTGCTCTGTACCGGCTGGCGAGCAAGGGATTCTTCGAGCTCGCCGGCGAGGTCGGTGTCTGATCCTGTGTGCGGTATCTGTATCCGAATGAAAGTGATGTAAGGGCATCGGCAGGGTCGGTGTGAACATGCCGCGGACGGCGGTAGCGGCTGACAGGAGGGAAGTTAGGTTCGTAGTCGGCGGCGGCTACGATTAGCAGATTTCTATGACGGGACGCATTTGCGAAATATGGGGTTGTCGCCTTTTTAATAAAGGCGCGAATAGGTTCGAGACCGAAATCGGAATGGAAACACTATGTATGTAACTAGAACGAGAATCACGAGAATTTTATTTAATATTTGTTGTGTTGTTAATTATCTAGATTTGTATGTATAGTCTAATTACCATTTTAAAATAAAAATACTATACAAAAAACATCTTACGTTCTGCTTTGTCATATGTTTTATATTTTCCATAAAATTTGTATATTTCAAACCTTTCACTGCACTCTCTTCTTGTTGAGATAGGAGGCTGAAATTTTATACACGTAACGACACATTCATGTGTATCAAAACTAGGGCTGGCGCGACTTCTACGCGACATTTTCTTTTCCTATAAAAAAGGTGGACTATCCTACGGTCGATCCAATTCAATCGAACACCTTCTTATTTCGAATCTCTATATTGTGAAACTAAATTGGAAGTACAATACAATACAAGTAGTGGTCAATTTTGTTTCTAGCTCTTCTTCTTCTTCTCGCGAAGCCGTGCCGTCTGATATAAAAGTTATTCCAATGAGAAAATAGCGATTTGCAAATAAAAGATTTATTTTATTTGAAAATTAATTTTTATTTTTTATTTTTCTTTCATAAGTATACATTCAAGCTCCTTCTACTAGACCAAGTGGGATAGAGTTTTTACGACTAAATAGTGATATTTTTACATCAGTTTAGTTTAAACCGAAACTTATGATTCTAGAAAACTGCGAGGGATTTAAACACTCAAAACTGCCATGTGAAAGTTTAATTGACCTTAAGATTTCCGTTTGTACCAATATCTCACGTATTATACACACGACCGATGTGTCGGTCAGTTCTATTCCAATTTTGACTTAAAAGGCTGCCGTGACAAGGTAGGTATATTTATTATGGCATCTTGTTTTCTGGCTCTGCGAGCAAAACGAATGCATTGTATTTATATAATAAGTGTTGGAACCCCATATTCGTGGTATTATAATAACGCAACTTATATTGTTAAGTTAAGGATTAAAATTATTTAATCTCGATCAAGCAGCCTAACACGGTAATAGAAGTATCCCGTCTTACGTGATAGCATAAAACATTTCGGAAAAACACTTAGAATACAAATGAAAGGGTTATTATTAATTTTGATCGAAACAATAGTTATGAATAATCAAGAAAGAATGTCATTTTTATTTAGTTCGGAATGTCATTCCTGTGGAGAAAAAGGGCAAGAAACTACATGATTACTCTTTTAAAAATGTAAGCTTTACGAGGCCTGTATCGTATATAGTAATCCGAACGCATCTGACCACTCATGCTGGTGCAACAGGACACAATAAGTTTCGTGTGTACAATAAGAGGTTCGTTGTGTACACTCGTGTCACAGGATCGCTTCGGCAAGGCCTAGAGCGAGGCGGCTGCGCGGTGCTGACACACGCGCCTAAACAGGCTTCACGGTAAACAGCGTGATTCACCCTCGCATCGGCTGATAGGCGACGTCCACGTGTGTGTATGTGTGTGTGGACTGCGCGAATCATGGCAAAACCATTATCTAAACCTTAGTGTATTGCGATCCGCGACTTTTACCTAACTTTTATTAGCTTTTCCAAGATATCGGATAAGTACGACAAATCCTAGTATGGTAAATAGTACTGTAATTCTGATTAACCCTAAGTTGATTGTCAGCGTGTTTGCAATCGACAATCGACTTTGCTAGTTAGATAGTACTTAGGTGATAGGCACCTAATGTTG
This sequence comes from Phalera bucephala, assembly GCA_905147815.2. Classification (NCBI taxonomy): domain Eukaryota; kingdom Metazoa; phylum Arthropoda; class Insecta; order Lepidoptera; family Notodontidae; genus Phalera; species Phalera bucephala. The sequence continues at coordinate 36,746,225 of LR990617.1, forward strand.
CTCCTCTGAAACGAATTGATTAAGATGGCACTGTTTTAGAGGAAAGAATACATATATTTTCTGGCAATGAATTAGTTGTGTTAGGTTATATCAGGCACGCAAGACATGAATGACTTGCAGGTCATTGTAGGAGCCCTGGGAACTCTTTTGTAGAGCTACCTGGAAAATGTAGTCGAAAAAGTACTTGTACTCGTGAACGGGTGCTGCTTGTGGAGACTGGTCCACCCAGAGTCCTCTAGCTTTTCTTTATAACGTATATTTAAAAATAGTCTTACATCTTAGTCGTAAGGCATCACACTGCAGCTGGATCGCATTAATGATTTTGTATAGGTAATATAAAACGTATGTATTCATACAAAAATTGATGAAAAAAATGAATGGAAAATTAGACAAAAACACAGTTTCTCGCCGGATCTTATCAGTCGAGGCCGCGTTTCGATCCGGTGGTAGATTAGTAAGTTAATAAAATGTAAATATGATACTTTGTAAACACCCCCGCAGGGTTTATGCAAAATAAACGGTTTGAGTTTGAATGTCGTTAAGTGCTGAACAACCATTATCACCTGCGCACCTTGCACAGCTTGGACCCCGGCGTCACAGCGCGGGTGGAGTTATGGAGGATGAAACTCGTTGAATATGTCTGCTACTGGTAGTGGTGTAAGCGGGCATAGCAGGCGCTGCCGTGATAGGTGTAGAGATTCAAACTGGTCGCTACTGGCTACTGAAAACCTCACTAAAATAACAAATCCGAATATGCAAGGTGCAAAGGTTTGTTACTGAATATTTCTCAACGGCTGAATGGATCTACTTAGATGAAGTTAGGTAGAAAGAAAGATAACGTACTAATGTGTGATAAACCGTAACAATATTGTCATAAAGTATATAATTCGTGCGACCGGAAGCTTAATGTCGGCTAATTGTAGTTAGAATGTATAGGACTCATTTGGTTAGCAGGTGATAATAATAAGGAATCAGCCTTTAGTGTCCCACTGTTAGGGCTACCCCCAATCTCCCCGTTCTCCGAATCCCCGGTCTCACGAATTGAGGTGAGAGAGGGAAGATGATCTAGCCTTTAAAAATACTGTTTACCCATTATGGATTGCAAGCAAGAAGCTAATATCAACATTATCATTACACAAGGTAGCAATTAGCACATACGTACGGCCCTTGGTACCTGCCGCTGCGGCTCGGTACTTGAAGAACTGCACTGTGCAGAATTGTTTTCTCACTAACTGGAAAATTGGTTTATAGATAAATAACTTGTCTAAAATGCGTATAGTACATTTTTACTATAAAAAGTTATCTAATATTGCTACTTATATTCTATTATGGAGCCATAGCGTGTACAAAAGAGATTATTATGAGTTTGCCCTTAATAAACGAAAGCGAGTAGATAGGTACTACAAGAATTTCATACAATTACAGATCTTATCTACTCCCCTTAAATTTTGAAAGTATATGCAGCAGAAGGATCAGGCGAGTGCAGATTTTGGCAATAATTTGCTCGGTGCGGCGGGAGCGGGCGGCGACACGGCGCGCACTTGTGCACAAACAGCGCTTGTCTTATCTGCATCGCACTTGACGCCGCGATAAACATTTCAGCCGCGAGCATCCCGCCCCCCGCACCCCACACCCCCGCCCCCGCCCCGCCGTGTACATGTACAGCACTTGTGGTGCGATGATTCAACGTGATTACGAGATCCTACTTATTTGTTCAATATCGAGCTACAAAGCGGTTACTTGCGACCGATGTCAAACATCACCTTGGAGGCGATTGTCACAGTATCGAACATCTATTTGAAACGTTCTATTTAACTATGAACAGATTGTTACAAAATTCGATATTATATTTAAAGTAAATAATTTTATAGCTTGTTGATTTATTTATTACTACTTAACCAATTGGTAATTTGTTTGGGAGGCTCCTTCGGGACGCGTTGTTAGTTGAATCTCGATACCGTCACTAGAGTCCCATGCATTCGGCGTCAGACCAAGTAGCCGCTAAAATCTTTTGGAGCTGATGGGTTTCATTAGGTTTAAAAACACGCTTAAATAAGCAACAGGCGGTCGCGCCAACACTCCGCTAGGAGGATTCCGGGGGGCACGAACAGTTTATGAAAAGATCATTGTTGTGTAGCACGAGACCTCATTTTCACGATTATAGTGAGGGCACTATCATTATATTGCATTATTATCTAAAAGTCATTTGCTGAATATGAAAGAAGAACAAAAACAAACGGGTTTTTGAAAAACATCCAATAATGTTTCTGAATAACGACAATGTCAATGCTTAAATAACAACAGCACGCTTGAGGCAAAAGTACCTGTGTGAAGTGGGTGAACTATGAAGGCCCTCTTCGATATACATACACACACACACATCACACACACACACACACACACACACACACACACACACACACACACACACACACACACACACACACACACACACACACACACACACACACACACCACTCACCCACACACCCAATATTTGCGGTACCTATTTATTTTCTCTCACTAGTCCTTTGAATATACTGTAGTAATAGTATGTCTATATCCACGTAAAATATAAATAATAATAGTTACGTTTAGGGAAGAGTTTTTAGAGCTACCTACATGCTCCAGGAGCGGAAGTATTATAGATCACAACACTGCGAGTAACTTCTCTTGACGATACCTCTGCGTCGCTGCCGGCGGTGTTGCCCTCTTTTTTAATTATAAGGACCGTTTTAGGGCCCATCTAGCGAACCGTGAGTCACCGCCGGCTACGGTGTAGAAATCACTAAAATATGGCTGGTATCCAAAACATTTGAAATTAAATAGCTCAGTTCTTGTATATCAAAGCCTCATTTCCACATGGCCTGCTCTCTTTCCATTTAATAAAAATATAGTTTTTGCACCAGCTGGGATCAGTTTGTAGATAGAAATGTTTCTTTATTTTCAGCAACTGATTTCAGCTTATACGCGAAAAGTTAATCCGTTACGTCCACGACGGATTAACTTTTTACGTAGAACCTCTAAGACACAGTCCGTGTTAAACTCAAATCGCCAGCATTTGAAACCCGCGAATCCCAATCCGATCTAATAAAAACAATAAAATTTACTATCTATACTTATTCGCGCATAAATTATCCACCATGACCGCACGTAAGTACTATACTTAGTAAACAAAGATGTGCCTGTAATCGTGGAATCGTCACGTACATACAGCACACGGCCGGTGTGTGCCTCACTCGTGGACACACGTCAGCTGGAAGGCACTCGACATGTCCCGCCGCCTTCCGCATGACAGTACATTGATCGCCTCAAGCGAAGAGTGTCGCTGGGGCATAAGATATGTCAAATTGAAGGAGATATTAATCTCCCGTAGAGTCGCGGGCGGCGCGGGCGCGGGCTCGGGCGGCTCGTTCGCTCGCCTGTCAGGGCGCTGTCGATGTCTTCCTTATCTTGTCAGTTCACTTGACACGTTTATTTTTACAATAAATTGACTCAACAAATACTTAAAATTCGAAAGTTGCTAGAGATCATTGCGAAATTTCAAGAAACAATATTTTCCGACTAATCTTAAAGATAACTAACATAAAATAGAATTATATTTAGATACCCACAGGTATCGGACGAGTGGCGATCTTTGGCTTATGTCCTGCAGTGGACGTGTTTCGCTTGATAATGATAACGAACAGTTTATCGGGTTACAAGAATAGTGCGATTCAATATTTTTGTAGATGTACTTACTGAAAATATGATTTATGAAGAAAACTGGTGGTCTATGTGAGAATATTATAACTGAAAAAATCTAGCCTCTATCAACAGAAAAGAGGTATCTATCCACACACGCGGCACAGCTGTCAACACAGCGGTACTACAAAACCTTCAGGGGGAAGCTTTCGTTACGCACCTTCCAAATGTTGAAACATTGTCCCCTCTCCCATCAGGACCGTGCCAAATAGTAATGGTTTTTAAACAAATCTAAGAAAATTCCTGTACTAATGCCAGAAAAAGCAAGGACATCTCAAACACGACAACAGTATCATATAATAATTGTTACTGACCTAATAATAACTGTTGCTGATCTAATTTATTCGCATTATCTCGTCTACCATCCATTATTTGTTGCCGTCTGTTCGCCCTCTAACTTTCTTTTTCAACTCACTAGGGAGACTAGAATCTCAATCACCCTCTTACACCACTACCTATGCCACTACACTTCTTATTATCTTTTAATATGTTACTTTTCTCTTATTTATTATTATTATGTTTCTCGCTGAGATTCACGGGCTTTACCCGGACCTTTGAAAGGCTTTGGGGACATGGGTCCAACACGTAGAGGTCCTTTGCGAGAAGTTAATGTTATGTAAGTCACCTGCTGAGATCATTTGCTGAAAATTAAGAAACATAACCAGCGAACTGACACCAACAGGTGCAAGGACTATTGTATTGTATTATGAAAAGAAAACAAGGGCTATATAAATGAGGTTTGGAATTTAGCAGCATTAAGGCAAGCCAGAGCCAAGAGTCCTGCGGGCACCCTTCGGTTTCCACTCGACCGAAGATACATAATAATATCAGAATCAGAATATTTTTTATTCATGTAAACCATTACAGGATTTATGAATCGTCAAAATAGTAACAAAGACTCTACCACCACTTCGGAATGTCATTCCTGTGGAGAAGGAGGGCAAGAAACTCCACGGTTACTCTTTTAAAATAATATTTTTACAATCTTTCCATCTACATTTTGTTGTGGGGTATGGGAGAACAATGTAGTATCAGGTGAGTCTAAATTAAATTAACCAAGTTAAACTATTCATGTGAATGGCTACATGGTTCTCTCATTTACAGATAAAGAAATGAGGAAGAAAAATGATAAATTTTATTTAACTACTAGAAGGAAGAGAGGGAATAATAAATAATAATAGCTGAACATGTTATCCACATTCTGGTGGAGCTGGAACATCACCTATCCAAGCATTTTTATCTTTTAAATAATCATCAAGAGTATAGTAAGCTCGCTTGCAGAGCGTACGTTTAATACAGGATTTGAATTTATTTTCACTAAGTTGAGTGACGTCAAGTGGAATTTTATTATAAAATCCCCATGAAAGACGTGTGAATTTTAGACAGACGACATTGCGGTTGATCCAATTTATTTCTATGTCGCGTGTTATAGCAATGCCTATCACCTAGCTGATTAAATAGATCTAAATTTTTCCGTGTGTACATTATGTTTTCATAAATATACTGACATGGGACCGTCATAATATTGGCTGAGAAGACAACCAGCGTACTGCTTAGGCGGGTCCCTGCGTGGTATCCACATGTAAATATACGTGCTTGATGGCAGCATGGTTTATATATTATTATGTAACATATTATATTGAGTTGATTGCCATTGTCACTTTTTGTTTTGTTGTTATTATGTACCACATTAAACGTTTTTCTTTCTTTACTACTCCAGAATCTCTACAAAGTAAATAGAAGGTAGAAAAGCGGAATGTATAACTCGTGTGTACATATGTACTTGTGTACTCATTTACCAAACATTAAATATGTACCTACGTTTACCTACTTAGGCTATTGCCGATGCCCACATTAGGTAGGTATAGCTATACGTTGCCAAACAGGTCTTCTAATCGCTCCGGTGTCGTTGACTACCCCCAGGGCCCTACAAGTATCTCGAGTCACACTATTTACCTATCCTAATTTCAGTTCAACACTCGGCGCACTCCGTCACTGTAACTCTCCAGTCCTCAACTACATAAACTAGAATTATTTTAGATGTAGGTGTGTGCATGTTTGTAGGTATATCTCATAGCTGTGCGTTAAACAAACTTAAATTATTTTGTAAATAAACGATGTATGCCTATATAGTATTACGTATATTAGGCACACGGTCTCATGCCAAGATGTTCTTATTAAAATACCAATGTTTATCTATCTATGTGCATCATGAAGCCAGCTCCCTCGCGGGGTAGGCACAAATACCAATGTGTTTCCATAATCCACATTTTTTTCGCCCCGTGTGACAGGCTCAATACAATGCTTCAAAGAAACTGGAGCGGTATTGTCAGTAGCTATACGTGCATACCTACGTAGTTTTGTAAAAAAAACGCTGGCAATTTCCTTCTTGACGCGGCCCACCACGCTCCCCATCAGCAGGTATGCAATTGATAATTGATCTGTTTTCCTATTAGTTGTACCTACCTACTGTTGGCCTAAATACACTGCCATTATATAGCTCCGGCCACGTGAAGGGAGATTATGTGCGCTTGCACAATCGCAATGCGTGTATGTGGGCCAGCGGCATTGCGTCACCGCGTCGCCTGCGCCAGCCGCCGGCGCGGGCGCCGCTGCACCCCAGCTAAACAAAACCCCCTGCAAACCGACACGCGGTCTACAAACTAAAGATGCCACCGGCGTTAAAAAAAATAACCAACATTGTATACCGCCGTATATCTTGTTCACAGTTCATAGGTATAATATTACTCAGACATCATACTTTTTCTATGACATTCTCATTGTTACATACTATATTTTCTCAGTGATATTTAGACTACAAACTAACAAATTTGGAATCAATTTTTTATTGAAAAATCACAAGAGATAACAAGAATATCATAATAGGTGAAGAGTTCAATCCTTCTCGAGTCCAAAATTTTCCGGCAACCTAACAGTTCCTGACGCAAGTTCTACACTACTGTTTGCACCATGTCGAACCTGAGTTCGAAATTGAAGTATCTGAAGTAGCGAAGTCTACCCACTTAACATTCCTAGTACTAGCTGAGTTTGCTAAGTTCGACATACCCACCTTTTTTACATAGGGTAAATCCCGGACGCCCGCGAGCCACGGGGGAAGCTCACGGGGCTCGTCGGTTTCCTAGACTAATAACCCCAGTTGGCTGGCATCGAAACTTCAGAGGCGCTCCGGGATCTCCGCGAGGAACCCACGGTGCCCCTCTGTGCCGTGCTCCGAAGAGACACTGCCTCTACTACTCGACTTATTTAGTATATACCTTTAGCCTGCTTATAAATAAAAAAATAGCTGTACCATGCTCTTAAATATTCTAATGAATAGGCCGCCCGCTACTCGTACTTGCTCGTCAAAGAGATAGCGCGGTGAATGAGGTGAAGTGACGTCGTCAAGTCCGTCGGCGAACTGAGCGTGTGCTGACGAGGATCTAATCTAATTACAAATACACCCGTGGGAGATATGTTGTATCACGTAATATATCTCGCACAAAGTGCAACGACCCCATCGATACGCTTAGTATCGCGGTTTCCTTAGATATGCAAATTGTTATCTCGTTTATCTTAACTAGCCGCTAATGTGAGCTCGGTTATCTTAAAGTTTTGATAATCGTATCTGGTAGATACTGTATCTAGTCAACAGCTGGTGGGCGCGCAGCACGCGTGCGCGCCACTGCCGGCTCAGCGCCGCGGACCGCCAGCTCGGGGGTGCGAGCTGCTCTGCTGGAGAGCGCCACGCTGGCGGACTAGGAAAATTGGTAGAATATTACGATGGCTGCAGCGCGCCTGCGCCGTGTGTCGTGCGAGCGAGGGGAGACGGCTGTAGGTACGGCGCTGGGTGTGTTCGCGATGACGCGATAACGCGAGCAAACAACGACGAGCGCTATGCTAATATTTGTAGGGAGCGCCGCCACCACTCCTCTCACCCCGCAGCCCGTCGCTGCGCCCGGCACCCTCCGCGGCCGCGAGGGTCTCCGCCGCCGTATCTAGGGGGCCCGAGATACCGCGATACCATCCCCGATACCGAGTAATTATCAGATAGAAGGCCAACAGATTTGATTACGAGAGCTCGTATCTGCGGCGGCGCACAGTCAGCACAGCGACGGCGCGGGCGGCACGCGAGCGCGGCCTGCGCCGGCGCCCGCGGGCGTGCAGCGCGCCGGCCGGGCCGCGTCGAGGGCCAGTAGGTACCTACGCGGCAGTAATCCCCGCTCCGGATCTGATAGCTGATACATCGACGGATTATTGATGGGCGCCGCTCGACCTCATCGCGATCTTATCAGTTGTTTTTTTGTCGAATATTTTCCGTGAAAAGCTAATAAAAGCGTGTGCGGGGCGGTGCGCGGAGCGCGCGGGGCGGGCGGTGCACGTGACGCGCGATGGCCGCCGATAAGACGCCATATTATTTCAGGCTGAGCCCCCTCACCCCGCAGCCTTCCGTCGCTCTTGTCAACCGCAATACCCAAATTTCGTAAGTACTCATGATGTACAAGTCACGTACTCACGGTGCCCAAGTGCCGTATGCCCTGCTCATATTAAACTACCTAATAAAAGGTATAAAAACTTAGACAATCTGGTCCTATTCAAAATACGTAGAGCTTCGTGTGTGGTGTGTCCACGTGGACATAGTTCTAACAATGAGAGCAAATACAGCTCTACTAACTAGATTAAATACATAGTTTCAAGTTCGATTCCTACACGGAACAGTCGTTTCGTTTTGAGAGTTCGTATGTGTAAAATTCATGAATGTAAAAAAAACTCACGACACATGAATAATCCCTTAAACGTGGGCAACGTTTTGTTGGTGGACAAAAAGGAAAACAAAACCGTTTATATTTCCACACTTCCTATGAATACATTAAATGCTCCGGATCAATATTGGCCTTACAATAAATGAAGTCGGTGAGAGATTTAAAACTATCATCTTTTTACAAGCTTGCAGGCTAAATTAGACCCACTTCCTTTTATTCTACGCAGTTGTCATTTGACATGTTGGTTAAGTTTCGATGACAATCTATTAGGGTAAACATGACCTAATTTGACACCCAAGGTTGGCTCCAGACGAAGGAACTTCTCGACAGCAAACAGCTTAGACACCAAATTCAGTATACATATTTAATTTTGGTTGGCCGTATTAAATTGCACCATTAACTGGCTGCATAAAGGCTTGTTTTTAAAAATGTTTTTACTTACGCTGACGCCCAGACCGAAACAACCATTTGTGGGTCTTAGAAAGATTTGTTCCGTTTGTTCTCAGGTCTAGTGGAAAAAGCGGCCGAAGCTTTTTCCACTAGACCTGGCCCTCGTCATTCCGATTCTTTATCAGGGCTAGTGGATCTGGCTTATCCAGGTTTATTGTATTGTACCTACTATACTGCAATTACCTGCAGATTTAGTTGGATGCGAGTCCTGCTACGGCGATTGCTCCCGGCTTGACTTGATGTGAACACCGGGGGACTCGCGTTTGCGATCCGAGTCATAAGGCCCCACTCCACGGCCTCGTTTAGCTATTTAGCAATCTTTAGCGCTACGTTTAAAATTAATGTTGGTATGATATACGTAACTATGGTCAATCCATCCAAAGATGTTTTAGGAGTCCAGACAAGTTGTATTCGGTGCTAGGCCAGTGATTAGTTATTTTCAAATACTTCGCTTTAGATTTGAAGGAGCCAATATTTAGGTGCTTACAGGTGACCTATGTATTTTAATAACACAATAGCGAACAGCTAAATAGCGTCATATGGAGTATATTTTATTGATTTGTCCTCATCTGTGTAGAGCCATGCCAATGACATCATACTGTATTCAAAGCAGGCAGATGAAATAAGAGTTTCACCATCTTACACGGGGTTTTTAAATTATCATGTTAGGTAATAAAAGTCGTAGTCGATTTAATGCACCTTTTAATCAAGGCATACTTGTGACTGCTTAGGTAATATTTACATATACAATGTCTAATCTAACGAACGCTCTCCGCCGGCGCGCGGCCGCGCATATAACTATAACACATAAATATCATAACATCACATATACCTATGTATTAAAATATTTGGCGACAACATTACTCGCGGGCTCGCGGCGGCCGCCGGAAACACACACAAATTCCGTTTAACTTATGAGGTTAGAAATATATAAAATAATTATACAATTTAAGAGTAAAGTACAGGACCGTTAACTATTATGTATGGCTGCTTCATCGCTGCTCTACACGGTATTTGTATTCACCGAACAGGAGTCGTGGTGATGCATGCGGCTCAAATTATCCGGCACTAACCACTGGCGCTGGTAGTGGTTCGGCTGCACATTTGAGAGTAAAGCAGTTCAGTGTTAAATGGGTGAACCCCACGTGCGTGTTTCCGCGGCGCGCCGTAGGGTGCCGCTTTAATATGTACATTCTACAAACGTAAATCTTTATATAATATATTATTTTCAATTATTATACAACGATTGTCTTCGTTATAAAAAAATCATTACACGCAATTTACTTCACTATAAACGATAGTTATATAATTCGGATCTATGTATTAGAGAGTCCACTCAGATCTAAAAATCGTTGACGATATCGCGGCTACACTCGTGCGATAAGTGTAGAGGCCTTCTGCGGCCAGTAGCGTTACTAATTGAAAAAGAACACAAAGAAATTGTGGCCGAACTAGTCGCCCGCGCTGCGCCGCACCCACGCGCGGCCGCTTGCGCATATTCTAGACTTTGGCCACAAAAATCATCATCTAAAACGTGAAATGGTAAATTTAACTAGCCGATGGCGTAAACTTAAATTCATTGCACTTACATGATTAATATAGTAAATTTATATCTACGAATTATTAATGTTTGAGCAGAGTTGTCCGTAGATTACAGCTACGGTTTGATTAAGTATAGCTAAGGCATTTTATCACAATGTTTTTGTTTAGATCGGTACTGTCGAGATTCCATAATAGCTAACAGGACATGCTTAACTGGTACAGATGTAGTTTTGCGTGTATACATGACCCCTAAACGTCGGCCAGTACCCACACGGAACTGGTCCTGATTACACATATACACTCTGATTTTGTGTGGGTGGATTGCTGTAGGAATTACGCGTACCTAATGGCAGAAATCTGGGGTAAAGTCGATATGAAATGGTTAGCAGCTATACGTACGAGCGATCTCATACCCGCACAAATGTAAGCCGGCTGCGCGTACAGCGTGACTCTACGCCGAGTACTCACTTATTCGGTAAATTCGTGGAATGCATATTCAAGTCATGGAGTCAATTATAACATAATTAGATATTACAATAACATCGCCCGACGAGCGAAGGCGCACACTCGCACGCGAAAAGGCAATTTCGACAAATCCGTTCAACTAAATGTACCGGTACGTAATATAATGCATCGGATGAAATTCCATTGCTCCGCGAACGCGTGCCAGTGCGCACCTTTACGAAATAAAAATATTTATTTATAAAAATATAAAGATCATTGTACAACATTTAATCAGATTTAGCTGTGCAACAGCCGGACAGCCTCTCTCGGTACGACCTCGCACTCGCCACGTGTAGTCTAGGTAATATTAAATTATCTATCTAGGAATGCAACACTATAGGAATGATTGATATACAGTCTCATCGTTTACACATAACATTATTATTTGGTAACAGTCGGAACACACGCGAACCACGGGCGCCCGTTCGGGCAGATCTCAAAAGGAAATCGTCGAATCGAGCTCGCACGACGTGCTCCTCTATAATATAATCGGTCAGCACCTAAACTCCAATCCGAAGATGTATTATTAAAGTCGGCAAGCATATCATCTAGGAGTGCGCAGGGGCGGTGCGTGGCGGCCGCCGGCGCCTCGCCGGTGCGCTCAGCTGCCCATGGACACCACGGTGGGCCGCTCCAGCCGCTCGGCGGGCTCGGGCGGCGCGCGCCGGTACTCGTCGTCGTACAGCGCGTGGTGCGCGTGCGCCGGCGGCGGCTCCTCCAGCTTGAGCTGCTGCTGCACGTAGTAGTTGAGCGCCAGCGGCGAGCGCGCGCCGCCCCCCGCGCCCGCGCCGCCGTCTGCTGCCGCACACCACACCGTTAGCTACGCAGCCGCGGCTGCGGCCGGCCTCGCGCTCCGAACGCGGGCCGGCCGTAGCACGGGACTAGTTAGGTAGGACATCGCGTTGACCTTCCCGCGGGTCGACGATGCTAAGACTGGGTGTACGGTGTACACACAATTTAAGGATACCTTAGCCATGCCTATGGAGCCATAGAGACTATAAGTTTTACTAACGACCTATTGGAATCATCTTGTTAATCATATATTATTGTTGATCATCTTGTATTACCATTGCATCATACCATCACCATTTCGCATCTTAATTCCTAATTCACATCTCCATCCTTCTCGCTGGGGAATATGTACGGTGTGCATGTATTGCGCAAGGTGCATGTCAGCATTTCCCAGTCGGCGCATCGCTACACATTAATTTTATATAATTTAAGTTTTAGTACGCAATCGACCATCGCGCGCTGATTACCATTTTCATTGTTCACGTATAACCATCGCGTGTGCGTTACCATTTTCATTCATTATTTACCAGTTAATTAGAGTACCAGTAAATAAACCATTATTCTCTCTAATTACTGATCTTCTTATTTTCACCATAAACTAACATACCACATAAACCAGAACCCCTTACACTGGGTGCTACCCGAAATATTTCCATGATATTTTACACGATCATAAAAATGTTCACGATCATTCCGATCCCTTTTTAGCCTGCATCTTGCTCCATATTATATCACGTTCATAGTCATAATTACCTACCTTTTCAGTTAGATGTGTAGGTACAGGGTTCGGTTCGCCTGCCATTATTAAGTCACTATCGACCTAATCGGGCACTATGACCCCTTTTATACTATTTCTCAGGCATACATTTAGCATTAGATAATAATTTATTTATACATGACACTTACACAAGCTTTCTATCTTGACGCCCGATGTGGGCGTGCGCTGGACCTTGAGACTTCGGTCGGATTTCATACTACTCTTTGGTTTCCGCTTTCTTGTCTGCAAACGAGTTGAAACACATCATTAGTGATTTAGTTACGCAACCTCTGCAATCCACTAGATCTTCGATCGTACTTTACGATCAAGGATCTAGCGGATTGCAGGAATAGGCTAAGATCGTCGGTGAAAAACAAACAATTTATAAATAAATACATTTTCAGAATACGCATCTATTATTAAGTAAAAATAAAGTCGTCGGTAAATACAATTTGTGAATGTATAACGTGACCATTAAAACGGGATCTCTACCTACGTTCTAATGGAACGTTTACTGTTCACCACTAATTACGTCCATTAGCATCGGAAACAGCAGTAACCTATTAACTCGTAAGTGGAAGAATCATTCAGTGCTTTAATTGCTGTGCAGAGACAGTTAGTCACTAACCGCCACACAGGTAAACCGTGACGTCAGAGCGGGCGCGTACCTGAATGGAGTCCTTCTTCATGGCGAGCGGGCGGTTGATGTTGTGCAGCTTGTAGTAGAGGCCGCACGCGTTGCACACCGTCTCGCCGTTGGCGTTGCGCCGCCACAGCGACGTCGTCGTGGTCTGGCAGTTGGTGCACGCCATGCCCGGCCGCTTGGTGCCCATCTGCGTCACACGACGAGCGCGTTAGCCGCCGCACTCCTGCGCCGAGTGCGCTCGAGCCAACAGTGATAGCGGTATTAGATCGCATGCATTAACACAGTTATCGCTATGAAAATGTTAATCGGTGAGATTAGCGAAGAGAAGCGAATGTGCGGTGTTAGCGGGGTAGGGCGGGGCGGGAGCAGGCGGGGAGCGGGCGGGGCGGGCACGGACGTACCCCTTTCTTCTGTTTGTAGTCGGGGGGAGTGGAGGCGGCGTGCGAGGGCGCACAGAGCGGCGGCGGCGCGGGCAACGCGTGCGCGTGCGACGACGCGATGCCGTTAAACAGGAAACCCTTGTAGAAATCCGCGCCCGGCGGGGCCCCCTCCGCGGCCACTGCAACCAACACACACGTCACTGGGAGCTCGCGGCGAGCCAGCGCACGGGCGCCGGCGGGCGGACGCTCGGCGGGCGCGGATTCCTCGCGGGCTGGGGCGAGGGTTAGTCGAGCGAGGGCTGCGAGGTTTGCGTACGTCGTGGGCGGGCGCGGCGAGCGCGTGCGCGGCGTGCCGCTGACGTACCAGCCGCCGCGGCTGCTTCAGCGGCCGGTTCATGCCGTTCATCTTGTTGTAGAGGCCGCACGCGTTGCACAGGTAGTGGCCGGTGCCGTCGCGCCGCCACAGCGGCGTGTGGATGGCGCCGCAGTTCACGCACTCGCGCCCGTCAGTGAAAAACTCAGCCATCTCGACTGCACGCAACACACTCTAGTTAGCATCGCGAGGGTCCGACCGCCGAGCGCCCGCCGGGCGGGCTACGCGCGCTACTTCACATAGCATAACACACGTTGAATAATTGTTTGTCCATTTGGTTGTATATAGTCCATAGGTATTACAAGTTGCTCGAAAAATGTATCATTTTTTACTCTTTTGCAAATAAAACTAGGATATAACAATTTATAAGCAGACGTTTAGTATGAGAAGGCCCAAATGCCTACATATTGACATTGAATTATTTAGATTTTATAAACAATTAAACATGATGTCACTTTTTGTAGCGTGATACCTTTAGTATCGTAGCATAACAATGAATAATGGGGACATGAGCGCAGAGCCGCAGACAATACAGTAGCCGCCGACGAGTAGGTACCACGGTGATTCTCGAGCTGCACGCGCGCTGACGCACGGGAGCCCAGATAGGATCGATAAGGTCACGGAAACCCGAGCCCGCGTCCTTGGCAATGACAGTCCGCGGCAAGGCGCACGGGATGCGCCGGCGCACGGCGCTGACTGCGCACTCGCGGACACGTACGGACAAGGTCGCGGCACACGCGCGTGCGCATTGTGCAACAACGAGAAGCCACACATCAATTGTGCTCATCATCAATGTCTAATTATTTTTAAGTATAAGTATAATTATTTATAACATTGACTAGAAAAAATATGAAATCATTTTCTAAGGAAAATCCCTAGATACTTAATTTATTTAGAAAGGGCAAAGATGAACCAACCTAAAGTACTTTAGTACTTGATTTTGAAGGTACCTACAGGAACAATCGTTAACTCTACATAAAAGCGGACCTGAATATGACACGGGATTAACCTACTTACTATGTACCTTATAAGTAGGTAGGTAAGTAGGTAATACACTATTTATTGTAATCGAGAAGCGAGAAGTAATTGTTTGCACGACCGGCGCGTGGCGACGTCCATCGACCCGAGTCACGGGCTGCGCCGCACTGCGCTCGAGCCCGCATTGTTCCCGACGCTTTTACAAGTTCAACTTTCTACAGCTTTGGATAATATGCAATGAATTCAGTAGGTGTTAAAACAATCATAATTTTGGGTTTTAGTGCCGCAATTTGTGTAAAAAATGTTTGTAACACTGCAAGCTTTCTATCTCGGATTCGAGGTGTTGAAGCGTTGCAAGTAGGTAGGTATAATTACAAAACCTGCTTCTTGAAACCTCTAACAGAAGATTTTTATATCGTCCCGATTGCTAAATAGGTACTACTTTTTTGCAGTTGCCTGATTGCATACCCGTTTATCGACTCTTTTGCGAAAAAGATTTTAAAATTGATGCAAGATTAGTAAGTACCCTACGAGCAACGAGCAAAGCAATAGTATGAAATCTGTAAACATCTTCTTGGTTCATTATTCTCAGAGATGCGGTCACGTTATTCTCAATTTAAATTATTTCAACATATGCAAATCAAAATGAAGTTGCAATCGGCGCGTGCAGTGAGGACCCTACCTTTACCTCAAGGCGAACGTTCGAGCGCAGTTTTATTATTGTTCGCGTATTCTAATAGGTCGCGAGTACGTGCCCGCGGCCGGCGTACGGTTTCAATGGAATCTGCGACCGTTACGTCACGCGGCGGCACGACGCGCCGTGGACCAGCAGCCTGCGCAAACAAACACGAATGCAGCCCAGATATAAGTTGCTGCGTAGTACCACCGCGTCCGTATAAATAATATATTATATACATACAAACCCTATGACACTACAGCTATTTGGCCACTGACTGTAATGAGATCGACTCTGAATAACATTTCAATTCAGACAGCACTGAAGCACAACTCTCATTATGTAGCAAATGTTATTTCAGTTGATCATAACCTAACCTAATTTTTCGATACTGATGTTTCTGTCTCGATAATCAATCTGTGATACCTAATTCATATCGTTTTTGTTGATTATTACAAGCCTAACTTAATTTGTTGGTACTCAATTCTGTCGGTCCGGGTGGTGGTCAATTGTGTCGGACCAGAAGACTAGATTAGGTTAACCTGAGTTGGACTAAAGAAACATGGAAAATGATGAATGCGAGACCTAAGGCCGGCTGTGTTGCATTGTTGTTGCCTTATAGAAAAGAATGCCGTCACAGTAAAGACCTTGTTTTTGGAGCTGAATTTGGAGGTACTGTTACTCGTTAAATTTATTCGCGAAATCATTCAGCACAATCTATGGGTCTGTTCTGCATGACCGTCTGATTGTGTTGCACTCGTGTTTGTATTCGCGCCGCCACGCTACACTGACCGCCTGCACCAGCACCTTTGTCATAAAATGCCGGAGAACGAGAGCCACTTCCGCGGCATAACGACCTACTCTTGTGCCAGTGAGGTGTATTATTTATTATATGAAAGCTACAAATGATTCTTGAATCATGGTTGCGTTTACAAACATGAATTATACATGCAGAAATACCAAAATCGTAACAAATGTTTATAGTCACATAACGATAATGTCCCATGCAAGGAGCGACACTGCAACTACCTATTCGATCCCCGCCAGACAAAGCCTTCGTTTCTAGCCAGATGTAGGTAGCCCTTTGTAGATCGCTGCAAACATGACCTTGTATGTGGAACACAGTAGGATACCTTCGATATCCGCAATAGCGAATAGTTATTCCTGGGCACTCACTTTTTCACAAGCATCTCTCGTTTCGTATTAATCTTTACATTTTATGTAAGAGATACTTATAACTCGAAATTCCTCTAACATTCGAACATGCCTGTATACATTTTGCTATAACGATAGTCCATATTTCAGATCTCTCTTAATCATACGACATCAATATCCACCGATCGCTCGATACTTTGGTATAAATGTGAACGACATGTATATTATTATGTTATGATTCAGTCTCGTAATTATGAAGCAAGCTGACTAAAAGTGTCAATTTAGCGATTCTAATATATGATTTATTCGATGATATTATATTTATAATGGTCACAAAACAATTAACACGGCGCATATGGTGCGCGCAGACGTGTACAGTTACAGCGGCGCTGGCGCAGAGCGCTCGCCAGAGATTTGAACTGAGCGAATTGCGACGGCTCCGGTTACGCGTAATGGTGCGGACAACGTGGATGTCATTAGTGACCGCGGCCATGTGCGCCTGCGCAGCCCGCGCCCACCAGCTCGCATCACATGCGCGCTTCGTGTCACTATTTAGGCAAAATATTGCCGTTATCTCTTACATGGTTCAACCTCCGCATCGTACCTCGTGGCTTTGGTTCAGAATGGCTTGCTTTAGCCGGGCTTTGTTAAATCGGATAGAGCTCGATGGGGCTATTATGAGTGACTGTAACTTAGTCCGCATGACGTATTTCTAACTTGAACGTGCTTCGATCAGCAACTGTCCTGACGCTCGGAGACACATCGCTCTGGCACAACGAGGGCCTGTCTTGTCGTCTACTTACTGTCGGTGCCCACGCGGTCATTTCGCTGCGGCATCAGCTCCTGCGGCCGCTTACGCAATGACGTCACGCGGCAGGCACGCTCTAATGGTGTCAAATTAGGGCCCGCAGTCCCGCACCCGATAACGCGCCATCTCCCGGCAAGGATCGGTGATAAGCGGCCGTCCGCATTAGTGGGCCCCGTGTCAGTGAGCAAATATGCGGCGCGGAGACAAAACTCGTACGAGGTGGGTTTTTTGTGAGGCTTTGTTTGCGCGATAGCGCGCGCCGTCCGCCGGACGCGCCGGACGACGCGCTGTTTGCGCGCGGCACGTGCCTTATCCGATACCATTTACGGAATGCGATTTTAATGTGCTTAAAAGGGAACGACTTCATTTTTAAAAGACAAAGTTTTTTTGTCGAGGCCTATGCAAACACGCGACGCACCGCTCCGGGCCCGGCGGTGCGCCGGCGCTGGCGTGTTGCGCACGGCGTATCAATGAAGCGCGCGGCACGTTGTCGCGGTTCCACACAACAGGAAAACCGCGATACTGCGCTAATTGGACCGAATAAACATCATCGATTTGTTCGATATAATTTGAACTAAGCTATATAATACCGGGAGTATTTGCGTTCCGCTGTGTATCTGCTACATGACTAAAGCGACGCGTCTTATCGCCGGCATGAAAAACAAGGAAAACTGCGCAAACCGAGTGAGACTGACGAGTAACTAAGTGTTACTTTGTGTCTTTATATTTAAATATTTTTGAAATATTCGAAGACGGTTCGTCGTCGCCTCGTTTATAAAACCCTCTCCTACGATCGTTCAAAGAAAAGATATTAATTTATTTTACGAGTCACTAAACCTAAATAAAACGGAGCATCGCCGGTGCCGAAGATAGACGAAGGTTTAAGTGGGTTCTTTAAAATACTTATAGCGACGCGTTCACACAAACTCGTAAATAATGCCGGAACTGTGCGCTTATCGGGTTCGCCTTTTGGAAATTGGTTATCGCAATAAAAAAACATGGCGCGGGAGTCACAGAGATGAATATTAGTTGACAGGCGGACGACACCGCGGGCTATCGCGCCGTGACCTGCACAAAAACGCTGTGTACCCACGCCGCCACACCAGCGCACGAGCACACCAGCGCACGAGCGCTCGGTTGCTATCTGCTATCAGGACTATCACAATTTTATAATTTTATCGCCCATAACGGAGTTCCCGGAACTACTTTACAACAGCTTTTTCATCGGCTCAGAACTGTACAGAAATGTCGCTTGGCAGTTGGCACCGTCATCTAATTTCTGTGGTCGCGATATCAGGTGTTATTGTGGAGCAATAAAATTAATACAATTTGCACAATACCACATCCTCCTGCGTTTAATATGGCGCGTCATTACGATTATTAGCATCCGGCATTGCCCATCGCTGGGAGGGGTAATGTAGCGCTATATTATCATTATAATAACCAAAATTAACCATTTATGGTCATTTAACAAATTATTCTGGTGTTAAGCACTGGAGCTTAAGTCCTCGCTCAGCCAGCGGTGCAACACGGCTGTACCACACGCCGGGCCGGCTAGATACCCACGTCCATGGCGACGACAATGTGTCGGCGGGAACAAAGTGTACGCGCGGGTTCTGCGTCGCTCGCGCAGCTGCTATGAATCACTCCAAATGGACTTCGTCGCATGATCGAATCATCGTGCTACATTTATCAAAATATTTTTATAGTCGTCGCTATAATTGTCTGCGGCTCCGTGCTAAAGTTGTATCGTCTGATGCCTACGGACTACACACAAAGAGTAGATCACGGGCGGTGCGGGTGATGGGTTAGCCAGTGGGTACTTACTTGCGGCGAGATTGGCGGCGGCCGATATCTGCGGCCGGCGGTTGCTCTCCAGGTTCCACACCTCCTGGAAACAGGGAAGCGATCGTATCGGTGCCTGCGCTGGCTGTGTGACTCGGGGAGGTAAACACCGTCACGCCTATATTCCCCAAGAGGGAGTGGCAGAGGTGTACTGAGTACACCCACGTTTCGCCGACGATGTTGGGTCCCATGTAATAGGGGGCGAGCCTGTTGCTATATATCGGGCACAATTCCAGACTCCGGACTCATACTGGGAATTTATTTTTCGTAAGAAAAACTACATTTGTCCGACCTAGGAATTGAACCCAGAACCTCGCGATCACGCAGCGATGTGCTTTGCTACCAAACCAACAAGGCAGTCCCAGACCAACAAGGCAGGGAGGTATATGTTTAGAAAAGGGAGATGTAACGATATCAATAATAATCATAAACCATTACAACACACAGTAAAAAAATCACCAAAATTATAATACTAGGTTCAAGTAATAGAGGATGAGTCTATTGCAGTGACAGGACGTCGATCGAGGTCACGTGATTTTTCATTTTATAAGAATTGTTTAAAGATTACATCCAACTTTAGTGCTACATTTAATTGTTTATTTCCCTTTTTACAACATTCCCAAGTTGAGGGGTCACGAGTCACGGCTTACAGGGGAAATTTATCTAAATTTTTTTGTTATATTATGTACACACGTAAATTAAGAAATCCTATGACATTCTTTATGGCATCCTTTAACATATCCATTAATAGTTTATCGGAAACATTCGTCATTCGTATTAAGAGGTATCGTAATAGTGATATCGTTACATCCCTACCTTGTAGTACGAAAAATGTACCTAATTTATCATTTTAGCTAGGACATGATAAAAACATTTCCCTAGAGGTGGTCGCAGAGGTGTATCGCGCACATCCGTATGTAGCCGACGTTCTTAGGTAAAATGTAAGTAATATGGGGCGGGTCTATCGCTGTAATTCCGGGCACAATTAAATATTTCAGACCAGAATCGCCATTATGAATAAAATGCTATTTGGTATTGATGTGTATTGGTGTAGCGGTGTCACCTGGTGCGCGTACGCGTTGGCGGCGAGCGCGGGGCTGCCGTACACGGTGGCGGGGCGCGCGGCGCCGGCGAACCCACCGCCGAAGCGCGCGCTGAACGCGGGCAGCGAGCCGCCGCCCGCGTCGGCGCCCTCCGCGTACTCCTCGCCCAGCGCCGCCGCAGACGCGCTGCCCGCCGACCCGCCCGACCCGCCGTAGCTCGGCGACCCGCCTGCGTCAACAACACGGCACTGTAGCCCGGCCACCCCACCCACACTAGGAGTTCCTGTGTCGTGTGCATTTACTAACATGAAACTCGCATACGTTAACATTTAGACCGAACCAAACATTCGCGTGTCACACGAGAGGACCCCTAACCCCCGAAACCCTATCGGCAAAAGCTAGTCGTGGACAATCAATAGAAGCTCATAAGTATGCAAATGCGAAACCAAAGCGCTTGATGCGAAACGATTGGCATTAACATGACGCTTGCGGGTCGGTATGCCATCCTTTTTACACTACAAATTTACTAAAAAAAAACATGAAAGTGACATCACGCTTACTCGCTAGCGTCACGCTAACATTTATATTTTCGTGCTAAGCCCTTCAGGTTAGTTGAAGCTCGTGCCTAAATGTAATAAAAATCAATACAAATAGAGAACTTACCAAGATTAACTTACTTATATTTACTAATATCACGCATGAAAACAACATGTCACAAGTAGCTGCTGCTGCCATTAAGATAGTAACTTGAAAACCTATGGTATCTATCGTCAGTTATTCCTAGACGTCGTCGCCACCGTGACGGTGCGGTGGTAGAGAGTGAACTGGTCATAGCTGGAGTACCTGCGCTGGAGGTCCACATCTGCGCCTGCGGCGTGAGGTCGGCGCCGTTCACGAAGTACGGCGAGTTGGGCGCGTACGCGCAGCGCGAGTACACGCCGCCGCCGCCCCCGCCGCTGCGACAACACGTCATGTTTAGTATTACATATTCATTTATTGGCATTCCACACCATCCCCAACATCGCCCTGGCAAATGTGCCGCCGATGCATGACAGATCATGGTATATTTTATTTATGTCATCAGTTATTAAAACGTTATAAGATGTAGAGTCGATACCTACCGCATAAACTGAAGTCAACAAAGAACGTCAACATATGGTACCTTGTTTTGCATTAATATCTAATCCTAAAAGTCTGTAAATATTGGCTATTACAAGCCTTCAAAAGCACCAGCGAATAGCGTCGCCATGTTATACACTAACATGGCGACGCTTAGATTATTCTCTAAACACCGGGCCAATATAATAACACAAACATTGTAGTACATCTAAAAGGTGTACTTATAGGAATAAAGAAGCTTGTTATTTATTTACATAATAGGTATCCAATCAATAGTTGGTAGAAAAAGTATAGAGTTATAAGCAGAGACGTCGCGAATAGCATTGGTTTTAGCGAATGATCCGTTAGCGATAATTCTAGATTCGGTTTTTTTGCTGGGCTGGGTCTAGTTTCCGTATCTAAATCACATATCATATACAGTGTATCCTCTGTCACCCCTGCTTAAAGAGTATAGGTGTGACGGTATCTAAATCTAATTATGTATACATATCTAAAAAGAACTTATGTATTATTAAGAACGAATAGAATAGTTATTACTTAAAACTCTACCACCAACGCTGACGTTGCTAATCCCGTTATAAAAACGTTGAACTTTGCAAATTGAATACTTCAGTCTGACTAATTACTGTGTGAAAACAAATGAACAATCTGCTCCAGCCGATTTTGTTTCATCCAGTCTCATGCAACGTGCTGACAGGCGGGAGATACTAAAGAAGATAATATCAAAAGGAGGCTTCAGTTAGATCGGTACCTATTAGAGTTACATTCGTACTCAATTAGGCGTTATATGTATCGAGTGTGTGCAAGAGTCAGTAGGCATGGCTCTGTTTGGCTGATGGCAAGTGAAACGTGTAATTGTGTTGTTATTGAAACACAGCCACACTCCAGCGAGCGCCGCCGCCCCGCGTCCCCGCGCCCCCGCGCCTCTCACCGCGGCCTACAATCACCCACACCACACTGTACAATGCTAATTGACTCGGCGAAAATGTATTTCTTCGTGTAACGCTTGCGCCGACCGGCGACGGCGCTGCGCCGGCAGCGCCCGCGCCTGCGCAGCGCCGCAACGTAACGACACTCATTGCACGCTATCTATTTAAAACAACTTGCTTTCGAACGACTCGTTTGAGAACTTCAAGTAGCTGGGCAGCAGGTGAAATTCGTGTTAATGTGCACATATTGCAGCTCGCGTGGCATCCGCTCGCACGGGTACCTAGCTATCTAAGTACCTACGGGGAAATGTTGTGAAACCGTTTGTCTTTCTACATCTACTATATATATAGGTGAAAATTTTTGGTTGAGTTATAATATAAAACATTCCCAAATCTCTTATCAGCTTATGACAGTAATTATTTATCTCAATGTAATTATTTTCTTATCAACTACTATAAATCGGAATTTCTTATCTCATTACACTTAAATTCTCGATTTTAATGAACAGTAAACATAGTTAACCACAGCATTCTAGAAGACAGTAATAGGTGTATTAAGTAAGAACACAGGAACTTTGAGTATTTTCATGTTCTGCGACATTTAAAACAATCAAATATAACTTTACAGGTTTACTTTGTACCTATGTAGAAGTGTCTCTTCTACTATCCATCGCTTTTGTCACTACCACGTAAACTCTTATGAATAAAATAATAAAATAATAATATGTCGCGCTCCTGCCAACACTTATCGAATGGATTCAATGATATAAAACATAACTACATGTAAATTTACATGTCGTCGCCGATGACAAGTAAGTGACACATTGTGCAATTAGTCGATTATCTAAATTTGATGCAATCCCTTCGAGCGACATGTTTGATGAAGCAACGATGCGTGTGCGCCGGGCGGGCACGCTACGTGCCGCCGCGAGCGCGGCCGCATACGAAATCCCCGCGAGTCTCGCCAGCATATGCCGTGTTACCAACGTTTAAAATTGAGCATTAGCATCGTTTCAGGCGGTGAGTACCTCGCCGGAGTCGTTAAGTAGAGCGCAGTGAGGCTAATGGCTCGGAACGTCTCGGAAGTAGGCGCGCGTTATCGCGCCGCGCCGCCGCCCCGCCGCCCGCCGTCGCCCGCGCCGCCCTCGACCCGCTTGCATTCATTAGCGGCCCCGCTACGAGCGCCGCGCTCGCCCGGTGCGGGCTCGTCCGCGGACGCCGACAGTCCCGCGGACCGTAGGGACTTTTAGCCACCGCGGGATCGCTGGCCGCGCCGCCGCCTAGCTGACGCACATCGCGCAGATAACCATAGCCGCCGCGACACTTACGGGATGCACCGCCTTAATTATGGACAGCTTGCAAGAGACGTGACAATGCGGAAGTTGATCACACAATCCTATTTATAGCATGGGTGTACCTACATGTTCTTATAAGTCATGGATCAATTTACAACGATGAATAGGTGTCCGTATAATTAGTATTAGTTGTAGCGGTGGCGGTGTGCGCCTCGCGAGCTGCGGCCCGCATCCCGTTGTACCCGATGCGCACCGTGCACTTAACAATGTTGTAGTCGGCGGCGGGCCCGCAGCGCGCACGTGCGCGCGCGCTGCGTGACCGCCGCCCACACCACCGGCGACATGACAACGAACAAAAACAACCCCATCGATACCAGGAAACGGTCAGCTCCAAGCTCTACTGCACGCCAAGCGACACCTCCCGGGAGACTACGCTTCCGGGAGAGCTATAATTTATAAGCACCGTGAAAGAGACCACCAAATTAGCAAGATCGTATTGCATAACGAGATAAGCGCATAATCGATCGAAAAAATACAGTAAAATTTAGAGACGTTTTAAACTCGGGATTAGGAAATTAGCGAGTCTTATTTTTAACAAAAAATATACGTAAGGTAAACATTGGTTCTAAACAAAGCTGTCGTTATTTGCACTCGGTCGACATAATCCCGCACCGGAGCGCTAAGAGCCTATACAAATAACTCATTTCGAGACACTTAAGCCGTCACTCAACACTCACAAAAAATAATGTGTACAAATTTGGAAACGATCCGAGGGCTCTTAAAACGTGTAAAATGGCGCGTTAGAGGCGCACAAAAACGATGCTCGAGCCGATGAGCGGTGCGCCCGCGCCGCGCGCCCCCATCCACGTCAATCTGTCATAACCTGCGTTTCATTTCGTTCGCTCCGTCGCTGAACAACAGTCGCAAAGCGCGACAGTAACATCTTCAGCCGAAAAACGTCTACTCCAGGACAAACAAAGGCTTTCCCAAAAATCAGATTAAGCTCTTTCCCACACATTAAATAACTAACTGTTAGGCCCTTGATTCATCAAATAGAACAGTTGTCACATTATTATCTAAAATTACACAATTCTTTTATTTATTTCCTATGTCACTATAATTTAAATACTTATTTGGGCAAAACAAAATTTAACTTTCGAAGGGGTTTAAATCACGTAGTAATTGCAACAACAAATTACCAGGCGAGATGGCATCACAACAATTTTCTATCTATATCTTCATGCCTTGCGGGGTAGGCAGAGAGTACAGAGTTCCAACAGGTTCTTGCCTTACAGACCTCTATGGCTTCTTCCACGCTCATAGTGTGTCTCATACACGCTCTCTGGTTACGGAGACTCTTGACTTGCCCTTCAGATAAGACACGGTATATTTGGTCATGGTAAGATAATCTAGGTCTTCCCTGGTACCTACATCCTTTTTTCATTTTCGTCATTCTTTCTTCCGACATTCTTTCTATATGCCCGAACCAACGGAGCATACCCTTTCTCATCTTTACACCGATAGAAAGAGCAAAAATCCTGGAGCGCGAAATGTTTGTTGAATATATTGAAAATAACATAATAAAAAATCCTAAAGCATTTTGGACGTTTTTTAATAGCACTAGACGAAGTAACTCTTATCCTTCTACCTTCAAATATGGGCAAGTTTCCTCCAATGATGGCGAACAAATATGCAAAATGTTTTCTGATTATTTTAATTCTAATTTCCTACAGGTTTCTACAGCACATGATAATTCCTCGAGCGTACAAAACTCTGCTTCTACTCCCACAAATTTTCCACACCCTTTAGCGGATAAAGGATCGATTACCATTCAAGATGATGAGGTATACAAACTATTAAAAGAAACAGACTTAAACAAATCATCTGGCCCCGATAATGTAGCCCCAGTTTTTATTGTAAATTGTGCGAAAAATCTAACCACACCCCTGACTCTCTTGTTCTCCCGGTCTTTAAGTGAAGGATTGGTTCCTAAAATTTGGAAAGCAGCGTTTGTCACACCGATCCATAAAAGGGCCCAAAGATATAGTCGAAAATTATAGACCAATCTCCAAACTCTGCATATTTGCAAAAATACTGGAAATAATTGTTCACATACAACTATATGTCTCGCTTAAACACGCATTCACCGAAAATCAACATGGTTTTCTTAGCGGCCGTTTCACTACCTCAAACCTCCTCGTCTGCAGTGACTTCCTATCCTTCAATATGTCTCTACGTCATCAGGTCGACATAATATATACTGATTTTTCCAAGGCATTTGATAGAATAGATCACGATATACTGCTTTGGAAATTACTAGCTGTTGGTATTAGAGGAAACCTGTATAGATGGTTCTCCTCTTACATCGACAATAGATGCCAAACTGTTGTACTCAACGGATTCTCGTCTAGAGCGGCATTTGTACCATCCGGTGTTCCCTAAGGATCCTTACTAGCCCCGTTGCTGTTCGCAATATTCATTAATGACACCTCTAAATGTTTCATAAACTCAAAAATAATTATTTATGCAGATGACATGAAAATATTAAGCTGTGTCACGACTGAGGTTGACACCTTGGCCCTACAAAACGATCTTAACAGCTTTACTGAGTATTGTACCGTTAACAAAATTGACTTAAATGTGTCTAAGTGCTATATTTGCACTTTTACTCGGTAACCAAAACCCATAATATTCACATACACACTTAACGGTACTGCTGTAACAAGAGTAAACTCCATAGAAGATCTAGGGGTAACATTTGACTCTAAACTTGTATTTGATCTTCACATTACTGATATCGTTAAAAAAGCTTCTAAAGCACTGGGACTCGTAATTAGATTATCAACTCATTGTAACAATGTTAAAACAATCAAAATACTATATTGGGCCCTCGTCCGTAGTCATCTCGAATATTCATCTCAGGTATGGAATCCAAACTATAATATCTACACCGACAGAATTGAAAGGATTCAAAAAAGTTTGTAGGGTATATTCAATATCGATCTAAAACATATTTACCGAATTATATTACTCGATGTAAGAAATTTCATCTATTACCATTACAAGAGCGAAGGCGTATTGCTGACTTAGCGTACTTATTTAAAATAGTGAACGGTTCCGTAGATTGTCCAGAGCTGCTGAGCAAAATAGGGCTTCGGACTCACTCAAACTTTTTTAGAAAACCCTGCCTTTTAAATGTTCCTAATGCGAAATCCACCTATCATCAAAATTCCTTTTTTATTCGAGCCTGCAGACATATAATAATTATAGTGGTGCATGATACTGATATAGATCTTTTCTATACAAGTGATCCAACACTTAAAAAAAACTTTAAATTGTTTGTTTTTCTGTGAGTAGTATTATGTGTGATATCTTTTATTCTGTTTTATATTTTAGCCTTAGCTTTGCGTACTATTCATGTGCTAATCTTTTTTTTTTTTGTGGAAGTATATTTGAAAACTTGTAATTGGCCTTCTGTTTTATATTACTATATACTATCTTTGTTCTAGCTGTAAGTTTTTGAAATCAGAAAATAAAATAAATAAAATACTATCATTCATACCTACACGCTTTCTTACTACGATGTTGCGAATACGGTCGGTCAGCTTGACTCCGCACATCTTCCGCAAAGCTCGTATCCTGCATTTATCCTGCTCTCATTCTCCTTCTTACATACTCAACTCTCACTGCCATACACACTACACATATATTACAGCATTGGGACAAGCACTTCGTTGTGCATGGCCAGCTGCGCCTTTTGGCTAAAGTGCCGGTTCGCAAGTAGCTTTTCGATCGCACCATCCACTCTATTCCCTGAATTCACTCTTCTCTCTATACCAGCGGTATATTACCTTCCTCCATCCTTCCTGAAGGCGCATCCAAGATATACACACTCATTCACTTGCTCCAGCACATCGTTATGAACCATAATTATTTTAATTTGTAAAGACTTATGCTTTTATAGCAATACACAACAAAGATGTCTTGCCCTATCATCAGACCCTGAACACCATCTGGTTGAATAGTACTTGTCATTACCAATCCAACATCAGACCAGCTGGCATGGTACTATATTACTGCATTGTCACCGACTATATGAAATTTGGTGTGGTAATAACTTATACCCTAACTTAAAAGTTAAGGTTCTTTTTATCCAAGAAAAATGTAGCAATCCCGGTTTATCGCGGGATAAACCACAACACTATATAGTCATAATGCGCAAAAGCTCGCGGGATAGCTGTTATTTCTTTATAATAAAAATTGCTGAACGGGTTTAATTAAAAATTAATATGAAGATTTTCTTACTTTGCAAAAATAATAAACAGAAGACTTTTTACCCTGCATAATTGCATTCCTGCGGGATAGATACTCGCAAGGGCTGTACGGATTTTAATTAAACTTAACATGAAAGTATCTTCGGTCGTTAAATAATAATACAAGATACTTTGTTTATACGCTAGATCATGTCGATACTGCCCTAGAAGTGATATATAAAATCATATTCGTTTGCATTTGATTTATTTATCGGCCTGCGTGAAGGCCCTCAGATATCAATATTATTTTCGCTAAATAAAAGCCCTGTAATCCTCCGAATTTGTTCTCCCGACACAGGTGGCTGGAGGCCTAGGGAGCTTATAAAACTGGTTTACAACGAAAATTCACAAATTTTAAAGTAAACTTTTCAAATAGATTTTTTTTAATACGATGGCGGTTTGCTTATGCACTAAAATGTACACCGCTCAACTTACTTTATCAAATAGTCGCAAGTACGATCCCGCTCGGGAATACTAATAAACCAAATTCATGTGTAGATCTGTGAATTCGAAACAAAAAAAATGCCTTAAGATTATATGACTTTTTGCACTAGTCTCCGGAATGGTGGAACTGATTTTAAATGGACTGGCACTGGAAGATGAAAAATGCGAGATCCCTGCCGGATAGTTTTGTTTCTCCATACTTGCACTGAATGGATGGCTGAATGGATTTTAAAGAACCTTAATATGGAGGTGTCTTAGGTCTTGGAATAATACACGGGATCTGTGCTATCCCGGAAAGACCGACGTAATTACAAAACAAACGTGTGCGTAGCGGCAGGTAACAGCTAGTTTGTATGAATAAATTGTTTATTAATAGCACTGTAAGAACATAACCTGCCGCTTAATGAATACTCTAAGACATACATTTTTGTCAGTTTCCTGAAAAACTGTAATTAATGTACCCATACTAATCCACCTAAGCAGAAAAATATACAACAATACTCAGAAGAGATGCTAAGCAGCAATCGCGCAACATGGACCTGCAAGAGTTCTTTTTTCCTAATCAGAAGGTAACCACAACCGTGACCCATTCATTGTCCTCTAAACTTTCCATAGCTACGTTCAAATAAATTTTCCGGAAGCTCAGTACGGTATCTGGTCGTCGTCGATTTGTCAATGACAAGAAGAAATTGAATAATCCGCGTCTTATTTACAATATCATGTTTTACATCTCATTAACTTATCTTTTGATTGAACATGATTAAAACGAACCACCAACGAGAGCTTTAAAGATTGTGGACCGGGGTGTGAAATGCGGCATTCTAGAAGTAAAACGGCCATTGTGTCAGAAATTACATTTTGATGCAAAAAAAAACCATTAAAAATGTAGGCAACATAGGTGGCGGGACGAGCTTGATTCCTATAAAAAGGATTATCTAGCTGAACGCAATAAGAAGGGGTTTCACCGTACAGTGCAGCAGTCTAGGCTCTTCATAATAGTAACAACAAAACCACATGACTCAATTTAATCGTATTTTTTGTTTTTGTGTGTTAGCTACATTTTTGGACCGATTTAGACGTGATGGCGTGCGCCGGGGACTTGGCCACTGTCTCGCTCCCGGTCATATTGTGACAAAAAAGATAAAAGTAAAAAAAAACTTACATTATCACAATCATTTGGATGCAATTTTGCTTCAAATTTACTCATCACAAAAATAACATGTGACTATAAACTATTTATCACTCGTGTATACTTTCGAAAACAATTAAACTTTGCTTCCGATGTCTTAACAGAGATTGGTGGGAATCAATTGGATCAAGCGATTACTTGAATATTTCCTTTGCTCCACTGAATAATGTCAATCAGCGCTTCGTTTACTCGAGTCCCATTTACGTCACGAAAAAAATATAATCTTTAATAAAAATTAAGATACCAAAACACCCCTAAAAACCCTTGTTTTTTGGCAAAACAGGTTATCAGTTCTAAACAATGCTCTACATTTAAAATTAAATCTTGATTATTCTTTTTATTATTGACAGAATATAGTTAGGTTCGCCCTTGTTTAAATATTGTAACTTGTTTTTAGTCAAGAGGTTCGTTTTCCTTCTAATATATTAAATGTTTTAAAATTATAAATTAAACAAAGTAGTTGATTTGGTACAATGTAAGTACAGTGCTCGAGTGTGCGCGCGCGGCGCTGCGCAGCGGCACCGCAGCCCGCCGCCGCCGAGCGTGCACACACACGCAAGCCGATATTTTCCTCGTACTAATTGGTAACAGTAAACAAACTCTACCGCGGTTACATTGGAGGAAAACGCAAACATGCCTAACGACATTAATTATTTTCAAACAGAATGAGTCAATAATAAAACTGCTGCCGGCGGTGGGTACCGCGAATGTATGTACCTACCCGGCGTACAGTGTGAGCACAGAGTGTATGTAACACGTACATACATACATGCGCATCTCGAGCGTGTTCGAATGTCGTCGCGTCCATGGAGTGAGACTGGGATCACTGAACGTTCATATGTACCTAATTAATTCGATTAAGATATCCATGCCTTGTCGATCAAGTCTCGTCGGTATCGCCTAAAGTATCGTCACTGTTGCAAGGTAGAGATGCAAAGTAGAGATAGTTATTGCACCATGTGAAGCGATGCTACTCTGTTTTAACTTGCATTGATTGCAAAAATACACTCGACTACCAACATGTATGCTTTGCGGTGGGCGATTCTCACGAGTGCGGGCGCGGGATGCGGGCGCGGGGATGGAGGGGGCGCGCCCACGCACTGTCGTGGCCGCGCCCGTCATCCGACACTCGCCCCACGGTCGTGTCGCCTTTACCTACTTCGGGGCTAGTTCTCAAGCCGCACACCACCCGCCCTCGAGCTACACCGGGTCGCCTGCATCTCCCGCGTGAATACATACCTCCACCTTCCAGGCACAACAAAGAACAACAACATTTACCTAAATGCGGAAAATCGTAGCGTGTAGCACGTAAAGAAGTTCTCTCTAATTGGAACATAGGTCATTACAGGATGACAAGCAACGACGCTTGGATTTATATTACTAACGAATCACGTTTCAACCGTACATGCATATAAGGCGTTGATTCTCTCACTCAGTTGTTCCGGCCGGGCTCAGTCGCGCAGGGACAAAAAATGTCTGGAAGGCAAATATCGCGGCGGAGGGTTCGAGGTGAGCTCGCCGTATTTGCGCGCTAGGCTCTTGTTTGCTCACTCTTGGCGCTGCGCCGTCAATTAATCTGGATCGACGACCAGCACACAGCGCAGTGCCGCGCTTAGTAGGTTAAGTATCGCGCACAATGGCGCAGCGAACGACCGGGGAGCGGCGCGGGCGCAGGAAGTGCGCGCTGGACCTACTCGTTCGCAGAAACCGCACGACGCACACCAGTTGACGGTTTAAATAATATTATAACAAATACAAGGCTGTCCCGAACCGCGTTGTGTGACTACCTATTTGTATATACCTACATGCCAAAACTAGAAACTAAATTACCACATTTTAATAAACACCACCCAAGCAAAACATTATACCTACCTATATAAAAAAAGAGAGCTAAATTCAATACGAATGCCGGAAAAGTTTGTCAGTTACGACGCTGAAAACTATTTAGATCTAAATCGGTGCAGAATTCTATACAAATTTG
The DNA here is from genome assembly GCA_905147815.2 of Phalera bucephala. Lineage (NCBI taxonomy): Eukaryota > Metazoa > Arthropoda > Insecta > Lepidoptera > Notodontidae > Phalera > Phalera bucephala. Next base: position 36,777,948 of record LR990617.1, read on the forward strand.
TATCTAATTCAAGCTTAACATTCAACTTCGTCGCACACATATTGTCATTATATACCTGCTACAAATAGTTTTATAACTGCTACGAACTTGAGATGTTAGAATTTAATTTATTTGACTTGGGATTCTAGGAAATTACGGAGCCGTAATAGATATATGTACAACAAGTAAAAATAATCATATTAGCCCTGTTAAAAAACTGTCCCGCCGTTGGGCACGGGCCTCCTCTCAAACTAAGAGGGTTTAGGCCATAGTCCACCACGCTGGCCCAGTGCGGTTCGCGCGAACTTCACACACCTTCGAGTTACATTTAGGCATGCAGATTTCCTCACGATGTTTTCTTTCGCCGTTAAAGCACGTGACCAACTTTTAATACGCACATGATTGCGATAAAAACAGAGGTGCCTGCCTGGGTCCACTTTGCAGTCCAACGGTCTAACCACTAGGCTATCACTGCTTTGTACAACAAGTTTTCGTCTGTATTAAACATCGGTGACGTGTAGAAAATAGGCTATAGCTAATGGCAGATGACGTAGTTTTTCCCAATGTGTTCAAGCTTAGAGCTCACGTAAATGTGAGTGGTCTTTTAGGTGCACTTTTCTTGTAGAGCAACGAGGATTGTACGTAATACATATCTATGTGAAAGCGAGCTTGTGTCTCCTCGTGTGCCAGCTGCGCGCGTGACCGCGGGCGAGCGCTGGCGCAGCACTTCGCGGCTCATTCATGCCGAGACACAATATTATGGTGCCCGGTGACGTCACACGCGTATCCGTTACGTAACCCCTAACACAGCGCTAATTATATGCAGACATCATATCACAGAGTATTATTATAATCATACACAAATATGCAATGCGAAAGTAGAAGGAGGTAGGTACCGGGGAAGATCTAGACTGTCTTACCATGACCAAATAGACCGATTCTTATCTGAAGGACAAGTCAAGAGTCTCCGTAACCGGCGAGCGTGTATGAGACCAACTATGAGAGTGGAGGAAGTCAGAGAGGTATGTAAGAAAAAGAACCTGTTGGAACTCTTTACTCTCTGCCTACCCCGCAAGGGATCTGGCGTAATAATAAAGATAGATAGATAGATTATAATCTTTGGTAGACGCTGTTCTGCTCTGCGCGCCGCAGCTATCTCCACAAACCTCTACAACATATTATGATTCACAGAAATAATTTCTGTCTAAATATTGTACGCATGTCTCAAAATTAAAAAGACCTATTTTATAATATACACGACGACTTTTTAGTGGTTTAGCAAACGAAGATAATTAATTCAATCAATTATAGAGACGATAGGTAGAGTCACCTGCGAGATACATGGCAGGATATAGGTATCTGCTAAGGCCGGAGTAGAGGCAGAAATTGTTTCTACTGTCTATGAATTAGTGTTTAGCAGTTTGTGCTATCTCTTAATTTACATAAATAAATATGTACCAAAGTTAATAGGCAGTTATACGCGCTTTCAATTTAGTCGCAATTTACTTAGACAGCCTATTCAGTAGGTACGTAATGGATTAAAAACTAGGTGCAAAGGAGTTAATTGATTTAAAAAGCCATTTTAAGTGAATAATTATTAACGTTGAATTGTTTTGGAGAAACTAAAGCATTTCAGGAATTCATTATTGGTAATTTTTCGTAGTTTGTACGTGCGTAGTTGGAAGTTAAGAGTTCGAACCGGTCGCAGCGGCCCGCGGGCAGGAAGTGGCCGCGTGCAATTAGCGGGCGACACTTCCCGCCCGCGCGTCAACACAACGACCTGGTACACTACCTACACACTCCGTTATTTAATTATAATCGCACTGATATTTTAATAAATAAAATTGATATTGTGTACAAAAACGAACAAAATAAATACTTAGTGGCCAAAACTAAACTCGCGACAAGCTTTAATCGCTAGGTATTATACTTACCTGTGTACTTTACCCGTCTAAGTAGACATTATACTTTCTTCTCTTTTTTAGTTGAACCTACAAGTTAGTTATGTATTTTGGCGTATTATTTTTATTTCATTTACTAGGTGGTTTTATTTATTTTACGCTCAAAGGTGCGTCGTTTGCTACAAAATCTGTGGAGACTGTCATTACCAATTAAGTTAACATAATTTAATAATTCATTGTGTAATTAGACTCTAGGCCTTCATAATTTTCAATAAAACCTGTCCGCGGGATCGAGTCATCTCGATCAACCTAATACATTGTCGCTGAAATTCATACGTAAGCCAAATTTCGTCTTGATAACTGAATAGTTTTATTAAACGAAATAGTTTCATTTCATTAATATTGGCGTAAATCTAAGAATTCAATAACTAAAGACGAAGTTCGTCAAAATCAGCTGCAAAGTTGATATGAGACAATTAATGTTTTTTTCTTCTTAAAAAACCGTAATTCCTCAAACTTCCAGTTATATTGTTGCGTTATCTACACCGAAGCCTATGCCTCTAATATGGTAATTTGCTTTTAGGAAATATCTTTTATTTTTGTCAATACCAACAATATTAATAAGACATTATCGACCCATTGATCAATAAGTATGAAATATGATCGAGCTACAGACTCCCAACGAGCGAGCACACGCCACACGCCACCGAGTCACTGCCACCACTATACTACACTACAATGGGATATAGAATAAAAGCAACACGCGTTACATATATTTGCTAGACAGGTGTAGGTACTACTTTGTACATGTATTTATGTATAATTAGTATATTTGCCAATAATAGTCGAACTTTACTTTTTTATTAGATACTATAACTAGGAACATAGTTTATGGTTAAAAACCTACTGATCGTTTCCTACACTATGTGTGCGTTGCGCGCGCCACGTCATGACATGTTGTTGTTAATTAAATGGTTATTAATAAATTAAAAGCGATTGCGACGACCGCAGCCCGCGCCCATCGCCGCACCACCCCGCGGTCCGCGCCGCTCAGACGTCGAAATGTCTGATGATACAAGGCATCGACTAGGTATAGGTGACTTCTCTGCACTAAAGTGTCAACCTCATTTTGGACTATGGACTCCGCTCGGTTCACTTAAACTGTCTAGTCAGTAGCCTCCGAGTGCAGCACGCGCGGCCAATACGACTGGCCCTCGACACACGCTGCCCTTGAAGATTGCGCTAAAGGACATTGTTCTGCGTCCATACATGATTTGCCCCAGAACCAACAACAATAAAAAAATGCGTGTATGATTTCAAGTTACCTGCGAATTATCTTCATGCATTTATTATTAAACGGATAAGCAAGAACCAAGAATTGCATTATTGCAAAAAAGTATTAGATTTTGAGGTTATAATTTAGTAGCCAATAAAACATTTGTAAAATTGTTATGTAAACTTGACCGTGTTAAAACAATACGTGATCTAGGATTAACTTTGGTCAGTAAACTAAACTTTAGTGAACACATTATTACAGTATGCAAAGAGGCAAATAAATCCCTAGGATTCATTATTAGAACGTCCTCTCAATTGAATAACATCCAAGTTATAAAATTGCTGTATAATGCATACGTGCGTAGTAAATTAGAGTACAATGCTATTGTCTGGGACCCACAAAAATAATTATAAATCCTTATGGTTGAAAGAATCCAGCGTAAATTTAAAGATATATATGGTTACTATCCATTCTTGTATCCTTCTTTATTTGTGTCTGGAATAGTAGGTTTTGAAGCGTCGTGTCGCGGAGGTCGGGATGATCGCTAGAGTGACTTCTTAGAGGGCCTACGCTATCGCATCTGGCCTACTGGAAGCTGGCGCGTACCCTTAAATCCGACTCTATGTCTGACATGCCCCCGCTGACCCGCCCCTACGGCGCAACCCCAGCCTTCGATGACGACGAAAAGGCCGAACGTCTCGCCGACACCCTCGAGAGCCAGTGCACTTCAAGCTCTCTTCCTGTTAGCCCGGCTCATGTCGATTCGATTGACAGGGAAGTCGAGCGCAGGGCGTTCCTCCCCCCACAGATTCCTTACCCCCTATTACCCAGACCGAGGTCGAGGACCTGATTAAAGGTCTTAAACCGAAAAAGGCCCCCGACTCTGAAGGCATTTCAAATCGCGTAATCAAATGTTTACCCACCTAACTCATCTGCCTCTTCGTGGCCATCCTTAATGAACTGTACCTTTCTCACTCACTTGAAGGAGGCCGACGTCATAGGCATCCCCAAGCCCGGTAAACCTCGTGTCCGCACGAGTTACCGCCCCATCAGTCTCCTCAACTCCCTGGCAAAGATCTACGAGCGCTTGCTCCTGGCACGACTTTGTATCATACAGGGGTATTCTCATCAATAAGCAGTTTGGTTTTCGAGCCAAACACTCTCGCGTCCATCAAGTGCACCGCATCACGGAAAATATCCTCACTGGCCTCAACAAACCCAGACCCGTCTAGACGGGTGCCCTTATCTTCGATGTCGCGAAAGCGTTCGACAAAGTCTGGCACAACGGCTTGATCTACAAGCTTTACCAAATGGGTGTGCCGGACAGACTCGTGCTCATCTTACGAGACTTCCTGTCGAATCGCGCCATTCGGCATCGCGTCGAAATGACGCACTCTACCTCCCACTCCTTACAAGCTGGTGTCCCACAAGGCTCAGCTCTCACCCCCCTCCTATTCAGCCTTTACACGAACGATATTCCTCGTTCGAGTAAGGTGCTTCTAGCCCTATTCGCGGATGATACCGCTCTCTATGTCTCGCATAGGAATAAAGGTTTCGTTACAAGAAACCTTCAGGCAGCCGCCAGTACCCTAGGGGATTGGAAGTGTCGTATGGAGGTTAACCCGGACAAGAGCGCTGCGATGTTCTTCTCCAGAGGTGCCACCCCGCGCCCCTCCCTGCGCCACCCCAGATGTAATCTCAGTCAAGTGACCATGTTCGACCTACCAATTCCCTGGGTCAAACAGGTCAAATATCTAGGGATCACCCTAAACAATACCATGACCTTCGGACCGCACATCAAGCGAGTCCGTAACCGAGCAGCCTTTGTGGTCGGTCGTATTTACCCGATGATCTGCAAGCGGAGTAAAATATCCCTTAGGAATAAGGTGACACTTTTCAAAACTTGTATACGGCCCATCATGACGTACGCTAGTGAGGTGTTCGGGCACGCCACCCGCTCTCACATCTATAGACTCCAAACGGGTCAATCTTCCTCCGCAAAGCCGTCGGAGCCCCGTGGTTCATACGGAATGTAGATCTCGATTCCGATCTAGGTCTCGAACCTATTCGCGCCTTTATTAAAAAGGCGACAACTCGATATTTCGCGAACTCGTCCAATCATCGACTACGAACTTAACTCCCCTCCTATCAGCCGCTACCGCCGTCCGCGGCATGTTCTCACCGACCCTCCCGATGCCCTTCCATCCCTTCTTTCGGATAAAGATACCGTACACAGGATCAGACACCGACCTCGCCGGCGAGGTCGAAGAACCCCTTGCCCGCCGGCCGGTGCAGAGCACCACGGCGAGACACCTAGTATGCGCCCTCCCCCATAGCGACTGCCCAAGCCGAGGCCGTTCCTCCTTGAGGCACCCTTGAGCTAATCGCTCCCTTGCCCTTCTGGCTCGAGCATAGTGGTTGCACGCTCGCCCTATTGTCTTGTGAAGCTGTAAAGGCCCCGCGGCCAACAGCGTAGATCATTCACACACACACACACACACACTTGTATGTGCCCGATCAATATATGCGTGGCGTAGGACGGCGGCAACATCGACTCCTAACTTGCTCCTCAGCACGGCGCTCTCCTCATGAGACTAGCGGTCCCGCAGAAGAACCCTTATATTTAAACGAATATTTAATTACCTAATTTTTCAAACCAATTAAACAATTTTATTGATATTTATGACATTATTATTATATAATATATTTAGGACATTATTCTTGTAATTTAATATTGTAAAATTATGCTTGTGAGTAATATTATGGATCAGAGACGTGGTCTCTTACTATAGGTCTCATAAAAAAGCTCAGAGTTGCTCAGCGAGCTATGGAGAGAGCTATATGCTCGGCGTTTCTCTACGTGATCGAATCAGGAATGAGGAGATTCGTAGAAGAACCAAGGTCACCAATGGACATAGCCCTTAAGATCGAGCGAAAATCGGATGGGCGTTAGGGCAGAAAGCTTCTAGAGTGTAGACCACGTATTGGCAAGCGCAGCGTGGGACGACCACCTGCCAGATCGACCGACGATCTTGTGAAAATCGCAGGAAGTCGTTGGATGCAGGTGGCATCGGACCGGTTACGCTGGAGAGCGATTGGGGAGGCCTATGTTCAGCAGTAGACAAGTATAAGCTGAGATGATGATGAGTAATATTGTATGACACGACATATAAGCGCTTAGTTTCAACTGTAAGCTTATTTGTGACGAATATATAAATAAAAAAAATACACTAGCAATAATCAAATCGATGATTATTGAATTTAATCGATTGAATATAACCGATTGATAGGAATAACATCTCCAACCGTAATTCCATAGCAACGTTGACATTGGCAAAAGACGTTGGCGACTTTTATTTAAGTACTTACAGTACTTTAAAAATATTCGTTTTGGGTTGCAAATTGTCCGTTAGATATGGATGTTTGCAACTACCATAATGAAACAGATAAATAATGTTGGTACAGGTCACATGTTTGTTACTTAATGTAATTTTTGTGCCTAGATTACCCTCTCTAAGTTGATCGGCGTGCTGATGTACTGTTTAGTAAAGTTGTGCATTATATAGGTACTAGTCAGGAGGTCTAATTATTAGGTTTAATTTTTTAGCGAGTACACTTATGTAGTTTGGTATAGGTACGCGACGACCTACCGCAACAGCAAATGTGTGCCAATTTCGTCGTGAACTAATTCATTCAATGGTAATTTGATGCGGTAAAGTTTGACCCCTTGTACGAACTGTGCAGGGTTAAATCACGTGAATACCTATCATTGAAGGAAAAAAACATTGTTTCTAATTGGAACGGGCAAGTATCGGCGGGCACGTGCTCCGCTCGATATGTGGCCGGCCGCGCGGACACGTCGGAATGCCGCGGCGGCGGCGCGGCGCGGTGGCGCAACCGCGCGGCACGTCCGCGGCACGCCCGCGGCACGTCCGCGCGTGACCGCGCCGCGCCGCGCCGCGGGACCATTCACCCGCGGCACTACTCGCGAAACACGTGACGCGCCAGAAACTCGACACCGAACATAACACCCGAAGACGGTGGGAGAGTGCGTGGGCAGCGCGCGACCACGCCGAGACGCCGCCGCGCGCCCGACGCATACCTGCCGGATACCTATTGTTGCCAATCACGCGATATATCTAATACCGACTACGGCGAATTTGAACACTGTAATGTGAAACATTCTTTAAGGTAATGTGAAAGGAAAGGAACACTTAAGTTAGAAGAAACTAAACATTAACCTAGAAATATGGATGTTATTTTAATAGGAGACTAGACACACTCACTCAAACACACCAAAGTAGCTCCACCGATTGAGGAGAATCTTTTCGTGAACATAACATAAAGTAGGTTCATTATTAATTCTAGATTAAAAATGAAATCAAGGAAAAGGTGAATATTGGCAGGATCGGGATGGGGAATACATCCTAAACACTAGGACGCTTGTACATTTCAATAATCAGGAGTAGATTACACTATGCTAGTTTTATCTATGACAATAGTTGCAAAAATCACTTAAGTAAACTTGACAAAATTCAAAATCAGTGTTTAAGAGTCATCGGTGGTTTTATTAAAAGTAAAAGCATACCCGTCATGGAGTGAGCTTCATCTCCCCCCATTCTTCTTTTGGCATAAGTCTAAATCATATAAAGATAACAATCTAATCCCGTTGCTAGAGCTTTTAATGTTCACTTCCTTATTGGAGACAGAAGAACAAACCTTTACTAGTTACTACTGTACACAATGAGTTGAAAGCTATTCTCTATATATATTCTATTGCTACCTGTACTAGTGATAAAATTTAGATTTTCTCTTTCGATATTGGGCTAACAATGTGGACATTACCGACAATATAAACAAAGACATTGGCATTTTACTGGATTTAAAACGATCTTATTCACCTGATAAATTAAAGCAGTATTGTGAACAGCATTTAATTTATAAATTTTCAAACTTTTCTTAACCTGTGTCTCAAACAGTGTTAGCGCTGCTAACAACTTCTGAACTGAACACTATCTTCTAGGAATTCAGCGCTGCCAAGAATTTCTGAACGAAAGACTATGTTCTAAAGTTTTAGCGTTGTCAATAATTACTGAACTAAACACTATCTCCTTGAGCTTTAGAACTATGATCAATTTTTGAAATAAAAGGTCACCTTCTAGGGTTTTAGGGCTGCTAACAATTTCTCACTTTGCGCTTTTAAGAACATATCACAAAAATCTTTTAAAAAAAAATGGAAACCGACTTCAAAAAGCAAAATAATAATATTTGAAGTCGGTGCCAAGTAACCGACTGCACTAACCGAATTTTAATTTACTATTTTTAAGCGACTAGTGAATTATTTACTAATATTTATATACCTATATTATATTATTTTGCTGGAAAGTAGAAGTGATAGCCTAGTGGTTAGACCGTTGGACTGCAAAGTCAAGTCTCGGGTTCAAACCCGGGCACGCACCTCTGTCATTTCGAAAGCATGTGCGTATTAAAAATTAATTATCACTTGCTTTAATGGTGAAGGAAAACATCGTGAGGAAACCTGCATGCCTAAGAGTTTCTCGAAGGTGTGTGAAGTTCGCAAACCCGCATTGGGCCAGCGTGGTGGATTATGGCCTAAACTCTCTCAGTTTGAGAGGAGGCCCGTGCCCAACGGTGGGACAGTTTCTTAACGGGGCTAATATTATTATTATTATATTATTTTGCTGCGTTGTACACTGAGGTACCTACAGGATCGATCTAATAATCATAATAACGGAATCTATACACTCCTGCTGTTCGCCGTTAAGGAGTCCCCTGGTGTCCATCTTCAAAGTCCAAGATCCAATACCGATGAAATTAAAATGGGACCACCTTGGAGCTATGCTGAACCCAATGCAAAAAGAATCATCGGTCCAGAATTGACGAAAATATCGGTGAACATACATAAAAGAGAGCATACATACAGACGAACATAGAACCTCCTCCTTTTTGAAGTCGGTTGAGAAGGGAAGTATTTATAACGATTGTATTTGAAAGTTTGAAAATTTGGGACCTTTTGGTGTTTTTAGCGTTTGTTAGCACCCATCATACTAATGTACAGGATTTATTTAAAAAAAAATGTTTAAGATGAATAGATGAATGTAGAAAATATGTAAATAAATATATACTATTTTGAAATTCAAGGTATTGTCCAGATTTTTAGAATTGTCGATTGCAAAATAGGTGCCATATTTGTCACTTGCTACGAGGTAAAACCTGACAGGCCTAAGGAATAATGTAGCTTAGGTAATAGAGACAGGCTTACTCTCAGGTCTGTGGCCACTATTCTGATAAAAGCAGTTGTCAGTGCCTCCTGCCGCATGCTTGATGCCTACACAGTAATACTGCACGCCTCCCTAACGCACGCACCTCTGTCTACAAGCGTGTTCAGGTAACTATTAATTTTGTTCAAAATGGTTGGTTGGACAAGTTCTGTGACACTAACACTGTGACACTGGAACACTGACAAGTGTTATCTCGAAATGTAAATATGATAATTTAGTATGTTTTAGTCAGGTAAGAGGGACGAACGGTTTGTAATATGGATGGATTTTGTTAAACGAATAGTGCAACAGCCAAAATTGGACAAACTACAAGGGCCCGAACTACAAAAATAGACCTTGTTCAAAACATGACAGTGTCCAAGACTCGATTCGAAGTACATGCTACTGTCTACCGATGTATATCGAAAGATAAAAATAATAGTTTTAGTTAAAAAAAAAATTTTCCAACTTTTATTTAACTTACAATATTCGTATGTCTGTCTGTTTGTCTGTCTTTCCAGTTCAAATCTTGCGATCCATTTTTCAAGCGTTTATCCGATTGAGTTGAAATTTGACATACTATTCGGTGTACATGTAAATTCGGTGACAATGCAATTATATGGTAGGTACCATAGAGCTCGTCTGATGATGGATTTGGAAAGTGGCCATAGGAACATGTAAAATGTACAACGTAACCCCCTCGTGTTTCGGCTTGTTAGATTGATATTGACAAGTACTATACAACCAGATAGTGTTCAGAATCTGATAATAAAGCCGAAAGGTTGCTAATGGAACCATCCGACTACTCAAAATAAGTGTTCGGGCTCGTTAGATTTGTCTTGACGAGTACTTTATCCCCGACTGGTGCCCAGGGTTTGATGATGGAGCCGGAAAGAAGCCATAGGAACTCCTCAACTAAGCAAGATATCATCGTTGTGTTTTTGCTTTAAAACCTTGTTTTTAAAAAGGTATATTTTAATTAAAATTTAAAAAAATCTTTATGAGGAGTTCCTATGGGTTCCTTCTGGCTCCATCATGAGACCCTGGACACCATCCGAGTCTAAAGTACTTAACAAGACAAATCCAATACGCCCAAATAGGGCGGGGTTATATTTAGTACTTGGGTGGTCCCATTGGCCACCTCTCGGCTTCATCATCAGACCCTGAACACTATCTAGCTGTATAGTACTTATCAATACCAATATAACAAGGGGGTTACCTAAACACAAGGGGGTTACGTTGTATAATTTACGTGTTCCTATCGCCACCTTCTGACTCCATCATCAGACCTCTATGGTACTATATTATTGCATTGTCAGCGAGCTTACATACTTATGCCAAATATTAGCTCAATCGGATACCCGAACGTGCTAGAAAAATGGGTCACAAGATTTTAGCTGGAAAGACAGACATACGAACATTGCAAGTTAAATAAAAGCGTGTAAAAACAAAGTAATTTAAGAAACACCAACAAAATGTGTTTTTAAACATGCTAGAAGTATATCCAATAAACCACAAACCTACAGGGAAACAAATTTCTAATATTAGAACAATGCCTTGACGGGCCTACGTCAGCTAATGTGCATCGCAGTTAGATGCGGCCCGGAGCGCGTCAGTGCGCGGTCGCGGGCTACGCCGGCGCTGCACGCCAGCTTCTTATTAGATAGAGATCGTTGTCAACGTCCGAGGGAGATATTGAACCAATAGATAAATATTACCTACTGCACAACACCTCACTTAATTTTGTTATTATTGAACATTGAATCAAACAACCGCCAAAGCTATATAGATGCTCTGATTTACGAGGTAATATAAAAATCTAAATAATATAGAAGCGAGTGCTCTCACAGTTCATTAAAGTCGCGGTTTTTGTTAAATTTGTTACAATTTTGTTGTCAGTTTAATTTCCTCCTGTTATTAAGTAAACGTAGTCGGTTAAAAAGGTTAAGAACAGTTGTGTACTGTGCTTATGATTTGACTCAATACAATCTCAATACGGTATAGTTATCAACGTCCCCACTTGATTCTTTGTAAAGCTACATTAGGTTTAAATTAATCCACTGATGGAAGGAGCGCAAAATTATCATCACTGATTAAAGGTTTTTATAATAAACCCCTCACTCGAATAACACTATAAGTACAAATAATATGACTTGAAGAAAATATAGATATTTTTAGGTTGCTTCAAAAGGGCATTTGATATTTACCTAAGTACTTTTAAAAGGGTCACAAAGGAGAGAATTCCTATTAATCTGACGGATGTCTTGGTCCGTGGTCAGTGGTTAAGAGTCGCTTTGGCCACTAGATCGAGAAGTCGCGGGTTCGATACTCGCACAGGACAAATCTTTGTGACCCACAAATATTTGTTTCGGTCTGGGTGTTTGTGCGTGTGAATTTCATGTTTGTAAACGCACCCACGACACCGAAATAATTCCTAGAGTTTTTTTTAAAAAAAAAAGTAATTATCATCTACATATGCATAGAGCGGTGGTGTACTCACCCGTCGACGTGGTGGTGGTCGTGCGTGTAGGGCGGCGGCGGTGGCGGCTGCGCGTATGCCTCGTAGTGCACGGCGCGGTACTCGTCGCGGCGCTCCGGCGACGGGCTGAGGTCGGGACTGCCGCGGCGCAGGTACACGCCGTCCGTGGAGCCGCCCGCGCCCGCCTTGAACATCCCCTCGTCGATGTGCGCGTAGGCCTGCATGTCGCGCCCGTGTGCCGCCGCCGCGTGCGCCGCGGCCGGCCGCAGCTCCTGGTAGCTGCGCGAGTGGGACGGCGACAGCGCCGCCGGGTGGGCGTAGCCGAACGGCGGCAGGGGGGGCGGGCTCTCCGCGTCGCCGCCGCCGCCCTCCGCGCCGCACTCCGCCTCACCCTCTGCGCACACGCACACACACAATCACATCGCGCACACACGCGGCGGCGCACCGCCCGCGCTCATTGGCGCTCGCGCTCCGGCCCTGCGCTCTATTAGTGATCATCTCGACAGATAGCGCGCTGACCGGGAGCTCGAGCTGCCAGCGCCCCGGAGCCTCCCCGACCCCGGGACTCGCACACGGATACATACACGATTCGCCCCCTGCTGTCGCGTCATTGCATCGGTGATCCGAAAGTCTGATCTTATCGAATAACGGATCAATTTCGTTTGCTAGGTAACCACCGATTATGTATGTCAGGGACGTTCTTATTAGAAAAAGAAAGTAGGTACCTATTTTACATACTTAGTTATTGTTTGTTAAACCGTAAATAATAGTGTACTATTTCTAATGAGAACATTTGCTTAACGATGTTTTGTTTTATAACAAAACAATAAGAACTACAAAACAATACAGTATAAGTGTACTGACTAGAGTAGGAACTGATACATTTAATGACCAGTTTATTAGTAAATATTTAAGTTTATTAATAATAACACCATTAAGTTTAACATCGTGTGAAATGGACTGTAAAATTATAATAATTCGGTATTTTTTCAAAATCTGTAGCTAGGTATTATAGAACACTTGATTATCCCGCTTTTAACATTATTCCTAGCTAAGTACAGCAATAAAAAAATTGTTCAAAATATAGAATTCCTTCATGTAATTGACACACTTTCCACATATAAGATAAAATTCAAAATAAACTTAGGGATAAGCTAATACACACGACGCGAGCACTTGGATAAAACAAAATAACGTAGTAAAATGTATCCGGAGGTAATACTACATGCAGGTAGGTAGTTACATGTTGAAAATACACCAGATTAAAAGTGACCATAACACAACCTAATTCGCAGCAAGTTTACGTACCTTTCGAACAATTATTGTTATTAACTTCTGCGAAGAGCGCGTCCAGTTCGAACGGTTCTGTTTTATGCCAGGCACCGGGCCACGTTTCGTGCAGCATGCTGACTTCACTCACTCATACACTACAAATAGCGCGGGGACAAACGCAGGCGCAGCGTGCGCACGACGCGGCAGTGCTGCACGGACTGAGCGCGCTGCGCGGTCCGCGCGCGCGCCGCCCGCGGCCCACCCCCGCCACGCAGGACCGGGACGTCGTCCGCCCCTTCCCGGCCACTTCCTTGGTTATATTCGGGGTTTATGAATAACCACAGAAAAGAATAAACGCGGTGTTCCCAGTCCCAATTATCGTGACGAGACTATTAAGTTAGTAATTGTTGTCATTCCGACGTAGTATCTATATATTCTATCGGTTAAAATTGAATCAGACACCAATAGGCAGATAAGGTAGGCACCACTTCTTTCTTTCCTAACTTTTTGGTAGGACATCCTATTTAGGAAGCGTTCTCTCTCTCTAACACTTTCCAACTTTCGAGTTAAGACAAGGACGATTGTGCTACACGTTGTCTGATTTAAGAGTAAGAATAGGACGGTCGGGATTGTGCTTTCAAAATTTACGAAACTACTTTTGTTAGGTATTATTTAATGCAGGTTACGAAATGAAAATGAATCCAGACAGGAAGTAGCCTTATCCAAAAGTAATGTAGTCTATCTATTAACTATCACGTTACGTGTATATTGTCTAATGATAAGTACTAATATAAGGAACACTCAGTCACTCAAACTTTTTTAAATGTTTTGATACGATCATTGCCCAAGTAGATAGACATGTCTAACATGTGAAAAATACCTAAATAATAACAACAACGATAGTCCTTAGGTACGCAGGCACTTATTGTTGTTTACCTCAGTTTAAAAAAAATGGTAATCATAATCACATTTACTTACTTATTAAATTGCAATAGTTAACTATCGTTTGCAGGTAACAGGAAAAGACAGGCCGTAAGTAGGTAACACTTGAAACTAACTGTCGCGAACGATAAGCTTTCTTGTAAACATGCCAATTACACCAGTCAGCGCCTGCGGACAAGCGCCTACTAGAAATTGCACAAAATAACTTCATTCTGGACATCAACCCGTTTAAGTCTTTTTTAGGAGACATTTTCATCTTTTAATGTGCTTGGGAATCTCACCTGGCGGGTCGAGTCTCTATTACATGCTACCCGTATTAGGTTGGTGGATACGTGGATAAAATAGATCGATCGATCGAGATGTACGGTGTTGCGTGTGCTCTTGTCGATACGCTCAGACGCGGCGGCGGCGGCTGCGGCGGCTGCGGCGGCAGGTGAGCGGGGCGGGCGCGGTGGTGTGTTGTGTTGCGTACGGCGATCAGCTGGCCGGCGCGGCGGCCGGTGCCGCAGATAAGCCGCTATCAGCACGTGCGCGCCGCCTCCGACGGCTCTTATCTCGGCAGCATCTCCCGACCTACGCTACGGCGTGCACCGCCCGCACGCTCGTACTGCACCCTCCCCGCGCTCTCTACGTTCTCTTCACGCCGACCCACCTAGCTTGTAATCGCACTTTGCCTAATCTCGAATGCCGCCATAAATTCAAAATATGTCGACTCATTCAAAGGTGGATTCAAATTTTCTAGATAATCATTCTAGTAGATAAGTATGGATTCAAAAAGATAACGAACCATTGTAATAAGAACACTACGTCAGCGACAACATGCCTTTTTAACAAATCTGAACAGGTACGTCCCCTAAACCTACCGACCTACCTTGTTTTATCATAAGAAAGGTACAGGGTTCTACTTGAAACAAAAGTTTGTAATGGGTCATAAAAGTTGACCACTAGAAATAGGTTTCATATCGATATGGTGCGGGTAGGGGTGTATCTAATGTATATCGATATTCGATAACCAAAGTCAAAACACATTCATTTGTATTGTAGAATAAACAAGCACATACAATCGTTAAAAGTATTGCATTTTTTATATCTATCACAGGATTGGAACTCGGCCTCTACTGAGAAGATTCGATTCGATTTCGAGCGGTTTTGACATATCTACTGGTCGCTGAGTCCTGGAAACGTGTTTTGGAAGTGGTTAATGAGAAGCTGCTCAAAACAGTCTAGTTTTGATAAGCTTTTCGAACTTGTTGATAGGAAGATTTCGGATATCTATGGGTAGGCGTGTTGTCCTATGAAAGAGTGAGTTTTATTATTTGGAGACGGGTCGGTTTTTACCGAGGTTCTCAATACTTTTGATTTGATTTTAATGTAAGTTCGGACTTAACATTTTTGTTTAAGATCTGATTTTGAATATTTTTTTTTGTGTTGGATTGGGTATAGCTTCAAGGTAGTATTTTAATTTGAAGATACACTAGGGAGTTTCTTAACGACAAACAGCACAAATGTGAAGATTGATTTATTATGGGTATTATGTCAATCCAAAAGATAACTTACTTCAAAACTAATCATAATAATATATTAAATAAATTGTAATAATTAATTTGCCTGTTACGTAAAATATGCCAAATATCCGACCGCGCCAACGGACGGGCACTTGACTTCAAAAAAAAAATTTTTAGCTTTTTGACTCAAATTTGTGTTACTATTGCTTCCTTTCAATCGGTTTCCTTTTTTTAATATAAACCTATAAATTGAGATACTACAGTTCGAATATTTATTTATTTGAATTTTTCATCCTGTTTTATCAATTTTTATCATATTTCTTTAATCTTCGAAGTCAAAGGCGAAAACGTCGATAAAATAATGTGACGTTGACATATTAGGACATCGATAAGTAGATAATTAAAAAATCGGTAATCCTGATATCAACCCTGGAAGAGGGTAAAGATCCCGCTCTTCTAAAATAATTGCTTTTCCTAAGTAGGTATTTTTTTTTTTAAACGTAGCCCCACACTAGGATTTATTCCTGTGTCGTGGGTGCGTTTACAAACATGAAAATTCACAAACAAATACCCAGACCGGAACAAATAATTGTGGATCACACAAAGATTTGTCCCGTGCGGGAATCGAACCCGCGACTATTCGACACAGTGGGCGGAGCAGCTCAAGCTCTTAACCACTGCGCTAAGCGGTCCGTACCTACCTACAAGGTATATTGGGATCTTTACGTTGTTCGTGCTCGATTGTCATCCTTAGTCCGTTCTATAAATACTTGTCATCGAAAAATTAAAATAAAATGCCATCCCTGCACAGTGAGATAATAAGTTCACTTTCTATCACTTTGTATGAAAACTGCATTTTTTTAGTTTTTCATATGTACTGACGCTTCCGACGCTTTTCCATGACGAATGGAGGTATAATTTTATCTTTGTTTTACAAACCATATTTTATATTTACAAACCATATAATAGGTATTCCACTGAGAAAGTTGTCATGTAGGTATATTTGTTTACAATAGTTTTTGTGCCCATTCTTGCAGATACACGGCTAAGTATCCCGTTAATCGCACGGGCAACAGCAACACGTGTGGAAGCCCACAAATCAAGTGCATCGCGAATGTCAGACGCGTCGTCTCCCTGGAACCTATAAATTTTGTCGTAAGTATCAGGGTACGGACCGTCGGCGCGACGACGAATTCCCTATTTTATAGTTTACAGTTCCGGGTAGCCGCGTACCTACTCCGCGGCCAGTGAGTAAAAAGTGTTGTGACAGGACGAGGCGCGAGGGGCGGGCCGGGGCGGGCAGGGCGCGAGGCGCCCCGCGGCGCAATAATCCGGTGTAAATAAATAAACATCTTGTAACGAGCCATCATCGTCAACCGGTTTAGGGCCGCGGCCGCCGCGGGGGTGGCAGCCAGCACCCCGGGGTACCGCAACGTGTTGTTTGTTTTTGGAAAGTGTTGTGTAGGAAATATTTATGCATTCATCAACACAAAAAATCTGTCGTTCCGACCGCATGACACATTTAACTAAACACCAATTTGGAACTGATTTTGAATACACTTCCTTGCCACGTGGCCCTATAACTGAAGCCGTAGGTTGAAGTATGTATGTAAATACTTATGCATCTTCGTCATAAAGACAAAGTAGTAGTAGTGAGTAGGTGAGACAGAAAAGCTGTTCCTTTCATTGTTATATAACAACACACGTATATGTATTATGTTGTAAACCAAGTGATCAATTGGTTTTAAAATATTTAATGTTTAAACGGTTTGCCCTTCATATAATAGATTGGTACGTAGGTACATTATGAATTTGTTAATCATCTAAAATGTACAATAGTGTCCTTCTTTTGTCACTTTCAAAGTTTCGTGACATAAAAAAAAGAACGACAAAGTAGGTGAGGTTGACAGGGGGTGTTACATTATCGATATTCCCATACGAGGTCACCTTTTCACTACAGCGGATGCGAGGCTCCGCGCTCCCAGACGTGGACATCGAGTAAATTTCTATTGTGTGCTTGGAATTGCAGCTTACGCCGGTGAGCTATTATTAGCACATATGTAAGCTGTCGCCTCCGGTTAGCGCTAACGAGCTGTTCGTGGAAGGACGTGGGAAGGGATGCTCCGCACTCGCGCCGCCTCGTGCTAGAACAATGTGCGAATGCCTACTTAGCGAGTACTTTCCCGGATCGAGTTCCTACCTAATATAGACGATATAGAAGCACTCCAATCAGACCTAACGCGATTAGATAATTATTGTCACGTTAATAAACTAGCCCTTAACCCGTTTAAATGCTCAGTGGTTTCATTCACTAGAAAGCGTTTCCCACTTTCAACTTCATATAAAATGAAAGGGGAAACACTACTAAGAAGCGATGTTGTACGGGACCTAGGAGTTCATCACGATTCCAAACTTTTATTTGACGTGCAAGTGGATAAAATAGTCGCAAAAACATCCAACGCAATTGGGTTGGTTATGCGCATGTCTAGAAACTTCAAAAAAGCTAAAACTCTCAAGATACTATACTGCACGTACGTGAGAAGTCACCTTGAGTACGCTTCTCAAATTTGGAACCCCTGTTACAACAAATATATTCGTATTGAAAATCTGCAAAGAAAGTTTATCCGCTATCTCTGTTATCGCCTAGGACTACCGTATAGCTCCGAAGATTACATTAAAACATGCAAAGCTTTCCATATCCAGCCTCTTGTATATCGCCGTAAGTTGGCTGACTGTGTTGTCCTGTCAAAAATCATCTGTAATGAAATGGACTATCCCGGAATTCTCAACAAACTCTACTTTAATGTCCCTCAAAAGTCAGTAAGATTCAATCCCCCACTGTCAATTCCTTCTTCATTCTCAAACTACAGGCAGAATTCTTTCATTGTGCGAGCGAGCAGGGATTTCAATAAAATATGTAAAGACTTATTTCTCGACCCATTCACTTCAAAAAGCTGTACGGTAAGAAAGCAGATAAATCTACGATTTTTCACATGGTATAAGTAAAATTGTTTGTTGTGTGCTAAATCAGCGATTGTTAAACACCTTTCTTGAACTATATTATTGCTATACGTACCTGTAATTGGCTTTGTACTACCTATTTATGTTGCCTAATATTTTGTATGTAGCTGTTGGTTTTCCTTAAAATAAATAAATAAATATGCAGATTACCAGGTAAGCTCATTAGCCATTAATCTCTTAGGAAAAGTGAAGGTTACGATTTAACCCAAAAAAATATTACGTAGAAAGAATGTCTAAAGTGCTAAGAAATGCATAAATATATAATTTTGTAAATAGGTACCTTCCGAAAAAGGACTGAACTGATGTCATAGCACTATTCAGATTTTTACATATAACCGAGAAAAGGTTCACCTCGTGCTTTTTTGTAAGTATGAATATTGTTGTAAATGTAACTTAGCATTTAAAAAAACTGCATTGATGCAACTACCAGGAAAAATTTAGGCACCTAAGATTGAACTGTGTACGCTTTGGTTACCCGCGACAGGTCCAACTAGATATTTCAGTGCAGCAGTATTAGCGGCGGCTGAGCAACCGCCCGGTGGCCCCGCGCCCGCTACTCGCATTGTGTTTCACGCGCGGTGACTCATCGCCTCTAAGGTGTCGGCCAAGTTCCGATGCCTACTCTAATTTGCATCACTTGGCTGGAGATGGCTTGAATAGGTGCTAGTCACGGAGTACAGAATATCCTACTTCGTAGGGCTAGTACATCTTTTGTGTACGTTCTGTTGCTCTTTAACGGACTGGGCAGGTTGCTGTGCAAAACACGGCGTTGGATGCGGTAACTTGCCGCACCGGCGTAGCAACGCCCTGGACCAGTGCGTGTCTAATCAGCTGCAACTCGTTCTAGTGCTGAGCTCACTATGACCCTGCAAACAGTGCACACTGGCTTCGTCAATAAGTATGTTTATTGTATACTGGCCGTTACCGGCGTCTGCGCAAGCGTTTATTTTTAACCGACTTCAAAAACGAGGAGGTTCTATGTTCGGTTGTATGTATGCTTTTTTTTTTATGTACGTTCAGCGATATTTCCGTCAATTGTGGACCGAATTTGAAAATTTTTTTTGCATTGGGTTTAGTATATCTCCAAGGTGGTCCCATATTAATTTTATTGACATTGGACCTTGGACTTAGAAGATACACCAGGGAACTCCTTAACGACAAACAATAGGCATGTGTAAATTGAGATATTATGGGTATTACGTCAATCCTATAGGTACCCTACTATAGAATAATTCACTGGTCACTTAAAATTGTAAAATAAAAATCTTTTATAAAAAAAAGGTAAACCGACTTCAAAAATCAAAAAAATAAATATTTGAAGTCGGTGCCAAGTAACCGACTGCACCAACCAGCACCGACTGCAAATATTTATTTTTTTGCTTTTTGAAGTCGGTTTACCTTTTTTTATAATGTAATTTGACATAGGAAGGTAGGTCTTTCCGCGATAACACAGATTCTGTATATTATTCCAAAACCTAAGGCACTGCCGTGACAAAAGGCGTGCTCGATTCGATTCTCGGTCCATTTCTATTTCTGGTATATATTAATGACTTACTCTACTATGTAGGGGACAATCGAAACATTGCGTTGTTCGCAGATGATATATCTTTGTTATTCAAGATTAAAAGACAGCTGTTTAATTATGACGATATGAACAACCCACTGACTAAGGTTAATTAAAATAATTAGGTAAATGAGAAGAAGACAAAATGTATTAAATTTACTACGCAACATGTAAGACAGGTAGGAACCAATGTACAAATGAATGGTGTAGAGTTGGACCTTGTAGAGTCAACTGTGTTTCTGGGTATCACTATTGATGCCGGACTACAGCGGGGCCCACATATTGAACAGCTGTCTAATAGGTTAAGCTCAGCGGCTTATGCCGCAAAGAACATTAGGTTATTGACTAATATTGAAACAGAATCGTATGTTTCGCTTATTTCATACTGCTTTGGGGATTTTCTGCTTAACTTCGTTCTTCAAAAAAGGGCTATTCGTACGATTTACAATTTGGCCCCGAGAACTTCTCTTAGAAAAAATTCAAAGAGATAAATATTCATATATTAACTGTTGTTTTAGACAATTAATATATGAAAATCTATTATATGTTAAAAAGAATATCAGTGACTTTGAAAACTATAGCGACATTCATCATGTTTATACACGAAACAAAGACGATCTTATTGTACATTCTACTCGTCTCTATAGAATTAGCAATGTATGCGCTCTCTTTCATGGGGCAATGTATGCTCTTCTACAATAAATTACCCATAGCTATCCAAAATATGCCTATTAATAAGTCTAAAAAGGCAATCAAAACTAGACTATGTAAGAAAGGGTATTACAAAATTTCGGATTATCTTGACGATAAAGCAGATTGGGTTTAAGCAGCTCCTCCATCAGCAAAATTAAACAATGCTACATATTACAATAAAAAAAATAAAAAAAGGAATATCCGAAAGGCCAACCAGATTGAGTTAAATACTAGCCCGCTGAGTTCCTCGCCTGATTTTCTCAGTGGAGGTCGCGTTCCGATCCGGTGGTAGACGTTAAAAATATAATAATTTTGACGTTTGTAAGTGCTCTTGTATTGGCCTAAACAAATAAATATTTTTTTGACTTTGACCTCCATACTAAGCTTCTTTAAAATCCGTTCAGTCGTGTTAGTATGGAAAAATAAATACTATTCTGTAGGTATCGTGCATTTTTTCGAGATAAAAAGTAATAGAGGAGGTTCTATGTTCGTCTGTATGTATGCTTTCTTTTTCTTTTTTATGTATGTTTACTGATATATCTGTCAATTGTGTACCGATTTGATTATTCTTTTTGAGTGGACCAGTCACAACTAAAAGTGCGAAATTGAATTTATTTAGGGTATTTAAGTAATAGTTTTAGAAACGGGAAATGACATTGTTTTCTTTACGTCTTCAAAGGCAGAGTTTAATAAAAAGAAATAAGCTCAAATTTGTTTTGACTAATAGGTTTGTGACTAGCATGATTACATCTTCTATTAGGTGAAGAAATTCAAAATCACTTCTATAATCACGCACGTTTGGTAAAGTAGCGACATACTTTGCGAGCACTTGCACTCGCAGAGCAGGTCCTCTACACGTCGCGCACTCGCTGCTGCTGCATCGCTATAGTCGGCCGATACTTCTTTAGGGATACTAAGCCTGGAAGAGCAGTTGGGAATGTTCAGTGAGCATGCATAATCATTCGACATGTAGGTAGGCGTATGTTGGCGATATCTTTCAGAAAATTCATAAAGTAATCAACGAGGAGATTGTATGACGTTTATGAAAACAAGTGATGCTTTTCAAGACCCTTAAAAAGAGAAGATTAGCTACTTAGGTCACGCGGTATAATATGAAACACACGGAGTTATTATAATGGGAAAAGTTGCGGGCAAAAGACAGGTGGGTCATCGGAAAGTCTTAGTCACGAAACATCACAGAGTGGACTGGCATCGCGTGCTCGGCGTCGAGAGAAACAAACTGCACCAGTAAAGATGGGCGTACGACGCAACGCAGTTTGCAGATCGCGGCAATGTGACGCCGATTGTGTCGGTGTACGACGACAATTTGCTTAATTTGGTGAGTTCTGTCACTAGTGTTGTACAAACGCTGGAGTCGGTGCTTAAACGCTCGCGTCTTCCACGTGCTTGAACGCTCGTAAGTATAGACTCAGCGCTAAACTCTCGACTTCAGCGCTCATTTTTACAACACTATCTGTCACGTGTCTCGCGCTCACTCGCCGTTTTTGCCGTTGTTTCTGTCTGTATAGAACACATTGTATTTTGTGTTCAGGTAACTTTATGGCGTCAATAGGAACGTAGTTAGGAGCTAAATACGCTAAAACGGAAGGAGCACCATTGTTAAGTTCAGTACTAAATTCTGGGTAAAAGGACTTATAAAAGTTATACCTATTTGTACCTTGTACTCTCTGCCTACCCCGCAAGGGATCTGTTTGTATTTATCTACTATTTACAGGTTTTCCCCAAGAACGACCACAGTAAGAACCTAGGGTGAATATGATCTACACACGAACAAAGGAGGTTGCTTTTAGAGGATAGTGGCTTACTGCCGCGTCCGAGATTATATGCTTGTTTCAGAAACATACAAACACTACCTATATGTGCTATTTTTTAGAAAGGGAGGGCGTCGATTGCAGGTGCGGGGCAGTGACTAATGATGCCGGAATGCTGGTGATAATGCGCACAAAGAACACTCGCAATTACTGATATTTGGTAGCCCGCTATTGTTCGCTTTTCACCTTTTGTTGCACGACGCAAGAGCAAGCGCGCTGACGCAGCGCCGCGCCCGCGCTCGCGTCAGCCGCAGCAGTCTGTCACTCCTAGTTCCTGAGACTTATCTGTTGATGATGGTTGACCGTTATTCTTGTTCATTTTTAATTTCTTCAAAGTCAATACTTATTGAGATTTTCTTTTTGTAGTTGGAGAAGAAATTTGTATTATAGTGTACCTAACACTATAATACAAATTTCAAATTCGCAATTCAAGTAGTATGGTGCCTGTGCACGACCTGATAGTTCAGGAAGGGAACCTGACTGTATACCTGCTTATAACATATTATGTTCTTTTGATACTGTTGAAATATAATCTTAGAACATTTTTATCCGAAGTTTTCCATTGTCTAGTTGTTTTTATTGAGCGTACAAGTGTTTGACCCCATAATATTTCACCTCGCAGGCGGCCGCTGGCTATCGCGGCACCGCGGTGCGCCACGATAACGGCTTGTTTGTGAAATTGCTGCGTGAACGTGCTCATCTCCAATGCCGCCCGCGCCTGCGCAGTCGCCTAATTGTTTTGAGCTCAGGAATTGCAATTTTTTACAACACTTGTGTTTGTTTTATAACATTTTTTCACATAAATGTATATTATCTCCAAAAATATTTTATAAGGTGGCCTATCGCTATTCGTGGTCGTTCTCTTCAAGGCAGTGTTGACATCAACGAGGCAGGCGTCTAGGTGCCAGCCAACCAGCTACCCTGGAGTTGGAGACAGTTGTAGAAATTTCTTGTGTTGTTTACTGTTTTGTTGCATTTAGGACCGCTAGAGATTACGAAGTACGGCGTCGACGAACGTGAACAGCCAGCGCCCGCGGGGCTATCGCCCGCCGGCGGCTATCTCCCGGCGCTTATCTTTCATTTAGCCGTTTGGTGCGATTTACGTACGAAAGGATCAGCTGATTGCCTTTGTTTCTTTGCAGTTCATTCACAGTTCGCGCACGACGACGCACTGCCTACGGCTGGGGTACTGTCAACCCAGTAGCGCCATCTAGTGCCACGTGGCTTAACGAGTTTCCCGACTCAGAATAATGCATATATACATTTCTGTCAAGCTTCTTATTACAGTTACCGAGTAACTATTCATTGTACAAGTGTAGACGTTGATGATGGAATTACGCCTAGGCTGGATCGTCAAATGTGTCCCTAGGTGCCTATGTAGGCACTAACGTTTGTAAGTAAAATGATCAGGGTAGGGATAGACGGTTAAACAAATAACGATATTAATACTTTTTAAGCGCAAAGGCCGGAGGTCGTCGGTTCAGCGTTATCAGCGCGCTCGTCAACAGTGTCCCCCGTGCCCCCTGCCCGCCCCCGCTCCCCGCCGCCCGCCACCGCGCTTCGCGCGTATTGCCGCCCCGCGCCCTGCGCCCCGCACCCGCTTCCCGCGATCCGCCACACACACGCATATAGGCGACAATAAAAAATAATTATAATATCCATCCAGCTGTGATGATAGAAAGCTAGCCTGTTCACGGTACGATATCATGATAACCCACGCCGATAATAGACGTGCGAACTGAGGCGGCGGTGCGCCGGTGCAGATAGTGGCCGATGACGCGCCGCAGATCGCGGCATCGCGCGCGTCAAGCTCTCGCACCGCCGACTAGATACCGCCGCAGACTGCAGCTCCTCAACACACAGGTAGATGCATCTTATTCGAGGCCCGAGGCCGCGCGCGCTCCCGTGGCCCGCACCGGTTAGCTGCCTCCAGCTTTATGTAGGCACATTTAATGTTGTGATCCGCGACGTATTTACCTATTAGCCATTAGTTCCAGCTACGCGGATACGTCGCGCGACTGCGACCGCTGAGAGCGGGTACGACGGTACTTATTGTACACGTATCAAAGCATGTCGAAAATCTAGTGCCTACATTATTGTTCACCTGCGCACGCGCACGACCACGCGCCAATTGCAGTGTAGACTCAGACACTGGAAAGTTTCCCGTCTCGAGCGTTAGTACTACCGCTAGTACGTGGGGACTTACGAATATTGATCCTATTACCGTTAATAGTTGTGTGCTCATTAATTTAGTCAATAGTGTTGTTTGCTGCGAGAGTAAACAGTTGTCGCTTAATGAGGGCCCGCGGCGACCCGCGGCTGCGGCACGTACTGCGTCGTCAGGACTTCTCGTTATGCTCATTCAGTAGAAGAGAGCCACGAGACAATTTCTATTCATTACTATCGCAGCAGACGACGAGTGAAACTAGATCGTCACCGTTAAATTGTACGACTTGGGTTACGAGCCTCTCCTAACTGCGACGCGATCTGCATCTTAACGGAGCATCCGGCGCCGATAAACTGACTGCCGGGCACATTCCGTACCTACGTGTGTCGTTGCAATCGTGCAACTGTCTCCGCCGTGAGCCGGAACTTTCCACGTTTAACATTTCCATGTTAACTCGCAGTTTATGGTCGCGGCGTGGCGGGGCGCGCGGCGGGGCATGTATGCGAGTGCCTACATAACAACGACGCGTGTCGTGTCGCAACGCCGCGTATCGATCGATACCTGATCGAGATCGACGTCACGTACCGATACGTTCGCCGATTTGGAAACATGTCCGCGCCCGGAGGGCGGATCGGCACGTCCGGCCGCGCGGCCGCGCCGCCGCGCCGTCCCGCCGCCGCTACACCGCGCAGCGCCGCGCGATCACGCTGTTATGAAATTTAATGTTTTATGATTTCATTATGTTCGGCGATGTGTGGGAACGCGCGGCGCGGGCGCGGACGCAGGGGTAGGGGGCGTGGGGGGCAAGCGGATCGGTGCGGGGCGCGCGGCCGGGGGCGCGGGGTCGCCGGGGCGACGCTTATCGCCGGCGGCCGGCTCGTCTCTAGCACTATTTACATTGACAAACGAAACTTGGAAACTGTTATTATCCCAATAATAACTTACACCACTTTATCACGCATGCAATATTATAAACAATGTCTGAGCGACATCGGCTCATCGCTATGAATAGCACTTCAGTAGTTACTCTACGCACGTAGCTACCCCTTTTATCCTGACAGTAGCCGGGGACGACAAGAAAACATCCCAACTCGAAGAAAAGGTTATGCATATTACCTATATATACCTAAACGAAGTAACTCCTTCCAGTCATTAATATGCGTTTCAAAGTATTTAGTATTTACGAGGTGCCTAACAACCTACTATGCTTTAATGTAAACAGGTCACATAGCTGGCTCAGTAGTGCTCCAGCGGCCACGTTTTTATCCAGTGGCGTAACACTGAGCCAATCAAAAATAGATTAAGTAACTTTATTAATTAGTTTCATGCTTACAATACTCTCCTATTTCATTGAAGTAAATGATCATTTGATCGTTTTGTTTCAATGTCTGTCACTACACTACATTGCACAAAGTTTCGCTTCATCGGATGTACAAGATGATTAACTAGTACCAAAATGCCGTTTTTGCAAGACCGATCTTTCTCCAAAGCCATTGGGGAGGTTCTTGTCTTTCATTATTGATTCCAATTACAAGAGCTTCATTAGCACAATATACCGACCGGTAGCGGGCGCTCCTGCCCCGCTGAATAAACCTTCCGTCACTTCGGCTACCTTTAGAGGTATTCTCCCTTCGACTTGTTTCATACTGCCAGCTGTACTCTTACTAATCGAGAATGCCATCTCGATGCATCTCATTTAATATCTGCTGTACTAGCTCGACTGCGGTCATTCTCTGGAATAAAACTCTTCGTTATGTTCGTCGAACGCTAACCTGGAATACTGTGGTCTGATGGCCGAGGCTCCTGGCTCACTCGTCTAAAGTTTTGGAAACCCAGATATCCACAATGGCGGGGAGTCGAAATAACGTGTGGGTAGAAAGGCGCAGGCTCACCAGCAGTTGACAAGTCGCCCCCCCCCCCCCCCATTAGTGAGACCAACCCCGTGCCCTATTTTTTTCTTTTGAGTGGAATGTCTTCAACTTATTAGAGATATCCGTATTAAACATCGATATCAGGGATTTAAGGGAACTCTCATTTATCCTGCGGGACGCAACTGCTTAGCACAAGCGTTCATGACATAGGAACCTTTTTCGATAAAACAGGTATCTATCTTTACACTAAATATTTGCATGCCATGAAGCTGAACATGGTGAAACACTTCAAACACTGAAAGATCTTTATGTAATACGTACCAATATTTCACAAATAAAGATATGATTATCTATAACACCGTCACGCCTATATTCCCCAGAGGGGGTGACAGAGGTGTACTGAGTACACCCACGTTTCGCCGACGATGTTAGGGCCCTTGTAATAGGGGGCGAGCCTATTGATGATTATCTATATATGTAATGAAAACCATTTCACTAATAGGTATACGAGCTGTTTTCTCTAAGTTTGTCTTTGTCGCGTTATCAGCAAAGCCTAATAATAGATTTCACAACGCCAGAGATGACATTTGATTGAATATGAGAATGATATTGTGAGTGAGATTTTTCTTAAAGATAATACTTTCTGAGATAAAGGCTTTAAATGTTGTTTATTTTTTACAGAGAAACCCAATTACGTCTTTGTTTTATGAGGATACCTATCCATTGAAAAATAAGATCAAGAATCATAAATGTATGAGGGGGAGGTATTTTCTCTTTCTGGTGACCATTGATACCTACACAATTTGGTGACGTTACGTGTCGTCTCTACAACAGGTAATATAATATTGATTATCTTGATGCGGAAACGATTAAAAAGTAATTTTGTATATGTACCATTTTTATTTTTTTAGCTGAGTAATTAGTAGTTTCGTTAGTATTAACTGATTTGGTGTTTACACGAAAAGTTGCACAATGAGGTGCAGCAGCTTGCCGCGCTGCGCGAGCGCGGGGGCCCGGCTCCCGCGGGCGGCGCGTTATCTCGCGCGCCGGAAGCGCCCTCGCCGGTGCCGACGCAACACTAACACACAATCGGTGCAATCATCACAACAGTGTGTAATTATCTGGCTAAAGATCTCGATCGGTCATCGATAATCAGCGAAAGTCTAATCTGAGCCAACATACCGCGCGGTGTCGTCCCAAGAGGTTGCCCGTGGCAATTTAGAAGGATCCGGATCGAACCACCGCTGCGTGCGGCGTCGGAGCGGTGGCGTGCGGCGTGTGAGCCGCGGCACGGTCAAAACTCGCTAACAATAACAAGGAAAAGCGGCGCGGGCCGCGGCCGCGGCGCACCGGCGGCGGGCCGGGCGCGCTACACCCTACTGCCGCGCGCGCGCCGCGCCGCCTCTAGCTTTATCTAATCGCACGAGATAAAACGCAGCGACTCCCGCGTGTCTCGGCCGGCCGCCGCCGCAGCTCCGGCCGAGCTTGCACCCACCGCCGGCTGCGGCCGCGGCAACGTCGCCTGGCCGCCCGTGCTGCGGCGGTGCTGCACGATGGTATGTTACGCTATACACGAGAAAGCGGAACGGCATGGTGAACTCGAACTAGTGCACAGCACATAAAAACGGTTCGCCTACTACAGCGATAAGAAACTACGAGAAACGAATAGTCAAAAGCGGAGCACGGCTGTACGCGGAAGGCGGCTCTAGTGTGCGGAGGCATCGTCGCGCTTCGGCGCGCGGCCGCCCGCCGCCTGCGCCGCGCCCGCGCGCCACACGCCGCGGCTCTAAACGTTCGACGCGACCCCGCGATGTATCCGAACAAACAATTAAACCCACCCGATGATGTAAGTGGGTAGCTAATCTTATTTTTCGGTGAGTCTATTAAAAGAGAATTCGCCCTAAACGACAGACTCCGCCTATGATTATAATTATTCTGTTTGTTGTCGTTTATGATAAGACTCGAAAGACGAACACGGTTTACATTCATTGCACGATTATTAAACATTTTTATCATGGCATATTCGATATCATGGCGCAGATACCTATGCCCCAGTAAAGATCGGCAGAAATAACTATTTGACAACATTTAGTTACTTTCACATACTGGGAATACTCTCGTGGGGAAGGAAATTACGTTAGAGTGATGAACTGAACGCGTGTGGGTACCGCACTCCCAATGCTGAAGTAGGCCGCGGGGGCAGGCGCGGGCCCGGGCGGGGGCGCGGGTGCGGAGTGCGGACATTAAAACCGTACTTAGTTATTACATTATATTTCTATTTCATGTAACGTTTCAAACTCTTCATTTGTAAACTTTCGGACCTACCTATTGAACTCTTGTTCGCTAGCAACGGAATCGCACTCTATCTATTTACAAAAGTACCTACCACGCTGTTCCTAGCTATTTTAGTAGGTATATTAGACGAGCAGTCGCGACATATCTTCCGACGTAGCTAAGCTGTGTTGTTAAAGAAAAAACTTGCATAGCTATAAAATGTCACGTTTCCACGGCTCTATGGCTCCACTTATTTCGTTTATATCTCATAATTGAACGTATATTCAATATTGTCAGATATTAAGCACTCAGATGGCAGGTAGATACCGGGTGTAGATACCAGAATTTCATTGATGCTTTTGTATATGTAAGGACTGAGAAGAACTATTAAATTAATCATAAAAATAGCAGGCCATCTGAAATACTTATCACAGCACCCAGGAATAGGTACCTTTTAAAAAATGTATCTGAATGTGGAAAATCGACTCTCGCGCGGTACCTAAGCCAACTGGCCCCCGTTGGAGCAGTGCAATCGCGGGACTCACCGAAGTGGTACTCGTGCTTGGTGGCGGCCATGGGGTCCTCCATGCGTACGTGTGTGCGCGTCACGCGAGGTGCGCGCGCGAGAGCATCACCGGCGCGCGCTGCTGCGTGCGAAGCCTCGGAACGCGAGAGTGCGGTGCGCTGCGCGTGCGCGCGGCCGTCGGCTGCGCGCGAGTCCGGCGCCGCGCGCCGTCGCCCGCGCCCCCGCCCCGCGCGCCATTGCCCCGCGCCCTCACCCACGCCCGCGTCCGCGCGCTTACGCAACCGAAGACGTCGCCGACACGCCTGACCCCGGCCGCCCGCGCCGCCTCGCGCCGGACCTCCTCCCGACACCGACTTGTCTCCGCGACGCCTCTGCTCGTCTTGTCGATGTCGATGTCTATCTAGTCCGTTGGCTTTCACCGTCCGTGGCGAATCTATTGCGTCCTTTGATATTTTCTCTTAAAAACAGACTTAGATTTTCATACATATAGGTCAGGTCAGGTAGGGTTCCCATTAGGAGGATTATGGATCCCGTTAGTTAAAGTCAACGTCCATGTCGTACCCACATTGGTGAAAGTATAAAGACTTTATGATTGAAGATTTAGACAATTATACTTATGGACATATAAAACAAGGAAAATAGCAAAAGACGATTTTAATTTTTTTTAAGAAATGTCAGTCAAATGAAACAAATTAAGTTAACAGGTTGATCGCCAACGCGGTCAATGTTGTGCGACGCTTAATTATCCCATCAAGCTTAGCTCAAGTTAGTAGTATATTATATATATATATATATATAAATAATGTGTTCAATTAACGCATAATCATTTCTGATCCTCTATTAGGTATGAATTATTAAGCATCGGACAACGTAGCCCCCATGACCTCATCAGACGAAACTTAGAAAATCCGTTTCTTAGGACCGCGCGGTCCCGTTGTCCCCCACCCCTGCTCGTGACTTCCGCGCTTTTTTAATAGCCTGTACCCCACTGCTAGGTACCAGTAGTATAAATATCTTTCCCTTAAAAGTGTCCAAGTCGTCACGTGCCTTCGTCTCAGTCAACCACGACACCCGTGACTATCTTTGGGGATCTATGCCATGATGATATTTATCCACCTTCGTGAGTCCATATGCACGACGTGCTCTACCCAATTCCACTTCAGCTTTTCCCACTTTAAGCCTATATACTAGGAGGGATCAAAAAGTAGTGAGAACGACATCCTCCTTGGTAAAAATAAAAAAATACTGGCAGGCATAGCTCAGATACATATTTTTTTTAAAATAAAAAAAAACTTCGATTCTCTTTTGTTTTTTTCTGAATGTAGTCATTTGTTTGCTTCGTGTCGAAACGTGTTCTCAAAAATGGAGAAAAACGAAGTGCGAGCCGTTATTAAATACCTCTGTTTAAAAAAGTTAACGACGCAAGAGATTCATTGCGATTTGGAGGCAACATTAGGAGAGTCTGCTCCGCCGTATTCCACTGTCGCAAGATGGGCTTCTCAATTTCGAGTAGGGAGAACGATCACGGAAGACGAACATCGTTGCGGCCGTCCATCGACGTCAGTCACCCAAGAAAATGTTGCGAAAGTCGAGAAAATTGTATTGAGCGATCGAAGAGTTACCATACGATGCTTAATTTAAGAAACGGGCATTTCATATGGAAGTATTCAATCCATATTGAAACAATCTTTGAATAAAAGTCTCCGCAAGATGGGTGCCGAGAATGTTAATCGACAGTCAGAAACAAAATCGACTTGACATTTCGAAGATATTGTTGGACAAGTTTCAAGAAGATTCTGAAAACTTTTTGTCTCGTTTCGTAACAATGGACGAAACATGGGTCCATCATTTTGATCCCGAGACAAAACAGCAATCTTCGCAATGGAAACGACCATCATCACCGACCCCGAAGGAGTTTCGAGTCGTGGCATCGGCTGGCAAGGTTATGGCCTCAATATTTTGGGACTCAGAAGGAATATTGTTGATTGATTACCTGGAGCGTTGAACAACTTTTACAGGCCAATATTATGCAGTTTTAATCCCCAAGTTGAGGAATGCCATCAAAGAGAAAAGGAGAGGGAAACTTCGAAGGGGCGTGCTCTTTCATCACGACAACGCACCCGCGCACAGGTCGGCAGTTGCGATGGCTGCCATTCAGCAAGCTGGCTTCGAATTGGTTGACCTTATTCACCCCTTATTCACCAGATCTGGCGGCTAGCGATTTTTATCTGATCCCCAAATTGAAAAAATACTTAAGGGGAAACAGGTACGAAGACGATAACGAGGTGATGGATGCCGTCGAGAGCTTTTTGCAAGACCAAGACAAAACTTTTTTTGTGAAAGGGATTGAAGCCTTGGACAAGCGCTGGACTCGGTGTGTAGAGAGACTCGGAAACTATGTAGAAAAATAAATTATTAAGTTATCAATAGTCATTATATTCTATCTCATTCTCACTACTTTTTGATCCCTCCTCGTACGTAACCTGAGTCATGGAAAGCAACGGGGTCTTTTTGACCCGATCCATTCGTTTAACACCTGAATTTGTTGCCTTCCATTGCTCTTTGGCTAACCTAGAGTCTGGATTTCTGCTGTTTAGTAAGCGACCAAGTTTGAGCACTGTAGGTTAAGTTGGGCAGAATACATATCTACGAGTCCACGCTTGAGAGACAAGGGAATTTCGCCCTTCATTGTATCCCTCATGGGCCAGAAGCTCTTCCAAGCGTTCTCTATCCGTCTATTGACTTCTTTGTCTTGCCGGTTATAAAACGAAACTATCTGTCTCACAAACGTAAATAAGATCCATGACCTGGGAATCTTCTTGATAACCAATTAAAATTTGACTCACATATCCTTACCATCGCATCATTCAAATATTGGGATTTGTCTTACGAAATTGCAAAGAATTCTTTGTCGGGCTTCCTATGGTTCGCCATAGGTTCCACCTGACAGGGTTGATCGCGGAGGCGGCGTGAACACACTCAGGATGCCCCCCCACGCGGGATCTACGGGTCTCCGCCTCATCACTGGACTTTCAATTCCAACTCAAAGACCAGGCCATATTTATGGCCGGCAAATGACACCTCGGCCAGGGGATCGTTGCCCCGAAGCCGATGCCCCACACCCACGCCAGGTGTGAAGACCACGGGCCAAAAGCGTTTCCTTCCCCATTTTTCCTACCAAGATCATATGGTGAAACATGTTACAAATTATCATAATCGCCTAAAATTCTACCGCATGTACATACACCTTGTCAAATCGCCACAAAATTTCCAACTGTATTTTCATACATAAAATAATAAACAGAGCTATCGACTGTAAATCTCTATTGAAAAGATTTTTAATTTACATTCCCAACACCTACAAACTTCTTTACACCCCGCGATCAAGAACAAACCTTGCACACTACGCTGCTGTCTCCAGGCTCTGCATTTTGCTTTGCTGACATTTCTATCTCACATTTTTATCGCCCATTGGTCGAAATTCGACCATAAATAATTTAAATTATAAGTTTGAACATTATTAAGGTTCTATTGTCAAAGACTATACTTCTATAATCACAGATTTCACCAAGGCATTACACAGGGCAGACACTATTAATTTGCCTATTTTTTTCAAACAAATTATATGATTTTTTTTTTTTTTTAATTATTGAAATAAAGAATACCTTTTTTTAAATTTTTTTTTTGTGTTGAAACAAGAAACCAATAAGAAAATGCTGTCCATTGCACTTGACATACATATTTCGATAATTTATTTAAAGATACAAAACTTCTCTGTAAACGATATTTTTTGTAAAAACTCTTTCAACGTTTGCTGGTTATGTTTGACATTCAGTAAGACTATAGACAAATAATATTAAAGACAAACAATATTAATCTATTCTCAATTTGAAGTGTATTGTGTCAAATACATGGTAGTGTGTGTAATGTGTTTTTTCTTGATTTAATGTATTTTTTATACATAATTTAAAAAAAAAATTAGCATTCTGAACTCCTTCTCGATATAAAGTATAAGTGTCGGAAATTTCATACCCTCCGTCCGCGCAATTTTCGTAAAAAGGGGTACAAAGTTTTTGCTTCACGTATTAATATAATGATTTGTATTTATCTTTATTTGTATTTAATTCATAATTTTAATTAAGTTTGTTTAGTTGCTTTATTATAACGTGCATGCTAAGATTTCCTATAATTAAAGGAATACACACGCTGTTCAAGTAGGAACAATACTCACAATCCAGAGGTAACAGAATGAAACGCAGTTTTTCCTCAGAGCAAGAACAAACAATAAATTTCTATTAACATAGACAATATTTTTATGCGACAAATAAAATAAAATGACTTGATGCATTAATTACACAAACGCAATAATACCAAAATTACATTTTTCTAAACCTTCAACACATAAATGATAGAAATAAGAATAACTTATTTAACAGGTGTGAGCTGTTGAGTTAAATAACTAGTATATTGTGTAAAACATCTAGACAACAAAAATGTTGAATTTGAACAATATAAATAAAAAGGTAACGTGCATTAAACCCAAATAACAAAAACATTCACTTTAACACGGGAAGCAAACACAACTTTGAAGTTGGACGTTTGATCGTAGTGCCCTTACACTGAATGGTCACAACGCGAGTGATATTGTCCTTTCCCGGATGCAGTTCGACAACTCTACCGTACAACCATTTAGCTGGAGGTAAGTTATCCTCCTTTACTAGCACAATGTGCCCTAACTGAAACTCAGGAGTATGAGTAGACCACTTATTCCTTTGAAAGAAATGGGTTAAGTACTCTTGGTTCCACCTGCGCCAGAAACCTTGCACCATTCGCTGCGTCAATTGCCACCTGCGTAGAGTACTCATATTGGAGCATTCGTAATTATAGTCGGGTGCTACTACAAGTGGATGTCCTACTAAAAAATTACCAGTTGTTAGAGGTGCGGGATCTTCTGGATCAGTACTGCCCTGAGATAGAGGTCTTGAATTTAGACATGCCTCGATTTGAGACAGTACTGTGGCCAGTTCTTCGTATGTGAGCGTAGAATCTCCTACTACACGTTTCAGATGGTGCTTCACACTTTTTATTCCGGCTTCCCACAGTCCACCGAGGTTGGGAGCGTGAGGAGGGATGAAGTGCCATTCTGTGTGTGCATTTGTGCCATTGTCACTCCAGATGTGACGACACGCACCACGCCTGGAGACGAACCGCTTAAAGGCCGCCAAAAAAACTTTCAGTCGACAAGTCTGATACTGCTTCAATGTGTAAAGCGCGGGTGGCCATACACACAAATAAACAAATGTACCCTTTATACGATCGCTGACCGCGACCTTTGGACACTCTCAAATTAATAGGGCCAGCATAGTCGACGCCAGAGTTTAAAAACGGTTTACTGGGAGTTACCCTACAAGCTGGTAATTCACCCATAAACTGGTGTTTGGTCACGGCTGCGTACCTTACACACGGAATACAGTCATGTACGCTCGAACGATATTTTTGACTCTAAATATCCAGTATCTAGTACGTATAAAATTGAGTACCGGTTGCTGACCGCCATGAAAGGTTCTCTCATGAGCATCGGCTACAATTAACTTAGCTAAATTAGACAATTATAACTGGATGCTTTGTATCATCAGGTAGATGAGAGAAACGGATTCTACTCACAACTCGCAATAACTTATTATTATCAATAAAAGGATTTAATTTATACAAGGAACTCTTTTTGTGTAGGGGTTGGCCATTATCGAGAGCATTAATTTCGTCTTTAAACCATTGCTGTTGACTTCTTCGAATGCAAATGTTTAAAGCCTCTTGGATCTCAGCAACGGAAAGGTAAGGTGTTATTGTACCTGATTTGCTATTTTTTGTTATCAATAGAAACCTTCTACATACAGCTATAACTCTTATTAATTTTCTCAAGGAAGAAAATCTGGACCAAAGTTGGTCATCCTCATCCGCATTGACTTTGGTTGTGTGAACAGCGACAGACTTCTTCTCTTCATTAGTGTTTATGCCAATAGGCCGGGAATACTTTATTGGATCGCTCCGTAACCAGCCTGGACCATTCTTCCAAAGATCACTATTTAGGAGTACAGTTGGAGATGCACCTCGTGAAGCGATATCAGCAGGATTATCTTTGGATTGGACATGAGCCCATTGCGCGTTATCCAGTAGACTAAGGATCTCCGAAGTACGATTAGCAACGTACGTTTTCCAGCGACTCGGATGATCTCTTAACCATGCTAGCACAACAGACGAATCTGTCCAAGCATGTAAGTGTGACTTTGGAATATTCATCACCTGAGCTACCTCAATCAATAATTTAGCTGTTAGAACTGCACCATTCAACTTTAGGCGAGGAATCGAAATTTGCCTTATTGGAGCCACCTTTGTTTTAGCCGTGAGCAGATTCGAGTGAATGTTTCCATCAGAGTCAACAATCCGACAATACACAGTGGCTGCGTAAGCCATGGTGGAAGCATCACTAAATCCGTGTAGCTCTATTGTAATATTGTCATCTCTTTTACCTATCCACCTAGGAATGTGAAAGTTAATGAGTTTGACTAAATCTCTCCTATAACGATCCCACTCTTCCAGGAGTTCCGGTGACAACTCGTCATCCCAACCCATACCAGTTATCCAGAGTTTTTGGATAAAAACCTTTGAGTTAATAATAGTTGGTGCTATCCACCCTAAAGGATCATATAGACGCGATATTTCTGCAATAACTGTTCTTTTTGTTTCAGGTGCAGCCGGATGAGACATCTTCACCGAATAATCGAACTCGTCAGTGGAACGATTCCAGGTAAGTCCCAATATTTTTGTTACCTTATCCGTTTTTATTTCCAGATCTCTACCGAAATCTTCTTGCAATTTTCCTAGCAAATTTGCTCTATTACTGGTCCATTTTTGCAGTTTAAATCCACCCCTTACTAACAACTTATTTAATTCGTTATGTATTTTCAGAGCTTCGGTTTCAGACTGACAGCCCGTCATGAGGTCATGCATGTAGAAGTCCGACATAACCCTTTCAGCAGCCAATGGATACAATTCTCCTTCATCACAAGCCACTTGTTGTAAAGACTTGACTGCGAGGTAAGGTGCACAAGATGTGCCAAATGTGACACGTTTATGTCGGAAATCTTGAATTTCGTCAGAAGGATCCTCTCTCCAAACAATCCTTTGAAAATCTGTGTGCTCGTCTGAAACCTTGATTTGGCGATACATCATGACGATGTCTGCAGATAGGCATACAGGATATTGCCGCCATTTCAACACAACCTGTGGGGCCTACCATCAAGGTATCATTTAAGGAAACACCGTTAGTTCCCTTGCATGATTTCTCGAATACTCATCTGTTATCTTTTCTAAATGACCAAGCAATAAATATTCATTGATGACATCCGAGTACTGTTGTTTTAATTCAACATCCTTAGCCAACTTCTTTTCTAACCCTTGCAATCTTTTAATAGCAATAGCTTTAGAATTGCCATATTTACATGATGGATCGTCACAGCGAAAAGGCAACTTAACAATGTAACGTCCACTGCTATCTCTTTGCGTGGTAGCTTTATAATGATTCTCATAGGCCTGTTCTTCAGGCGTTAAGCGCTTTTTTAATAAAGAAGGTTCAGAGTCAAGTTCCCACAATCTCTTTAACCTGTCATCATATTCAACTTGAGCATGCATATTGATGAAAGTGTTATGTTAATTGTGTGAATTTTCTTCTCCACCTACATGGCCCGACACAATCCATCCTAAATAGGTATCGTGTGCCACCGGAGAGCCCTTGGGACTCTTGATTATACCTTCTTTTAGGAGGTGGCAATAAATTTCAGCACCTAACAGAATATCTATTTTATTAGGCACATTAAACTCAGGATCAGCTAATTGTATGCTATGAATTTCTGGCCAATCCTGAATCCTAAACCTAGTGTCCGGCATAACTGAAGTCAGTGCGTTTAATACGTGCGCGGTTACTTCTATAATTAATGAAGGGTCGTACAGTGACTGCATTTTAATCTTCACTACATGTCTCGAGACAACGCCACTCTGACTATCTCCAATTCCAGCTATAGTAGTCTTAGTTGCTACCTTTTTTAAACGAAGTAACTGCGCTGCTGCTTCGGTTATAAAGGACGCTTGCGATCCCTGGTCTAACAACGCTCTCAAAACTTGAGCGGACCCATCTTTTGACTCTGCTCTTACGAGAGCTGTGGCTAATAGAACTTGTCCCTGTGCATTTCCTTTCAAAAGATGGGTTGCTATATTAGAAGAAACCTCTCGCTCTGGGGCTTCTAAATTATTTTCATGTGCGGTTGTAGGCTCCATTGGAGTAACAGACGCACTAGTTACGCTCTGATTCTGTGGGTGCAATAACGAATGGTGTTTTCGCTAACAAATTCGGCATTTGGTGATCACTCTGCAATTTTTATTTGTATGATTACTTCCGAGGCAATTAAAACATACACCTAAATATCGGGCAATTTCACGACGCTGATCTACATCCTCGTTAGAGAATTTTTTACAATTAAACAACTTATGAGTTTCGGAACAGTATGGGCACGACAACTTGGTAATACTGTGCAACACCTTAGGATGAGATATGTTAGTGTGTGTTACCTTTGGTTTGACCTTACGTTCCACGAATTCAAGAGCGCGAAAACGAGTCTCCAAAAATTCTTTTGATCGACGGCAGATCCTCGGATGATTGACTAACATGCAGTTCCCACTGCTTTCGAGATTCCATGTCCAACTTCAAACTTACTACATATATAACAATCACATCCCATGTACTTATATTTATACCAAGATTTGATAATTCGTGCAAACAGTCAGTTGTTACATCCAAAAGTTCTTTGAGTGCAGCAGCTGACTCCATCACTATATTACGCTGACCGAATAATCTTTTTAATATACAAGAATTCACCGACGCTTTTATTATTTGACTTTTTAGACCTTCCAAAATAATAATTTCACTCTCCATATTTGAAGTCAATATCTCAGTATTCAACTTTGTAAATTTTTACAAGTCCCTGACAGCGTGAAACGGCTAAGTCAATGAAGGCGTAAATTTTCTAAGTGTTTGACACGACTTAGTCGCTCAGAAATGGGGCATGGATTCCCCGTCTCAGCCAATTTGAGCGAATTATTCTAAGTCCTAAATTCATTGCAATTTTTCTAAGTCTATGCACTTATCGGCACGAAACAGAGAAAAAGTACTTACAGTTTGTCCAGGTTGCACTTTATCACTCACATGCACTCACAGCAGCTTTACCAACTCAAGCGATAACAGCACAGCGCTACAGTAATTTACCAAAAAGCCATCCGGATCGAAGGACCAAAAGGGGAGTCCGTTTCTACACAGTAAAGCAGTTGTAGTGAGGGGGGTTGAGCTGCCCTAATTCTGCCTACCTCAAGGAAGAAGCGATACGCTGATGGTGTTAAAGCGAGTTGCTCCGCAACCGAGCCTGCACGAGATGGCCCACATGCCCAATGTGAATCCGGCTCGAAGGACCTTGTTCAAGTAGGTACAATACTCACAATCCACAGGTAACTGAATGAAACGCAGTTTTTCCTCAGAGCAAAGATATTTAATAAATTTCTATTAACATAGACAATATTTTTTATGCAACGAAACCATACCGCGATTTATTTCGATCCTAGCGCCATCTAGTTGCAATAATAAACTAAAGATTCAACACACGCCATAAACATGTAATCGCTGAACTATAAACGCATTGTGTATATCTCTTGTTGGAGATCCTTAATAAATAAATTATACTAAAGGATACTTCAAAATTTCAGATAACCTGAACAGGAAAACTGACTAGGTATTCCAAAACATATGATGTGAAATACATTTTCTTAAAAAATGACATGGTTAGCCGAAAGGTTTGTAGAAATAAACAATTTATGTCAAAGAAAGATTTTTGCCGGTTTTTCTCAAGGGTTGTAATGTTTGATGTTTGTAAGTGCATTGTATTGTCCTCTATATAAATTGATTATTTTTGACTTAGAATTTTTGTACTTTTTAGGGTTTCGAACCTAAAACGAAACCCTTATAGGATTACTTCGTTGTCCGTCTGTCCGACGGTTGTCACCTTTCTTCTTAGGAACGGCTAAAGGTATTAAGTTGAAAATTATATCAAATACGAAGGTCTACGGCCCCCTGCT
This sequence comes from Phalera bucephala, assembly GCA_905147815.2. Lineage (NCBI taxonomy): Eukaryota > Metazoa > Arthropoda > Insecta > Lepidoptera > Notodontidae > Phalera > Phalera bucephala. Next base: position 36,817,707 of record LR990617.1, read on the forward strand.
GTTGTAAAAAAATGAAGGTTCTAAGTGAACCGACACTTATCAGAGATTGTATGGCAGTTCCCGTTGACCTATAATAATGGAATTTGGCAAGAAGCAAGGTTTTAAAGTACACGAAAAGAAAAAAGTCCTATAATTGTTACTTTATAACTATAACATAAAAAAATCTGATGAAAAATTCAGATAGCGCTGTCTATTGACATGTTGTGAAACTATGCTTCTGTCTTTCCCGCAAGGAACCTGGCGCGATGATATATAAACAGACGGAAAGAGAGAGATAGTAAAGGAAAAATTAATAAAAAAAAATTTAAATCATAAAAAAAAATATTGTTTTGCCTTAATGCCGATGAAATATATTACAGCGCTATATTAGCGCTAGCTAGTGACTACTATTTTGCTTAGTGGTGAACAATGAGAACCTGATGAAAAATATCTATATACAGAGATGTCGATTTCTTCTTTTATGTTCATCATCATCATCATCATTTCAGCCTATACTTGTCCACTGCTGAACATAGGCCTCCCCAATCGCTTTCCAGCGTAACCGGTCCGATGCCACCTGCATCCAACGATTTCCTGCGATTTTCACAAGATCGTCGGTCCATCTGGCAGGCGGTCGTCCTACGCTGCGCTTTTATGTTCACATAGAATGAAAATAAAATGTAGTTTATTTAATTACAGCTAAAGTTTTTTTTTAAAAGAAAGAAGGATTTTTTTTAAAAGGTATTTGTATGGACTGCCTCGTTTATCTTGTAGGTAACGTTTAATGCGTTTAGAGATCGCGGAGAATATCTTACAAATTGTAGGGCCGGCAAAATGTTATTTTTCTATAGTAAAGTTCCCAGTACCAGCTCGGGGTTCGAACTTGTGCCCGGTATAATGGCAATAGCTTCGCCCCTATTACATTGGCACTTACGATAAGCACAATGTTCGGAGGTTAGGTCTTATGCAAGAGGGGGCAAGCCTAATGCCATTATATCGGGCCAATTGATACTGGAAATATTTCTATCGAAAAATTACATTTGGTCTGACCTGGGATTCGAACTCAGGACCTCGTGATCGCTGCGCGCATTATTCGCCAATAGACTAACGAGACATAGGTAACTTTTTACAAGCTTTTATGTTCGTATGTCTGTCTGTCTTTAAGGTTTAAATCTTGTGATCCATTTTTCAAGCACTTCATGTACCCGATTGAGCTGAAATTTGGCATACGTATGTGGTTCGGACCAGTCTCATGGTGGAGATGAAAGGTGGCTATGGGAACATGTGAACAACACAACATAACCACCTCGTGTTTAGGCTTGTTAGATTGGCATTAACAAGTACTATACAACCAGATAATATTCAGGGTTTGATGATGAAGTGGAAATGTGGCCAACGGAACTACCTAACTACTTAACAGAGCTCCTTCGTGTATGGGTTCGCTGGCTTATGTCCGGTGAAACTGTAAAGGCCTCACGGCCAACAGCGTATATCACTCAAACACACACACACATATGGGTTCGTTAGATTTGCCTTGACGAGTTCTGTAGACCCGGATGATATCCAGGGTCTGATAATGTAGATGGAGGGTGGCCAATAGCACTTCCCAACTACTGAACATAATCCTGCCGTGTTTGAGTTCGTTGGATTTGTCTTGACGAGTTTCACAGATTCGGACGACGTCCAGGGTCTGATGATGGAGCGGGGGGTGGGGTCAACGGAACTACCCAACTACTCACCATAACCCCAACATATTGGAGCTCGCTGAATTTGTCTTGACAAGAACCATTGTCTACGTATTATTAAATTATATTATTTTAGTTCAATATAACCTCGCTAGATGGCGCTGCGCGAATCGCGTTATTGAGTTTTTTATAGAGTCCATATAGTCGATAGTTGTTTTTGTATGGTTAGATCCTAAGCACAGATCACAAGAACACCGCTCCTGGATATAGATCACGGTATCCTTACAGGTAGTTTCATTAGCGCATCCTGTAGGATCTACCTAATACTCTAGAACCCAGACCTTGTATAACCATAGTATTTATCGGTCTCCATTGTGTATTATCAAGCGTTTATGGCAAAAGCCATAAAAACTTGATTCCAAAAAGAACTTTTATTCTAAAATTTAGTTCATGAATCATTTTGATAATTCTTTTTACTTTGGGCTTAGTGTGTAGCTCCATGCACCATTTTATTTTCATTGGTATTAGATCTGGGGATTGGAAAATACACCAGGGAACTCCTTAACGGCAAACAATACGAATGTGTAGATTGAGTTATTATGACTTTATGAATAATAATTAGAACCACCCTATAGGTACCTTACTATAGAACTAAACAAAATATTAACGGACGCCAAAAAAGGAGGTTCACAATTAATCTGTAGTCATATTGACGGACGATTTAGCGCAGTGGTTAAGAGCTTAAGCCGCTCTGCCTACTGCGTCTAATAGTCGCGGGTTCGAGTCCCGCACGGGACAAATCTTTGTGTGATCCACAAGTATTTGTTCTGGTCTGGGTATTTGTGTATGTGAATTTTCGTGTTTGTAAACGCACCCACGACACAGGAATAAATCCTAGTGGGGGCTACGTATAAAAAAAAAAAAAATATTTTTCATGTATGCTTGACCATAACTTGTTCGTTTATAATCCGATTTTAATGTTAATAAATAATTATGATAAAAATCTATCTATTTATCTATATCATCACGCCAGATCCCTTGCGGGGTAGGCAGAGAGTACAGAGTTCCAACAGGTTCTTTCCTTATATACCTCTCTGGCTTTCTCCACTCTCATAGTTCGTGTAATACACGCTCGCTGATTACGAAGACTCTTGACTTGTCCTTCAGATAAGACTCGGTCTATTTGGTCGTGGTAAGATAGTCTAGGTCTTCCCCGGTACCTACATCCTTCCGCTTTCGCATTCTATATCTTTTTTGTCATTCTTTCTTCTGACATTCTTTTTTATATGCCCGAACCAACGAAGCATACCCTTTCTCATCTTTACACCGATACTATCTTTCATACCTACTCGCTTTCTTACTACGCTGTTGCGAATACGGTCGATCAGCTTCACTCCGCACATTTTCCGCAGAGCTCGCATTTCTACCGCATTTAGCCTACTTTCATTCTCCTTCTAACATACCCAGCTCTCGCTACCATATAACGGCGTTGGGACAAGAACTCCGTTATGTATGGCCAGCTGCGCCTTTTGGCTTTAGTGCCGGCTCCCAAGTAGCTTTCCCATCGCACCATTTAATCTGTTCCCTGCACTCACTCTTCTCTCTATGTCAGCGGTGTATTTCCCGTCCTTACTGAAAGCGCATCCAAGATATACAAAATCAGTCACTTGCTCCAGCACAGCGTTACCAACCACAATCCTTGCATTCGTTCTGGTTTCTTCCAGTTCAAAAACCACAATGTTGGTTTTCTTAAGATTCAAATGTAAGCCATTGTTTTAAAAATCTTATATAAAACATCCTTTTATTGTGACAATACATCGGAGATATTTTACTAAGCCGAGGAGTTACTTTGGCCTCCTTCCAGCCCTGCTCGCCACTAGGTATATGGTACTTGTCTAGATAAATCAAACGAGCCCAAATACGATAGAGTTATTATATATTAGGCAAATTCCTATTCCTTATGCACTTTCTATCTCCACCACCAGACTCTGGCAACTGTAGTCTACAGAACGTATTAAAACAAACCCAACAAGCCCAAACATGATAGGATTAATGCAATAGCACCCCAGAAACCCCAGAAACAATCCAACACATCACAGGTGCGTGAAAATCAATAGTCCAAACAGACTACAAACAAAGACACGATCAAGTAGCCAACATTATTCATAAACAACTCGCTTATCAGCAGACACTCGTTCACACTATACAACCATACTATAAATATAACCCTGAAACCGTATTAGAGAACCCGTCAACAAAAATATATTTTGACCGTGCCATCTTTACTGACCGTATAGTTTACTACAATAGACCAGACATCACAATCATTAGAAAAATAGACAAAATTGGCTACCTAATAGATATCGCTATCACTAACACGCACAATTTACAAAATACTATAGCAGAAAAATTCTCCAAGTACATTAAACTTAAAGAAGAAATAATATAGCTTTGGCATGTTCAGAAAGTTATAATAATCCCGATATTACTCTCTACGATAGGAGTAATACCCAAAAAATTACATCAATAACTTAAAACTTTAAATTTGCCTCCTAAAATATACTGTCTTTTACAGAAAGCTGCAATTTTCATAACTTGCCGTTTGTCAGATTTTTTTTGCAGACCGAACAGAACACCCACTCTAGCAATAATACATCTCCATCTACACTTGTCTCTCACGAACATGCATCCACACTTCTCACTTACACATCAACTCCTACACCTCTCACTTGCCTATCACAATGTCTGGCCCCCCAAGAGACACAAACTTTCCAGTCAACCTACTTGATTAATAACCTGCTACGCACTTGGCTTAGGCCCGTGCATATGCTACTGCCGGTCACGCCGTCATCGCTGCGCTGCTTCCAGTCTTCTGGGAGTGGCTGGGGCGGCGACACGGCGTCCTCACGTACCGTCTGACGCAGGTACTGTCCAGGCATGGTTGTTTCCGGCGGTATCTGTGGCGGATCGGGCGTGAGGAGGTGGAGCGCTGCCACCATTTTGCGGCCCCGGAAGACACGGCGGCGCACACGTTGACGGCGCTGTCGCTCCCGACCGTGATATCGGTCATGGTTGGGAGCGAAAGCGCCAGGGCGGCAATGGCGGCCTTTTGCGAGGCCTTCATGTCCGCGAAGGAGGCGGCAGAGTGGGTGAGGGAGGAGACGTCCTCCAATCCCGCTCGCAGGCAGCGCGTTGGGCGAAGGCGCAGGGAATACGCCCGCAGCGACCTTCGCCCACCGTAATCTCGACCTGCAGGCGTTTGGGAGTGCGCCCCGGCGCCCTAGCACTTAGCAGGCCTGCGCCGGAAAAGCGCTGCGTCCGCGCAGCCTCCAAAAGGCGGTAGGGGGAGACCAAACTCACACGTGTCGAGGTCCGCGCCAAACTGCGGACCGAGCCCGCCGGTGCCACAGAGGTCATGCTGGTGACGATTCCTGTGGCCCGGCAAAAGGGCAGTGGGACGCCGAGGGGTTTTAGTGGGTGCAAGCCACCCGGGCCGTGCCCTCGGCCCGGGCATATGCGTTAGGCATTTCCCCTCGTAAAAAAAAAATGAGTAAACCAGTGAAAAACTGAGAAAAATAAAACAACAAAAATAATAATAATATCATTTATTTTGGATAATAAAATCCATAGCTTAGTAGCCAAAAATTTTACAGACTATGTCAGTATTATCACTTATGTACACGATGAAATGTGACTGAGTCATACCTTTTTATCCTTCCACTGCCTCGCGCTACAGAGGCTCGACGTCGTGGCTCTATTGATCGGTACGGGGTTTCAAACTTCCTGAAGCTTTATATAGGTCGCTGATTTCTTCTTGATCGGTTCGGGTTGGTTTCTTTCTTTATAGCGTGTTTTGGGAATGGTACGTTCGCAGGTCTTTTTTTTTATCTTCTGTCTCACTACGCCATGGCAATCTGTTCAAAAAAAAAACAATAAGCCACTTCTTTGTTCGATTAGATCTGCTGCCGTATCTTTAGTTCAGAGTTTTTAAATTGGATAATTCTATTCACTCTCTTGCAATCTGTTTCTAAGTCCAGGGATATCGTTTCTCTTTAGTCGGACATGTTGTAGGCCACCCTCTCCAGTTAGTGCTAGTGCAAGTTTATCGACATGTTGTGTTAGTCTTTTTTGATATTTCAAGCTATATTGAGATATTTCTGGTTTTACAGTCTTTATGTTGAGATCTAAATATATGTATTTATTGCTAATACATTGTGGGATTTTTAACATAGTTCTAAGTGTTTTGCTCTGGAATCTCTCCAATATTTCTATGTTACTATTGCTGGCTGAACCCCACAATTGTAAACCATATGTTCAAATTGGCTTCAGAATGGCCTTATACACCATCACTTTACTGGTGTTGTTTAACTGGGAATGGCGTCCAATTAACCAGTGGAGACCGCAGAGTTTTGTGTCAAGTTGTTTTTGCTCGGTCCAAATATGCTTTTGCCACGTGAGTCTTCTATCGAGGTGCATACCTAAGTATTTGGCGTGGTTTTCTTGTTCAGTCTTACAGGTGGACAGGTTTCCTTTCTAAGCGTAAAGGTTACATGTGTAGATTTGCTCTGATTAGCTTTGATTCTCCACAAATTAAGCCACTTTTCAACTTCATCTAGATGATTTTATAGCGCCATCGAGGCAAGTTTTGCGTCACTGTGAGTTGATAGCGAGGCGGTATCGTCAGCATAAGTCGCAGTTGTAGTATAGCCGGTTGTCGGAAGATATGCAGTGTAGATGAGGTACAGTATTGGACCCAATATGCTACCCTGAGGGACACCTGAATGGATTTCGTGTAGGTTTGAACAGTCATTGTTGCATTTTACTTGGTAACTTCTTTTATCGAGGTAGGATTTAATTATTTGGTAAAAAGAGTGTGGGAGCATCTTTTTCAGTTTATGCAATAGACCCTCGTGCTATACTTTGTCAAACGCTATGCTAATGTCTAGGAAGACTGCAGAGCAATACATCTCATTTTCCAGACATCTACTGATGACATCTACTGTACGATGCACTTGTTCAATTGTCCCATGTTTCTCCCGAAATCCAAATTGATGTTATGGTAGTAGTATTTAGGTTAGTTAGTAGTTATTTAGGTTAGTAGTTAGGTTTACATTATGTAGGTGTTCTTTCATTCTATTGAGCAATATGATCTCGAGAAGTTTTCCAGTAACCGGCAATAGGCTAATCGGTCTATATGAGGTCGCCTCTGTGGAGGTTTTCTAGGTTTGGGCCACTATCACTATTTGTGCTATCTTCCATTGCCCGGGAATGTGCACGAGTCTTAGACAAGCATTAAATATTTGTGCAAGTTTTTTGAGTCCTTCATATGGGAGTTGTTTGAGCAGTGTCGCATCTATGAGATCATACCCTGATTTTCCATCTTTTAGTTTTCCTATTTCTCTTGCTATTTCTTTCGCGCTTGTACTTTTCATTGGAAGACACATTTGTGTGGCCGTTTCCAGGTATTCTTTTACTTCAGCGGTGTGTTCTCTACTATTCTCAGGGAGTGGTTGAAACACACTACTGAGATGTTTGGCAAAGATTGTAGCCTTCTCCTGATCTGCTCTAGCCCATCCACCATTGTTATTATTTTTGATAGGCGGTATCTGAACTTTGGGACGCTTTAGATTTTTCGTTGCTTTCCACAGTGAGTAATTTGTGTCCACTGATGGGGTTAAGCTTGAGAGATACGATTGGAGGTTGTTATTGTTTAACGTACTTATAACACTTTTTTAGTTCTTCGGAGCATTTATTAAAAATAGCTTTGTCGCTTGGATATCTAGTAGTTTGCCAAATTTTTCTCCAGAATTACGTCGTTCATATATTTTTTCCCAGATATTTTTAGGATAGATATTATGTTTGGGTAGGTATCTTTTATGTCTTGTAGTTGCGTTATTAGCAGCTTTTTGTATTATTTTGTTTAACTCCTCTACCGCATTTTCTAGGTCTTCGACCGTGACGATGGTATTTAGTTGTTTAGTTTCTGCTTATATTATACTCTGGTATAGCTCCCAGTTCGTATTTTTTGAGTTGTATATTCTAAGGGGGAGTTCAACTAACATAACCGTTGTGTTGATATTCAGGATAATCGGAGAGTGGTCTGAACTGAGGTCGGTACGTGATTCTGCCTTTACATAATTACTGTTGACATTTTTGGTAATAAAGAAATCTAATAAATCGGGGATCTTATTTCTATCAGTCGGCCAATAGGTGGGCACTCCACCTACTTCAATAGCTTTGAGGAGTTGCCTTCCTCTAGGGTTAATAAGCCTTGAGCCCCAGTATAGATGTTTCGAGTTCCAATCTCCCCGGCAGATAAATCTCGTACCCAATGAGGAAAAGTAAGTGTCGAAGTCAGCGGCAGTAACTGTGTACCTAGGGGGATAGTAGACGGCTGATATCACAGTTTAATTTTTGTTATCTGTGAGCTTTATTGATGTAGTTTGTATTTTTTCCGTCGTAGTTTTATGTTGTTTTTTAGAACTACTGCTGTTCCACCGTGACTATTACCAGATGGATGATTGCTGGTATACACTATGTAGTTTTTAAATACGATGTGTGTGTTTTAGCAGTGAACCTTGTTTCGGATATTAGCGTTATATTAATCATCTCTTTGTAAAAAAGCTTCAAATTCTTGAAGTCTTTCAGTCAAACCGTTGGCGTTCCAAGTTACCACTCAGAGGTTGCGATTCATTTCTTAATAAGGCTACTGACTAGCTGGACCATGCGATCTAGCATTTTATCCATAATTTTTTCCATCATAGCCATCATTGTCTGCTGCATATTTTGTACGATTGTTTCAAGCATCCTCTTCATATGATTTGGATCACTCAGTTCTTTTGGTTGAGGCGTAGGCCTTTTTATTTTAGTTGCTTCAGCATATGATTTAAGTAAGTTGTGCCCTCGAGCATGCTCTCTGTCATAGTTGCTGTTTTGTCTTGGGTGCAATCTTTAGTATCTTTTCTTTGTATTGTTTGTAGGTTTTGCAGCCTTTGTAGCTAGCTGAGTGCTTTTCTTTACAGTTTGCACAAGTAGCGTCCGTTTTTTGTTCTTTTTTTTTGCATGTATTGGTAGGATGGTCATTATCACATTTAACAACGAAAAGGTCTATAACATTGGTTCTTCGTATGTCCGAATCTTTGACATTGCACGATTTCCTTTTTTTTTGTATGGTACCTCAAATGTGACTTTCATGTTACTAAGATATTTCACATTGAAGGTATCCATGTTATTGTATTTCGGTTCTAAGTCCACATAAAATATAGGTAAGGGTTCTTTTATTGTTCGGTGTCTGACGTTAACCACTTGTCTGATCTCGTGTCCCGTACCGGCCAATTCTTCTGCTATTTGAACAGTGTCTTCTGTTGCGTGTGCTCCTCGTAGAACAGCTCTGTACGCTCGTTCGCTTTTGAGCTCGTATGTGTAGAGGGATATGTTATAGGAGATAAAGTTTTCTCTGATCATCTTATACGTTTGTATGTCTTTAGGCATGATTTTAATTATATGACCTGCTCTAAGAGCGTTCATTGTGTACAAGTCCGTTTCAACAATTTTGTTCATTGTTTCTTTCAGTGATCCTTTATTGAGAACACCGGTTACGAAGATGGGTTCTGGCTTTGGTACATATTTTCTTTCCTCTTCACTGGTATCTTTTGTTGGTTCATCTTCTAGTAATTTAAAACTGTTATATAAAGGTACAGTATAATCGGGTATATTGTTTAATTTCTTGTTGATGTCGTTTAGTGTTAGACTTGTTTCTTTCCTTTTCATTCTTCTGCTAGGAGCTTTGTCTCTTTGCCATTCGGTTTTGTCTATATCTCCTGATTCGGTTGAACTTGTTTTTATTCTCTATCTCTGCTTCTCGCTTTTCAAGCTTCAGCTTTTGCTTGTTGTTGTAGCATTGGCGTCGAATTGCTACTACTCCCTGATGTGGAGCTTCTCGGTTTTGTAAATAGACCTGGATGGATTGTCTGTTGAATATATTTTCGTTTACTAGTAGTATTCACTGATACGGAAGCCTGGTTATCCACTTCTGCACAGTCTTCGGTAGCAAATTTCACACCAAACGGCCCGGGTACCACTTGGCGCCGGGGGTTAGCCGGATCGCCAGACAAATCTTTCATATCATTTTCCATATTTCCATAAAAGATGATGGGTAGATAGGAACAGGTGTTACCCAAGCACATGTCCTCGATATTTTTGAGGATATTTAACCACTCATGGCCTTCGATGACCAGTTTGACGGGTTACTTAACCGCCGCCCATGGATCGGCGTTGACGAGTTTTACAGCTGATCTCCCTCTAAATTGGTAGCAGAGGGGAAAAAGTCTCGTCATTCTCAGCTTACCCTCCTTTTTTCTCATCCGGGCTTGGGACCGGCAACCGCAGAGTTCATCCGCAGTACAGAAAAGATTTTACAGGCTGGCGAAAGTCTTTTAGACATAACGATTAATATTGGATTTGCTGTCTTTTTAAACCCGTAGAAAGCAAAAGCCGTGTAGCCTTAATACGTACTAAATAACTGTCTGCTTTTCAATTTAGGTGCATTATACTGTTCTGCCATATTTATTCTGACATGTCAATTCAAATTGTCATTTCGAGTTGACAAATTGAAGTAGTGTATCTATAATAAATATAAAATTACTATTGTTAATTTAAAGCATATGTTAATTTAATATCCCTTTTAGAAGGTATATTTCTAAATATAATAAGCATTGTTTTCTCTTTGGCGTTGTATATTTTAAAATGAGTTAAATTAAATTTGAAATATGCCAAGTAAAAACAAGTCGGGTCGGTGACCAGAAAATAATATTTATGGCTAAATTTTCACTGAATTAAGATCGGTAAGTATGTTTGTGTTATAATACTATGTTTTACATTCATTTACAGGCATTATAGTTCTTGCGATTCAGATAAATAAAAATATTAAAAGCAATAGTGATGTACAGTCATGTTATCGATACCTTTCATGCTTAATGTTAATAATGTAAATTTATGATACTAAAGCTTCTAGTACATACCTACTACGCGTTTTTCTATTTTTTTGACACGCAAACATTTTTTACAGATTTAAACAATGAGTGGCGATACGTGGAATATGAAGACTTGTGTATATTTCTATGAAAAAAGCTGTATCAATTAAATAAACTAATTCTATCTATTAAATTATTTGTATAGTAGCTAAAATGGTAAATTTATCTTTCTGTATATTCACATCATTGGAAATTCAGTGTGATTACGTAAAATCATTAATCTATTTTTTATTTCATTGTAAGCGGCAGTACTACCTGCTGAAACTAGTAAGCTACGGAACCCTAAAAATATTACATATCGATATCGATAGAGCCATTAAATTTAACGTCAAGGCTACATCCCTATTCTTTTGTTATGTTCGCAGTATTGTTTTATTAGGTTGGCAGCATATCATAATTTTATGTTGGCAGCAATAACATTTAATCTTATCATGGTGGTAGTACTTTGAGTGTAAGTTCCATACAATTTGCAATTTCGTGCTCTAGTATGAAGTTCCGCCTATAAGAGGCTAACGTAGTGATTTTCTATTTTCTTCGCTTCATACTAGAGCGATATCGATATGTAAATTTTTTAGGGTTCCGTAGCTTAGCAGGTTTACCAGGTAGTACTGCCGCTTACAAAGAAAAAAAAAACACGAAAATGATTTTACGTTATCACACTGAATTTCTAACGATGTCAATATACAGAAAGACAAAGTTACCATATTAACAACCATACAAAATTTAATATATTCAAATTAATTTATTTCATTCATACAGCTTTTTATAAAATTATACGCCAAGTCTTCACATTTTACATACCGCCACATATTGTTTACATCTGTAAAAAAAAGTTTTCGTGTCAAAAAAATAGAAAAACGCATAGTAGGTACTAGAAGCTCTAGTATCATTAATTTATGTTATTAACGAATGAAAGATATCGATAACATCGATACCTCCTAAGTATAATGAGTCAACTAACATTATAGTAATTTTACAGGAGAGCGATTTAAAGGCAAATCGTTTATATTTTAATGAAATCAAACTATTTCGAAATAAATTAAATGTTTTTTTAATAAAGAATGGAAGCTCTTTCTTTGGTATAAAATGATTTTGCTGAGTTTTGTTCTTAAATGACATTTTATGTACATGTCTGGGTATACGCCCGCGGGACTCAATAGTAAAATGGTTTAACTACCAGTTATATTCATGTACGTTGTCCATCAAAATCCATGGTTTACACCAAAATATTATAAAATATCATTGTCATTTTATTAATATCATACTGAGTTCTTAGATTTACGCGAATATTACACATGAAATAAAACTATTTTTTCGGATTTTATCGCGGTTTATTTTGATTTTTAAGATCCCGACGTTTCGAGTGCTTTGCAGCACCCATGGTCACGGGGAGGACTGAGGTGTTAGACGTCCAAAAGGCATAGTTGTTCTGGGGTACCCTCAAACTTCTTAATTATTTTTGTTTTTGTTGGTCCGATCTACGCAGAATGAGCTCACGGTGTCTTGAGGTCTTGCAGTGTTATGCTTGGTTTTAGATTTGATTATATTAATTACTGAATCCCAAGACGATGGAAGCACCCAGCCATCTTCTCTATTGAAATTAGGATGTTTTTTAATTTCAATAGCCTCGCGAACCATCCTTGGTAGGAATCGGTGTTCTTTCACGAGGATTTGTGGTCTATCAAATCTGATGTTATGGCGGGTGCGGTCAAGGACATGTTCACAGACTGCAGACTTCTTTGAGCGACGGTGTTTTAGGTCAGCTATGTGTTCTTTAACCCGAGTTTTTACTGGTCTTTTTGTTTGTCCTATGTAAGAGACACCACATTCACAATCAAGCTTGTATACTCCTGCATCTTGAAGAAGGATGTGACACTTGACAGATGGTAAAAACTGACTGATCTTCTTTGGCGGCTTATAAAATGTTTTAATTGAAGCACGCTTCAAGATGTAGCCAATCTTGTCTGTGACTCCTCTTATGTAAGGTAGTACAGCAGGGAGACGCTCGACTGTGGCTGGTTTCACTCGGTCACTGTGACGTTGGCGTGGGACTCGAAGCTTATTGTCGTGCAGGACTTGCTTGACATGTTGAAGCTCGGCAGCCAGATGTTTCTTATCACAGATCCCTTGTGCTCTCTGAAACAAAGATTTACCCACAGTAGCTAACTGTGATGGATGGTGGTGAGATTCACCGTTTAAGTACCTATCAGGATGGGTCTTTTTTCTATAAACCGGATACAGGGGAGCCCATCGCCACACCATCTACTTGCTTGTAGAACTGCTCCTTCCACAGTAGGTAGCCAGATGTAAGGCAGTGTCTCAATAGTTCTGAGTATTCCGCTGGCATGTTGTTCTCCGCTAGTTTCCTTTCTACAATTTCGACACAGTCTTGTACAGGTAAGCATGTGAATAGTGACTGGACATCGAAACTGACCATAGTTTCATTGTCAGTGAGATGTAGATTTTTGATCTCACTAACAAAATGGTATGAATCCTTAACATGTGCTCTTGTGTCTCCTCTGAGTGGCGAGAGCACTTTCGCTACGTGCTGAGCCAATCTGTAGGTTGGTGTATCGATTTGGCTAACAATTGGACGTAGGGGAGCATTCGGTTTATGAATTTTTGGGAGCCCATACAACTGTGGTGGTTTTGCGCACGAAGGTATTAGTGATTTGACGTCCAGATTCAATGTTTCGGAGTGTTTCTTTATTAAATCATTAGATTGTTTTAATATACTGGTGGTTGGGTCTGTCTTGACCTTTTTGTATGTGTTTGCATCCGATAAAAGTTCTTGTATTTTGATATTGTAATCTGACGTATCCATTATGACCGTAGCATTACCTTTATCCGCGCGGAGAATAGTGATATCCTTCCTATTGCGTAAGGTTTTCAACGCTAAATATTGATTTTTAGGAAGATTTAGTTTGGGCACTGAACTTCGACGTAACATGGATGAGACATCCTGACGTATTGCCTCCGAATCTTCCCTCCCTATACTATTTTTGGATAGGACGTCTTCAACGGCGCTGATAATTTCATCATATGGTATCCTTCGAGGTGTTACAGCATAATTTAAACCTTTAGATAGGACTTTTACGATGTTTTCATCCAATGTTTGTTTTGACAGATTGATGACTGCGCGTGATTCGTTGTCTATGGTGCACGGTTGCGTTTCGTTACACCGTAATGATTTGTTCTTGACATTTGATTTAGTTGTTAATTTATTATATTTTATTATGTGTTTATTTTTGCATTCATTATATTTAGATGTTTCACGCTTATTTAAAGTATCAATGCATTTATTAAAATCAAATGTACTTAACACTGTCTTTAATTCATTGGATGAAATCTCTATATTTCTGCTGAGGTGGTGTAGATCGGAACGCGTTTGATGAATCACCGTTCGTAACAACTTTTTACTTGCCTGGTTCAGGATCTTAGCGCTTCCTCGTATGCCTTTCTTGGTGGATATCTTGACACACGTAGGAATGAGATTGTGGTCTCTGCATCTCTTCAAGAAATTTAGGGATGTTGTAAATCTTGCGCGCTTAGTCTTGAGATCTTCTAACCGGCGTATTTTATTTGCGATTTCCAGTCCGTACAGGTTCACATACTGAGTTCTTAGATTTACGCGAATATTACACATGAAATAAAACTATTTTTTCGGATTTTATCGCGGTTTATTTTGATTTTTAAGATTAAACGGTGAATCTCACCACCATCCATCACAGTTAGCTACTGTGGGTAAATCTTTGTTTCAGAGAGCACAAGGGATCTGTGATAAGAAACATCTGGCTGCCGAGCTTCAACATGTCAAGCAAGTCCTGCACGACAATAAGCTTCGAGTCCCACGCCAACGTCACAGTGACCGAGTGAAACCAGCCACAGTCGAGCGTCTCCCTGCTGTACTACCTTACATAAGAGGAGTCACAGACAAGATTGGCTACATCTTGAAGCGTGCTTCAATTAAAACATTTTATAAGCCGCCAAAGTAGATCAGTCAGTTTTTACCATCTGTCAAGTGTCACATCCCTCTTCAAGATGCAGGAGTATACAAGCTTGATTGTGAATGTGGTGTCTCTTACATAGGACAAACAAAAAGACCAGTAAAAACTCGGGTTAAAGAACACATAGCTGACCTAAAACACCGTCGCTCAAAGAAGTCTGCAGTCTGTGAACATGTCCTTGGCCGCACCCGCCATAACATCAGATTTGATAGACCACAAATCCTCGTGAAAGAACACCGATTCCTACCAAGGATGGTTCGCGAGGCTATTGAAATTAAAAAACATCCTAATTTCAATAGAGAAGATGGCTGGGTGCTTCCATCGTCTTGGGATTCAGTAATTAATATAATCAAATCTAAAACCAAGCATAACACTGCAAGACCTCAAGACACCGTGAGCTCATTCTGCGTAGATCGGACCAACAAAAACAAAAATAATTAAGAAGTTTGAGGGTACCCCGGAACAACTATGCCTTTTGGACGTCTAACACCTCAGTCCTCCCCGTGACCATGGGTGCTGCAAAGCACTCGAAACGTCGGGATCTTAAAAATCAAAATAAACCGCGATAAAATCCGAAAAAATAGTTTTATTTCATTATTAATATCATCTTACTTTTGGTTGTTTTCGGGATTTTTTGTCTCACTTAATAATAAAATGTTGATATTACATCACTTGACTCATTATACTAGAAAAGTACTTAGCTAGGTTAGCATTTGAAACCTCAACGTATACTGGACTAATATAATTTACCGAGGCATTTAATTTACTCATTTTAATTCTAATATAATATCTGTACATAATAACTATGGGATGATTTGACTCCATTATAATAATTATAATCAAAAACAAGGCGAGGTGACGGTAGCCTAGTGGTAGAACGTTTGACTGCCATGTCGTGAGTTCGATCCATCGATGTCTGTTCGGAGATAATTATGTGCATACTCAAATTGAGTTATCGTTCACCTCTCTGCCTCGGAGAGCACGTAAAGCCGACGGTCCCGGCTGTCATGAACATCTATGGTAGTCGTTATTGGGAAGTCAGTGCCTTCAATCTTATATCCTCACAACCGGTCTAACCATACGAATATCGGTATCCCTTTAGGTTACGGAGGTCAGATGGCAGTCGTTCCGTGGAAAACTGATAGTCAGCGAATAACCGGTTAGACCAGCGGACAAACTTACGAAATGTGGGATTAATAAAGGCTAGGAAGAAGAAGAAGAATCATAAACAAAAACAAAGCACTTTAAAGAATCGCAATGTATTTTTCGCCACAATTAAGTAGGAACATATTTTTAAACCCTTAAATTTACCCTTACTTAAGCTACAAGTTAAACAAATCAACGAAAAGAAATTATCAATTTTGTATCATTTAAGTTTCATAAAAAAACAACAAACAATCAATACAACTAAAAACTAAAACAGGTACTTGTCTAGTAGGTCGATCAAAATAATAAGAACTATAAATGGTAACTTACATATATAACATAAATATCTCAAATTCTAGGCAATTCTTATGCTCAAAAAATAGCTATAAGGTTTAACAAAATAAATAGTAATACTGAAGGTTTAACAAATTAAAAATCAGTCATTAGAGTTAGTTGAGATAAAATTATTAAAAATAAATGATACTTCTTAGGAATCACCAGCGTCTTACAAAGATCCATCAAGTCTTTGTGCTTATTTTGGCCAACAGGAATGGATGTCTGATAAGCTAAAGAAATATATCTATATCAGTATTCAACTCTCTACGATTTCGAGTAGCTTTAGGTTTCTTTACACAATCTATCCACTTGTACGCATAGTCTTGGTAACTCGTTTTTATAAAAGACCCTAAATGGGTTTTCTGCTTTAACTACTACTTCCGTTACTTTATTCCAAGGCATTTTAGATCCATCATTAGTAGTTGTCCAGTTGTTTATAAGTTTTAGCTTTGAATTGAAATCGTTTATTAAATCCTGAGACACTTCAATAATTTTGTATGGCTTTTAATCGGATTTGACAAATCTAAAAGCTGTATACCATTGGTCAGGCGTATAAAGCATTTTATCGTTCGTCTGTCTTTCAATTAAAGCGTGCATACTGTCGCCTTCGTTTTGAGCGTGACCCACTATTAGAAAGCGATGGCTAATATCTCTACTAAACTTCGAACTAGCTAACATATTCATTAAGAAAACTGTTTCTATGTTGGCCTCCACAGTTGTCTGACCAGCACCGGTAATCTTTGACACCTCCACCCAACGTATCCTCTATAAACTTAAAAACACCGCTGGAAATTTCATTTGCACCTCTCTTTGCTGTCTGTTGATTCCATGAAAAACAATAACCTTGGTGAGATCCCAGATTGAATAACGTGAAATTATACGAAGAAAGTTACCGTTTATAATAAAAGTACCACGTAGTAGTAAGTAGTAATAAGAAATAGTGTAAAGACGTTTAGAATTTTCTTTATGCACAAATCTTTTTTTTCAGCTCTTACAGCATACCTTGCTAATAGCCCCATTGTCTTGAGTGGTCTCCAATACTCCAAAACATATTAAAAATTCTTTGCCGAATATCTTCTGTTAATTTCTCACTGTATTTTTTCCGACGATTCTCTTACCATGTACTCTTCCGTTTCTACTGACATATTCCAAATCTCTTATTAACATTATATTTCCTCTCCTGATCCTTCCATTTTTTATAGAAACGTTCTCTTTGCCTTCCTTTATCTTTTATAGTATTATTAACGTTATTGGACGGTGAGTATGTGATATCATTAATGTAAAATGCAGGAGTGGCGACCGCAGGACTGTCAATTAACTCGAAATTAACAAGATACTCTAAAACAAACAATAATTGAATTAAAAATGCAAGAATTTATATTTTTGTATAAAACATGCCAATAACAAGTAATAAAATATATAACACCTAAAAAAATATATTATAACACAAAAATATCAAAAAATGAATTAGTACCTTATTATAGCCAGATGATTCAAGTGTACTTTTTTATAAAGTTTGTTCGCCGTATACTGGTGGAACTGAAACTTATATCAATGCGTCTACCCTCACGCCCCGCGTACACTGGTACAATGTTATTTGGATCAGTATACAATGTACGATTTTCACTGATGTTGAAATTGATTTAGTATACGTGAAATTATCTCGGTAATTATTGTTATTTTTTATTTTTTTTTAACACTAGCATTAAGATTATGGTTTATTATGTACGTTTATATCAAAATACTAAAATACCTAAATTTTTTAGATGACTCATTATACTTAGGAGGTATCGACGTGACTGTACATCACTATTGTTTTTAATATTTTTATTTATCTGCACCACAAGAACTATAATGCCTGTAAATGAATGTAAAATATAGTATTGTAACAGAAACATACTTACCGATCTTTATCCAGTGGAAAATTAGCCATAAATATTATTTTCCGGTCACCTACCCGACTTGTTTTTACTTGGCATATTTTAAATTTAATTTAAATCATTTTAGAATATACAACGCCAAAGAGAAAACAATGTTAATTATATTTAGAAATATACCTTCTAAAAGGGATATTTAATTAACATATGCTTTAAATAAATAATAGTAATTTTATATTTATTATACATACAATACAAAGAGAATATAATCACTACGTTATAAGAGGCGGAACTTCAAACTAGAGCACGAAATCGCAAATTGTATGGAACTTACACTCAAAGTACTACCACCATGATAAGAATAAATATTATTGTAGCCAATATAAAATTATTATATACTGCCAACCTAATAAAACAATACTGCTAACATAAAATAAAGTATAGGGATGTAGCCTTGGCGTAAAATTTAATGGATCTATCGATATCGATATGTAATTTTTTTAGGGTTCCGTAGCTTATCAGGTTCAGCAGACAGTACTGCCGCTTACCTAGCAATAAAAAACAGAAAAATGATTTTACGTAATCACAACGAATTTCTAACGATGTGAATATACAGAAAGAAAAAAGTTACCATATTAACAACCATACAAAAATTTAATATATTTTAACTAATTTATTTCATTCATACAGCTTTTTTATAGAATTATACGCCAAGTCTCCACATTTTACATACCGCCACTCATTTTTATATCTGTAACAAAAGTTTGCGTGTCAACAAATAGAAAAACGCACAGTACGTACTAGAAGCTTTAGTATCATAAATTTATGTTATTAACATTAAGAATTAAAGGTCATGACTGTACATCACTATTGTTTTAATATTTTTAATAAACTGAACCACAAGAACTATAATGCCTGTAAATGAATGTAAAATATAGTATTATAACAGAAACATACTTACTGATCTTTATCCAGTGGAAAATTAGCCATAAATATTATTTTCTGGTCACCCACCCGACTTGTTTATACTTGGCATATTTCAAATTAAATTTAACTCTTTTGGAATATGCAACGCCAAAGAGAAAACAACGCCTATTATATTTAGTAATACACCTTCTAAAAGGGATATTAAATTAACATATGCTTTAAATTACCAGTAGTAATTTTATATTTACTAGTGGTCGCCCATTGGTCGAAATTCGACCTTCTCTTTCATCGTTTGCTGGTTATGTTTGACATTCAGTAAGACTATAGTCTGACAAATAATACTAAAGACATACAATATTAATCTATTCTCAACATATTCTCAATTTGACCACAGACTTTAATCATAGAGATAGAATTAAAAACATAGAGGGATTATAAACGAAGTTCAGCCGTACACTTTTTCTGGACACTGGGTACCATTTAGGTAACTAATTTAAAAATCTTTGTTTCTACATAGTTCGAACTTCTTTTTTATTCAAAATTTATGACTTGTCATTTTGACGTAGGCTTTACGCAAATTTATCGTTTAATATTTGTTTGTCTAGTGATTGTGTTCTCGGAGACATTTAATTTGTTATCAATTAATAAAAAAAAAATATAAATAAGACGTTTGTGAAAACATCGTGCCACACAACTATAATACCGTGCTTTATATTGTAATGCAAATTAGTCTAGAACTATTAGTCTAGAAAAGCAGATGAAGCTAAATTATGTAAGCTTCAGCCGGTGACTTGGTTTTGCTGTATAATGGTAAAGATAAAATGTATTTTCTAAAAAAGATGTAACTAGTTTGAAGATGCATAATAACTACACCAGATTGACTGTTTTCCTTTAGCATAAATGATTAGATTTAGATAGAATCTTAATTAGCGTATCCCCAAAGAGATTAGTCATAATGATCGGAAAATTTACATCGATATCGATATAATTGTTAACGCATGTTTCTTGTTTTAGTATGCCTACAGATATTGCAGCCTAAATGAATGGGGTTTTATGTAATACTAAGAGTGAACTCAGTATAGTTGCATCTTTTCAAAACATTTTCCAAAAGAGTGCTTCGATGTTGGACTCAAATCGCGAAGATTACAACCGGTAGCAGTTTCAATGTAAAATTAACTTCAATTTGTTATCTTTTAAATTAATTATATCTTTTGCAGTAGGTTTTTTCTTATATATTTGTTCGCGCTTATTAAATAAGCGCGAACAAAATATATATATAAATAAAAACATCATGAAAGGTCAATTTTATTTTTACAAGCTTTTATTTAACTTACAATGTTCGTATGTCTATCTGTCTGTCTTTCCGTTTCAAATCTTGTGATCCATTTTTCAAGCACGTGCCGATTAATCCGATTGAGCGAAAATTTGGCATACGTATGTAAGTCCGATGACAATGCAATAATATGGTACCATGGAGTTGGTCTGATGATAGAGTCGGAAAGTGAGTGTAGGAACATGTGAACTATACAACATAAGCCCCTCATATTTAGGTTAATTAGATTGCATTGAGAAATACTACACGGTCACGCCTATATTCCCCAAGCGGGGGTGGCAGAGGTGTACTGAGTACATTTTTTTTTTAGGACTTCCGCGAGCCTTGGGGGAAGCTCGCAGGGCGTGTCGGATTCTTACCGAGTAAAAACCCCAGGGTGGCCGATATCAGCACTTTGGGGGGGATCCGTATGGAACGCACCGGTGCCCCTCTTGTGCCGCGATCTGACGAGCCCGCCATCGGAGGGAGACTTGATGACACGCTCCCCCCCCGACGCGGTGCTCACGGCGATGCCACGGTGGGCCACACCACGCCGTCCTCCTCGGGGTTGCTCGTGATGGACGGTCAGGGCCCCCGCCCACCGCAGCGGTGACAGGTCGTCGTAGCCTCGCGTCCGATCTTCCTCAGATAATCACCGAAGCAACCGTGACCGGTGATTATCTGAGTAAGTCTATAGGTGACTCGCCTTCTCCTCCGCTGGTACCAGGCTTCGAAGGACGGCAGGACAGCTTGGACGACGCGCTTGCGCGCGATGTGCTCTTGACTGAGCCTCGCGCGCCACTCCTCCAGAGCGCGCCGTCGTTCCCGCCGTCTCACTTCTTCGAGCGCAGGCACGCCCTCGCCACTTTGGCGGACGCCACGAGTCTGGTCGTAGACCCTCGCGTCCATGTCCACCAGGATGTCGAGCAGCGGAAAGCGCGCCAAGAGTGTTGCCGCCTCAAAGGATATGGTACGATATCCTCGTGCGATGCGGACGGACATTTTGCGCTGCAGGCTCTGGATCTTCATCCTGCTGCGCTCGACGCCCGATAGTCGGTGTGACTACACGGGCGCCCCATAGAGGGCCACCGATCGCACGACCCCCCCGTAGAGGCGGCGCACCTCCTCCGACGGTCCCCTAAGGTTGGGCAGCAGTCTGTGCATAGCACCCACTACAACCCTTTCGACCCGGGGGACTAGGCGCTCGAAGTGCTCCTCGAAGCCCCAGCGACTGTCCAGGGTGAGGCCTAGGTACTTTAGGTACCTCCCCACCCGGACTGGCGAGTCTCCAACGCGAACCCACAAGTCGGGCGGTTCCCTGCTCCTCGGCAGTTTGCGGAACCATAGCGCCTTGGTCTTATGAGGCGCTATCTCCAGGCCCAACTCGCGGATCTTAGCGACGACAACCTCTGCCCCAAGCTCGGCGAGCCCTATGGTCCTCTCGAAGGTGTCCCCCTCGGCCAACACCCGTGTGTCGTCATCGTAACATACGACGCTGACGCCGGGCGGAAGATCGACACGCAGGACTGCATCGTGGGCGAGGTTCCATAAGAGGGGGCCCAACACGGACCCCTGCGGAACCCCGCAAGACGCTTCCCTCCGGTGCAACGTACCGCCCTGTCCGTATCTGTCACGTATGTAGTCCCTGACCTCAACCTGCAGGTATGGGGGGACGCGAAGATGCGCCCCCAGGACCGCGCCCCAAGGCAGGGAATTAAAGGCATTGACGATGTCCAGACTTATCGCCAACGCCACCCCGCCCCGGGACACGGCCTGCGCCGACAGAGCGGACGCGAAATATCGCGTCCAGCGTGGAACGCCCCTGTCGGAAGCCGTATTGGCTTTCAGCTAGGTCGGGACCGACACGCGACAGATGCCCACTGAGACGAGCGGCAACAATCCTTTCGAACAACTTGCCGGCCTCGTCTAACAGGCATATGGGACGGTACGCAGAGGGTGTGACTGAAGCCCTGCCTTCCTTCTTCAAGAGGACCAGGCCAGCCTCCTTCCAGGCCGTGGGGAACTTGGCGTAACGGAAGTAGCTATTGAACAGCCGCCTCAGCCTGTCCCCCAGGGCGGCCAGAGCGGTCGCCCACGCCCGCCCCGGTATACCGTCGGGGCCGGGCGCGGTATTGCGAGCCCGCAAGTGGCTAACGGCTCGGTCCAGCTCCAGTTCGGTCACCCCCAACTCGTCGGTGTAATGCGCCGACGACACCATCGGGGGGACTGAGGGACTACCCCGGACCGTCGGGAATAGTGCGTCGATTACCCGACGCAGCAGTCCGGGGTCCAGGGTCTCCGTCAGGGGGGGCATCCAGAGGCGAAGCTTGCCCAACACTACCTTGTAGGCGCGCCCCCATGGATCCCCGTCGAGTCCCTCTAGGAGCTCGCTCTAGGACCGAGACCTGACATTCGCAATAGCAATTTAGAGCGCCTTAGTAGCCGCTCGGTAGGGCTCATAGGCTCTGGCCTTCTCCTCCTCGGTGGCTCGCCTTCTTCGTCGGGTGTACCGGCGTCGCGCGCGTGTTAGAATATTGGATTATGTTATAAACATATTTTCATTATAAACATAGTCTGTTATTGCTTATTTAAAGTGAATTTGTTATTTTGGACACTGACATGTATTTTAAACATAAAACAGTGATTTTAGGTATCTTTGTAAACATTTAAGTATTTAAAAGTCTCTGTTTGTGATCGGCAAGAATGGGGGTTTTTGTATAAATGTAGGTGCCTTGCCAAAGAGGGGACACTTGTCTCGTGACAACGGTCAGGAACGGACACTCTGTTGTTTGTTGTCAGTATAGTTTAAAAAGATAAGTATATCTAGAATTATTGTATTATCAAAATAAATCAATATTTAGTCGATGAATATAGCAATATTATTTTTATAATAATAGACATAGTGGTTATGCTCAATTGCTTCACATAATAAGCTAAATAGCTACAAATAAATATGGGTTATATTACAGATTTGTTTCATTTTAATTTAATACAAATTATACTTCGATTATTTATATAATAATTTGTCTAGCAATTCATTTTATTAACAACTAGCTGTTTCCCGCGGCTTCGCACGCGTTTATTGTGTAATTTGACATAGGTAGGTAGGATTTTTTGGGATAGCATTATTTCAAGACTTAAGAGACACCTTCATATTAAGTTTCTTTTAAGTCCGTTCAGCCGTGTTAATATGGAGAAATAAAAACAACTATACCCCATGGATCTTGCATTTCCCGAACTAAATAGTGGTCTTAAACAATCTCTGAAATATCCTCCATTTTCCGGTGATAGTGTATGTAATCGATTCCGCCGTTCTGGAAATTAACACGGACAAACATTTATTTTTATTTTGCCCGTATGCGCACAAAATATCTTCTTTATTTCAACATCAAAAATCCCAAATGAATATTTCCGTGCGCTGTGCAGGGATTGTACCTGCGACTATTTGGCAAAGTAAGTTAAGCAGTCTACTTTTTTCACTTAAATCAAGTCGTCTTTGTTTTGCAAAAGTATTTATACAGTCAACTCAAATATTACCCTCTTAAATATGACTACCTCGTTGGTCTGGTGGCAAAGCGCATCGCTTTGTGATCACGAGGTCCTAGGTTCAAATCCTAGGTCGGACAAATGTAGTTTTTCTATCGAAAAATTCCCAGTATGAGTCCGGAGTCTGGAATTGTGCCCGGTATATGGCAATAGGCTCGCCCCCTATTACATGGGACCTAACATCGTCGGCGAAACGTGGGTGTACTCAGTACACCTCTGCCACCCCCTCTGGGGAATATAGGCGTGACGGTGTATAACTTAAATATTACCAAATTTTCGTTGAGGAACAATTTCAGCAGGAGTTCAGGCTTCCAATCACCTGTGAAGATGAAGAGGGAAATCGAAAGATTGCCAGGCTTTTCTTTAGCCAAAATATTATTAATATCTTCGGGCCTTCATGCAGGCCGGTGAAAACCCACCAAATGCATATTGGTGTGATTTTATATACTACTAAGATCTAGTGTGCAAATAAAGTTACCTATTTCAAATTATTCTTTCACGACTTTAGATACTTTAATACTATCCAATAATCTATATCATCATGTCAGATCCCTTGCGGGGTAGGCAGAGGGTATAGAGTTCGAACAGGTTCTTTCCTTAGAGACCTTTCTGTCTCTTTCTACTTTCATAGTTCGTCTCATAAACGCACGCCGGTTACGGAAAATTTTTGACTTGCCCTTCGGATAAGACATGGTCTTGGTATGGTAAGATAGTCTAGTCCCCGATACTTTTATTATAAATATTGTATATAATTTGTGAAACTATAAATAGTTGTTGTTCTACGTCCTTCCACTTTTGCTTTGTATACCTGTGTAGATTTTTCATATTAAGTTTCTTTATAATCTATACAGCCGTTATAGTATGAGGAAAAAATAGATATTCCACAGAAGTATTTTTCGAGATAAAAAGTGTTCTGTTTTATTTTACTATGTAAGACACCTTCATATTAAGTTTTAATTAAATTCGTTTAGTCATTTTAATATTAAAAACTAACCGAGAAACTAACTATTCCGGGAAAACCGTGTAGTGAATATATTATATACTTTGTCAACTTCCACCAGACTTATTTCTCTATCAACTAACTCTATCACCGGGTGCTGTCTTAGTCCCGCTTAGCCCGCACAGGTGGTATTTGTAAAATATAAACTTAACTATAGCGCGATCCTATTCAACACACAACACTAACGCCGTCTAATAAAAATAAACGTATACAATATCTTCCTTTTCAAGAAGGATTATCAGTTTATTTATTTCTCTGTCCCTACCCTGTCAAAGATTATAATCTAGCGTGATAGTATCTAGAGGTGAGTCGTATTTATTAGAACAGATCCAAAGAACAGGTATTTTACGAGAATAGGCGGCACCTAATCCAATTCTGACAATACCTAATCCACCTAATACTTAGCCCGTTTAGCACGCTCACTCACACCTGTTCCCGCGCTCTCTCACTCATATGCTTATCGCTGTGCTATCCCGCTTACGTGTAAGGGTGGAGGGAGCGAGACAGTGCTATACAACGCGTATTGATATAAAACAAATGTAAATATAATGAATTGAAATCTTTTAAATACGCCATCTTGCGAACGCTAAACTTTTGCGGAATATTTAATATCGCAAGACTCAAAACTTCATATATTCGTAAGTTAACAGTCCTAAGCCTGTAAAAAGTATGAAGGGAAGATACCAATTTATCACTAATATATCATTAAATGATAAAATAGAAAACAAGTATTAGTTTATTCAACCAATTTCGTGCAGAAATATCTAAACTAATCCAAAAAAAAATAATTTTGATTCCATTTTGAAACTTCCATTTTCTTAAAAGTGTTATTATGACTGTACCCGTTCTTAACTAACAAAACAATTTAACATTCAATTAATTCAAATATCGATAGTACGATATCAGGATGGATTAAGATCACTAAGGAACAGTATGTGTATGAAATCATTGAGATTAGGTGGATTAGGTGGATTAGGTATTTGGATTAGGTATTTATGCAGACTAGGAATAGGTGTACTTAATACCTGATTTACCTAATACGACCCATCTCTAATAGTATCTAACGGTACATTGCCAGCAAGTATGTAGCAAAGTGTTGTCAGTACATTTTGTGTTAGTCTACTCGTAAGATATTAATCGTCGTTACAGTTTCGTATCCGGCTCAATTCTCGTTAGAGTTCACTCCAGAAGAAGTAATCCTGAATACATCATCGGTTCATCCACAAAACCGTATTTAAATCGAACATGTATAAACAATTTTGAGTGAGTGCCAACCACTGGAAAGTTTTTCGTGAGGGGACAAACCTGAGTCCAATATCAATACATGGACGAATTCATGTATAGGCAAAATCACATATTTTACATCGTAACATTGCAGTTCGGGACAAACAGTAATAAAGTTTTATGGTTTATCCCGCGACAATCTAGTAAGTTGATTTCGAAACAATGAATGATTTATCAAAATCGATTTTCTTTTTCTTTTCTCAAAAACTGTTAGATTGTTCGAAAATATAAGTATGTAGAGTTGTGATCTTTAGTACAGGCTACAATTACACAAAATTTCATTGAAATCCATCTAACAGGTTTGGAGTAAAGTGTCTTTTTAGAAATTCAATGGTTCGCTTATTTCCGTCTTTTCTGGAAAAACCTTTTGATTTTTCGGGATAAATACCTATATAACTTGTTAACCAACATTTTAACGCATCCGCTTGCAAATTTTCATCAAAATCCACTTGGTAGTTTTTACGTGATGACGGTTCTTACCGTTTGATTTCCTGAAAATTAAATATTAACTACATTATCTGTAATATGAAATATCTCCGTGCTAAGTTTCACTGACTTCTAAAAAGTAGTTTTAGAACAATGAATGATAATTATTAAGGTATCCGCATGCAAAGATTTATCAAAATCCGCTTGGTAGTTTTTGCGTGATGCCGGTTCATACCCTCCGACAGACAGACAGGTTGGGTTGTTATTTCTTAAAAATATTCCATGTACAGACACGACTTCCTTACTGTTTTATTATATGTATGTATAGATTTACATAAATATATTATTAGTATTCGTTTCCATGTTTTTTTTAATTTAATATTATATCCAGCCTCTCACATGAGAAGTGGGATTTAACCTCTTAGCCTTGATAATATATATATTTTTTTTTTTTATTTCATGGAGCCGACCCAATTACTGGAAAATATGGTAAAAGCTATCCGCGATGCAGTGACATCAAATCTCTGCTACTCTTTGATCCCGAAAGAAGCGACAACGGAGCTGAAGCTTGGTGCAAAAGCGTCGAGAAGTTTGGCGCCGAATTTAAATGGAGCAGTAGTCAGCGGGCCGCTAAAGCTGGTAAAGTCGTACGGGGCTCTGTATTAACTTGGTTAGAATCATGGGAGCCAGAGTTCAAACGTTCCTGGGAATGTTTACGAAATGATCTGGTGGGCATTTATCAAGAGAAGAAAAACCTTTCCGAAAAACTGTCTAAAGCTGTGCTGTATACCTCAGATACTTCTAACACCTATTTCGAATTTGCTAGGGAAAGCTGTAACTTTTACGGATTCACAAATTATTGAGTTTTTATCCGGAGGAATAAGCGAAGTAAATGGCGAGTTTAAACAGTTCAGTCGACACCATACCGGAATTTATTGTTTTATTCACCTATGAAAAGTTTACTAAGAAAAATCTTCAAAATTAGCTACAAACCCGTCAAACTACTGCTAGTATTGCCAAACCCTTTAAACCGAATTTTGATGTAGGACTTAGAGATGAGAAAATTTGTTACTCTTGTAGTAAAAGTGGGCGTCTAATAGCTCATTGTCCAAAAAAATATACAGCTCACTCTTCAATCAGATTCAACGCAATTTAAAAACGAATTATTGAAGATGCCGTTTGGTATATGGAATGGGCCTTCGGTTTTTCAAAGGGCTATAACAAAAGCAGGACAGCATCTTAAATTTATTTCAGTATACATTGACGACATTTCAATACCCTTTAGCACAATACCAGAATGCCTTGGCTATGTAGACCAGATGCTTAAAGCTCCTAAGTGACGCAGGGTTTCCCATTAATTTAAACAAATGCAATTTTTTCGAAACTAGTGTTACATATTTAGGGCCTACCATTTCATTTGGGTATGTAAGGCCTAGCCAGAAAAAGGTATCTGCTTTGATCAACTTCCCAATTCCATCGAACGTCAGACAAATGTTACAATTTATGGGGTTAACCAACTATTTTAGGCGCTTTATTCCAGAATTTTCTTCTACAGCGGCTTGGAATACCAAACTCGTCAAAAACGGTCAAAACTAAGAATGGGGAGGGGAACAACAGTAAGTTGATTGATTGACGTGATTATATTTCGACTTTCGATACTGCTTAACGAACAAACCTTTGCCATCAATTTTTGATCCCAATTTAGAAACTGAATTACACACAGATGCCAGTGCAATAGGATACGGTGCCAAACTATTACAAAAAGATAATAGCTTAAATAAATTCGTGGCATATTATAGTAAAAAAACTAGCACCTGTGAGTCTCTATATCATTCTTACGAGTTGAAGAAACTTTCTATGTTCAACGCATTTAAGCATTTTCGCGTCTATCTATTGTGAATAACAGTTAAAGTTATCGCTGACTGTAATGCCATAAAATCCACCGTTAATAAAAAGGATCTTTCGCCTCGAGTCGCACGATAGTGGACTTCCATGCAGGACTTTTCTTTTGAAGTTTTATGTAGAAAGGCGCAATACGCCAGCCACGTTGATTATCTTAGTCGAAATCCAAAAGTAGGTCAAGATTTTAATATTACCTCTTCGGCTTTGTCATTGTCAATTTTGATAAATTCACCGCGATCTTGGTTGAAACAGCTTAGGATAGGGACTCAGCAACACAAGTCTTGATAGAAAAGATCCGAGCGGGAGAGTTAGGTTTTAATCAGTACATGGTTCAAAATGTTGTATTACAAAACCGACCCAACTGCCATACCCAAATTGTATATTTCAAAAGGAAGTAGGCTTGCTATTCTTCGATTGTTCCATGATGAAAATTGCCATGTAGGTTTCGACAAGACTTACACAAAAATATTTGAATACTTTTGGTTCCCCGGGATCTCTAAATTTGTTAAAAAGTATAAAGCATATTGCCTAATCTGTGTTGAAAAGAAAACTCATCATGGATTAAAACAAGGGATGCTACATCGTATACAAAAAATCACTCATACCTTTTCACACTATCCATCTCCGTCCATTCCGTTGACGGATACAAACATTTATTCATTATAATCGACGGTTTTACAAAACTCTGTGCCTTAAAACCTTTAAAAAAACAATGGGTGCCCAAGAACTAGTTGATATTGTACGTAGTTCTCTTACCGATTTCGGTACACCATCCTTAATAATAACTGACCGAACCGACTGACAAATTTCTGTTCAAGGCAAATACAAGAGTTATTTAATGAATGGCAGGTTAGGCATCATATGATAGCGACCGATACTCCACGTGGTAACGGTCAAGTGGAACGGTACGCTTCTTCAATTACAAACATGATAAACACTTCTTGTACTAATGTTTCAGACTGGCCGAGCGTTCTATGGAAACTTCAACTGGTCCTTAATACTACGGTCCAAAAATCGACCGGATTCTCGCCGATGCATTTGCTGTTAGGCAGAAGTTCTAATATACATTGTGTACAGGTTCTAATAGATGTAGTAGGGAGTAATGTAAAATAAAATTATAAATGTAACAGCTGACAGACAATTAGCACGACAGCGCCTGCAAAATATAGCGGACAATTCTAAGGAACGTTTTCATCAAACTCGTAGAGATAACATAGAATATAGTACAGAGGACACTGTTTATGTAAATCAGGACCATAGATGACATGATAAGTTAAAGGTAAAATTTAAGAGACCTGTTGAGATAATTAGTTTACTAGATAACGACACATATTTATTAAAGGGGTGTTGGTAATCTGAGAAATATAACAGTTGCGAAAGAAAAACTTCGTCTATGGCCTGGTGAAGGGGTCGAACAAAATGCTATTGCAGAAGATTACCTTATACAATATATGATACATATAATATTAAGAATATTATTTTAGTTACATGATGATTATGAATTGATTATTATGATGAGGTTTACTTTAGCTGGTGCCTGTCATTCACTGACTGCGGGTGATTAAACTTCACTGACTGCGGGTGTTTGGTCATACACAGCTATCATTATGGAGAAGTATGATGACTATTTTGCGAAAAGATTATAATATGATTATGGTGAGAGATAATGTGCCTAAACTGGTGTACCTTATGCACCGACTGCGGGTGATTAAGCTTCACTGACTGCGGGTGTTTGGTTGGACACAGTTGGCTATGATTATGTAAGAGTAAGATTATACATGATGATGAAAGATTACAATGCGAAAGTGGAAGGATGTAGGTGCCGGGGAAGACCTAGACTATCTTACCATGACCAAATAGACCGTGTCTTAGCTGAAGGGCAAGTCAAGAGTCTCCGTAACCGGCGAGTGTGTATGAGACGAACTATGAGAGTGGAGGAAGCCAGAGAGGTATGTAAGGAAAGAACCTGTTGGAACTCTGTACTCTCTGCCTACCCCGCGAGGGAGCTGGCGTGATGATATAGATAGATAGATAGATAGATGAAAGATTATACATGAATGATGAAATTTATGGTAAAGAGTTGCACTCAGTTGTAACAATGATTATTTATTTTGTACTTCGAGAACGAAGTACATGTCAGTATGGCCGTGTTAGAATATTGGATTATTGTTATAAACATATTTTCATTATAAACATAGTCTGTTATTGCTTATTTAAAGTGAATTTGTTATTTTGGACACTGACATGTATTTTAAACATAAAACAGTAATTTTAGGTATCTTTGTAAACATTTAAGTATTTGAAAGTCTATGTTTGTGATCGGCAAGAAGTGGGGGTATTTGTATAAAAGTAGGTGCCTTGCCAAAGAGGGGACACACGAAGTTCTGGCTGTGCACAACGCGCGTTCGGCCGTGTCGCTGCGCTGCCCGCCTGCTCGCTATTTTCGTATTTTCGCACGTACGTATTAGATATTCGACTTGCTCTGTTGGTAACGCCTGCGCTTGCGTGGAGTGGTGATCTCGTTGGCTCGATATACGTGTATACGTACATATATACGTGCTGGCGTTATTATTTCTCCGCGTCTGGCTCGCGCGTAGCAACTAGGCGAGCCGATAGGTAGACGCGCCGTTCTGACGGCGGTCGGCCTTCCCGCGTTTTTCGTAACGGTCGTTTTCCGAGACCTACGTGGTTTGTCGCGGCTGTGCTTACGTGTTTTGTGCTTGCGTGTTTACGTAATTGCATTCGCTGTGCGTATGCTTTTGCGTCTCGTGTAGGTACGGTTCGCGTATCGCCCGGTGTGACCAATTACGTGGGTTGCTAGGCAGCCGCGTCGGTAAACGGCGCGGCCGGCCCTCCCGCGGTTTTTTTTCTCAACGGTTTTTAAATTCGATTACATAATAGTGTTGTATTGTAAATCCACGTCTTTTGTCTGTTCGTGGTAAGTCCGGTGGACGCCTAGCGGTGTCGTAAGCCGGGCTTGAGCGGGACCCGAGCGCTCGCCTCCCTCCTTCAGAGCCCCCCCCCGGCCGCCACCCGGTGGGGGGATCAGGTCATCGTTCACGCCCGGGCCCTATTTTAGTCCACTCGCCCTGCCATTTCCCCTCTGGAAATGGCTGAAGACTTCCCTCCAGATTTTGTCCGGGACCTAACTAGGTACATCGTCCTGCATTGCCCGGACTTAGTCCGGGAATTCAGGGCGACGTACTCGCCCGCCTCGCTCGACGCGTCGCCCGCGCCCGCGTCGGCCCCCGCCCCCGCGCACCCCGCGCCTTCTGCGCGCCCCGCGACTCCGTTCGCCGCGCCGCGAACTGATTTAGTTGCGCCGCCCCAGACCCCCGCCGACCGCCCCGTCTCGCCATGCGGGTCCGAGCCTCTCTCGAACTCGGATATGGAGGTCGAGCGCGCGTCCGCGCGACGCGCCGCCCCCGCCCGGTCCCCGTCCCCGTCGCTCTCGTCGGAGGACGACTTCGTTCCCATTGCAAATGGGAAGCGGGCGCGCAAACCGCGCGACTCGCCGCCTCCCAAGATTCAGAAGGCCGGAAACGTTTCCGTTTTTCCTGGCCCCTCCGGCCCCCGGCCGTCTCCGTCTCCCAACGCAGCCGCGAGGGCCTCCCCCCTCGCGCGCCCCGCACGTCCGAACATCACTCCCCCGCCGCTTGTCATTCAGGACAAGAGCGCCTGGAAGCGCATCTCCAAGGCGATTTATAATCGCCAAATTAATTATATGCACGCGCGTTCCACCGCGCAAGGCATAGCCGTCAAGGTGGCGTCTTCGGACGACCACCGACGGCTATCCGCTTTCCTGCGATCGAACAAGATCGCATATCACACTTACACCCTGGAGGAGGAAAGGGAGCTCAGGGTAGTAATCCGCGGTGTCCCTAGGGAGCTGGACACCGCCGTCATTAAGGCCGACCTCCAGTCCCAGGACCTTCCTGTGCGCCAGGTGCACAGAATGGTCAATGGGCGCTTCATGGAGGCCTACGACATGGTGCTGGTCGTCCTCGACCGCACCGAGTCCGGCCGTAGGGTCTTCGACCTGAAGGCCGTGTGCCACATATCTGGCCTCTCCGTGGAGGCCCCCCACAAACGTGGCACGCCCGGGCAGTGCCACAATTGCCAGCTATACGGGCACTCTGCCCGTAACTGTCACGCGCGCCCTCGATGCGTTAAGTGCATCGGGGACCACGCGACGTCCCAGTGCGCCCGTTCGAAGGAGACGGCGGCCGAGCCCCCCAGCTGCGTCCTCTGCGGCACCAAGGGGCACACCGCGAACTATCACGGTTGCCCCAAGGCCCCGAAGGGGAAGCGCGGCCGGGCGAGGCGCGGCGGCCGCCGCCGCCCCCGCGCGGTTGCCCCCCCCTCTGCGCCCTCAGTGCAACACCTCCCCGCGCCCTCAGCGCACCCTCGTCCGGTGCCTTCAGCGCCGGCGACCTCAGCTCCCCGCGCTCCCGCGCCACTGAAGCTGACCTCCCCTCCCCCGCCGCTCAGGCCGTCTCTTGGCGCCAACGCGTGGGTGAAGCTGCTGCCCTACACCGCGGCCTCCCACCCGTCAGTGGGCCCTGCCCGCCCCCCGAAGCGCGCGCCGGCGATCCCGCCGGTGGCGGCTTGCCCCCCTCCGCCCACTAACGTCAGTCAGGACGTCAACCTCATTATGAGCGTCTCGGCGGTGATAAGCCCCGCACTATTCCCCAGAGTCCGTGAACTCGCCCTCCAACTCCGCGCCGCCACCAACTTGGCGGACCAGGTCATCCTGGCCGCGGAATACAGGAACGTCTATGACGTCCTGGCGTCCCTCAGAACCCAGCCCCCCCGCACCCAATAATGGATCTACGACCTCCCCGCCATAAGCCCCACAACCTATCCCTGGCGTTCTTTAACGCCGATGGCCTTCGCTCCCAGCGAGAGCAGGTTGCTGATTTCCTCCGAGATCACCAACTTGATATCCTCCTCGTGCAGGAAACCTTCCTCAAGCCCGCACAACGCGATCCTAGGATCGCAAACTATAACTTCGTGCGTAATGACAGAATCGGCTCCCGTGGAGGCGGTACTCTCATTTACTACGGGAGGTTCCTTCACTGCATCCCTCTCGATCCCCCCGCGCTCACCAACATCGAAGCCTCGGTCTGTCGCGTCTCTCTCGCGGGGCCCATCGTGATCGCCTCCGTATACCTTTCCCCCACTAAATCCGTTCTCAGGAGTGACTTTGAAGCACTCCTCAATCTGGGAAGCGCCGTCATTCTGGCGGGCGACTTCAACAGTAAGCACGTGGCCTGGAACGGTCTCACCACTTCCCCTAACGGTAGGAGCCTTGACGCCCTGGTCGACGTTCTCGACTTTGACGTCATCGCACCTATGCACCCTACCCATTATCCTATCAATCCCAACCACCGACCCGACGTCCTGGACATGGCGCTTCTGAAGGGTGTCACCCTACGGCTGCACTCCTTGGAAGTAGTCCAGGAACTCGACTCTGACCATCGACCTGTAGTCATGAGACTCGGTTCCCCCCCTTCCGCCCCTCAGCGACCCAAAAAGACGGTGGTGGATTGGCATGCGCTAAGCACGGCCTTGGCGGATGCCGACCCCCCCCCCTCCCTCTCAGCTCGGACTCCATCCCGTCCCCTCAGGACACCGATCAGGCCGTAGATGCCTTCACCGAGCACATCCGATCGGCTGTCAGTCGGTCGTCCAAGCAAGTCGAGGCGGAAGATCTTTACCTCAACCGCTTTCGACTGCCGGACGATGTTAGGGATCTCATTCGTTCCAAGAATGCTTCTATCCGAGCGTACGACTCCTACCCCACCGAAGCCAATCGGGCCCGGATGCGCGCTTTGCAACGAGAAGTAAAGCGTCGTGTCGCGGAGGTCCGGGAGGAACGGTGGGGTGACTTCCTAGAGGGCATCGCGCCATCGCATCTGGCCTACTGGCAGCTGGCTCGAGAGCCAGTGCGCCCCCAGCTCTCAGTCCGTCGACCAGTCCCACGTCGACGCGGTCGACAGGGAAGTCGAGCGCAGGGCATCCCTCCCCCCCGTCGATTCCTTGCCTCCTATCACGCAAACGGAGGTCGAAGATCTGATTATGGGTCTTAAATCTAAAAAAGCCCCCAGCCCTGACGGCATTTCGAATCGCGTTCTGAAATGCCTGCCCGCCCAACTCATCTGCCTCTTAGTGGCCATATTGAACGCCGCCATGACGAACTGCACCTTCCCCGCTAAGTGGAAGGAGGCGGACGTCATAGGCATTCCCAAGCCCGGCAAACCTCGCAATCTCCCCGCGAGCTACCGCCCTATCAGTCTCCTCAACTCCCTGGCCAACATATACGAGCGCCTCCTTCTGGCGAGGCTCAAAGACTTCGTAACGTCCAGGGGTATCCTTATCGACGAGCAGTTCGGCTTTCGAGCCAAACACTCTTGTGTCCACCAAGTGCACCGCATCACGGAGCACATTCTCTCCGGTCTCAATAGACCCGGAAAAACCCATCTACATGGGCGCCCTCTTCCTGGATGTCGCGAAGGCATTCGACAAAGTCTGGCACAACGGCTTGATCTACAAGCTCTACCAATTGGGTGTGCCGGACAGACTCGTGCTCATCTTACAAGACTTCTTGTCGAATCGCGCCTTTCGTTATCGCGTCGAAATGACGCGCTCCGCTTCCCACTCCATCAGTGCTGGAGTCCCACAGGGCTCAGTTCTCTCTCCGCTCCTGTTTAGCCTTTACACGAACGACATTCCTCGTTCGGGTGATGTTAAACTAGCATTATTCGCGGATGACACCGCTCTTTATTATTCCAATAGAAACAAGGCCTTCATCACGAAAAAACTCCAGACCGCCGCCAATACCCTAGGGGATTGGTTCAGGAAGTGGCGAATCGAGGTGAACCCGGACAAGAGCGCGGCGGTGCTCTTCTCCAGAGGTTCAACTTCGCGCCGCTCTCTGCGCCACCCCGGAAGGAACCGAGGTCAAGTAACCATGTTCGACCGACCCATTCCCTGGGTCAAACAGGTCAAATATTTAGGGGTCACCCTGAACAGCACCATGTCCTTCGGTTTGCACATCAAGCGGGTCCGTCACATCAAGCCGGAGGTCCAGCCCAGCCGCCCACTCTTGCAGCGTCTCTCCCTTTGGACTATCTCTGGGATTGCCCCACGTCCTAGCGTGGGCGTTACAGTCCCCCAAGACGATCAGTGGACGGGGTCGGCATCTGCGTACGCAGTTCGCCAGCCCGTCCAGGTACACCTCGTAGTCGGCGAGGGACCTGTTGGGAGAGACGTAGCAGCCCAATACGGCCATCGCTCCCCACTGCACAGCCACGTACCCCTGTCCCTTTTCTAGCAAGGAGCAGAGTGGCCTTTACCTCCTCTCCAATAAACAGCAACAGAGCCCGTGTCGTCCCCGAACCAACGACCCCGTAGGGCTCCGCGACAACTCCGAGGGCAATAGACCACTCCGCAACGGTTTGCAGCAGCCGGTTCTGCGCGTTGCGGCAGTGGTTCAGATTGCCCTGGAGAGGGAATTTTAGGCCTCCATTGCCTCCAGCGGGCTAATTAAGCCCGCTTCCGTGGCCAGTGCCTCGGGGGTCACCTGGGGTTGTGCCTGGGAAGGGACCGTCTGCTCCTTTCCCTTTCCCTTGCCCTTCGAGGGGGGGGGACACTTTTTGGTGTGCAGCCGATGGTCTGCTGCACACCCTTTCGCGGAACACAGTGGGCACTTCGGCTCTCGCGCTGTGCATGCGCTGGCCCTATGGTTAGGCTCAGCGCACGCGTAGCAGTGTGCTTCTGTCCACCCCATTAGAGTATTTACTGCCCACGTGGCCTTTCTCAAGGCACCGGAAACAGTACAGTTGCCTCTGTTCAAGTACCTGGACCCTAGCCCTTTTTTTTTTTTTTTTTTTTTTTTTTTTTTTTTTTTTTATCGCAGGGAAAACCCTTTATGGGTACCCGTCCGCGTTCGGGGGACGCGGAGGGGTTATGTCGGAGTCCTTGATCCATCAACACTCGGGGCCGTAGCCCCGGCTGTTGATGGACCAAGTGTACCGACTAAAAACCCTGCGGTGACACCGTCTTCGTCGCGAGTGTCGGGGACCACGGGATCGCTGTTAGGCACGCACCGCGGCCCCGACGCGACCTGCCCTGTTGAGGGCCCACCTTGGGAGTCCAGCTCCCTGCGTACTTTCGTACGTCCTTCCCCTACGTAGACGCCGCGTTGATGTCACCCAACGCGGCGTCTCCCTCTCGAGCTGGGAGGTAGACTCCCCCGAGTCTGCCACCCAGGTAATTCAGTAGAGACACCCGTGTACCCGGACTTTGACATCCGAGGCCATGGGTATCTCCACGCCCCCTCGCGCCACACGCGCGCGAACCGTCCAGCCGCCGCCGCGCCGCCCCTCTGGCGGCATGCAGCAGCAGCCGGTCGGCCCGGTTCGGCCGGGCTAGGGACCCGAAGGGGCCCCACCGCCCAGCAGGTGGTCGGGAGATTACGCAAACCTACACCGACCACCGGACCACCAAGCCGATCTGCGCCACACCTCTAAGGGCAGGCGCCCGAACGGCTCCCTACCAGGGGCGGCGCCACCTGCTGCACCCAACTCTCTCTCCCAAGGGAGAGCGAGGGGGCAACCAGGCGCCACACCCACACCCTTGCGCCTAAAAGGCGCGTGAGCCTTCCAGCCACCACTGCGCCGCCCCTCTGGCAGCAAGCAGCAGCGGCCGGTCGGCCCAGCACGGCTGGGCTAGGGACCCAAAAGGGCCCCACAGCCCAGCGGGCGGTCGGGAGGTCATTCCCTCTACAAAAATGCACGGCGCACACTAGCGCCGCGCTGACCTCGACCGACCACCCAAACGACAGGCGCCACCTGCTGCACCCCACGGAGGGGCGCAACCAGGCGCCACAACCTTCCGGCTAAAGCCGGGGGAAAAAGGAAAGGGGGGGGACGGGACCGAGCGGGGAAGGGGTAAGCGCATGACTGTTTCTGTTATGTCTGTTCAGAAGGACCAGACCAATAGCAGGCAGCAACCGCGAGCAGGATACAGTCACACTTGCCTTGGGGATCGTTGCGACCGTGCGCTACTCCCAAGACCACGCCAAATTGCTTGCCGGGACAGACAAGCAAAATAGG
This sequence comes from Phalera bucephala, assembly GCA_905147815.2. Classification (NCBI taxonomy): domain Eukaryota; kingdom Metazoa; phylum Arthropoda; class Insecta; order Lepidoptera; family Notodontidae; genus Phalera; species Phalera bucephala. The sequence continues at coordinate 36,855,285 of LR990617.1, forward strand.
CGAGAAGCTATACCACTGCGCCTCGAAGGACGCGTGTGGTGGGATAGCCTTTCGCCCGCCCAACCCTAGCCCTTCCCCAGCCCACTTTAACAATTTTGGCCGCCACGACTTTGCACATGGCGGCGAGTGGGCATTGGACCCAAGCCGTCCCCATGGCAGTGGGCGTGCGACGAATCGGCCCAACCCGGACGTCGCCTTCTGTGCATTTACCCACCGCAGCAACCGCCGAAGCCACCTCCTCAGGCGTTGCGGTGTCATCCAGGCCGTACAGACGGATTTCGCCCAGTTTGTTAGGGCGCGTGATGCGTACGCTAAGTTGTGACCTGAGCCTGAGCCTGACGCTGGCAATATGGCCCCTCCAGCTGTAATAGAAGCGCCCCGGTCAGGGCCCTCCTCTGTCCCACCTTCTCAATGCCGAGGTCGGTAAGTTGAATCCGACTTCTTGCCACCCTCATTACCTCGGCATAGGTGGTTTTCTCATTAGGGCCGGTCACCGTTACCGCCGCTGACGTGGGAGCCTTACGTGGCTTCCTTTTGCGCGTACAGGCTTGCGAGCTCCGGATGCCTGTTGCGACGGATTCGTCTTTCTTGGCTTTTTAGCCACTGTCGCCAGATCTCCACGCTTTGAGGCGTAGGAGTAACTGCCACCGGAGCATCGACAGGAGGCAGATCAGACACTAGCGATTGCGCTGTCGCCGCAGGCTTCCGCGCCTTTCTGGCCCTCTTTCTGGCTCCAGGAGCCGGCGGTGCAAGCGGTGACGGCGGCGGCGGCCTGCCCGGCTTTGGTCTGGATTTTTTCGCCGATTTTTTTTTATTAACGTGGGGAAATCCTCATGGACGTCCGCCCGCCTCGGGGGAAGCTGGCGGGGCATGTCGGACTCTTACCGACTAAAACCCCACGATGACCGGCATCGACACTTCAGGGAAGGGCTCCGGGATCTCCGTTAGGAACGCACCGGTGCCCCTCTGTGTCATGCTCCGAAGAGCCCGCCTTCGGGGGGGAGCCTATGGACCCGCTCCCGCCCTGCACCGTCACGGTACTCACGGCGGCATGGGCCACACCACGGCGCCGTCCTCCTCGGGGTCGCGCGTGAAGGACGCTTAGGGCCCCCGCCCCAATATCCCACAACCCCAAGGGCCCCCGCCCCAATATCCCACAACCCCAAGGGCCCCCCTGCGGATGTTGGTGCAGGGGGGGGGTCCCCCGCCAGATGTTGCGGCCGGGGACACAAGTTAGCCCGTATTATAAAGCCCCGGGCTACTGGGCTGGGGCCCCTGGGCGAGCTGTGCCTCCGCCCTGGCGCCGTCGCCTTCGCCGAGCGGGATCGGCTCTCTCCCGATCCCGCTCGGCCTCCTCCTTCTGGGACATCACAGTCTCACAGAAGGAGGATACGGCCCCCCACGCCGATTCCCCTGCCAACATAGCCGCTACTACTGCTGGCAGGGAGAGGTCCGGTCCGATCCGGTCGACCAGGATCCGCCGCTCGGAGGCCCACGCTGGGCACTCAACGAGCGTGTGTTCTGCAGAATCCCGGTCCCCACCACAATGGTGACATGTCCCCGTCGCCTCGCGTCCGATCTTGCTCAGATAATCACCGAAACAGCCGTGACCGGTGATTATCTGAGCAAGCCTGTAGGAGATTCGCCCACTCCTCCGCTGTTGCCAAGCTTCGAAGGACGGCAGGATGGCTTGGACGACGCGCTTGCGCGCGATGTGCTCCTGGTTGAGCCTCGCGCGCCACTCCTCCAGAGCGCGTCGTCGTTCCTGCCGTCTAATTTCGAGCGCGGACACGCACGAGGGGGCTGCTGGCCACGCCCAGGGTGCACCACGGGGAGGTTGTCTGACCGAGCACCCCGCATTGATCCTTGCCTTGTCCAACACCTGAGGAGGGCCCGTGAGGCGTACGCCGTTGGAGTAGGTGGCTGAGGAGCCAGCGATGCACAAACAGATGGCCGCGGAGTTTGCGACGCTATCGGGTGTGCGCTAACCTGCGGATTTAGCCCTCTTAGGAATTTAATTTCCTCCGTTAGACCGCGCACCTCTGCTGTTAAACCAGCTAGCTGCGAGCGCAGTTCCGCGTTTTCGCGCTCTAGCTTCTCTACATGTGGCTTTATTGGAGAGCTACGGGCTACAGTTCGTCAACAGCTGCCTTCACTGTCCGTGTGGCTACTCTCAGGCCGTGGACGAAACTACCTTTAAGGTTGCACGACCTATCCGCAACGTTCTCAATAATTGCCAAGTTGGTGACAATGCAGCCGTCGAGATCTGCGCTCGACCGCGATACCATCCCCCGGGCCAGCTCTTCGGGACCGGGTAAGGCCTTTTTGGCCCGCAACGATGAGCTGAATAAGTCGTCGCTGTCCGATTCCTGGCCCGCTATTTTTTCAGGACGCTCCACCGACTCTGCGCTATTATGCGCCGCTGTTGAATGTGCCGGTGTGCCAGAGCGCTTGGCAAAGCGCCCATTCTTCTTGCGAGCCGGTGCTCCCGGTAAGGGCCGGATACGTCCCCGCTTTGCGGTCGTCATCTTTGGAGGTGGAGGCGGCAGGCTTCCATTGCTTGATGAGGATGCGCGCCTTTTGCGAGAGCGCTTGTGTCCCTCCACTGCGTCTTTTGCCTTCCTGCAGGAAGATCGAATATCCGGTGTGGGTAAGCCGAGGTCATTCATTTTTATGTGGGATCGGGTGTCCGTTATGGGTGCGTAATTTTCATTAGGTAGATGTAGCGAGATGCCCCCCAAGAATACGTGGGGTAGCCGGAGCCCGAGGGCTCCGGGGAGGATTCTCCGGGCCGTCCGGTACCTCCCTGGGGTAATTTATTTGGTTCTGCGACGTCATTATTTCCTTTTAAATGCTGATCCACAGCTTCGGCTTTGGATGGGTGTGCTCCCTTGGAGCCGACGGGCCTTTCATCTCGGCTGGTTGTGTAGTGTAAGTGAGCGTGTGGGTAGTTGTGCATGTTTGTACGTGTGCGTTCATGTGTGTGTACTTTGTGTATGTGTAGTGTGCCGGGCTATGCGCCCTCTCCCTCTTCGTCATCAGAGGGTCTCATTGGTCTTCTCTGATATTCAGAGAGGTACCTAGAGTCCCCGACGAGGTTATACTGAAACACCTTCTGCACCTCACCCTCTCTGAAGGACGAGAGTGCGAAGGGCAGCGAGGCGCATCCCGCCACGCATTAGACTATTCGCCACCGTCAGCGGTCCCCCTGAGAAACAAGGGGGCCGCTGGCGGCGCCCGGGGTGCACCACGAGGGGGTTGTCCGACCCAACACCCCGTACTGAGTACACCCACGTTTAGCTGACGATGTAAGGTCCTATGTAATAGGGGGCGAGCCTATTGCCATATACCGGGCACAATTCCAGACTCCGGACTCGTACTAGGAAGTTTTCTTTAAAAAAACTTGTCTTGTCCGACCTAGGATTTGAACCCAGGACCTCGTGATCACAAATCGATGCGCTTTGCCACTAGATCAACGAGGCAGTCGGAAATAGGAGAAATACTATATAACCAGATAGTGTTCAGGGTCTGATGATGGAACCGAAAGTTGGCAAATGGAAGCACACAAGTAGTCAATATAGCCCTGCCGTGTCGGGCTCGTTAATTTGTCTTGACGAGTACTTTACACCCAGATGGTGTCCAGGGTCTGATGATGGAGCCGGAAGGTGGCCAATGAAACTACTCAACTTCTTAACATATAACGAATGTCAAGATTCTTTAGATACAATTACAATTATTGAGAACTACAAAACTTAAGTAAAATTCGCATCTATAATTGGCAATATGAGATACAGTGATAATTTGTAGTGTAAAAAATATTTAATTTTCGACATATATACAAAATGATTTTATTGTGAGAAATTTCATACTCCTCCGTCCGCGCAATTTTCGTAAAAAGGGGTACAAAGTTTTTGCTTCACGTATTAATATAATCATTATATATTTTTATAATATTGTTTAAAATTATGCAAAGAAAATACATTAAATCAAAAAAAAAACATTACACACACTACCATTTATTTGACACTATACACTTCAAATTGACAATAGATTAATGTTGTTTGTTTTTAATATTATTTGCCTATAGTCTTACTGATTGTCAAACATAACCAGCAAACGATGAAAGAGTTTTTACAAAAAAACATCGTTTACAGAGAAGTTTTGTATCATTAATAAAATCATCAAAATATGTATGTCAAGTTCAATGGACAGCATTTTCTTTTTTAGTTTTTTGTTTCAACACAAAAAAAAAATTAAAAAAAGGTGTTCTTTATTTCAATAATTTAAAAAAAAATTAAGTTTCGTATAATTTGTTTGAAAACAATAGGCAAATTAACCGTGTAGCCTTGGCGAAATCTGTGATTATAGAAGTATAGTCTTTGACAATAGAACCTTAATAATGTTCAAACTTATAATTTAAATTAATTATAGTCGAATCGATATTCGACCGAGTGATTATAGATACAATACTTCAATTTGTCAACACGAAATGACAATTTGAATTGACATGTCAGATTAAATATGACAGAGCCGTATAATGCACCTAAATTGAGAAGCAGACAGGTATATAGTACGTATTGAGGATACACGGCTTTTGCTTTCAACGGGTTTAAAAAGACAGCAAATCCAATATAAATCTTTATGTCTACAAGACTTTCGCCAGCCTGGTATGAAGTTCTGCCACTTAAAACGTAGTAATTATATTCTCTTTGAGATTTTATTAGAGTCAGTTTGAGTGAAGTTTTTGTTTTAGTATCGAACATTCAAATTTGTAAGCGGCCAGTGCGCCTTGGCGAAAGCAGTTTTCAGTTAGGAGGCGTAACTTGGTCTAACTGGATGGGTAAGAAATTTCGAATTTAGGTCAGACATCGTTTAGGCTTGGGTTGCCTGAAAAGTGTTCTGGTACGGAACAACTTATATCTAGGATTTTATGTATTTGGCACTGGACACGTACGAACCATGCATAACTCTCCGGTGCCGAATAAAGGGGCTATCCAGCCGATTAGCAAATACTCTCAGAGGCGCTGCTCCGCATTCGCGACATCATGGATGCTGCTCTCATACGTAGGATGGCATGAAAACCAACCACTCTGGCCTCCGCGAACATCCCTGATGCAATACAGAATCGAGGCAGCCCCAATACACTCCTAAACGCATTATATTGGACTCGCAGAGCATCCAGATTCTTCTGCGAGTATCTGACCCATAGGCTGCACGTGTAGAACGTCTGTCAGTAAGCTCTGAACAATGTTATCTTAACTTCGTTGCTACACCGCGCAAAACTACGAGCCAACATGTTACTTCTAAGTGATAATGCTCTGCGTTCCCTTTCTACATCCATGTCGTCGTGCAGTGACTCCGAGACCCAGAGAGGACTCAGGACTGTTTAAGTGCAATAGTCGCAACATGGCCGGTTTTTCCAACGAACGTGGCCACCATCTTCTTTGAAGTGCTTCGAGAACGAACAACTTTAGTCGGCTTTGGCTCGTCTTAAAAGACCCAGATTGTAGATTGTTGTTTGGAATCAGGATCGTAGGCATAGATCCAAGATTCGTCACCACTGATGATGTCGTAGACGTGATTTGACTCTCGGTTGAACCTTTGCAGAGTTTTTTTACACCATTTGACGCGGGCCGCCTTGTGATCGTCGAAAAGCAAATGCGGTATCCAACGGCAAACTAGCTTTCTCACACCAAGCGCTTCATGCAAGATCTTCTGAATGGTTGTCCCTGAGATGCCTAATAGAGCCTCTATCTCTCGATACGTCACATGACGATCTTCGAGAATTAGTTGTCTCACAGCAATGATGTTATCTTCAGTGAAGGCGGATTTTGGGCGTCCTTCGCGAGATTTGTCACTAACACTAGTATGTCCACGCTGGAATTCTAAATACCAGCGTTCGACAGTTCGCAGACATGGGGCTTCATCACTGAACACAGATGTTAGCTCTTCAAAACACTGAAGCCGTGTCAGGCCTCTTCTAAAGTTGTAGAAAATAATTGCACGAACATTTTCCTTAGAAAGATTTGTTTGCTTCGTGTCGGAACGTGTTCTCGAAAATGTAGAAAAACGAAGTGAGAGCCGTTATTAAATACCTCTGTTTAAAAAAGTTAACGACGCAAGAGATTCATTGCGATTTGGAGGCAACATTAGGAGAGTCTGCTCCGCCGTAATCCACTGTTGCAAGGTGGGCTTCTCAATTTCGAGTAGGGAGAACGAGCACGGAAGACGAACATCGTTGCGGCCGCCCATCGACGTCACCCACCACCCACCCAAGAAAATGTTGCGAAAGTCGAGAAAATTGTATTGAGCGATCGAAGAGTTACCATCCGATACTTAATTCAAGAAACGGGCATATCATATGGAAGTATTCAATCCATATTGAAACAATCTTTGAATATGAGATAAGTCTCCGCAAGATGGGTGCCGAGAATGTTAATCGACAGTCAGAAACAAAATCGACTTGACATTTCGAAGATATTGTTGGACAAGTTTCAAGAAGATTCTGAAAACTTTTTGTCTCGTATCGTAACAATGGACGAAACATGGGTCCATCATTTTGATCCCGAGACAAAACAGCAATCTTCGCAATGGAAACGGCCATCATCACCGACCCCGAAGAAGTTTCGAGTCGTGGCATCGGCTGGCAAGGTTATGGCCTCAATATTTTGGGACTCAGAAGGAATATTGTTGATTGATTACCTGGAGCGTGGAACCACTATTACAGTCCAATATTATGCAGCTTTAATTCCCAAGTTGAGGAATGCCATCAAAGAGAAAAGGAGAGGGAAACTTCGAAGGGGCGTGCTGTTTCATCACGACAACAAAAATATTCTATCTCATTCTCACTACTTTTTGATCCCTCCTCGTATAGTGAGGTACCTACAAGATTGATATAAAACTCATAATAACTGAATTTTCACATTCATGCTGTTTGCCGTATAGAAAACCGTATAGAAAAGGAGGAGCCTTTTTTGAAGTCTGTTAACATACTGCTTAGTTCTATAGTAGGGTTTACCTATAGGATTAAGGTAATATCCATAATATCTCAATCTACGCATTCGTATTGTTTGTCGTTAAGGAGTTCCCTGGTGTATCTTCAAAATCCAAGGTCCAATACTGATGAAATTAAAATGGGACCACCTTAAAACTATATTAAATCCAGCGGAGAAAGAATCATCCAAATCGGTTTATAAGCAAATAAGTTATAAAAACACACAGACGAATTATGAACCTCCTCCTTTTTTGAAGTCGGTTACCAGTCTGCTTAATTCTATAGTAGGGTACCTATAGGATTGACGTAACACCTATATTGTCTCAATTTGCAAATTTCTATTGTTTGTTGTTAAGTTCCCTGGTGTATCTTCAAAGTCCAAGGTCCAATACCAATGAAATTAAAATGGGACCACCTTGGAGCTATACTGAACCCAATGCAAAAAGAATGATCAAAATCGATCCACAACTGACGCAAATATCGGTAAACATATATAAAAAAAAGTTACATACAACCGAACATAGAACCTCCTCCTTTTTGAAGTCGGTTAAAAATCATCAGAATCGGTCCACAACTGACGAAAACATCGGTGAGCATACATAAGGTCTAATGCTTAGACCTCGGGAACGCCAGGGAACTCCTTAACGACAAACAATACGAATGTGTATAGTCTATTCCAATCAAATTTTAAAAGTTTGTGATCAAACCATCACCATTTTTAAATGTTTTAGTTGTGGTAGCAATCTATAACAAGTCTAATATGAAAGCGACAGTATTTCCGAAGATATCGAAATGAAAATGCTGTTACCTAGAAATCGTCGTTTTTATGTTGAGTTAAAAAAAATTCAAAAGTTTTAAAGTTTGATTGGAATGGACTATAAATTGAGTTATTATGGTTATTATGTTAATTCTATAGGAACCTACAATAGAACTAAGCAGAATATTAAACGGCTTAAAAAATGGAGGAGGTTCACAATTCGTATGTGTTTTTATCACATCTTAGGTATCTTATGTAATCCGTCGGTTGCCCGTCGGAGGAGATGCGAAGATCCTCCTTCTGCGAAACTGTGATGTACCAGAAAGTGGGGGCCGAGTGGGATCGGGAAAGGGCCAATTCTGCTCGACGAAGGCGACGGCGCTGGTGCGGAGACGCAGCAAGCCCAATACCCGTGGCTTAACAATACTGGCTAACTCGTGTCCTCCGTCGTAATACTTGAGGGTCCGAAATACGAACTACTACGAACCTTCGGGGTCGCAGACGCGAGGGGCGGGGGCCCTGAGCGTCCTTCACAAGCGACCCCGAGGAGGACAGCGGCGTGGTGTGGCCCACGTCGCACCGCGCTGGTGCAGGGGGCTGTACTGTGGCGAGTGCGGGCTATTCGGAGTATGGCACAAGAGGGGACCCGGTGCGTACCATACGGAGATCCCGAAGCCCCTCCAAAGTGCTGATGTCGGCCACGCTGGCGTTTTTAGTCGGTAGGTATCCGACGAGCCCCTAGAGCTTCCCCCTAGGCACGTGGAAGCCCAATGCAGGATTTTCCCCAGGTAGAAATGAATTATAATAATAGCCGTTAGGCACGGGCCACCTCTCAAACTGAGAGGGTTTAGGCCATAGTCCACCACGTTGTCCCGGTGCGGGTTGGCGAACTTTACACACCTTCGAGAAACTCTTAGGCATGCAGGTTTCCTCATCATGTTTTCCTTCACCGTTAAAGCAAGTGATAGTTAATTTTTAATACGCACATGCTTTCGAAAAGACAGCGTGCCTGGATTTGAACCCGAAACCTCTGACTTTACTGTCCAACGATCTAACCACTAGGCTATCACTGCTTTTAGGCGTCTTCTAGACAGGTAGTAATAATGAAAAAAAAGGTATCTTATGTAACCTGTTGGAACTCTGTACTCTCTGCCTACCCAGCACGGCATCTTACTTTTGTTCTTTTTGAAGTCAGCTTCGTTTTTAAAAAAAGTTGTTTATTACTTCTTGACTACCTAATTTCATTCACAGAATCACATTCGCCTGATCTTCTTAACGGATAACCCTAGATGACACACATAGGTAGATACCTAATACGCCTACGTATTTTTATGCTAATTTAGTAAACAGCTTATTATTCTTTTTAAATTTGGATGTTTAAATAATTGGCCTAAGGAATATGATAGCCTATACTACTGAATGGTGCCATCGACGTTACTAAGCATCTCTTTCCGAACCTGTTTAAGCTGTGCTGTGTCTGTTCCCGGCTAGTGCGGCTAAGCCTCGCGCGACGCGGGCTCTGGTACAAAACTAGGTTATCTTGATGGTTATGAATTTGACAAGCCATCACCGGCAAAGTTCAAATTTATACTAATTCAGTATGTATGTAAGTATGAATCTATGTTTGTAGGAGGTAATCTTTCGAACTACCGATCCGATTCCGAAAAATCTTTCACTATCGGAAGCTACATTATTTCGGAGTACTTTTATTGTGGTAAAAAATAGCCAAATCACAAAATGACCGCGTGCGAAGCATTCGGAAACAGCTAGTATATCATAACTTCAAATAGGATGTACGAACTGCAGAGTCATACTCATATTGAAGGTTATAACCAGGAAGCACACATTCTACAAATCCTGTAAAACGATTCACACATTTATTCCAAACAAATAATTTTCAATTCTAATAACGGGGTTAAAATATACATTTTAAATTAGTTCTAAGTAAACTTATAACGCTGGTCACGGGACAACATTTAGGTACTATATATTATCGATGATAATATTATTAGATGACCCGACTGCCATCTGTGGGCCGATACGCGAACTAAATGGTACCGCACGAGTCCCACGGAAGCGATGGCGGCGCGGGCGGCGTGACACTAGCGCGCTCACACCATTTGACAGTTTAGTTGACGTCAAAGAGTTTAATAATCAGCGTTGCCAATTTGTGGGGAATTCCTTAAATCATGGGGAATTTCAAGTCGATTGGGGATTTAGTGGCGATTGGCTTTATGTGGAGAAAATGCGGGATTTTGCATTTTAGGCTAAAAATAAAAAAAAATGATTCAATTGACATAGTTTTTTTCTATTCTCTAACTATATTATGTCCTGGAAATTTACTAGGTGCGATCACGTCCTGGACAAAAGACGAGGATTCGTCATGCGGAATCAATTTAAATAAATGGAAGAGATTAATTAATTGAGAATCTTGTTTTATTTTACATGGGTTTTTCAGCAGCTTTCAGAAAATATGTTTAACTTATTTTTATTTTTCCCAAACATGGACAGAGTATTAAATACTTGGATCTTTTTAAGCTTTTCTCGCAAGTATTCAGTGACATGTGACAAAGAGCTACTCGAGTTGTGTTTATTGTTTTTCATTTATTTTTTAATTCGCTGTTTTGGCCATAAAATATGATTTATTAATGTGCTTCAACGACTCATTTATTTAAAATGAACTAGTTTATTATTTATATATCTAGAATTGAAGACTATCTGATGCTGCAGAAAGACTTAGATACATTGTCAGAATGGTGCAAGAACAATCATATGTCGCTTAATATTAATAAATGTTTTATAATATCTTTTACAAACAAGCGTCATAAAATTGAAAATGATTACTACATCAACGGTCAAGCACTTAGCCGATCATACATTGCAAGGGATTTGGGTGTTTTATTTGACGATAAATTATCATTTCGACCACACTACCAGCTCGTCACATCTCGAGCTAATCAACTTCTGGGCTTTGTTTTTAGAACTACGAAAGGTTTCAAGAAACATAATAGTCTATTGTATCTTTACTTTGCCTTAGTGAGAAGTATTTTAGAGTATGCCAGTCCTATATGGTCTCCTAATTACAAGGTTCACATAGACACGGTTGAACAAGTTCAGAAAAAATGTCTCAGAATATTAAGTTATCGTCAACAACCAGGTCGATCAGATCAGCATTATGTAGATAGACTAACAAAGTATAATATTCAATCCTTAGAAACTAGAAGAATATATACTGATTTAGCATATTTTTATAAAGTTATTCACTCTTTTATTCAATGTTCCGAACTGTTATCACAAATAGCGTTTAATACTAAATTTAGTGCCAGAAAGTCTAATCAGACTAATTTATTCTCTTTACAAGTTTATAAAAATAACATTTCCTACTTCAATCCACTTACGAGAGAGGCTCGTCAATATAATGATTTGGCTAAATATAACATAGTTATCGACATTTTTCATCCTAGTTTAAGTATTTTTCTAAAACAATTGAAAAATACCCTTCAAGTCAGCCCAGATCCTGTTAATACAAAGTAACTCAAATATTAGAATTATCAAATCTTTTATTTTTTTATGTAAGACTTCAAAAGTTATCTTCTTAAAGGTACCTAACACTACCCATTATTTGTCCTTATTGTAATATTTACTTCTTTTTTTCTACACATCTTATACAGTTACAAGTTGTGTTTTTTTTAGATAGTTGTTATGATTTTGCTGTTTGCACATAAATTTACGTTATAATCTAGATCTAATAAATAATATTTTAAGTTGTATATTTTTGATTATAATGTGTACTGTGCAATTAAATAAATTAAATAAAAAAAAAAAATTATATTATCACGCCAGTTCCCTTGCGGGGTAGGCAGAGAGTATAAGAGTTCCAACAGGTTATAATATCCTTACAGGCCTATCTGGCTTCCTCCACTATATTATTTATAAACCTTATAATTGTAAAAATAACAAGAGCTGATTTTAATGTTATTCGATAAAATTAAAATTACAAGAGAGACACCTGAAAAAATGCCCTGAAACAAACTAATATTGTGGGCAATTTGAGGGGAATCGGAATGTTGTTCACCCCAAATTTGGGAAATATGACCTAGATTTTTGGGGAATTCGGAGGATGGGCGCTGGCAACCCTGATAATAATATATATGGTTGACGTTGACAGCCAGCCGCTATCGCGTCAGTGAGTGCTCGCACGCTGTGAAAGCGACACGTTGTTGCGGTCATGGAAGCGCAGAGCACGCGCAACAAGCAGCTGGCACCGGCGCCCCAGGTGCGCGTGCGCCGCGCCACTCGCCACGATATGCCGCGCATCTTAGAGATGATACAGGTGAACTTGCGCACCGCTGTACTTACACTGTCGCGGAACATCACTGCCGCAGCATCCTACGCCCGCCGAGCGCACACTAGTTTTGTGTCAATGTCAAGTTTTCTCAATGCGATCGCTTGTGTATGAACTAGACCCCATGGACTAAAAATGTTATGTTCTCCGCATTCTTTCTTTCTTTAAAAAACGTAGTCCCACATTACGAATTATTCCTATGTCATGGGTGCGTTTAAAAACACGAAATTCACATACACAAACATTCAGATCGAATCCATTTAGCCGGCTTACAAAATAGATAAGCTTAATAATGTTATAACGTGTCTGCATTCCTATGGCCAGAGATACTACAATACCAAATTTCTGATCCATATTAATTTAGTTCGATTAATTTTAACCCCGTGTACTGAGCCTCAGTCTTCTGGATTATTACTTAGTATCTTATAATTGGTAATAATATAAGGATAAGGTTGTTTTTATTGATATAAATTATACATAATTAAAAAAAGGAATTTTCGAATCACACAAATTCTTACCTACTCATATAAACCATGTCCGCGTGGTGGGCACTTTTAATAGTATTTCACAAATTTTCTGATCCAGGAATGAGGCACCATTTTTGTTACCTGTAGATACTATCGGTCTGGATGATAATTTATTGAAATCAGACAACCATGGGTTTAACGTTTCTACGGCAAACGACACACACATAATTTATTTATTACTGATTGTTATAAAATGTAAATTGTACATATTTGCACCGCTTGCCCAGATTGCTTTTTCGACTGCAGTTCCCTCCCTAGATACTGACTCCTGGAAATTATTCTCTTCTTATTCTTCTACGTACTCCGGTACTGAAGAGGCACGAGGCTTGCCGTTAGCGTTGCGAATCTACCTCTATCCTGGTCCATACGAACAACTGCTCTACGCTGGCGATTCTCGTCCACTCCCTAATATTTCGCAGCCATGATTTCTTCCGTCCTATTTACTCAAGCATCGAGATATCTGCTGGTACTGCCGGGCTCGTTCGAGATCTTTAATTGCCACCGATATTGTTGGTTATAATGCGGGATTTCCGGATACTACCATATATTTAGTTTGATAAAATCACTACTCACTTGAACTCGGTCTAGAAACATCTGCAAGTCTTTCTCAGACGAGACAATGAAAACTGTATTATCAGCATAGCGCAGATCTTTAATGACATGCCTATTATTAACTCTAACCTCCACAGCAACTCCTTTAATACATAATACACGTCAGATATAATAGCTTCGGAATAAGCATTCTTGATAAGTCAGTCCCAACATATCGACACACGTAACGTTTAACATAAGAGCCAGTCCTCATTCCAAAAGGATCAGCGTCATACCATCGAATCTTTTGCCTTCACCTCGTAAAATTCGCACATTGTAAAATTTATCTGAGTTATAAAACACATGAGTATTTTATACCTCAGATCCTGCTCATGCAGGTACGAGGCTTATAAATAAATAAAACAAAGGAATGCATCACGAGTGGCGTGGTTGTCAACAGGAGCTGGCTGAGTTCGAGGGCGTGCCGGCCGGCCCGCGGCTCTCCGTCGACGGTGAGGCCCGCGGCGGCGCGCGAGCGCGGTCATGCTGGCAACCTCTGCAATAAACTGCATATGTGCCAAAATCAACCAGCGGAGGATGCAATTCGCGTTTTTCGACATAAATGTGTACCCCTTACTTTTTCTAGCACTAGAACAATACCTATAATGTGATTATATCCCTTACGGACCTGGCCAACACAATTGTGATGCTAATTTCAAACGAAAAAAACAATATTATTTAAATAGATAAAACGACGGGCTAAGGCTCGTACGATTGTGTTTTCAATGCATTTTTATTTGGTGAGAAAAAAATAGCAATAGCGCCATTGGAATAACAAGTCATTACAAGTTCCTTTTTGCTTGCGAACGGCGTCTGCGTAACACATGCACCGGTCACCTGTAAGTACCTAGTTTGATTATTTACGTGCTTTTTTTAAATGTGTGAGTACTGAATATGTTTTATAACAATAATTTCAATTAACTGTTGTAATGATAGTATTTTTCATTTGTTTTAGTAACATTTCACAACCGTTGGATCAGTTCAAAAAATTTAGTCACAATTGTATCAGGCTGTCCCGAACATATTCTGCAAACACATATAGTATTTTGTCAAAGACTTCAATATTCTCAGATTTCTTGTCATCTTAACATGTCAGATGATGCGGTTTTTTGAGTTCTTGCTCCAGATCGCTGATATCGACGATATTTCTAATGAGGAAGTTGACAGTATCAACCGAGATAGCGCATTTACCAGCGATTCAAAAGACTATATACTCCTACAAACCCTTAGAAGCAATCGAAACGAGATCTATATTTCAGGACCATTGGATTGACGGCAGAGGTAAAATAAAGAAGTTTTGAAGTAACAGTAAATTCAATTGCAAACAAGTTCAAGAAGGATTACTACGAATTCAAGAAGGACAGGAATATAAAAAGGGAGAGTGGGAGATTTGTAGCCCTGACGATAATCTTTGTGTGGTTAAATGGACGGATAACAAAAGCGTGCTAATGGGGTCAACAAGTCGTGGTAAGACTTCGCTACATCTGTAGACCGTTGGGACAAGAAGTCAAAAACATATAAATGTATCTCGTGTCCCTCTATTGTCACCAATCACAACCAAAATATGGGAGGGCCGTATTGTGCGGTCAAATGATGGAAACATACACAACATGGATCAAATCAAGCAAATGGACTGTAAAAGTCATTCTGCACCTGTTTGATCTTGCGATGGTGGCCTCCTGGATCGAGTACAGAGAAGATTCCAAAAAGAAAAAATATGAGGAGCAACGAAATAATCGATTTGTTGACTTTCCCAATACCAATATTCATTAGGTGACAAATTGTGACATATTTACTCGTATGTTTGATAAAACACTTAAACTGTTTTTTTTTTCATGTTTCATAACAACAATTAACTGCTGTTTAAGAGTTGATTATGACTGGTTTTTGATCTGAAATAATAAATGTATGTGTTAATTTTTTACAATTTGATTGCTGAATAAATATTTTGTCTATATTTGTGAGTTTCATTACAAATTTGCTGTTGTAATACCTACTAGGTTAGGTCCAATCTTTTATAATTGTGATTATTATAATTATATATAAAAGGGTTAGGCCCAAATTTAAACAATTGTGACAGTCACATTTGTGACTGTTATTAAGTTAGGCCGAAATAGACACAATTGTACGCCTCCTGAAAAACTAAGACGGCGTCATGAAATCCTGAAAAAAATTGTGTAATTATGATTGCGTGACCGTAATATATCAGAATAATTAAAAAAAGTCTGAATTTATCTATTAACTTCGTCTTGGGTCTGAAAGGGATATAAGATGTTTTTCCAGTAATTCCACGGATCATTGTCCAATTTGTTCATTAATGACATTAATGAGATTGCGAATGAGTCTAATACGTTGGTATTCTAGTATATTTTGCGTATTGTTGTCATCTTGCGTATTGCGCATTATGCGATGGAGGGGTTTTTATGATGATGACACATTTCTATTTAATTATAAATATCTACGTGACATCGATGATTGTGCATATTTAAGATATTATGTTGTTTGTAGAGTTTGGTTTTATCTCAACACTTAAGAGTATTAGTTTCGATGAGTTGTACTTAAACGATGATCTTGTAAAATAGTTTATTATCCTGTCCACAATTCACAGTTAAACAGTTAAGTAAACAAAAAACGTTGAGTGTTGCGCGCCGCCGCCGCCGCCGCCGGGCGCGCTACTGACTTGTCCCTGGCTCTGCGCTCTGACCTTCAACCGTTTGGCACGGTAACCACGTTTCTTAGCAATCCAAATTAATACTCCAATAGCTGCAGTCGCTAAGAGTAAATAGCAAATAGCGAATTGATGAATGTCGTTCCCAGAGATTGATGCAGGGAACTGATCACGTTCTCTTATATCTTCCAGTCTTTTTCGGACAAATTCAATGTTTTCATCTTCCTATAGTTTCAATTGTGGAGTTTTCTACGTACTTATTATATCATTTATAGATGAATCAAGCGATGAAATCTGGATATCAAAGTCCATCATCACTTTACTATTATAGTTGTTTTTTAGAATGTATCATAAAGGTTTTAGTTTGAAGTAAACACCCTTGTTTCGGTGTTACAATAGCAGAAGTGTCGATGACATGTGTTGTGACGTCGTCATTACATATAGTGCATAAAGTGCATAAGTCACGGTACACCGCTGTCCATGTGTTTGATTATTGTAACTCTATCCACCGTTCCTCACACACTGTTTTCTTCATGTTCCAAGCTGAAATATCCTGTTGGCTTAATAGTTTGGCCTCACAAGGGGCATTAGTATTTTCTATATTTTGAACGAGTAAATTTACGTTGTAGACAAAGTGCTTGCTGCTGTGCTCAATGCAGTACGTTAGTGCATCTTCTGCAATGCTGGCGTATGTGTCTTTTCTTAAATTTACTGCAATAAACTTCTATGCAACTTGAACCGTTGCGGTTTCATTGTGAGTTGTCTTCAGTGGTAACGGTATGATCCGAAATAAGGAATAATCTTCGTAACTAACTAGCGGAATGTGCAATTTCAGTAGAAAAAAATCGCCGGTAATACGAGTTTTTGAATAAATTTGTTGGTACATACTTTTAATCACAATATAATCACATAATCACATAAAACATTTAGTCCTCTTTTGATGTGATTGTTGATAAGACTTACTATCAATTAGGTAGAATTCATTCTGTGACTAGATGAGCGGTCAGGTATTTTTAACTTTCACACTTTATATAATAGTTTGCTCCGGCATCTCAGAGGATTAGGTGTTTGCTGGATTTTTGTGAAATTTGTGACTAATCTGTTTCAACAATCTATAACATTAAGGCCTTGCGAGGTAGGCAAAGAGTACATCGTTCCAACAGGTTCAGGTTCAGCTTAAATAAATAAACAATATTTATCGTTCATAGACTTAGTGCGAGACGGGTTCGACTCGTCTCCGCCGTGGTTCTTCGTGCTGGTGGCGGAGCGCGGCGGTGAGCTGGTGGGCCAGGCGCTGTGCAATCGCGCCTACTCCAGCTGGACGAGCCGCGCCTACTACCTGGAGGACCTGTACGTGCAGCCGCGCGCGCGCCGCGCCGGCGTTGGGCTATGCATCATGCGCGAGCTGTGTCGGGTACGAGCTGCGTTACACCACGCGTGCGCGCTAGCACGCGCCCGCGGCTCACGCGCCCGTGCACTGTCGGCAGATGGCGGTGGCGGAGCGCGTGGGGCGCGTGGACTGGCACGTGCTGGCGGACAACGCGTCCGCGCTCGCCTTCTACGAGCGGCTCGGAGCGCGCGACCTACGCGTCTCTGAGGGCCGCGCCGCGCTGCGCCTCGACGCGCACCGCATCGCGGCGCTCGCCACCGAGCTGCACGACGAGCCGCACCACCAGCCGCAGGATACGCCGCCGTGAGCGGATCACGTGTCCAAGGATTTAAGTTTGTCTCGCACGCGACTAGGCTTATAGTTTGCGACTAGCGTGTATTTCTCAGGCCTATGTAATCTTTGATTTGGTTGATGACAGCAATACGATACGTCTCCTTAAAAAATGTGTAAGTAGCCTATTCGCACACTATATTTTGAGCAAAAAAAAAATTAGATAAGAAAGTACAGTAGTGTACAAAGATGATAGAACTACTACTAAACGGATGCTAGCAATTGCTTGAAAATACAAATTACAATGTACAAATAAAGATAAAAAATCCCGAAATCTGATGCTCATTATTACATGTTCAGCGCTCGGTCAATGACAAACTTAACCGAATGCTAAAAATATTTTTTTTCTCGTTCTTATAGGTTAAGGTAATTCTCATCTTTCTTGTTCGAGTCCATAAGTAAAATCTCATTTTAATATTATTATCTACTTTTAATACATTTGCTTTATTTATCAACATTTATTCGTTCGTGTGTGCTTGACTGTACTTTTAATTTTTTCTTTTAAGTAGAATGTGTGCGAATGGTTACATATTTCTGAAGGTGACGATTTGCACGATTCATGCGAGTGTAATTCGTACAAATGGACTACTATGCCATGCGGAGACGTCCTAAAATTATTTAGCTAATGCTTCCAAACTGTTACGGAATGTATCCAGAATGTTAAATAGTATTCCTGCTTATTAGTAGTCCTAAGTTTGAATAAAATATTAACATAGCGCAAATCTCTATTTGGAATAAAATTATTATAACGATATTTAACCATTACACAGGGTGGATTACTAGACGGGGCAGGACAAGCTGCCTCGAGCAAACCAAGCTACAGGAAAACGGTCGGAGTACCTATCAAATAAAGGAAATGAAACAACTAAAAACGCATTAGGGCATTAGGCATATATTTACTGCACGAACAAGGGACTGGGTAATGCTAACCGGGTTATTAAAATGAAAAAAAAGTTTTAATCTCCAACGAATACGTGTCATTATTTTATTTCCTTTCTAAAGTAAAATCTATATAAGTACCTAGTTAGTTATGACTTGTGACATTCGGAGAGAAAAATAACATTCATTTATAGAAAAATAGTATTGATTGTAAATTGTATGATTTTTATAAGTTCATAGGTACCAATACTTACTAAGTTTTTAGATTATCTTTCTTCTTTTTTTATTTTACTACTTACGTTGTTCAAGGTAACGAACCAACGATGGTTTTTACAAAATGTATTTGCTACTTCTTATTTTTCTTGGCATCAAAAAAGTTTTAATGTGAATTGCCCATTTTCTTGTTGACTGTACATTTTTTTCATAATCTGTAAATGCTGACGCCAAGCACCCTAAACTTTGGATGCTCAACGAATATCTAAGCCGGCCTGCAAGACACTAACCACTCCAAGCCCTACAACCACGGAGAGCATTGTAACACTACGGCCAGTAACGCACATACTGAGTACCGCCCCCCTCCAGGGTTTCCGTGACGTCACGGCCATAGACGCGCACGCCCCTCAAACTCTACAACGCCCTCGGGCCTCTGTAAACCACGGTCTTGGGCGGGCACGCCCCTCAAAACACTCAACAACGCTCCCCTCCGGGAGCCCCCGTGGCCATGGAAATATTCGTCCCTCGGATTCATCTTGGGGCATCCGTGATGTCACAACCTTGGACGCGCACCTCCCTCGGGCTCTCAACAACGTTCTGAGGCCACCGTGACGCAACGGCCATGCAGGCCGCACCCCATAGTGGCCTCCAACCTCCACTTACAGCCACCCCAAGCCTCGCTTGTATTTGACACGGATTCTACTACAGATTCCTTCGAATCTGACCGTTATCCGTAAGCTACCCGAGGCATCGGTCACTCGCACATATAATACAATAGATAATACATACCATGCACTGAGCCCAGAAGGTTTCCCACATAAAATAAAACTGTCTTATGAAATACCAGAGCCAATGAAACTCAGTTTTTCAATTAAGGTATATTTGTGCCGTTATTTTAACAATTTAGTTTTTTATAATTATGAAGCCTTTTGAGCGTGGGACGACGGCTGAGTGAATGTCCGAGTGAATATCTTAAATGAATGGCTGTTGTGCCTGCAGCAACGATGGGAGCAAGGTCGGGCTAGCCACGCGTGAGCTACGACATCGGCAGGCGTCCAAGCCGGAACAAAAACCGTTTACCTTTACCACATATACAGTATACTGTGTCAATGTCCTCTCAGCTTTCTTCTTCTTCTTCTAATGAACGCTCCCACACTTTAACCGTGTATTTCGCTAAATTCAAGTAATAAAAGAATACAACAGTAAATTATAAAAATTGGCTTGTTGTCGCCATTACGTCACTATTCAGACACAATAAGAACATTTCCCATCTTGACCGTTATACTCATAGAGAAAAGACTAAGAGCATAGAGGGAGTGTTAACAAGATTATATATTTGCACCGGAAAGATAGACAGACAAACGAACATTGTAAGTTAAATAAAAGCTTGTAAAAATAAAATTGAACATTTCATAACGTTTTTATTCTATCTATCTCTATCTATAACCTCACGCCAGATCCCTTGCGGGGTAGGCAGAGAGTACAGAGTTCCAACAGGTTCTTTCCTTACATACCTCTCTGGCTTCCTCGACTCTCATAGTTCGTCTTATACACGCTCGCCGGTTACGGAGACTCTTGACTTTTCCATCAGATAAGACTCGGTTTATTTATTTCAATATAAGCACAAACAAAATATTTAAGAAACAAAACCTATTGGAAGCGAAATTATTAATTTAAAAGAGAAAAATTTGTAGTTACATTGAAACAGCTACTGGTTGTAATTTTCGCTATTTGAGTCTAACATCGAACCACTCTTGTAAAATATTTTGAAAAGATGCGACTATACTGTCTAAATATCTAAATCATTTATTCTCAAGGAAAACAGTCAATCTGGTGGTTATTATGCATCTTTAAACTAGTTACATTTTTTTAAGAAAAAAAAATAAAAAAATAGATGATATAGCAAAAACCAAGTCACCGGTCGCTGCTTACATAATTTAGCTTTATCTGCTTTTCTAGACCAATAAGATTTGCGTTCCAATAAAAAACACGTTATTTTAGTTGTGTAGCACCATGTCTTCATAAATATTTTAATTATGTATCTTTTTAGTAATTGAAAACAAATAAAAATTCTCTGAGAACACAGTCACTAGACAAATCGTTGGCAACCCCAGTGTTGTATACGTCCAGTCTATAATATTATTTTCATAATAAGTGGTAAAATCTCGCAGTAGCCCTTTGATTTTTCATAGAAGCACTAAAGAACATCACAAGAAGTTCTGCAATTGTTATCTACAAGAAAACGGCCGTTTTGAGGAGAAAACACCGTCAAAAGTACTATATTTTTATACCGTCTAGTTCTTTAAAGTGTCGTTTATCACAACACTTTTCTGTAACTACATGAAAATCAACTGCCAATGCGCAGATATTTGAATTCAGATATTCAAATGACAGATCCTTTGAGAATGACAAGTGACACTTGATGGAAGTGACATTGTCATTGTGAAATAGATTAGCCACTCAGGGTTACCAACTCATCTGAGTTTATCAAACACACGGGAGAAATAAAATAAGTAAACGAAACCATGATGGAACCAAAGATAAAGAACCTAACCCGGAGGTGCTGTAACTTGCATTTAGAACACCAGGATTATGTTTAGTGCAGAAATTGCAAAATGGGGTTTTATCTTGACTGCATTTCTTCTACTTCTGTACAAAACTATACATCGGTTAAACAGCTTCCTACAAATTGGAAATGTCCTCTTTGCACCTCCAATATATCTAAGCAAGGCAACAATGAGAATACATCCGTGCGCACTGACACTAACGTCTCTACGAGAGCACACAAAAGAGTAGCTGTTACTTCTCCAGAAATGAGTTCTGTAGTCGCTGCTTCCCGAGATGATGTACGGGATGTAGTCCAGGAAGTACTTAAGTCGGAAATGGATACTCTTTTCTTACGACTTGGAGAACAACTCAAAAACATGCTCACAAGTGAGCTAAAATCCATTAAGGCAAAAATACAGAACATACAGGACTCAATGACTTTCATAAACGATAAATATGAAGAGGTGATAAATGGACAGAAAAACACTGGATGCAGCAAAGAACGTGGAAAAGGAGAATCGGGATTTGCGCTCCAAAAATCAAAACCTAATAGTTAGAATAGAACAAATAGAGCAGCATGCACGCGCGAACAACATAGAAATCCAGTACATCACAGAAACGAAGAGTGAAAATATTATTAATATTGTCAAGGACATAAGCAAGGTTATAGAGTGTAAGGATTGCCAGGCTTTTTTAGCATAAATATGATTAGTATCTTTGAGCCTTCATGCAGACCGGTAAAAATCCACCAAATGCATATTGGAGTAATTTTATATACCACTTACACGGATAGTATCGGCATGATAGTGTGTGAACAAAGTTACCTATTTCATATTGCTATTCACGACTTAAGGTACTTTAATACTATCTATCAATCTATATCATCACGTCAGATCCCTTGCAGGGTAGGCAGAGATTACAGATTTCCAACAGGTTCTTTTCTTACAGACCTTTCTGACTTTCTCCACTCTCATAGTCCATCTTATATACGCTCGCCGGTTACGGAGACTCTTGAATTGCCTTTCTGATAATACACGTTCTATTTGGTTATGGTAAGATAGTCTAGGTCTTCCCCAATATCAACGCTTTTCCACTTACTCATTTTATATCTCTGGGTTTCTTTCATATTGAGTCTTTATAATCCGTTCAGCCATATTAGTATGAAGAAATAATAGACATTCCGCAGAATTCATGCTATTGTACATTTTGCTATGTTATATACTCGTATTTTTCGTAATAAAAAGTGTTTTGTTTTATTTTACAGTGTAAGACACCTTCATATAAAGTTTGATTCTTTCCGGGATAAAAAGCATCTCGAATATTATTTCGACACCTAAAACACCTAGAAAGTGTTAGTAAGATCCATTCTGCCATATTAGTATGAAGAAATAACGGCTATTCCGGAAGATACGAGTGTGAATATATATTGTATGTTTTGTCAACTTCCACCAGACATTTCTGTATCAACTATCTCTACCACCGGGTGCAGTCTTAGCGCCACTTACCCCGCACAGGTGGTCTTTGTAAAATATAAACTAAACTATAGCGCGATCTTATTCACCACACACCACTAACGCCGTCTCAAAAAGTGTTAGTCTTCTCGTATGATATTAATCGTCCTTAAAGCTTCGTATCCGGCGCATTCATCGTTAGAGTTCTCTCCGGAAGAAACAATCCTGAATGCATCGTCCGTTTATGCACGAAATCATGTTTGAGTGTTTAAATCAAACGTGTATGAACAATTTCCAATAAGTGTTTTTAACTACTGCATAGTTTTTCATGAGGAGACGAACCTGAGTCCAATATCAATTCATGGAGGAATTCATGTGTAGGCAAAATCACATTGTTTACGTCGTAATATTGCAGTTCGGGACAAACAATAATAGAGTTTTGCGGAATATTCCACGACAATCTAGTAACTTAAGTTGTTTTGGAACAATGAATGATTTATCAAAATCGACTCTTTTTATCAAACAAGTATGGAGTAAAGTGTCTTTTTGGAAATACAATATTTCGCGTATTTTCGTCTTTTCTGGAAAAAACTTTTGATTTTCCGAGATAAATACTATACAATATGTTAGCCAATATTTTAAGATAACCGCATGGAAAGTTTTATCAAAATCCGCCAAGTAGTTTTTGCCTGATGACGGTTCATCCCCTCCGACAGACCGACAGACAAACAGACACGAAAGCCAAAAATTGTAGAATTGGCTTCTACGTAGAAGGATACCTCTGGGTTATTATTTCCAAAAATATTCCATGTACAGACACGACTTCCATACAGTTTTATTAAATGTATAGATATAGACTAGCTGTTTCCCGCGGCTTCGCACGCGTTTATATTGTAATTTGACATAGATAGATAGGACTTTTTGGAATAATAATTTTCCAAGACTTAAAAGACACCTCCATATTAAGTTTCTTTTCAATCCGTTCAGCCGTGTTAATATGGAGAAATAAAAAAACTATCCCCTGAAATCTTGCATTTCCCAAGGTAAAAAGTAGTCAACAGTCTCTGAGAAATCCTAAATTTTCCAATGATAGTGTATTTAAAATCAGTCCTGGATATTAACACGGACAAACTTTTTTTATTGTGCCTGTATGTGCATAAAATATCTTCTTTATTTCAAAATCACAAATACCAAATCAATATTCCTGTGTGCTGTGCGGGGCTCGTACCTGCGACTTTTTGACAAAGTTAGTAAGGCGTAGTTATTATATATATATATAAATTTTCGCTGTAGAACAATTTCAGCAGGTCCCCAGGCTTCCAGTCGCCGATGAAGAGAGAGAGGGAAATCGACGGATTGCCAGGCTTTTCTTTCGACAAAATAAGATTATAAATATCTTTGCACCTTCATGCAGGCCGGTTAAAACCCACCAAATGCATGTAATGCAGGATAATATCGGCATGATCTAGTGTGTAAACTAAGTTACATATTTCATATTATTATTTCACGACTACTTACGACTACTTACTATACTTTAATACTATCTACCAATCTATATCACCACGTCAGATCCCTTGTGGAGTAGGCAGAGTGTACAGAGTTCCAACAGGTTCTTTCCTTAGAGACCTTTCTGGTTTTCTCCACTCTCATAGTTCGTCTTTTACACGCTCGCCGGTTACGGAGACTCTTGACTTGCTCTTCGGATAAGACATGGTATATTTAGTCAAGGTAAGATAGTCTAGGTCTTCCCCAATATCTGCGTCCTGTTCCAGGTACTCTACCAACTGACAGCGGCGTGGAACTATTTGACCCTTTGTAAATACGTATATTTCTTTTTTTACTACCGTTTTTATTGATATTTTATTGCTGTTTTTTTGACGTAATTGTACATATTGTATATTATTCGTGAAACTATAAATGGTTGTTGTTCTACGTCCTTTCACTTTTGAATTTGTATATCTGTGTGGTTTCTTTCATATTAAGTTTCTTTATAATCCGTTAGGTATAAAGAAATAATAGATATTCCACAGAAGTCGTACTATTTTTCGAGATAAAAAAACATGTTCTGTTTTATTTTACGATGTAAGACACCTTCATATAACGTTTCTTTTAAATCCGTTCAGCCGTGTTAATATGGAGAAATAAAATCAACTATCCCCCAGAAATATTGCATTTCCCAAGCTAAAAAGTAGTCTTGAATAATCTCTAAAAATTCCTCCATTTTCCAGTAATTGTCTTTTTAAAATCGGTTCCTACGTTCGGGATATTAACACGGACGAGCAAACATTTTTTTTATTGTGCCCATATGCACTTAAAATATGTTATTTATTTCAAAATCACAAATCCCAAATCAATATTCTTGTACGCTGTGCGGGGATTGTACCTGGGGAACTATTCGACAAATTTAGTTAAGCAGTCTACGTTTTATTGGTTAAACGAAGTCATCTTTGTTTTGCAAAAGTATTTTAAAGTCAACTTAAAAATGAGTAAATTTTTGTTGTACAACAATTTCAACAGGTCCCCATGCTTGGCAGGCTGTGAAGAAGAAGAGGAAAATCGAAGGATTGCTAGGCGTTTATTAGTATCTTTGAGCCTTCATGCAGACCGGTAAAAATCCACCAAATGCATATTGGAGTGATTTTATATACCACTTACACGGATAGTATCGGCATGATATAGTGTGTGAACAAAGTTACCTATTTCATATTGCTATTTCACGACTTACGGTACTTCAATACTATCAATAATAATAATACTATAAATTTTTTTGGCGAAGAAATATTGAAAAGTATCCGTTTAGACATCAACAAACATCAAAAAACAACACACTTTAAGAGCAAAATTTACAATGCGAACGTGGGTTCGCAAAATGTGGATTTGGAAGAAAAACATAACACATCTGTAAATGGCCGAGCCCAGCCGAAGAAACCCCGTGCGGCTGTGTCGGCAGCGGGATGCCCGGTCACCTAGCGCACGCCCAACACCTTTGCCCGGCTCGCCCACCTCGCCCCAGCCTTCGGAGGATGAAGATTTGTTTACACCGCCGACATCTGGGGCCTCTAGCGACGATGCCGGGATATCGGCGTCTCCACCTACATTAACATCTGCGAGGAGAGGACGCCCACCGCTGCCGGCACGCCTGGGACCAGCGGGACATTGTGCTCCGCCCACGGCCCCTGCTACCGGTGGTGTAGTGCGCCGCATGAGATGGACTCCAGAATTAAATTTGAGTGTCATGCGGGCCTACTATGGTGCTACAGAGGGAGGAACCATTCTCACCGCTTACCGTCCGAAATTGTTGTCTCTGTTTCAGGGGCTTCACCCGACTGTCGCCCTTACTGCGCAACGACTATCGGATCAAGTACGTGCCATCCAGCGGTGCAAGTTGTTGGATGACACAGTGCTTGAGCGACTGCACCGCGAAGCACTTCCTGCTCGTACTGAATCCAACGTGCGAAGTGTTGAAGATCCTATCTCTTTGAATAACTTCGCACGATCGGAGGAGGTAAATAGCGAGCAGGTAAGTGTTAGTGACCAGCTACAGGAGCAGGTGAGGAGAGCTCTGGAGGATGCCTTTGCGGAGTATCGGTCTGCACCGATTTCCCTAAGACCATGCCTACCCCGTTTGCCCATGCATAGACGTAACATTTCGCTTGTGAGTGCCCTAGACAATGTTTTAAAGCCACACTGGGAGACCAGTGTGGACTTATGTGATACCCATTCTATTTTGTACTGTGGAGCGGTGGCGGTGTGTCGGGTGGCAGGTGTAAGATTTCCTAATCTACATCGAGCCACCCAACCCACAAATGCTAAACCACTCTGGCAGTGCAGAATAGAGCGGCGTATAAATATGGCTAGGACACTCATAGCGAAATTGTTGTGCTTCCAGGCTGGAAACAACCGCCCGAGAGTTGTGCGTTTCGTGACCCAAGCCTTTGCAGGCACACGAGTGGCTCCTGTGGACTATGTGGCAGGAGTCGCGGAAGGCATAGACTACTGGAAGCAAAAAGTTTATGAATGGGCGAAGAGGATTCGCAGGTATAAGGCGAGAGCAGACAGATACCACGTGAATCGCACCTTCCAGACGAATCAAAGGAGTGTATACCAGGCTTGGGAGCGCC
The DNA here is from genome assembly GCA_905147815.2 of Phalera bucephala. Lineage (NCBI taxonomy): Eukaryota > Metazoa > Arthropoda > Insecta > Lepidoptera > Notodontidae > Phalera > Phalera bucephala. The sequence goes on from LR990617.1 coordinate 36,882,098, forward strand.
CCCAAGAGAGAGTGACTGACGTGCACTTGCCAAATGCGGCCGTGATGGCCGAGTTTTGGCGTAAAATTTGGTCAGTGCCCGTCACTCACTCCGAGGGCGAATGGTTTGATGTTGTAGGACGATCCTGTGGGCCCATTCAGGAAATGGAGCCCGTAGTCATAAGCCGTGAAGATCTGGCCTGTGCGGTTCGTGCGGCGCCGAACTGGAAAAGTCCGGGGCCGGATGGACTGCACGCATTCTGGCTAAAGATGCTCCAGGGCTCACATTCTCGTCTAGTGACTCAATTCCAAGAAGCTCTTCAATTGGGATCGCTTCCTAGTTTTATGACATCGGGTGTCACTCACTTGATTCACAAATCTGGCAGTACTTCGGAACCTAAAAATTATAGACCGATTACATGTCTACCTACGGTCTATAAACTCCTTACATCCATTCTGAGAATAAAAATCAATAATCACCATAAGGCACAGCATATTCTATCGCCTACTCAGAATGGCTGTAAGGGGGGGTCCCGGGGTACAAAGGATTTGCTCCTCATTGATATTGCCATTTGCCAACAGGTACGACGATCCAGAAAGAATGTCTCCATGGCCTGGATTGACTATAAGAAGGCCTATGATTCGGTGCCTCATACATGGCTGGGGAGGGTGCTAGAGCTGTACAGAGTACACCCGGCGCTATGCTCTTTCCTCGGTTCGTGTATGAGGTAGTGGACCACAGTTCTTCGTCACCCAGGATGTGGTGGCCTTTCTGGTTCGTCGGACTTGATAAAGATAAGCAGGGGTATCTTTCAGGGCGACAGTTTGAGTCCGTTGTGGTTCTGCTTAGCTTTGAATCCATTAAGTGCTATACTTAAGGATTCAAAGCTAGGTTACCATTTGCGGAGGGAGAGTGAGCCTATATCTCATCTACTGTACATGGATGACCTCAAGTTGTACGCTTCGAAGAAAACAGACCTGATGGAGTTGCTCAAAATAACCGGCAATTTTAGCAACGACATCGGAATGGAGTTTGGAGTAGACAAGTGTGCGGTCATCCATGTACAAAGAGGGAGAGTTGAAGATTCTTTTAATCTACAGCTCTCTGAAGATATATCCCTCAGGTCTCTCTCTGAAATGGATTCCTACAAGTATCTTAGTATGTCACAAGCCTTAAGTATAGCGGAACAGGATATGAAACAATCATTGAGGGATCGGTTCTTTGCCCGCCTGATAAAAGTGTTAAAAAGCCTTCTATCAGGTGGAAATAGGGTCCGAGCTTTCAATGGTTGGGTCATGCCTGTTCTTACATACTCTTTTGGCATACTAAGGTGGACTCAGTCTGAACTGGATGCCCTGGATAGAAAGGTCCGTCGATTGCTGACAGCGTATCGTATGAATCACCCGCGGTCGTCTGTTATGAGGTTGTACATCCCACGGAAGTGCGGTGGTCGTGAGTTTTTAAACGCTAAGACACTACACAACCGCGAGGTGTGCAATCTCAGACAGTACTTTTAGAGTGTATCCGTGGTGATGTATCGAGATGTTGCCGCAATCGATAGAGGCCTAACTCCGCTTTCCTTGGCAAACGGGAACTGGCGAAGGCCCCAGGTATTAAGTACTTCGGACCGCACAGCCATATGGAAGGGCAAGGAGCTACACGGACGGTTCTATCGGGCTCTTACAGGGCCTGATGTGGACCAGCTCGCTTCCGTGACCTGGCTACGCTTCAGCAACCTTTTTGGGGAAACTGAAGGCTTTGTCTTTGCAATTATGGACGAAGTTATCATGACGAACAACTACCGGAAGTACATCCTAAAGGACGGCACGGTTGACATTTGTCGGGCATGCCACCGTCCCGGTGAGTCTATTAGACATGTAGTTTCCGGTTGTTCTCGTCTTGCTAACGGAGAGTACTTGCACAGACACAACCAAGTGGCTAGGATTATCCATCAGCAACTTGCTCTTAAATATGGCCTTGTGGACTCTGAAGTACCGTACTACCAGTACCAGCCTCTTTCAGTTCTCGAAAGTGGTCATATCACGCTCTACTGGGATCGATCTGTTATCACGGATAGGACTATTGTAGCCAATAAACCTGATATCGTGATAATAGACCGATCGATGCGTCGTGTAATGCTAGTTGATGTCACCATTCCGCATGATGAGAACCTTGTAAAGGCCGAAAAAGAAAAATTATCAAAATATTTGGACCTGGGACCTGGCCCATGAGGTTACCGCCATGTGGAATGTTGATTCAACTATCATTATTCCGATGGTCGTTTCAGTCAACGGCCTTATAGCGAAGAGTTTCGATAAACACCTTGAGAAGCTCTCGCTAGGCAGTTGGGTGAAGGGCCTGATACAGAAGGCAGTAATGTTGGACACGGCACGCATTGTGAGGAGGTTCCTCTCTTTGGAGCCCTGACCGCCGGTAGCATGGGTCGTAGACCTTGCTGTCGGTGGAGCACATTTTTTTTTATACAATATATATAAGAATATTTGTATTTTATATTTTTATATATATTTTATAAGAAATTATACTGAATAAATATATACATAATAATAATAATAATAAAGTATGTATTTTCTCTTCACAAATGTTGAAATAGGAAAAAAATATAAGTTAACAAAATCTAATACAAGCATTTGTGAGAGACTGGTGCCTGATGTAGGTATAAAATACCTGTGTTACAGGTCACCAGGGTCCCACACCCTATGTTCAGTTTTCGTTAGGTTTATCCAAATATTAGATTAGATTACAGAGTTTAAAATATTAGCCGTGAAGGTACTAAATAGCGCTAACAAAGTTAATAAAAAAAAATATAATAATAAAAATTAAGGTAAATAAAATGAAATGATAGTGTAAAAGTGTACCTATACAAATGTGTGTGTGTGTGTGTGCGTGTGCGTGTATGTGTGTATGTGTGTGTGTGTGCGTGCGTGTGTGTGTGTGTGTGTGTGTGTGTGTGTGTGTGTGTGCATGTGTGTGTGTGTGTGGGTGTGCGCGTGTGTGTGTGCGCATGTGTGTGTGTGTGTGTGTGTGTGCGTGTGTGTGTGTGTGTGTGTGCATGTGTGTGTGTGTGTGTGGGTGTGCGTGTGTGTGTGTGTGCGCATGTGTGTGTGTGTGTGTGTGTGTGTGTGTGCGTGTGTGTGCGTGTGTGTGTGCGTGTGTGTGTTGTGTGTTCGTGTGTGCGTGCGTGCGTATGTGTGTGGTTGCGCACACGTGAATGTGAGTGAGGGGATAAGAGTAGGTGTGTATGTTTACAAGTGCGTAAGTGGTTATTATTGCTAAATAGCTAATATAGTAATTGTTAGAATGTCGTAGTAAGAAGACTCTCAGTTGTTTCATAGTCAAGCGTCTTCAACCATTCGGATACTGTCTTTTTGCACGCTGACTTGCGTAGGGGGTATACTGATAAAATCGTATTAATTTTATTGTAGAGATAGCCAGCAAGAAATCCGTAGAACCTATGCGAAAAGCTAGTATGCCACAATTCTGGAGGATAAACATTGCCTTTTCTACGTACACCCCTCTTTAGCGATGGATCGTATACAAGCTGGGAGTGCTTTTTAGTTACAATCATTAGAATGAAAATTTGTCAAACAGTTTAAACATTCCACAGCTTGTACAGGTCGGTAGTGGGGTAACGGTAGGGCAGGCCAGCACCAACTTTTAGGATTGCCCTTTGCGCTCGTTCTAAAAGATGTCCTTTGGTTGTGCCTCCCCAAGAGGTAATACAATACTGTAGCAGGGAGTAATACACCGTTTTTAATTTATTTATTTATTCTTTATGCACATATGTATGTACAAAGGCGGACTTAATGCCTGAGGCATTTTCTCCCAGTCTACCTTAGGGTGGTGTGGAAACATGTGTGGTAGGTGCGAAAATACGTGGCTAAAAATTGTAAGAAAAAAAAATATAAAGTACATTAATAATAATACTATATATAAAACTAATAATAATGTTATACATAATAACATATAAACATATATATATATATATATATATATATATATACATATACATAATGACGTGAAACTATCATTGAGAGGATTCTGCCAACATTTCGAGTAGGTACTCGTGTAGTTTTTTTTTAAAAGAGAGACGGTTCGTTACCATCCTGAGTTCCTGAGGCAATGCATTCCAACGAAGGATAGATTGGACGAAGAAGGAGGAGTGAATAAAATCAGAACGATGAGAAGGGCACTGAAGAAGACGACTACTTGAGGAGCGAAGATTTTTCTCGTGATTGGAGCACAAATATTGAAATTGGGAAGTAAGATAAGTAGGCGAGGCTGAAGAATGGAGAATAGAAAATAGTGTTATCAGTGCCCTCTGAGTTCTACGCTGACGAATAGGCAACCACTTTAATTGAGAACGATGCACCGACACATGGTCATATTTACGAAGGTTGAAGACGAATCGAATGCAGTTATTGAGAAGGCGGTCTAGTTTGTTGAGGTGATCTGCATTCAGGTCGAAGTAGCACACATCACCATAGTCGATGATAGGGAAAATTAGGGACTGTACAAGCATTGCTTTAGTATTGGAAGGGAGCAAATTTTTTAATCGATATAAGTATCGCAATACACCGGTTACCTTTTGACCAACGGCCGTAACTTGAGTCTGCCAGCTTAGCGTCGTGTCAATATGCAGACCAAGGTCTTTGACGCTAGAACTTAGAGGAATAACTGTCCCGTTGAATTCAAGTGGAGGTAAAGTTCCAATATTCACCCTGCATATCAATCTAGAGCTCCCCACAAGAATCGCTTGACACTTGGTAGGATTCACCGTGAGACCGAACCTTTTGGACCAATTCTCAATTGCCCCAAGATCCTGATTAACTTTGCTGATAATATCAGGGATTCGATCAGCACTGTCTTGCGAGTATAATTGCAAGTCATCAGCGTACAGATGATACGTACACTGAAGTTCTTGAGTTATCATATCAATGAAAATTGAAAATAAAAGAGGAGAAAGTATACCGCCTTGGGGAACACCAGTATCGAGGCAGCGCCAAGCAGACGACGTTTCATCACACAAAACTGACTGCTGGCGTTCCCGAAGATAAGAAGAAAACCAGTCCAGCGACTCTTGAGAGCACAAACGGTAGGAGAGAATAGACAGGAGGATATCATGACTAACGGTATTAAAGGCGTTGGAAAAATCAATTAACACAAGGACTGTAACTTTGGTATCTTCCATGCCTGATCGAATATCGCCAGTCACTTTAAGGAGGGCAGAAACGGTACTATGGGCAGGCCTGAACCCAGATTGGAGAGGATTAATTAAATTGTTGCTATAAATGAATTGAGAGAGTTGTTTATGAGCGCAGGCCTCAAGCACTTTTGAGAGAAAAGGAAGAATGGAAATTGGACGAAAGTGGCTAGGAAGGGAAGGATTGGGAACCTTTGGCAAGGGGCGGACAAAGGCTTTTCTCCAGAGAGAAGGGAATATGCCGGACTCAAAAGAAAAATTGACAAGATGAGTAATTGCCGGAAGGAGACAGTCCAGTATTGCTACGATCATATCTCTACATATTTTGTCACAACCAACAGCCTTGGACTTAATAAACATAATAATTTTCGTAACATCACAAGAGTCGACTGGAGAAAAGTGAAAAGCGTTAATGTTTGGACGTCTAAGACCACCCAAGAAGGTCAGAGTTTGCTGAATAGTTAGATAATCAAAAGGAGGAGTAGTGGAGAAATGGCGATTAAGATCATCTAAGCTTATTGTTTTTGGTATATCTTGACATCGAGCCTTACCAATACCTAAAGTACCAAGGAATTTCCAAATATTGGCAGGCGAAGAAGATGTGATATTATTCAGAATGTGGCGGCGTTTAGCGTCACGTATCATCATATTACACCGGTTTCTTGCAATTTTGAAGTAGGCCCAGTTTTCTGCCGTACGGTCTTTTTTTAACATACGGAACGCACGATTTCTACGTCTCATGGCCATACGAATTCCCCTAGTCATCCACAGAGCAGGAGGTCGCTTAATGTGTCTAGGCTAGCTGTATACCGCAAAGATTTGAATACATAGATCAGTTTACGTAGTCTAGTAACAAGAACATCGATTTGTGGTTTGAAGTATCAATCTATATAATCACGTCAGATCCCTTGCAGGGTAGGCAGAGATTTCAGATTTTCAACAGGTTCTTTTCTTACAGACCCTTCTGTCTTTCTCAACTCTCATAGTCCGTCTTATATACGCTCGCCGGTTACGGAGACTCTTGAATTGCCCTTCTGATAATACACGTTCTATTTGGTTATGGTAAGATAGTCTAGGTCTTCCCCAATATCAAGGTTTTTCCACTTACTCATTTTATATCTCTGAGTTTCTTTCATATTGAGTCTTTATAATCCGTTCAGCTATTTGAGTATGAAGAAATAATAGACATTCCACAGAAGTCATGCTATTGTATGTCTATAGCGCAATCTTATTCAACACACACTACTAACGCCGTCTCAAAAAGTGTTAGTCTTCTCGTATGATATTTGAACAGGACGAATAATACGTCGTGCGTCCTGTTGCTGCTGTGGCTGGTATGCGTCGTGAAGGAGAATTCAATGAAAGCCGAATAGTCTTGAAACAGTGCTCCACCCACCAGTTGTGACCCTCTTCGCGCAGAGTTTCTTCCTATTATCTTCTAATGTCCAGTCGCTCGAACGCGTCTGGCGCGATTTTTCGCGCTCTTATATACTATTTGGTGTGTCACAACTAGTGGGCTTTGTACCGAGTTTATTAATCCAATAAACCAATCATAATAAAATTATTCCTGTCCCTTTCCGGGGTTACACTCTTCTTACTATTCCTATCCCTTTCAGGGTTACACTCTTCTATTATTCCTATCCCTCTCAGGGTTACACTCTTCTAACTTTATACTAGTGCTTATGCGCTAGGATTCTATGACATTATCTTATTTCTAACTTAAATTACATAATGTACTACAGTAACTTAATCTATTATATACAAATTATACAGACGTCGTCCTGTACATTTCTCCCGCCGTGAACAGTCGGCTTCACTGACGGTTCATAAGTCTTCGTGGAGGGACGACGTCGGCAACACTATCAATTTCTTCGCTGGCCTCCGAAGAACTCCTCCCTTGGTGCGGACGTCCACCGCACGCACAATTCCATCTTCTCCAGGGAAGGTCCTTATTATCCTCCCAAGAGGCCACATGTTCCTGGGGAGTACGTTGTCAACAATGAGGACGATGTCCTCTTCTTTCAGGGCGGCGCCGCGTCCATGGGGCTCCCGCCGGTACTGAAGTCCAGGTAAGTACTCCCTTATCCATCGTTCCCAGAACATGTCCGCGAGTCTCTGTGCCGCTCTCCAATGGGTGCGGCCGATGAGGTCAGTGTCAGTGAAGGTCCCTGGTGTCGGGTTGCGCGCTGGGCCGTAGAGCAGAAAGTGGTTCGGTGTCAGCGCCTCTGGGTCCTCAGGGTCGACGGGTACATGAGTGTGCGGTCGGTTGTTTAGTGTAAACTCGACCTCCGCCAGCAGTGTGGTGAGAACCTCTTCTGTCGGGTGCCTCTCCGTCAGGATCGCGTATAGGGCCGTCTTCACACTGCGCACCAGTCTTTCCCATGCGCCACCCATGAACGGGGCGCCGGGGGGAATAAAGCGCCAGCTGATGGTTCTTCTCGTGGCCTCTTCTCGGGTGGCGTTGTCCAGCGCCTCCCGTAGCTCTCTGTCGGCGCCGCGGAGATTGGTCCCGTTGTCCGACCATATTTCAGTCGGGCAGCCGCGGCGGGCGATGAACCGTCGTAGGGCCATCACAGCTGACTCGGTGCTGAGTGATGCGGCGACTTCCAGGTGTACGGCGCGTGAAGTCAGGCAGGTGAAGAAGGCTACGTAGCGTTTCTGTGTGCCCCGACCCACTGTCACAGTCAGAGGTCCGAAATAGTCGATGCCGGTGTACGTGAAGGCCCTCTGATGGTGAGCCAGTCTGCAGGGCGGCAAGTTCCCGGTGCTCGGCTCTGGAGGCGCGTCTCTTCTTCGGCGACAGCTGTAGCACTTGTGTATGACCATCCGGGCTACTGTACGTAATCGAGTTATCCAGTACCTTGCTCGACACTCGTTGATGGTCGCCTCTACTCCGGCGTGGTGCAGCTGTCGGTGTACGTGCTCGATGTACAGGCGGGTGACACGGTGATCTCCGTCCAGCACTGCGGGGCACCGTAGCTCGTCGCTGATGTCCGGCGTCGCACTTATTCGCGACTTGATCCTTATCGCTCCACTGATAATCTGCGCTGATAAGGGGCGGAGGCGGCCCTTCGATAGCCTATCACTATTACTCAGTTCGCTATAATACGAGTCGTGTTGTACTACACGCACTAACAACGCCTCCGCTCTTATCAATAGTTCTGCACTGAGCGGTAAACACTTAACACTGTCCTTATCACTAAACTTAATTCTACACTTATCGCTACACTTATTCCTATTCTATCTATCTATCTATCTATAACCTCACGCCAGATCCCTTGCGGGGTAGGCAGAGAGTACAGAGTTCCAACAGGTTCTTTCCTTACATACCTCTCTGGCTTCCTCGACTCTCATAGTTCGTCTCATACACGCTCGCCGGTTACGGAGACTCTTGACTTTTCCATCAGATAAGACTCTGTTTATTTGGTCGTGGTAAGATAGTCTAGGTCTTCCCCGGTACCTGCATCCTTCCACTTTCACATTGTATATCTGTTTTGTCATTCTTTCCTCTGGCATTCTTTCTATATGCCCGAACCAACGGAGCATGCCCTTTCTCATCTTTACACCGATACTATCTTTCATACCTACTCGCTGTCTTACTATGCTGTTGCTAATGCGGTCGGTCAGCTTCACTCCGCACATCTTCCGCAGAGCTCGCATTTCTACCGCATTTATCCTACTTTCATTCTCCTCCTTACATACCCAGCTCTCGCTACCATATAACAGCGTTGGGACAAGAACTCCGTTATGTATGGCCAGCTGCGCCTTATGGCTTAAGTGCCGGCTCCCGAGTAGCTTTCCCATCGCACCATTCACTCTGTTCCCTGCACTCACTCTTCTCTCTATGTCAGCGGTGTATTTCCCATCCTTACTGAAGGCGCATCCAAGATATACAAACTCATTCACTTGCTCCACCACATCGTTACCAACCACAATCCTTACATTCGTTCTGGTTTCTTCCCTTTCAAAAACCATAATCTTGGTTTTCTTCACATTCAAGTGTAAGCCATTGATCATGCAGTCGTCTTTCATAACTGTGACTAGTGTTTGCAGATCAGTGGCTGTTGGCGCTATTAAAACCGCGTCATCTGCATAAAGTAGATGGTTTACCACTAAGTCACCCATTTGTACACCTTCATTCATCGCTTTCAGTCTTTGAAGACTTTTGTCCAGATATATTATAAACAGTCTAGCGGACAACACGCAACCCTGTTTGACGCCGATTTTAACGTCAAACCAGGGTGACCTGTTACCACCCACCCGTACGCATGCCTTGCAGTCCACATAAGTGGACTGGACGGCTCGCAACAGAGTGCCATCTATACCATACTCTGGCAAAATGTCCCAAAGTCTCTTTCGCACAACTCTGTCAAATGCCTTCTCCAGATCTACAAAACCGCAGAAAACCTTCCGGCCCACTGCCAGATGCTTCTCTACGATGTTGCGGAGTGAGAAGACTTGATCCGAACATCCTCTTCCAGACCTGACCTTATTCCTATTCTTAACACTATTCCACTGCGGGTCCTTTTCGCGATTCCTAGCCTGTCTCTTATAGTTCACTAATTGTCTATTCACACTGCACAGGTCGATGAACTGCAGCACGCGCGCCGTCGCTCGTAGCAGGCGCTCCCACGTAGAGAAGCGCGCTGGATCCGGAACAGCTGATCGCGGTGAGACGGGCCGTTGCTCGGTGATGTTGTGTGTCCGCTCCTCGCCCGTCGCTGCGTCGAGTGTCGGTCGCTCCGCCGGCCATGTTGATGGGTGCTCGCGCAGGAAGTCGGGCCCAAGGAACCATCGGTGATGAGAGCCGATGTCCCTGGGTACTTCGCGCGTCGCGTCGTCGGCTACGTTTAGCTTCGTGGGCACCCACCTCCAATCACTTATGGCGCTGTTTTCCTCTATCGCGGCGATGCGATGTGCGACGAACGGGCGGTAGGATCGCGCGCCCGTCTTCAGCCACGTCATGACGGTACGGCTGTCCGTCCAGTAGGTCACTGAGCTTGGCTTCTTGTCGTGTTCGGTGATGATAGTCGCGCCCAGGCGACTACCCAGTACGGCGGCTTGCAGTTCGAGTCTCGGGATCGATGTGAGCATGTCCCGCAGACTCCGCAGGTGTTGGGTCCACTCGACCCACTGTTGTGCTAGGTCATCGTCGATGTTGTCGTCCCATACTGTGCCGCGCCGCTATATCTCCTGCAGTATCTGCTTGGCCCCTTATTGTGTTGGGCGAAGCGATTCCGAGCGGGTCGAACAGAGACATCAGTAGGCGTAGTGTCTCCCGCTTCGTCGGCGTCGGCTTTTCGAGTATGCCCGGGCGGAGGCGTGCGTCGATGTTGAACCCGATGTCGTCGGTGTCCGGCCTCCACTCCAGTCCGAGTACTCGTTCCGTCTATCTTTCCTCGCTGAGCCCGATCATCCGTCTGTCGTGTCTGATCTATTTTATTCGCGCGGGCTCGGCGTTTTCTTTTGGGACGAGGGCGTCGATTTATTTTCTGTATTTTCTTTTCTTCAATTTCTAATCGCGGTCGATCTTCTCTGTGTACTGTGGGCGTTTCAGTCTGTTTCGTGCGTCGTGAGCGCGCACCGTGTACGACCCAGCCGAGAGGGGTCCGGGAGGCAACGGGTTGATGTCGCTGCCCCCGGCGTACCTCTGACGTCAGCAGTAGGTGCCAATTGTCTTGGCCGATGAGTATCTGGGGTTTCGCTCTTCTGTAGGTGATATCGCTTTCTATGTCCCGCAGATGCTTGCAATCGGCGATGTCTTGCACGGTGACGGCTTGTGGCGTCGACTTCAAGTTGTCTATGGTGCGCGCTTGAATCCGATGTGCGCGCTGGGACGTACCTCTTAACGTCAGCTGGACCCGACGGGAGTTCGATGACCGGACGTTACAATCGCCGATCGCCTCGATGTGCAGTGACTCGTGGGGGCCGCGCGCGCCTGTCTGGTTGGCGAGCTCGGCGTCGATGAGCGTCACCGTTGACCCGTCATCGAGGAGGGCGTAAGTGTCTACTCCTCCCGCCGGTCCGGAAATGTGTACCGGCACTATTTTTAGGTACGACGCGAAGCCTCTTGTCCACGTTGACGCGACTGTCTGCTTTTCCGTGTTGTCCTCTTCTGCGACCCGTTCGCTTCTGACGTGGTGAAGCAGTCTGTGGTGCGAGTATTTGCACCCGTCGGTGTCGCAAGTGCGCTTCTTGCAATAATGACTCTTTGTTCTGAAGCGTAGACACGCGAAGCATAGTCTTCGTGCCTTCGCGATATCCCATCTGTCGTTGACCGTCGACTCAATGAATTTCTTGCACTTGGTTACCTCGTGCTCTGTGTCGTGACACGCCGCGCATTTTTCTTTCTTCGGGCTCGATACAGCGGTGCTATAAGTCTTGTTCGTCTGTCTTCTGTTCGCTGTATGTTCCCGTTCGGGTGTCACGTGTTCGGGAGGTGCGTAGCGCCCGCACCTGTCCGCCTCCCTACTGAGGAAATCAGAGAGCCTCAGTAGGTCGGGTTCTTCTGTCTGTTCTTCCGCTGCGTAGTCGAACCATCTATACTTGAGCGCCGGTGTGAACTTCTCAATGGTCGTCTTGACAGCCTCCGGGTTGTACAGGTACGCCACGCGGTTGAGTGCGCGTAGCGTCGCGACGATGTTCATCACCCGCGTGGCGAACACGCAGATGTCTCTCGGGTTGTCGCTGAGTCAGGGCAGCGCGCGCAGGCGTTCTAGTTCGCCCAGCGCGATGCAATCTGGTCGGCCGAAGCGTGCTTCGAGCGCCCGGAGTATGTCAGCTGTCTTGGCGTTGTATATGAGTAAGTTCTCGACGGCTTCTTTAGCTTTATCTTTTAGCGCTCTTCGTAGTCTCGCGACGTTCTCTGTGTCCGTGAAGCTCGGCGCAGATTCTTCATAAGCAGCTTTGAAGGTGAGCCACTCTTGGTGTGACCCACTGAAGTACGGCAATTCAGTAGCGAAGCGGTGGTGCGGGGCGCTCCCGGACCGGGCGGCGAGGGTGATTGCGGACGCCAGCTCACGCAAGTCGATTTGCTGTGGCGGCGTCGCGACTGTCGTTTCTTCATTCTTCGACACGGCGATGGGTGGTGGCTGGATCGGTGCAGGGGGCAACGGCGTTGTCGCCCGCGGCGCTGCATCGATGGTGCGCCCCACGTCTATGTCGTGTGGCCTGTCGGCGATGGCCAGGACGTGAGGTCGCGAGTCGTTCAGCCAGCTCCCGACTCTTTTCTCTGTTTCTTGTTCGTCTGATATGCACGTGTCTGCGTCACTCTCGCTTTCTTCGTCTTCGGCTTCGATTCGTGATATTTTCGCGGCTGCTAATTGGACTTGCAATTCTAGTAGCTCCTCCTTGGCGCGGGCGAGCTTCAATCTTCGCGTCTTTGTTGAGAGCGTCTTCTTTGTGCCAGTCCTCTTGGACACTGGCTTCTTCGTTTTCTCCGTCGCGGAAGTGTCTGCCGTGGCGGTTGTTTCCGTCACGACAGTAGATTCTGTCGTGGCGGTCGACTCTGACGTGGCGGTCGACTCTGTCGCTGTAGTCGACCCCGACGATTCGGCGACTGGGGCCGATGCTGCTGGTCTGCTGGTGGTGGAGCGTGTGACTGGCATGTTTCTTTCTTCTATTTTCTTCCTTTTTCAGCTTGATTCTTCTATTTTCTCTTGCGTCTTCTATATTCTCTTGACGACGATAACGACGGCTTCCGAAGGACCAAATGAACAGGACGAATAATACGTCGTGCGTCCTGTTGCTGCTGTGGCTGGTATGCGTCGTGAAGGAGAATTCAATGAAAGCCGAATAGTCTTGAAACAGTGCTCCACCCACCAGTTGTGACCCTCTTCGCGCAGAGTTTCTTCCTATTATCTTCTAATGTCCAGTCGCTCGAACGCGTCTGGCGCGATTTTTCGCGCTCTTATATACTATTTGGTGTGTCACAACTAGTGGGCTTTGTACCGAGTTTATTAATCCAATAAACCAATCATAATAAAATTATTCCTGTCCCTTTCCGGGGTTACACTCTTCTTACTATTCCTATCCCTTTCAGGGTTACACTCTTCTATTATTCCTATCCCTCTCAGGGTTACACTCTTCTAACTTTATACTAGTGCTTATGCGCTAGGATTCTATGACATTATCTTATTTCTAACTTAAATGACATAATGTACTACAGTAACTTAATCTATTATATACAAATTATACAGACGTCGTCCTGTACAATATTAATCGTCTTTAAAGCTTCGTATCCGGCGCATTCATCGTTAGAGTTCTCTCCGGAAGAAACAATCCTGAATGCATCGTCCGTTTATGCACGAAATCATGTTTGAGTGTTTAAATCAAACGTGTATGATAAATTTCCAATGAGTGCTTTTAAATACTGCATAGTGCGCGCACCCTACAACGAGGGGCGGGTGTCATTACATTAAAAAAAAATGTCGAATACTCTTAAGTGCAATAAGTGTAATACCGTGATTGATGAGATGTTATCGTACATACAAAATAAAGAGTCAATAATAGACGAGGACTCTGGTGCGTATCTGTACGGCAACGTTCACAAGTGACGAAATCAAGACCTCCAAGTCACTTTTGTTCTAAAATATTCCAACTGACATACGAAAAATCCTGAGAAAAAACAGAGGAAAGGAAGAACGCAATTTCGCAGATATAATAAATCTGTTTAAGTCTACAGAGCCTGACATAATTCCAGTCTTTGTGGCAAGACAGCTGGACAAATTGGCCCCGATTTCATTTGACCACTTGGATTGTTCCAAACTATTAAAAGATATACTCGCATTGAAAGTTGAAATAGAAGGTATAAAGTCAGCTTATGCTACACAGGATAGCCTAAACAAATTAGGAAGAGAGATCCTTTGCATAAAGCACGCCTCCCTGCCGCCGCCTTCAACGTTCTTAGTAAACACAGAACGTATTGCTAGACTAGAGAGTGATCATATGGGTCCTTCATACGACTGTAAACATAATAACGACGTCGACGAATCGAGTAATTAATCTTGTGTAAACAATAATGACGAAAAATACGAACAATTGTTCTAAAGTCGAACACCGTTATCACAATATGAAGCAATGTGGGTAGTTGAAGACAGGCCTAACGAACGTGAAATAAATAAGCGACAACGTTCGGTGGAACATAGCCGAGCAGGGGGCAGTTCGTCACCGCTGCTGAGTCAGGAGGCCATTGCCGGTGCTGACAGCGGTGTGGGAGGACAGCGCTCGTCTGTCACTCGGGATGCGAGCGCTCGGACCGGTTCTGAGGTTAGCGCTAGGGTGGCGACAGTCGCACCTAATACGACGTCACAGATAGCGGAACAGCTGACTGATGCTGATAATCCGATAGGACACCGTAAATCTGGGCGGCAGCCGTTTTTATTCGTCAAAATTTCACGTACAAACGTACGTGAAATTTTGACGAATAAAAACGTTGACAATGGAGGATGGCAGAGAGTAACGTATCATAAAAAGCCTACGAATTATCGTTACCTAGGCAAATCGGGTGTAGCTAAAGACCTAGAGGGTACATTTCGAGCGGCAGATAAGAAAATTCCGATTTTTATCACAAACGGGCATAAGTCAACGACAGAAAATGACATAATAACATATATCTACAATAAGACAAAGGAAACTGTATGCCTAGAGAAAATTAATATGAAATTTGAAAGAAAACACAATGCGTATATTTTTTTATATCTGAGACAAATCTGCAAAGGTATATGGACGAAAGTTTTTGGCCGACAGGGATCATATTTCGCCGGTTTCTTAATTTTAGGCACAGGAAGACAAACGGTACGCATCTTAACTATACTGACGGCACTAAGAAACCAAATAATAGATAGCAAACTTTATAAATTTGCTACTTTCAACTGTAAAAACGTAAAACGCTTCATTGATGACATCAGAGATCTGAGCTGTGCGTGCGACGTGGTTTGTTTGCAGGAAACCTGGTTGTTGCTGCACGATATCCCATACATCAGCACGATCGACCGCGACTTTGGCTATACTGCAACGTGTGCGGTAGATACGTCTGCGGACATTCTACACGGCCGTCCCTACGGTGGCGTCGCGTTATTATGGAAGTATAGTGCATTTCAACAGGTCTCAGTGTTACAGTATAATAACGATCGTATTTGCGCAATTAAAATTAAAACGAGTGATAGACGGATGATCGTGATGAGTGTTTACTTACCAACAAAGTCTGTGGATAACTTACAGAGTTTTACAGATTGTTTGAGTACGGTAAGCGCTATCACTGACGAATATGGAATCGAATCAGTATTTATCCTGGGTGACTTTAATGCTGATCCGGGTGAGTTGTTTTACACTGAACTTATGAATATATGTAACGATCAACAGTGGTCATGTATAGACGTAGATACTACTTTACTTGTATAAGTGACGTGCACGGCGCCTGCAGCTGGTGAGATCAGTGCACAGCTACTCACTCGGCCAAACAGTCCGTTATAAAAGTGAATGTCAAGTATGACACTTATTATCACATGTTAATTGGAACTACTTACCCCCAAGGTTGAGCCTGAGATTATTAACGTGAATAAAAACGTAACATGGGGCATGAGAAATGAGGAACAAATATCCCGAACTGCAGGTGCATTTACAGACAAAACTGATTTATTTGATGGAAGACTTACACCTAATACAGTAACATAAAAACTTAAAATAACAATGGAAAGCCAATTACAGGTCTTCACGGATGGTCGTGGATTATGAAAATGGGTATGATTAATAAATGATTTCTCGTAAGAGCATCTAAATCATATAATGCTATAAAGCAAATAATCGATATAGATTTATTTAACATCAGAGTCTCTCAGCTTAAAAATATGTTAAATGGTCTCATTTTTCTTTAATTTTATGTGTTTTCTTTGATTGTATGTTATTTACCTATGTTTTATCGTCGCTTTATGTTTTACCGTGCTCTATTCATGTTGTAACTATTTGTGGAAACTTATATTTGGCCTTTAGCATTTACTACTTAAGCCAGATTTGTTTTTTGTTTGCTGTTACTTTTCCTAAAATGAATAAAACAAGATAAAAAAAATCTGCCGATACCGAAACTACAATTTTGAGCTGAAACTGGCCGAAACCGAAACCGGTATGGAACCCTCAGAACGCGAGTCCTACTCGCATTTGTCCAGTTATTTTTTCTACTATACATAAATCAACAAGATAGCGATATAGCTGATTACATGCAGCGCTATGGCGAGATCAGGTAACAATTCAGCGGGTGCCCGCGTATGGTCGCTCGCACGATCGTTACTCTAGTGAGCGGCTCGGCGGGCACCGGGCGGCGCGCGGCGCATGCGCGGCGCCGGGCGCCGGGCGCAGCTGCCGCGCGCCGCGCGCGGGCTAGCCGCGAGCCCGCGCCGCACTACGCCGCCGCGCCGCGCCCGCTCACCCTCGGGGCCCGCGACCGCTCGCTCTCGCCCCGATTTACCCCGCGTTAGTGATAAACTGTGAAATGGTCTCCCGAGCGTTTTTATGTATGTACCTATCTCATCTGAAACACGACCCAGTGATAATTAATCCCCTGCGGCGGCTTTTATTTAGCCCGGTGTGAGTTTACATAAGAGGTAGGTTACCGTTCGCTCTGAACCGTCCTTCGGAGGCTGCCGTGTTCGACGAACTACTAGCGACGGCGTACAAACGTAGCGCGTCGAGTAGTTGCTGGTGCAGCGCCGATGTCGTCCCGCCAGCCGGCAGAGCTTTTTTTTTTGAGACTAAGCCCGCCACAGTCCTCACATTGTAGCTCCTGTGAGCCAAGATCTACAATGGTCTCTTTATATGACGCCAAGGTTTGAACCTTGGGGTGTCCCGGGAAGAACTTTAATTGTCTTGGAACCCGCAACAAATTTAATTAGAAAGAAAAACAGGAGGAGAACCCGCAGCGCTAATAAAATCTAACTTACTACTTACAAAAATATGTGTGACCAACTGCCCTGCCGCATGCACCTGCCTGGCTGTTTCACACAAGAATTGTAACGTCTTCGTTGTCTAAATAAATTAAGCTTTAATTGTAAACATTTTTTAACGCTGCGGGTATTTATTTCCATTTATAATATTACCAATACATACAAAAACTTCTTAAAAGAACAACCTGTTCTAAAAAAATCAAAGTTATAATAGCATATTCCAATCATTGATTATAATGAGTCCAACCTAGGTAGATAGACTATCCGGAACGTGACGAATCGGAAACTGGCTGATAAACTGCAAATCACTACAACCTAGGGGAAAAAGAAATATCGAAATACGAGTACGATCCGTGAATTAGCTGTATTATATTGCAGGTGCGAGAGTAGACTACACGGACTGGCCGGTGACGGCGCCCCGAGCGATCCTGAACACCTTTGTTCAGCTTTAAGATGATGCTTGTATTATTAACTTGCATCGTCCTCCGAGTCCTGCGTTCGGTCTCGGAGTGGACTGTTTAGGACTTTATTGATATTCAGCTACTACTCGTATTATTGTTTTAGGTTTCGGTGATGTTGTAAATAATTAAAATAAAATACCTACAGCATAAGGGAATGGATATCTACTGACACGAATGGCTTAAACGAAGACCGTGTAAAAAATTTATAGCGACTATAGGGTAAGAGCCGGATGGTTGCCCCACTTTTCAAAAGCTCTCTATTATTAAAAAGTAAGTGCTTATTAAGAATAATGCAACATGTATATCAAAACACAGGTCTTTAATCTTTTATTGCAGCCTATTTTTGTAAACATAATTAATATCGGTTAGGATAGTTGCCAACTGTAGTGGATAGTAGCCTAACGTTACATTAAACATTTTGCTCACCTAGAATGAACGCATGAAACAGTTAAGTATTAATTTATTTAAAAAAGTCTAGTATAGTCACAATAAGTTTGAAAAATCACCAAAAGCAAATATCTGCCTTAATCGTTAAAGAATTTATAGCTGCGGATAGTTGCCCCTAGAGCGACTATCTGCGAAAGTAAATAGGGTGACTATCCTTTTTAATACGGATACATGCCCTTTTTAATATCGAAATTAAAAAAAAACTATTCTACAATAAAACGTGGTAAACAGTGTAATTTAAACTGTAATGCATGCAAAGAAACAAAAAGTTAACTGAAACCACAATCAGTAATAAAAATATTCAATAGCAATTACCTAGCAATATAATTTTGACGCCCTTCAAAGTTTCGCCGCGGAAGATTTTTGCTTACACTGACAAATCGCATACGCCTACTCCGACGGCTTACATGGCACTGAGGCCTGCGGGAGGGGCACTTCCTATTATACTCAAGCGCTTATGCCACCAACATCCCTAACATAGTTTGCTTAAAACCGGGGCATGTATCCCACTGATGCAACATAAATTACAATTAAATCTTTAAACAGACTTCGGACTCTGGTTGGGCGGAGTAAGAAAAACATATTCAGGTAGAGATTTACAGACAGTACCAATCTGGGGCGGTTGTGCCGCGCAATCCGAACGTTGTCCCACCTTACATCGTGTTCTGCGTGCTCTGATACTCGTACGCAGCAGGACTTGATGGCTGCCTCCGTCAATGCAGCCAGCGTGGCCGCATTCTAGCCTTCTTCTAAGTTTTTGCCCTCGAAACGCGAAGAAGAATATTCCAAAGCGATAATTTTTTCACTCCATTTATATTATAGCAAAAACACGAGCAAGATTGTATATGGTTGAGTTGAAGGGATCGTATAGCTATCTTCCATCTCCACGGTCCGATGGCAAGAAAATAGCAAGATATCTTAAATCTATATAGGTACCAAAATGTGTACATACTTTATCATGACCGAAGAGGCTTATAATGACAAATTAATTTTAAAAGTAAAATTTTGTAAGTATCTCTGTCGTTTCTAGCTACCGTTTTATTCTGCGAGTAATATTAACGTAACTACTTCCATAACATTTATTTTAAGTACTCAAGTAGGCAACAACATTATCGATCGTTTTATTCGCGTATCAGGAGCCGCGGCGGCCCGTTTGATCCGGTGCAGCGAGGCGTGTGGGGCGAGTGGGGCGCGGCGGAGCGTGAGCGCGCGGCGGCGGCCGCATGGCGCGCGCCGGCTGACGGGGCGCCATGCGCGCGCTGCTGCCGCTGCTGGCCGTCGCCGCCGCGCTGCCCGCGGCGCCGCCCGCGCTGCTCGTACTGCGCGCCGCCTGCCGCCTCGCAGACCCTGCCGTCTTCGACGAGGCGCGCTTCATGCGCCACGCCGCGGCTCGCCCCGGCCCGCTGCCTCGCGCCCTCAATATTCTGAACTACGAAAGTGAGCGATCTGTTGGCGTCATCCTCGGTGTCCTAATTTATTTCTTTTTTAATTTTGCCTCCGCTTCGATCGTAGATACTTGCGGACCCGAGTGGAATATCAGGGTAATTCGGAGCGCCCTGAGCGTCCTCGGGAACGGTGGTGGAATTCTGTGCGTCGGCTGGCCGGGTGCCGATGTCTGCGAAGCGTTGAGCGCGGCGACGCGAGCGCTTCGCAGGGCGGGACCGTCGGTGTGTGCGAAGCCAGCAGCGCGCGGACAGGTGGTCGCGCACTTGGCCGTACGCCTGGGCTGGCGGCGCGTGCTGGTGCCGCCCGCCGAGCCACGCTCCGAGTGCGCGGCCGCGCTCCGCGAGATGGCGCGCGCGCTGTCCGCGGCCGGACCGGCGGTGCGGCGGGCGCCGCTATCCGCCGAGGAGCTCGCCCGTCAACCCCACGGTCGGTACTTGCCCGTTACCCTTGCATCCGGCCGTTTCACGCTTAAATGGAAAATAATGACCGTTCGTTGCAGTTGTGATCTTATGTGCCTCCCGAGCGTCCGGGTCGACTCGCCAGCCGGGCGTGAAGTTCGGAGATGTGGGTGCCGGTCCGGCGGTGCTGCTGCTAGACATAGAAGACCTCGAGTCCCAACATCGCACCGCTCCGAATCTACCGACGCCGACCGACGTCATCGAAGACGTTTTTCCGATGAGCAATATCAATTTAGTTGTAAGGCAATCGTTTAATTTACAAAATAAGAAAAACTTAACGGACGAAACCCTCTCGCATCGGGTACCAGCGCGGTACATATCCGGCTCGTTGTTCAGTGAGAAATTCTTCCTAGCCGGCATGCGCGGTAATACGGCCAATGAGAGGCGTAAAAGAAGAGCCTTCTCAATGGAATCCGTCCGACCGCAGACGAATGTACGCTATACAAAAGAAAGTATTAGAGTCCGGCGTTATAGAGAAAACGATAGCTCGCAAGAAAAAAATCTCCAAATAAAAAATCCTTCTAACTTTCGTAGTCGTAGAATTCCATCCACTGATCATACACGAGAGCCACATCCCAGCGACGGGTTCGACAACGACAATTATTTGGATCCTAGTGTAGACGCTGCGCTTTTACGTCGCGCGCTTCTTCTCACCGACCACCGTCTCAACGAGGACCTTTTCGACGTCAACGACATAAATATTTACGATGCAGCTCTAGAAGCTTCTGACAAAGAGATCGCCGCGGAAAGCGCCAGGATTGAGTTTGGGAAATTCGAATTTTATCTCTACGAAGGATCTAATACGAGTTGGCTCCACGCTGCAATTATGACTACCGACTCTGTAAGATCGCTCGATTCGGCCGAAGACTGGGACACGGTGGTCGAGCTGAGGAATGCGACGATGACGCTCGAACGCTGGGGTGCACCAGGCCTCGGCGAGCTCGATCAAATGGAGAGCGCAGCCGCGCTGTACGCGCTGGCGGCATGCGCCGTGCTCGTGCTGATGCTAACCGCGGCGCTGACCGCCCGCTGGGCCGCCACGAGGCGCCGAAGGCGCAAGCGGCGCGGCGACGCGGTGCTGTCGCCGGCCGAATTCACGTTCCCGGTGGACGAACGTCGGCGAGTCGGCGAGGGCATGGAGACAATGCTTTCATGCTGGCTGCAGCAACTGCACGAGTTCGGAGGGCCCGAGCTGGAGCGCCCCGACTTGCTCAAGCAACCGCCGTGCGTCACGCCGCGCGCACCTTCAGCGCCATCTTCTACGTGCAGCGTCAACCGCGTCGCCGTAGACCGCCGGATTCGGTTCAAGGTACCCGTTACGTTTGATATTTTCTATCGCTCGAAAAAATAATGACCCCGTTAATGTTGGCCCACTTTGCGCAGGGTGACGTGGTGCACGTGAAGTATCTGCCGGTAACGGGAGCCCTTGAGCTGAAACGCAAAGCCACAGACGTTTTGTTAGTGATGCAGAACATGCGGCATGAGAATCTCAATTCCTTCATAGGTGAGAAAATATAAAGTACCCACTGATACATACTTTTACCCACTTTATTGTAGATTTTATACGATTTGCCTCACACGGGGCTACGGCGATAAACTCGTGTTTTTGTACTCCATGCACTTATATATATATGAATTAGACTTATTAATATTCCATGCACTTATATTGCAAGTATAATATGAATTAGAGACTTAACATTTAGAAATATGATCTTTGACTATATTTTAGAATCTGGTAAAAGAATACACGATGAAACGAAATTTTCTCGATAGAAAAAAATGAAGAGTTCGATTGTCTTACATTTTCTAACACGAAACCTTTAAGAACTAGTTAATATAATTTGCATAAAAACATAGACAATAATTGTAGCACAGTTCTTATAAAGCAATTTTTTATTATATAATATAGATTTTTTGTAGAATGATAAACTTTGTTTGTTGTTTATGTTCGCGCTCAATATATCCGTCCCTTATTATCTATATTTCACTTGTAAAGTAATTGCATCACTGTCACTCTCCCGGTCGATAAATTGTTGATCGCGGTAGCCCCTCATAATGATATGGCAGGCTGTCTATGCGAACTGAGGGCCGCCTTCGTGTTCGACCACTGCTGGCGCGGCTCGCTGGAGGACGTGCTGATGGCGGACGAGATCAAGCTGGACTGGACGTTCCGGCTTTCACTACTCACTGACCTGGTGAAGGGCATGCGCCACCTGCACGCGTCTCCGCTGCGCGTGCACGGGCGCCTGTCGTCGCGGAACTGCGTCGTGGACTCGCGCTGGGTGCTGCGCATCACCGACTACGGACTGCCCTCCTTCTACCGCGCCCAGGGCTTGCCGCAGCCGCTGCGCACCGCGAGAGGTCGTTTACTTTCGCCGATTTATTATTCAAAATACTCGTGTTCAATAATGTTAAACACACGGATAAGTTATCCGCTCCACGATATTGGTTTAGCAAAATACTGCCATTGCCATACTTGCATGAGTAAGTCACGCGTTATGTGCGAACATTGAGAGAACGGGAGATCGTAGCCCAAAGAAGGCCTACCTGGGCCGACCGATCGGCCGCCGACCGGTTTGTCGCCACAGGTATCGCTAGACGCACGTGGTTGAGGCCGATCACCGTGAGCAGGACAGTGAGAAGTGGCGGAATCTCGTTTCGGAGCCCATGATTCATTTTGGTCGCTTAGCCAGCGGAATAAGTAAGTAAGTAATTAGTCAATATTTATGTATGCAATAAGATATATATAATATTATTGCTATTATAGAGCTTCTGTGGACCGCACCCGAGCTACTGCGTGAGTCTCGGGGCAGCGGACGAGGTACGCAGCCCGGCGACGTGTTTTCCTTTGCGATCATAATGCAGGAGGTGATTGTGAGAGGGGAACCCTACTGCATGCTCGCTCTCACGCCCGACGGTGAGTAACGCGGCGAGTGAAGCGGTGAGCCAAGGATCGCCCGGCGGCGCGGCTCACCAGTTGTGCTGTTGCAGAGATCGTGGACAAAGTGTCTAGGCCGCCGCCGCTCATCCGGCCCTCGGTGTCTATGGGCGCGGCGCCGCCCGAGGCCGTGAGCGTGATGCGCCAGTGCTGGAGCGAGGCGCCCGACCTGCGCCCCGACTTTCATCGCCTTCACGACATCTTCCGCCACCTGCATCGCGGCAGGTATGTACTAATTGTAGAATGTATTGAATACGTTGTTACACCAATATGTGACTACTAGGTGGGCAAGTATTGTGCAAATCAAGTAATTCATTCTGCTGATTCCAGAAAGATAAACATCGTAGACTCGATGTTCGAAATGTTGGAAAAATATAGCAATAACCTAGAAGAATTAATTAAGGAACGTACGGAGCAGCTCGACATGGAAAAGAAGAAAACTGAACAACTTCTCAACAGAATGCTACCCAGGTGAGGCCTAACGCAGGATCGAGGCGATCCGAATGTAAAACTTTATACCGGTCGATACGGACGTTCCGGCTTGCAGATCGGTGGCGGAGCGGCTGATGCTGGGCTCCCGCGTCGAGCCCGAGGAGTTCGAGGAGGTTTCCATCTACTTTAGCGACATCGTGGGCTTCACGGCCCTCGCGGCGCGCTCTACGCCCGTGCAGGTGGTGGACTTGCTCAACGACCTGTACACCACGTTCGACGCGGCCATCGAGCAGTACCGCGTGTACAAGGTGGAGACAATCGGCGACGCGTACATGGTAGTGGGCGGGCTGCCGGTGCGCACGCGTGACCACGCCGAGAGCGTAGCCACCATGGCGCTGCACCTGCTGCACCTGGCCGGACGCCTGCGCGTGCGCCACCTGCCCGACACCCCACTGCATCTGCGCATTGGCCTGCACACGGGGCCCTGCTGCGCCGGCGTCGTGGGGCTCACCATGCCACGCTACTGCCTGTTCGGCGACACCGTCAACACCGCCTCGCGTATGGAGTCCACCGGTGAGCGCCGCCCCCCGCGCGCTTGCAGAGTCTCAACTGGTGACTCACGAGCTATCGCTTGCAGGTGCCGCATGGCGCATCCAGGTTTCGGCGGCGACGGCCGAGCGGCTCGCCGCGGCCGGCGGCTACCGGCTGCGTTCGCGCGGCCTCACGCAGATAAAAGGCAAGGGCGCCATGCACACATATTGGCTTCTCGGGAAGGACGGCTTCGAAAAGCCCCTTCCGACGCCGCCACCGCTCGAGTGAGTGTCGACTATCAATTAAGATAAGGAATTTATATCCTCGTTAGAATTAACACGGCTGAATTTATACAGATCCGAGGAAGTTTTGTTCGAAACGGACGCCGAGAACGAGAGTGAGACCTCCTCCGCCCCGACCTCGACCCCGGTCAAGACTCCCCGGGATGTAGAGCGGCAGGGTTTTGATTCCTCAATCACAGCGGACAAACACGGTACAAGCGCAAACGTACATAATGTTCGCAAGTTTTAGGTTCTTTTAGCAATTAAATTAAAGTTTTTTTTACTGACGACTGATGGGTGCAGCTTGGCAGAAGTCGGGCGCAGTGTCGGCGGACAGCAGCCCGCCTCGCGGCGCGCGCGCCTCTCGCGATCGCGCTCGCGACTCACAGGACACGCGCAACGCGCCCGCGCCTACGGGTGGGGACCACAGCGCGCCCTACGCGCGCTACAGGTACGCCGACCGAACCCGCGCGACACGGGAATGAACGGAGAGGGTAACGAACCGGTGTCCCGCCGCAGGTGCCTGGGCGGCGCGCGGCGGCCGCTGCGGCGGCAGTGGTCGCTCGAGCGCGGCGACGCGGCGGCGGCGGCGGCGGCGGGCGCGGGCGCGGAGCCACGCTCGGCGCCTGCGTCGCCGCGCGAGCCGCGCGCTCTACTGCCGGGCGCGGGAGCGGGCGCGGCCGCACCGCCGGCGGCGTCGCGCTACCGCATGCGGCCCGTGCCGTAACCGGCGAGCGCCGTATCCCTGGATCGACAATAATTTTCGTAGTCGAAGCTCGGTCGCGGGGCTTCCGGTCGCGGCGAGCCGGCAGCGGCGGCGCCCGACGCTGCCGATATATTTTTGTTTACGAGAGTACCTATCGTTTCATATTGTGATTCATCTTAGGTGATTGATGTATTTTTGAAATTTTTCATTCTATTAAAACTTTTGTCTTCGATATGTGTTTTTTTTTTTATTCTCACATCTCACTAATGGTCGAGCGTTCGGTTATATATATTCTATGTACCCAATACGACACACCAGACACCTTTTCTATTCCGTCAGCATTTCCATCTCAATACATTCGCATCCCACTCAGAAGCCAACAGTCTCATCCCATCCATCCAACTAGGCGGTTGTGTTTAATCAAATCTCTGTGTTCTTTTTTAAAAACCCCTTTCTCTTGAGACTCATAATAGTTAGTGGCAACGGAAAAGGATTGATAAAATCCCCGGTATTACGTCTCTAAGTTTCGCGCGAGTTTTGAGTGCGCGTGAGTGCTGATGCCACAGTGCATAGTGCACCGAGTTCCAGCCAGGCCCACCTGGACGTCAACAGTGACCCGTCTGCAAAAGGCCCATTGCTGCGCACAGATCGTGTTGCAGCCGGTCTTCAAAGCAGCATAGCTTACACCCATTGTCACGCGCGTGATAGTGCTGTGACCGGTGTAGTCCGCCCGTCTCGACGACCCGAGGTTTATCAACGCTACACATACGTATGTACTTACCTGCGGCCGATATCCGTGGGAGGAAATGTTCTTCATTATCGTTCTATCATTCCTGTAAGTGATTCAATGATATTATTTTGTTTATTACGAACACTATTGTATTTTATTGTCTTGATTCTATTGTTGTGTAATAATTATTTCTATAAAATAGCATAATGGCTGAAAGTAGGTCACAAAGCCCTAAACTCGAAAGGTCTGAACTTATTGTACCAGAATTTGTGGAAGACGATGGCCAAGGTCACTGTCCTCCCCCTCTTGGACCTGTTACTAGATCCAGTAAAAAGAAAACACCAGTGATAAAACAAAAGCTCGAACTGAATATTTTATTAAAAATCATAAAGCCCTACGATGGTTGCCGAGAAACACTTAACTCATTTCTAGTAAATTGTAACAATGCCTTCGAGTTGGCCTCAGATAATCAGAAAGATATTCTTTTTAAATATATATTGTGCCAATTACAGGGCAAG
Source organism: Phalera bucephala (assembly GCA_905147815.2). NCBI lineage: Eukaryota > Metazoa > Arthropoda > Insecta > Lepidoptera > Notodontidae > Phalera > Phalera bucephala. The sequence continues at coordinate 36,908,182 of LR990617.1, forward strand.
GCGGAAACTGCGTGTTCTATTAAGGAGTTCACCAATTGGCATCAACTCAAAGAATTCCTCAAGACTCAATTTAGCGAGAGGAAACATTATGCTCATTTAATCACCGATTTGCAAGAATGTAAACAAGAAACCAATGAACCTGTGAGCCAGTATGCTCTAAGAATAGAGACTTGTCTTTCAAAACTCCTCACTGAAATCTCAATATCTCACGGTCATAAGAGTAGGTCTCCTAAAACTCTTAATGAAGCTATAAATACGGCAATTTCTGAGGAGAAAATTCAAAAATCGCTATCCTTACGAAACCCGCCTAGCACACGCCAAGAAAAATCAAATCCTTCAAAATCTTATTTTCCGCGTCGTGATAACGCAAATTCTAATCTTTCTAATCGACCTACTTACAGTAATTCTAGCATTCGATTTTGCCGATACTGCAAAACCCAAGGCCATACTATCGATACATGTCGGAAACGCGAATTTAATAACAATAGGTTTAATGTTCCTCATATACCACAATTCCAATCACATCTAAATCAAGATCATTCTAGACCGAAACCCGCTCGCATTAACTATGTGGTTAACGAAAATGATCCTATTGAGCCCGAACCGCAATTGTCTACCAGCGTAGGCGATACCCAATATCATCACGATGAAAATAATTTAAACGAGTAGTGGGTCCACGGAGGTGTCTCGTGGAACCCAAACGACCTTTAGCTATATCCTCAAATGATAATGACACCTTACATCCAGCTCGCCGTCTAGTAACATCCACTGTATCACGAGTTTCACAACAGGGTAACCAGCCCCAAATCGGAAGCTCGTATTCTAAATCCACTGTATCACGAGTTACACAACAGGGTAACCAGCCCCAAATCGGAAACTCGTATTCTAAATCCACTGTATCACGAGTTACACAACAGGGTAACCAGCCCCAAATCGGAAGCTCGCCTCCTAAATCTACTGCACCACGGGTTACACAACAGGGTAACAAGCCCCAAAACGGAAACTCGTCTCCTAAAACCAATGTCTTTGAAATAATAAATAATCCTGCAGTAATGCTTTTACCACATGTTCTTGTGGACTCCTCTGTATCAAATATTCCATTATCCTTATTAGTCGATTCAGGATCCTCTGTAAGTCTGTTAAAATATTCTTGTATTGAAAGATATCCTAAGCTTATTACCGAAACGATCCAGCTAAAAGGCATCGATTCATCAGAAGACTCTATCCAAACCCGAGGTCACTTCCAATTAAAATTAAAACTTCCTAAACCCACTATATCTCACAAGTTTCATGTTATCGACAAGATTCATTTACCCTACGATGGCATAATAGGTTCCGATATGCTTAATGCACACAATTGCAGCATAGATTATAACAATAATTCACTTAACCTTAGTAAATCTTCTTTAAAATTACATTTTATGGACCCTGCATATATAATTCCTCCTAGGACTGAAACCGTTATTGAATGTTCCGTCCTCAATCCTGAAATAAAAGAAGGATTAGTTCTGGATCAAAATGTATCTAAAACATTGCTGATTGCAAATTGTCTAGTGCGCGTAAAGGAAAATAATAGAGTAAATATTTCTGTAATAAATACATCCGAAGAACCCATTACCTTAAAATCAAATCTTAATCTAAAACTTACCTCAATTGATCCGTTAGAATTTGAAACACGCCCGTCTGATTTTGTAAATCATATAAGTGTTTCGTCTAACAGTCTTGCACGTACAGAAGAAGTTCTGAAACAGCTGCGCGTCTCACACCTCAACGATGAGGAAAGTGGAAGTCCTTTTGCAAGTGTGTTCCGATTTCTCTGATATCTTCCATCTTCCCGGCGAACACCTAACCTGTACAAATGTCCTAAAACACGAAATAAAAACAACAACTGATATTCCTATTCACACAAAGTCCTACCGATTTCCAGAAGTCCATAAAACTGAAGTACGCAATCAAATCAATAAAATGCTCGAACAAAACATTATCGAGCCTTCTGATTCCCCTTGGTCCTCACCTATATGGGTAGTCCCCAAAAAACTCGATGCCTCTAATACGCAAAAATGGCGTGTAGTAATTGACTATAGAAAACTTAACGATGTCACGATTGGTGACACTTATCCTATTCCACAAATCACAGAAATACTAGATCAGCTCGGTAATAGTAAATACTTTTCAACCTTGGATTTGGCGTCAGGTTTCCATCAAATTCCTTTAAATGAAGCTGACAAATCCAAAACGGCTTTCAACGTCCCTGAAGGTCAGTTTCAATTTTTGCGAATGCCATTTGGGCTTAAAAACGCACCTTCTACCTTTCAAAGGTTAATGAACTCTGCCTTGACTGGTCTTCAAGGAATCCGTTGTTTCGTCTATCTCGATGACGTAGTCTGCTATTCTCACGATCTCCATTCCCATATTCTAAATCTAACGTCAATTTTCCAAAGAATCCGAGACTTCAATCTCAAATTACAACCTGATAAATGTGAATTCCTACGACGAGAAGTCTGTTATCTTGGTCATATAATTACCGAGCAAGGCGTTAAGCCTAATCCGACTCAAATCAAGGCTATTACCGAGTTCCCAATTCCAAAATGTCCTAAGGACGTAAAGTCGTTCCTCGGCCTTGTATCCAAAATCGCAAAGCCTCTCACCAATCTTTTAAAAAAGGATACTCTATTTAAGTGGGAGAACCAACAGCAACTCGCATTTGATACCCTAAAACATAAGTTAACGACTGCTCCGCTCCTTATCTACCCTGATTTCTCCCAGCCTTTTATCCTTACCTGTGATGCCTCAAACTATGCCATAGGTGCCGTACTCTCTCAAGGTCTTGTTGCTAAAGACCAACCTGTAGCCTTTGCTTCCAGTTTGCTAAATAAAAGCGAAATTAATTACAGCACAACGGAAAAAGAGTTGCTTGCTATCTTATTCGGATGCAAAACCTTTCGCCCTTACCTCTATGGGCGCAGATTCCAAATATTCACTGATCATCGGCCTTTAAGATAGTTATTCAATCATAGAGATCCCAGTAGTAAGCTCCAACGTTGGCGCTTAAAATTAGAGGAGTATGAATATGACATTGTAAACCGTAAAGGTAAATTAAACTCCGCCGCTGACGCTCTTTCCAGATATCCTGTAAATGCTATACATCCTCAAAGTAGCGATTCTTCAAATTCTAATAATAATACTAACCTTAATGATCTTCCGCTACAAACATCACGGCTATCGAGCTCACCTAATGAAGCGATCAGCGATCTGCAAGAATTATTAGTATCTCCAACGTCCAGTCTGGATGCTGCTCTTATAAATCCTGAAATCGAAAACGAAGTAATGGATTACCTACGTTCTATCGATGATAACCGTAGTCCCAATGCAGTATCTGATCCTCAACCTTCGACTAGTAGGCAATATCCTGATACCTTACCTGCATCTGCGTCCACTTACCCTGGAACTGTTTCTCCAGCACCTGTTCCTGATGAAACCTATAATAAATTCTTAAAATCACGTTCAGAATCCTATAATACACCCATCACGGAGCATAACGAAAATCTCCTTAAAGGATTAAATAAACTTATAATAATACCTACCTCAATAGACATGGACGAGTCCATGCCCTATGTACAAGATGTCCTTGATAATTATCCAAATCCCGATCGAGATGAATTCCTGAAAATAGAAAGATCCTTATACACATTTAATCCTCTTACAATTAAAGATAAAACTTACCTTTTCCTTTTTATTAAAGTCCATCATTTCGATGAGTACTCGTATCCAGATAAACTTAAGTCTTTAAAATTTACACGCGATCATATAATCATGTCCTGTCCCACAATTAATCAAATTGCCATATCCGATTTTAAAAATCCCTTTGACCGACATTCCTTTGTGAAAATTTATAATATGATGGGCTATCTGTTTGATGGTACTAATATATCAATTCATATCTATTATAATAATGTCATATACCCTTCTCCGAATGAAATCCCGAAAATTCTTAAAGAAAATCATGATATCCCTATTGCAGGACATCTAGGCTCAGCAATGTTATGCTCAGCAGTAATGTTAAATCGCGTAAAAGAAAGATTTTACTGGTCAGGCATGCGTAGCGATATCGAAAATTATGTAAAGAAATGCACATCATGCCAAACTAATAAAGCTCTGCGTAAAATAAATAGAGCACCGATGATTATAACATCCACCTCGACGTCGCCATTCGAAAGACTATCTCTAGATATTGTAGGTCCTCTACCCGAAGCTGGCACAGCCAAACTCCGCTTCATCCTAACTATGCAGGATGACCTTACCAAATGCTCACTCGCTTACCCGCTTCGCAGCACTACTGCCGAAGAAACAAGTGAATGTCTACTGCATTTTATATCGCTCTTCGGAATCCCTAAACATATACTCACAGATCAAGGTACAAACTTCACTGCCGACCTTTTTAAGAAAACCTGTGAATTTTTAAAAATTAAGCAGCTATGGTGCACTCCTTATCATCCCCAAACGCAAGGAGCGTTGGAAAGGTCACACTCTACCCTTAAAGAATATCTTAAATCCTATGTAAGCGAGAATCAATCCTCGTTATGTTTATACAGCTATGTTAGCGTATAATACGGGCTATTCATTCAACCACACACTACTCGCCTTTCGAATTACTATTCGGGCATAAAGCTCACATCCCTGATTCCGTTTATCATGATTCCTCTAATACTACCTACCCCGAATACGTCAGGATGCTGCAACACCGCATGAAACATGCGCGTGATAAAGCTTTACAATTTATCCATACATCTAAAATGAAATCTAAAACCTATTACGACTCACACACTCGTCCCACCACGTACAAAGTTGGTGACTATGTTTTATTAAATAATCATCTCAGGCTGCGTAAGGCCTTATCGCCCTTATGGAAGGGCCCATACAAGGTTGTTAAAATACATGGCAACCATACGTTATCATTATTAATAAATCGACGTCACGTTAAGCACCATTATGATAAAATCAAACACGTAGACGACAACGACACATCTTAACAGAGGTCGTCGCCTTAAGTGAATAGGATGCACACTTATCATTATTATTGTACCCTTATCAGTTTTAACGCTTAAGGCACAGTCTAGTTCTTAGTTACGATAGGTTATATACCCCGATAGTTCTTAGTGAGGTGTTTTAGATAATATAAATAGCGGTATGCGTTATATAATAAGTAATTACGATGTCTCTTTTATCCACAGTGTACTGGCCCAGGGTCACCAAGAATTCGTTCAACAAATCAACGTAAGCTCAGGTCTATACTTTGACCCAAATGGTGAACTTAAAATAAATATGGGTTATTTAGACGTCGTTACTCCTTTTGATATTTCACATATAGAACCCCATATGCAAAATATAAATTCAGTTCTAGGCACAATTCGATTTTTATGTCATCAAATTCAGGCGGAAACGTCAAACGACCTAGAATGTCGTAGTATACTGGAACCCTTGACAGTTAGATATCACGATATCGTCTCTGAGTACTCTTCTATATCTCACCTGATCGATAATAGGTTCAAAAGAGGGGCGTGGATAGGTGGTATAGGCACCCTGTCCAAAACTATATTTGGAACTCTAGACGAAAACGACGCTGTCAGGTACGACAACGCCATTCAAAGTATCCAAAATAACGAAAGAAGGCTGGGCTCATTAATAAAAGATAATATCTTAATAACAACTTCTACTTTGTCTAAGTTTAACGACACTTTATATAAAATAAAGATTAATGAAGCCAGCCTTAGCGAAGCTATCGACAAGCTCTCCTTAAATTTAAAAAATATATCAATGATTTCTAATGATTTAATTTTAAAAGCAGATATCAATTCAATTTTAAATAGTTTAGAAGCTTCCATACTCACTTTATCATTCCAATTAGAAGACATAACAAATGCTATCATGTTCAGTAGTCAAAACATCCTTCACCCAGCTGTACTGCCTCCCACGCAATTATACCGAGAACTCGTCGATAACTACAGATACTTACCTGTAGATCTTAAGTTACCTGTAAGTCTAGAATTAAGCCATGTCTACATTTTAATGAACTTATCTACTGTAGTGTATTATAGTTTAAATAACAAGATTGTTTTTGTGTTAAGATTGCCTCTAGTATCCCCTAAGGAATATAACTTGTTTCATAGCATAGCTTTGCCTATTCCTCATGATAGTAAAAACCCGAATTCTTTCAGTTATATAGTACCTAGCACAAAGTTTATAGCGATGACTAAAGACAAGTCCGAATATTGTAACGTTGAATCACTGCAGGAGTGTAGATTGATAAGCCCGCGTGAGTACATCTGCGACGTTATGACTGTGTTTCCAACAAGTGCAAACCCCAGCTGTGAAAGTGAATTATTATCCAATGTTATCAGTGTCTTACCAGTGCAGTGCCGAACGGATTTTATTCACGGTTATCTAGATTTATGGAAACCATTGTCAAACAATAATTGGATTTTTGTACAATCACGAATTAACAAATTGTATATAGAATGTCCTAATATGAATAATTCAGTCGTAAATATAATTGGTACGGGAATTGTCAACGTCCCCCACAATTGTATAGCATACTGTAAAAGTACCAAATTGATTCCGAAATTTAATAATTTAAAATTCCAGATAATTCCAATTCACTCTGATTTTAATCTTATTAACGATTCGTGCTGTATTCTAAATAGATTTTAAAATGTAATTAGTAATGAGCCTCCTATTAAATTGGAAAATATCGATTTAGATATTTTTACTACTGTAACTCAAACTAAATTAAAATCAATATCAAACGAAGCTGAAAAACTAATAAACCAACACCAAATCATTAAATATGAGACCCATTACTCCATTATAATGATTTTAGTGTGTTGCAATTTCCCTGTTCTGTATTTTTTTAAATGTTTTTGTTCATTAAATCACACAACCGGCTATCCTATCGTTTCCCTAAGCGTTCCCGACCAGCTCCAGATCAAACTTCCATTGAACTCGAATCTGCATCCCGGTTAGACTCCAATATACTTCCAGATCAGGTTTCGACCCCTGTTCCGATCTCTTCTGTAAAAATTGATAGATCTCCTTCTACATTAAATAATCTCGCATCTCCTAGCATTAGAACCAATATCTGACTCCTCTCACCTTCTCTTCTCCAGCTTCTTCTCTTATGTTTTCTTCCTAAACTTCGAGTTTTACCCCCGAAGTTTAGTCCACCCCAGGGAGGTGTTATATATATTCTATGTACCTAATACGACACACCAGACACCTTTTCTATTCCGTCAGCATTTCCATCTCAATACATTCGCATCCCACTCAGAAGCCAACAGTCTCATCCCATCCATCCAACTAGGCGGTTGTGTTTAATCAAATCTCTGTGCTCTTTTTTAAAAACCCCTTTCTCTTGAGACTTATAATAGTTCGACGATTTACCAGCGCTGAAAATTCTAAAACCTCATGTTTGATTGCAAGAGAAGAATAATTTTCTTGCTGTATGTCTAAAATAACGAGCAACACTGAAACATTTCACAACATCAGTGATTATAAGTTCAAAGTAATCAAGATTAGGTACTTTCAACATAAACTTTGAAAAGAGTAATCGTTAAAAGTCTGTGTGTGTGTGTGCGTGTGCGTGCGCGTGTGTGTGTGTGTGTGTGTGTGAATGATCTACGCTGTTTGCCGCGGGGCTTTTACAGCTTCACCGGACAAGAGGGCGAGCGTGTAACAACTACGCTCGAGTCAAAAGGGCAAGGGGGCAACTAACTCAAGGGCGCCTCAAGGAGAAACGGCCTCGGCTTGGGCAGTCGCTATGGGGGAGGGCATATACTAGGTGCCTTCGTGTGTCCGTGGTGCTCTGCACCGGCCGGCGAGCAAGGGATTCTTCGAGCTCGCCGGCGAGTTCGGTGTCTGATCCTGTGTGCGGTATTTGTATCCGAAAGAAGGGATGTGCGGGCATCGGGAGGGTCGGTGAGAGCATGCCGCGGACGGCGGTAGCCGTGCGAACGCTCTCTAACGGCCGGTTTTTATATTCAACTCAAGGATAGATTTGCTTATAGTCAGTAAAATTTTGACAGATTTTCCATACAAAATATGTCAAAATTCTATCCGTAGTAGCCAAATCTATCCATGAGTTGAATATAGGAACCGGCCGTAAGTAAACATACTACGTAGCTTGACCAGAATTCAGTGGTTCGCAACCTTTGGTTTCAGTTTAATTAACAACAGTCTTATCTCGTTTCCGATTTTAAAAAATGAATTGTGCCAAGTGTGGCGTAAGGTTTAATGATGGCATCCAGTGTGAGTCATGTATGAATCATCTTGACCTTGGCTGCGCGGGTATCACCGAGGGGAGCTTGAGAAAAAGGAGTGGCAATAGGAGAGCAGCGTGGAAGTGTTTAACATGCAGAACTGCTTCCTTGACTCCCATTCCACTTGGAACATCTGATGCTGTCTCCTTGGAATTGGTTGCCAGCGAGATACGAGAGCTAAAGGCCCAACTAGCAGATCTTCCTACGCTTACTGAGGATTTACGATGCATCAAAGAGGAGGTCTTTGACATCAAGACAAATTGTGAGAATATAACAGAGATAAGAAAAGACAGATATATAAAAAAGGACTTTATTGTGGCTGCGCGCTCCTGTAAGACCTTATCTACTCAAGATGACTCGATGGTCCCCCCCAACGAGTGTTTGTGAATGATCACCTTAATCATTGTGATCATCAATTATTGTTAAGGATAAACAGTTTAAATACATTTGGGTTAAACATGGTAAAATACATGTTTGCAAGCATGATGGACCCAATATCCTTGTTACAAAAAATAAAAAGTATTTAAACAAATTATTGTAAACTGTTATAATATTCTAAAATTGTTACATTTTAATATTTTTTTTATACTTCAGATCCTTAACCTTGTGTTGTCGCTATAACTTTTTCGTGCGGAGTAGTGGCAACACTGAAAACAAGATGGCGAAGAAATCGGCGACGTATGGTGCAATGGTTTTCATAACTTACTTTTTCTCTGCGCTTCGAGCTGACAACAGGTCGAGAAATACAACTGGTCTTATTATTGGTTTGTGGTCAATTGAGTGATTTCTATGTGGTATGTGTAAACATGATGAGAAGAAAAATATAATACTGTATGTAGACCTACCGCCCTTTTATTTACTAATGTCGTGTTTTTTGCATTATCAGAAGTGGGATAGAGAACAGTGTTCACAGCATGTCACCGCGAGGCCGAAAGCGTACCCGAGCAACAAGGAGAAGGTCACCTTCGACTTCAAGTACCTCAACGACTTCAACAAGTACATCTTCATCAGGTAATGCCCGGCGCTGAAGGCGAAGGGCAAGGAAAACACCACCCGTGAGTCAAAATGTGATTTTATCATCCGTAATACCCGAGTTTGATCCCTTAATGGATAATATTGATATGTGGATAAATGTTGTTGAGGCAAATGCTCGTGCGTTTAGTTGGCCAGACGAAATTATCAGATTTCAAGCGTTACAAAAATTAAGGAAAACTGCACAGACGTGGTACGATTCGCTACAAAAAACCGAAACGTCGTGGACCACGTGGAAGTGGCGGCAATGGCGTGATAAGCTGTCCGCTACGTTTCGAGTGAAAAGAAATACTTTTATTTTATTAAAAGAATTAGTCGAAACCAAGCCTATTGATGGGCAATCCCTATATGAATTTTACTTTCAACAAAAATGTCGCATTGATAAATTAGCTTTAACATTCAGTGAACAGGACATTATTTCCATAATAGTTGGCTCGATAGGTGATAATAATTTATGTGTTGCCGCGGAGTCGGGTAGTTTTAGACATTGTGATGAGCTAGCTTCGTTCTTACACAGTGAAGTTCATGAATTGGATAAGAAAACAACGTCAACCAGAAACTATAATCTGAAACATTCTTTATCACGAAACATATCACTCCCGGGGGTTTTTTTTTTTTTTAAACGTAGGCCACACTAGGATTTATTTGTATCGTGGGTGCGTTTACACACATGAAAGTTCACACACACAAATACCCAAACCGAAACAAATATTTGTGGATCACACAAAGATTTGTCCCGTGCGGGAATCGAACCCGCGACTATTAGACACAGTGGGCGGAGCGGCTTAAGCTCTTAACCACTGCGCTAAATCGTCCGTTGCGCTAATTGTTACGAATCCGCATCTAAAAGAAAGAAAGAAGAAAGAAAAAATTTTATTCACTACCACAAATAAGGCACAGTGTATACAATTACAGGTTATATTGATATGTTTGCTGCGGCAGTGAAAAGGCTACAACTCAGCATAGATGCCTCGCTTGAAACAGCTTGGCGCTGATTTTCTGTTGCACCCGTTATAATACGAGGTAGTAGGGTGAGAGACACAGTCTAAAAGTATATGGAGAAGATATAGATAATGTTGCTGCAAGTAAATAAACACAATATGGAGTTTGCTACACAAGATAATTATATATAACATAATTTAATTAAAAACAATATATCAATATAATTAATACAATATAATACTACAATGTATATCAGACCAGGAGTGAGGTAAGTAAAAACCAAATCAAGTTCAGGGCTAAAGAACAGCTTGTTTCGCTATCAGACATGTCTTATACAGGGATTTAAAAGTACTTTTAGACATCGGTTTCGTCAGTGGTGGCGGAAGATTATTCCAACATTTAGTAGCCTGATAGCGAAAGCTGCCCTCAAATGCTCTAGTTTTATGAAATGGAGTGGTAAGAATAAAACAATCAGCGCGCCTAGAATTGTACGATTTATGGAAGGTATACCACTCAAGTTTGTTGTATAAATATTTGGGTTTCTGCTTCCGTATAATATTACATAACAGTCCGGCAAAATGAAGATTTCTCCTGGATTCCATATTAAGTAAGCCAGCTTTGTTTAAGTAAGGTGTGATATGACTCCGCGGTGGCACTTTATAGCAAAATCTAATACACGCATTTTGTACCCTTTGAATTATACGCTTGCTACGCGAAAGAAGACACGGTCCTATAACTACGTCAGCATAATTTAATTTTGACAAGAATAATGATTCACACAATTGTAGTCTGATGTTTTCACTTAGTAAATGTCTGATTTTATATAATACTTTTAGCCGAAAAAAGCAGCTCCTTACGACAGTTAGCACATGGTTCTCAAAACGCAATCTGTTGTCCATAAGCACTCCGAGATTTCTGGTCTCCACAACATACTCAACAGCAGTTCCATGTATAGAAACAGGAAGATCAAGCAATAATGCAGTTTCAATTTGTTTTTTGATCCTATAACCATATATTTGGACTTGTTTGGATTTAGTGATAGAGAGTTTTGGATGGACCAGTCTGCTATGCTGTCCAAGTCAGAATTAATTTTATTAATAACAGAAGTGACATCGTCTTTGGGATTTAAAGATAAGTAAATTTGTACGTCATCGGCATAAATATGAAATTTGGAATACTTAATATGTGCAATCATATCGGATGTATATAAAATAAAAAGGAGAGGGCCTAGGATTGAGCCCTGTGGGACACCTCTATATACGTCCCTGGGTGCAGAAAAAACGTAGGCACCATCACTTTTCTGCACTTTGACGCTTTGCGATCTACCACTTAAATAACTACTGAACCATTTTATAGTTGAATGATCAAAACCATAATATGCCCTTTTGAAAGGAGTAAAGGTATGCTTATGCAATCGAATGCGCGTGAGAAATCTAGTAGAACTAGTAATGTGCATTGACCAGTGTCTTGAGCTGCTAATATATTGTCGACAACGTCCAGAAGAGCCGTTGCAGTACCAACATTTTTCCTAAATCCCGATTGTACTGACGGTAAAATGTTATTATTCTCCAAGAAATTATACATTTGTAGGTACACGATTCTTTCAAGGACCTTTGAGAGGTAGGGCAAAATGCTTATCGGTCTTAGTTCTGTAAATTTAGTTGGATTTGCTACTTTGGGACAGGAGTGACGAGAGCTGTTTTCCAAGAGGTAGGGAAAGTTGAAGTATCGATAGACTTATTTATGATTGACGTTATGGCTGTTAAAGTCTGGGGCATCGTTAGTAATATCATCTCCATACTATTACCATCCGCACCTTGAGAATTTGATTTAATAGACAGAATTGCATTTGATACGTCACTTTCATTAACAGTTTTTAATTTAAATGACAAATGAGGTAAATTATTAAATTCGTAGTAAGTTAGTGTTGATATTGAAATTTTTTTTGAACTGGGCAATGTTAAAAAATGATTATTTATTTCATCAGGATTACTAAATTTATCAGGCAGGCAAGTATAGTCCTTATTATCATTAGTCAAAACGGTTTGTTTTAAGTTTTTCCAAAGACTTCTCGAGTCATTAATGCGGTTGTTTATAGTTTGGTTATAGAGAGCACGTTTTTCATTATATATCGCTTCTTCGACCAGTTTTTTAAAGGATTTATAGTATATCTTATGTGCATTAAGCTTTGTTGATCGATAGCGTTTGAGAGCTTTATCACGTAATGTTATCATAAGTCTAAGATTAGGAGTCATCCATGGTGTGGGTTTGTCTCGTATGAGACTAGTTTTAATAGGAGCATGATTATCAAATAACCTTTGTATAGAATTGTTGTATGTTAAAACCATATCATCTACAGAATCAAGCTCAATAATTTTGTTCCATTCAATGCATTCTAAATCTAAATTAAAATAATTTATATTAATATCCTTAATAGGCCTAAATGTTATGAAGCGTGAATTTGTTTTATCTTTTTTTTATACTTAGAGTAACGTTGACCATAGTATGACCATGTATTCCTGAGATATTTGAAACATTGACACTATTTACTGTAACATCAGTGCAGACTAGATCTATGAGGGTTGCACTGCTATCAGTTAAGTGAGTATGCTCTGTGATCACTTGTTTGAGCCCAGAACACTGAAGAAAGTCCGAAAACTGCTTGTATTTACAGTTGGTTGTATCAAATTGGTAAATATTAAAGTCACCCAGCAACACAATCCTGTCTATATATGCGAAGCTGGAGATGGTGTCAGTGATAGCGTCAAGAAACACTGAAGCACATTGCCAAGGTGGTCGATATGCAGTGCCAATAGCCAACCTTACTCTATTTAAATTTATCTTTACCCATAATTGTTCAGTCAATGACTGCGGATGCGTTATAGTAACAGCTCTTAAGCCATCGCGAATGTAGAATGCTACACCCCCACCTCTGCCCCCACGTAACTCAATAGGGCGCGGTTTCATACGGAAACGGTAACCAGGAATTACAGGAGCAAGTGCTTCGCACCCTTCTCTTAACCAGGTTTCATTTATTGCTAAGTGATCTGGGGCGTGATGCTCCACGGCCAATATGAATTCGTTCCTACAAGTATTTAAAAACCCCGCATTATAAAGTCCGACTTGAAAGAGCTTACTTTTAGGAGTCATTTGGTATGGGTATAAATGAATCTGAGCTTGTTTCTGTAAGTGTGTAAGCAGACATGTGAGTGGAACGGTAATTTGAACATAAAGATAAAATATATCACCAGTATAATATATATGTCCTTATAAAATAAAAAGCCACGCGATCGTTTATGCAAAATATAGTATTTATATCTGTCATTATGCATAGAAAGATATTTAAGAGGATCGATTGACAAGAAAATAGAAAAATACGAGTATGTTATAGTATTTGCGCCTGATGAATGTTCACATATAAATTCATTTTTGTAAATATTTATTGTTTTATCGTGAAATCGTGTGTGGTGGGTATCAGTATAAATGTATAGATAGTCAAATATAAAGGCCGGCGTGACTTTATAAAAATATATTTATTTCACAATACAAATTAATAATAGATACTCAAAATATTAATGCAGTCAATTAATATTACTTAACGTTAGTGCGAACGGTAAGAGAGCTGAGTCGATATTAAATGTACTTTGCTTGGCGATGGCTTTTATAGGCATCGTCAAGTAAACAACTCTTTCTAGAATGAACCCACGCGTTATACGTCTTATTAATTGATATCTGCTTATTTAGCAAAACAGTTATGAGAATTGGACTGAGACTAAACAAGTAACCTGATATCTGTTTACATGATAAATACGCAGCTGAGGCAAGTTAAGCTGATTAAGCAAAACAGTACTTGGAATTATATTCTATGAGCAACAGTCTGTTTATATTGCATCATCTTTTAAAGTACTTGCACTGAGCTGTGTACTGGTCTAGTATACATAACTCCTCCCTCCATAAGTTCAAAATCAGCGTTCGATTTTTGAGAATGTTGATTTTGCTTATGTTTACATAAGGACAATATTTTAGACTTATAAATATATAAAACAATCAAAAGCACAATTAATAATATTACATAAATGATTATAGAACCTAAACTTATGCTATGCACATTCACTGAATATACGTGGTTTTCACTGAGATTTTCACTTTTACTGTTTAACACATGTGACAGGAACTGAAGATCTTCTAAGTTGACCTCATCTAGGCTGATTGGCTGCTTGTAGATTTTCTCTGCTGCTGTGATGCTTGGTAAATTTATAACTGGAACTTGATGGAAGACTTGATTAGTTAATTGAATGAGACGTTTCCTTAATGTGATGTTCTCTAATTTAGCTTCACATTCATTATCTAAGGTTAATATATAGGTGCCAAAAATGTTGAACTGGTTGAAATCATTTTCACAGTGCTCTGTGAGAAATGTCTGTTTTCCTGAATATAGTAACCATGTGTCAGGCCGAATAGATTTGACCTTGACTTTTGAGGATTTCACTGTAAGTGGAGAACATGATGTAATTTGTGAAGAAAATTTCATCAAATCTGTAATGCATAAGTCTTCATTAGTGACAGATAAATTATCTTCATAACACAGGAATTCTCCTTCGTCTATTTCTTTGCATGATTGTGATAGTGGAAGTATATCTGACCCTCTGACCAGGATTTGGGAATATTGAGGCGTTATTAGGAATGTTAGGTTTAAATGAGGATTATACATGGGAAAAGGATGAAGGTTGTAATAGTTATAGAAATCTAATTGGACAATTGGTATTGACATAATAAACGTTATTCGTTTGTCCTTAATATATGCTCTTATGTCTATACAATGTTCAATTTTTATCAAATTATCGGAATTTACTGGATACATTAATTTATCTATTTTCTCTATATCTTTAAGAGTTGATAACAATTCATCTATGTCTAAAATGGATTGATGTAAAATATTTAATCTACTGAAAGCAATAGCTGTTTCAACCTCATCTAACCTAGTTAACAAAATTTGAAAATTGTGGATAATTAAATCGAAAGTATTCAAGACAATTTCCTTACTATGTTGGAATTGGGTTTTATTCAGAATGGATTCTATTTCGTTAATTGTTTTGTCTATTTCAATAAAATTATTTCTCGTAGAGTTTGTCAGATTTACTAATACTCCAATTGTTTCGGAAACTAATGATATTTTGTTGTCAATAGCGTTTTGTTTAGATTGAATATGACTTATTAAGGAATCGTATCTAATTGCATCTTCATTATCTAAATTGCCTGTAATGGCTTTAACTATTGAACCTAGGGGATTTAAAATACCTCTTTTAATTCTAATTGTTGGGACTAATTGATTATAACGCTCTAATGTTAAACTCATAATATACTCAGTTTGCATTTGTGCATCTATGATATTTCCGTCTAAGAAATATACATTTAATTTTTCTTTTAAATAATCGTTAACTTCATAATACTTGTTAACGTTATATTCAATACTGTTACTAACAAATTTTAAATTTAATATTTTAATTATATTCCAATTATAAGTGCTAATGAATGCTTGTCCTTCCTTAACTGGGAAGATTCCAGGATTATCTTTAATTTTCTGAAGTTGAAGGGCCAGGTTTTGGGCTGCCTGTACGAGGATCAGGAGCGCGAACCTGCGGAGGACGTTTTATATCTTTTATTGGGACTTTTGTGTGTCTCTGATGAGACTCTACTGGTACTGTGTTTCTATTAATTGTTCCAATAATTTTTGCTTTTTTATAACGCGGTTGGTCTTTACTACGCCTAATATTGACACCTTTTATGAAGACGGTGTCTCCTTGTTTAAATTTTATTCCTTCTTCACCGCTACGTTTTTCTCTGATTTTAATTTTATTATTTATCATTTTATCGGTTAAGAAATCATATAAGTGTTTAGTTCGTTTACGGTGCTCTAAAACAAGTTGCTGTGTATAATTTTTCTCAAAATCAACTTCAAATGCATTGGATGAATCTGTATGACCAAAAACTACTTCAAATGGCGTAAGACCAGTTGTTGAATGTATGGACTGGTTATACGACATTATCGCGTATGTCATTACTGAGGCAGTATCTGTTATTTTCCTTTCATATTTTGCAAGTCTATAAATTTCTATTATTGTGGAATGAAAACGTTCAACAATGCCCATTGAGTTGGGGTTATGGGGTGTTCCAATATGTAAATCTATTTTATAAAATATTAACATTTCTTTAAGTAAATTATTATTGAATTCTGAACCTGGATCTGAACTTATTTTTCTTGGTACTCCGTAAATGGAAAAATATTTGATTAATGCTCTAATTATTTCTGGTGTTGTTCTATTTGAAACTTCTATGGCTTGACCTAATTTACTAAAGGAGTCTACTATCGTTAGGAAATATTTGCCTTCTATGGAAAATAAGTCTATGAAAATTTCCTGAAAGGGTCTAGTTTGAGTTTGAGTTAATTGAAGTTTAGGATTTAAAGGTTTTCTATCGTATTTCATCGTTTTGCATGTTTCACAAGAATTAATTATACTTGATACGGTTTGTTCTAAATTTTGCCAGAAAAATGTTCGTTTAAGATGAGCAATGGTTTCTTTTATGCCACGGTGACAAGTTTTGCCAATATGGTATTTTAACACTATATCACGTTGCTCATTTTCATCTTCAACGTACACTACACGTTTTGTGCATTCAAAGAATTTTACTGAATCTTTTTTGAATAAGGTTATAATGATTTCTGAAAATTGTTTACGATGACGTTCATCGTCAAAGTATAGGAAATATTTTATTTTAGGCCTAATATATTCTTTAAGGAATGATTTTATTAACTGGGTATTATTTAATGGTAAATGGACTTCTAATACTTTTTGTTTATCTCTGGATAAGTTTTTAACAGTAAATTCATTTCTGTTCCAGGTGTACACAAGTATTTGATTGGGTTTAGTATCAATTGCTTCTTGTAAAATAGGAATATTAGCAGAATCCATGTTTTGTTCTGAATGGACAGTTATAAAAGATGATTCTCATTTTTCAGATGCGGTTAAGGTGCTACTATTTAAAGATGGAACTGGGTTAGTTAATTCTGATTTGCTAGAATTTTCGGAAGATATTGTTATGGGACTAGAGGCATTAACTTTCATTGATAGATTATCTTTTAGTATATTAATTTTTGCACGTGAAAGCGCATCAGCGTTTCCATTTTGTTTACCGGGTTTGTATTTAATTTCGTAATCAAATGCTGTTAATTGTAATTTCCAATTGGTAAGTCTACTTCCGGGTTCTTTAACTGAATTTAACCACATTAGGGGTTTATGGTCACTTAATATGGTAAATTTATTTCCATATAAGTATGGCCTAAATTTTCTACACGCCCATACTATGGCTAATAAATCTTTTTCTATTGTACTATAACGGGTTTCTGCGTCGTTTAAAGTCCTACTAAGATAAGCTACAGGCTTGTCACTACATATCGGTCCTTGTGATAGTATAGCGCCAAGGGCATAATTGGATGCGTCGGTTGTTAACAAAAATGGTTTAGTGAAATCGGGGTATTGTAAGATTGGGGCGTTTGTTAAAATTTCTTTACATTTCTCAAATGCATCAATATATTCTTTGTTAATTATAATTTTGTGTCTTTTCTTTAAACATTTAGTGAGAGGTTGTGGTAATTTGGAAAAATCTTTAATGAATTTTCGGTAGTAACCTACTAATCCAACAAAACTACGTATTTCCGAAGGTGTTTTAGGTAACGGAAATTGTAATATGGCTTTAATTTTATCATCATTTGGTTGAAGACCATTTTCTGTAATAGTGTGACCTAGGTAAAGAACTTCTTTTCTGAGAAATTCACACTTGTCTAATGTTACTTTTAAATTTGTTTGCCTAAGTCTTTCAAATACTTTTCCTAATTTTTCTAAATGTTCTTCTAAACTACTTGAGAATATAATGATATCATCTAAGTAAACTAAACAATGGATACCCTGTAAACCTCTAAGTATGTTATCCATTGCACGTTGAAATGTTGCGGGGGCTGTTTTTAAACCAAATGGCATTCTAGTAAACTCATAATGACCATTTTGTGCTGTAAATGCTGTTTTAGATTGATCCTGTTTCTCTACTTCTATCTGATGGTAACCACTAGCTAAATCTAATGTAGAAAAATAACACGCTTTTCCTAATTTATCGAAAAGGTCTGAAATGTTAGGTAATGGGTATTTGTCGTCTACGGTTATTTCATTCAATCGTCTGTAATCTATGACCATGCGAAATTTTCGTTCGCCCGAAGCGTCCATTTTTTTAGGAACTAAGTGTACTGGGGCGCTCCATGGAGAGTGCGATTCCCTAATGACATTGTTTCTTAATAATTTATCTATTTGTTTTCCAATTTCTTTATTTTCTGTGGGGGCATGTCTATATGGTTTTATATATATAGGATCTTCATTAGTGGTTCGAATTTTATGTTTAACTTAATTCGTAAAAGTTAAAGGAATATCATCACAATAGAATATGTCTCTATATCTGTAACATAATTTTTGTATGGCTTGTTTTTCTTCTTTCTTTAAATGTTCTAATCTTAATTTAGAAAGATTTTGTTGTAACAATTTATTTTTATTTGTATTTAAATTTATAGTATTGAGGTTATTGAAAAATTTTTCCTCAAATTTGTCTACTTTTAATGGATTATCAAATTTTAATATGACATTTTGATCTGTAGAATTTTGTATAATTGTTTGGGCTATTGAATTTTTACAATTTACTATGGCATCGGGCATTCTAACTCCTGGTTGAAATTCTAAAAAATGTAATATTGCTTCACCATTTTTAAGATTTGTCGGAATTTTAACACGAGTTTCTGAACGTGGTGATAATTTAATTTCGTAGGGTTTTCTATACAATATCGGAATTTTAGTATTTCTGGTTTTTAAAACTTGATTTTTCATATCTATTGTGGCTTCTAGTTCTTTTAACAAGTCTGAACCTAATAAACCTTCGTATCTGCTATCTACATCATAAATGTAAAATTTGTGACAAAGTTTACTTTTAAAAGTTTTGGTTAAGGGCATATAAGCTACTTTACTGTGCCTACTATGTCCATGTGTACTAATTATTTCAAAAGGTTCTAAAGTTATAAAATTATAAAAGAATTTGTTTGCTATTTCGGGGCTAATGAAGGATCTAGTGCTTCCTGTATCTATCATAAATTTTGAATTAATTTCTGGTATTATTATATGTGGTAATTTTAAGGTTTCACTATAATTAAGTTTAACTATTTCGGGGGATCTTGGACCGGATCCATTGGAAAATTTTCAGGTGGAGAAACATTATTATCGGGGTTTTCGTCGTCGACTTCATCGATTGTCACTGGCTCATATTCATTAAAGTATTCGTCAGTCTCAAAGTCGATGTCATCTACGTCATTCTCATATAAATTTTCAATCATGTTATTACGAACCGCTGTCCTCATTGTGACGTCATTATCTGTATTTAGATTTTTATTTATGAATTTATTGGGAATACCGAAACGGAATTGTTGGTTTGGGTTGGGTTTGAAGAACCCAGATTGCTTGTAATTATTCATATTGTAAGGTAATCTTTGATCATTTTTTAATACTTTTTGTTGATTTTGTTGAATTAAATTAGGATTAAAGTTAGGTCGGAAGTTTTGATTCATTAGTTGTCTTTGTGGGAAATTACTTTGAAGGAATCTATTTTGAGGTATGCCAAATTTATATTGGGTCGGAATTTGTTTGGTTGTTTGTAAACTATTATTTGATTTGACTTTACTTTTTGCATTATAATGGTTATGGAAATTTACTTCCTCTGTAACTACTCCTAAGGCTGATTCTAGATTAGCGCATTTATTTAACCTAACGATCCTTAATAGGTCTTCTGGTAAGTTAAACAAAAAGCTATTTAACGCGGAATTATTATAAATAATCATTTTAGCGGCTTTAACGCCTTCATCGGTTAACAAATTTACTTTGGCTATAACTGAACTTTTTACGTCCTGAATTCTATGAGCTAAATCTATATATGATTCTCCTGATTTTAATTTAATGTTTTCTAATTCTACGGCAATGCAATCTTCTGTTCTAGGATCTCCAAAATGTTCTATGAGGAGTTCCTTTAAGCTATCCCAAGAATTGATAATATTTCTTTCACTCACTAGTTTCGCGGCTTTATCTATTAATTTACTCGTCAGACTATGGTAAATATACATTTGTTGTGCGGCATTATTTTCGCGACTAAAACTTCTAATAACATATTCGCACTTTTGGATGTAAAAAT
The DNA here is from genome assembly GCA_905147815.2 of Phalera bucephala. Lineage (NCBI taxonomy): Eukaryota > Metazoa > Arthropoda > Insecta > Lepidoptera > Notodontidae > Phalera > Phalera bucephala. The sequence goes on from LR990617.1 coordinate 36,928,740, forward strand.
TTAACAATTGATTGTTACCGTCGTAACGTGGAATTAAGTCGAGAATTTCTTTCGGAATAATTTGAATTTGATTCATTTTGAATATTTTGAACACTTATTATTCACTTTTACAAACACAATAAGATAAATATTACACACACAAAATAAAAAAAATACAATTTAAAATAACACACACAAAAAAAAATACAATTTAAAAATAACACATAAAAAGTTTACAATAAAAATTTTATAATAGAAAAAGTTTATAGATTCGGCGATTTTTGTCCGAAAATATAACTCTTATCAATTATTATTTAACTTAGCCTTTATAGGCAGAACAACGTTTATTATTTTTTTTTTAAATATTTAATTTCTTTTCATTAAGATTTATTTTCTTTTCAATATTTTACGTTCTCAAGTGGACCTTGTGATCACCCCACTGGAAGTAATTTTCTTTTTTTTAATAAAATACGACAATGTTTTACGTAAGTTCAGCGATGCTTGTCTGATTCTTACGGCCCTACGTGGTGATCTACGGCTTAGCGATGCGTGTCTAAATCCCGTGAGATCCTAAATTCTAATCACAAATTAGCGATGCTTGTCTAATAATGCGATATCCTTTTATCCAAATAATTCCCGTGATTTTTGACCGGAATTACAGGCTCGGGGTCTGAATGAAATTAGCGATGCTTGTCCAAATGAATTCAGAATAGACAGAAAAATAGGAACATGTGGGAAAGGTCAGAACTCACACAATGCTGCAATTTTTCATGCCGAATATCCGCTCTTTGAGTATCTGCAGGCACTTCTTGACAAAATTTCTTTGTTCGAAGGTAGGGTAGGTCCTTTTCTAGGATTCAGCCAGGCGATTGTGGTCCGGAATCGATGCTTGTACTCCTACACGGCGTTGAGCTTGTTAGATATAACTGCTGCAACACTTATCGCGACTGAAATCCTACCGTTCGGCTGCGCCAGTCAAATATAAAGGCCGGCGTGACTTTATAAAAATATATTTATTTCACAATACAAATTAATAATAGATACTCAAAATATTAATGCAGTCAATTAATATTACTTAACGTTAGTGCGAACGGTAAGAGAGCTGAGTCGATATTAAATGTACTTTGCTTGGCGATGGCTTTTATAGGCATCGTCAAGTAAACAACTCTTTCTAGAATGAACCCACGCGTTATACGTCTTATTAATTGATATCTGCTTATTTAGCAAAACAGTTATGAGAATTGGACTGAGACTAAACAAGTAACCTGATATCTGTTTACATGATAAATACGCAGCTGAGGCAAGTTAAGCTGATTAAGCAAAACAGTACTTGGAATTATATTCTATGAGCAACAGTCTGTTTATATTGCATCATCTTTTAAAGTACTTGCACTGAGCTGTGTACTGGTCTAGTATACATAACTAGATAGTTAATTATTGATATTATTATGATACACTTCAAAGCTTTTTTCACTGCCGCGAGCAAATCCCAGAGCAAGTGTACGTAAGGTAATGTAGTATACATATTAGATATTTTACAGAAACCAAATGTATGTATTTTAAAACTAACACAAACACGAGTATAGAAAAATATGGAAATGCGTTCTGAAAGTAATAGTATGATGACATGATATTTCATCCAAAAACCTGTTCAACATCTTTTTCGGTTCGCAGCAGATGGACAGGGGAATTAGGGGAGTCCGTGCGCTTTGCGTAAATACGTCCCTCCTTGATCCAAACAAAACTCCAATTATGATTTCGGCCGGCAGCACGAGCCTTTCCAAATAGGACCCGATTTATTTTGGTGAGCCTCTGGTTCACGTAGAAGCGGCGGTTCTCATCAGCTGCAAGGCCAAGGTCAGCGATAGTGGCGCCACGCCGCACCCGTGCGCTTTGCAGCAGCTGATCGTGGACCGAACGTCGTGTGAAGCGCACAACAAGCGGGCGAGGACGCACCCGCGACTCATTATCCTTTGAACCTGTTACCCTGGGGTTCTTAGGGCCGACGCGGGTAGCGCTGACTATGTCGCGTTCCTCCAGAGACAATCCCAGCTTGACTGCAACATTAAGAACGATATGAATAGCTGACTCGCTTTGTGACTCCGGAATGTTGTTAATCTCAACGTCATTAAGTAAGGCCCCTTGGTCACGGTCGTTGAGTTCAGCTCTAAGTTGAGCAACTGTGTCTGCTAGGATCGAATTCCCTGGCATTCCTTCAGTCTTGAGCATGTTTATCTCAGAGCGTAATTGGGAGTTTTCCTCTTGAAGTAATTTAACAGTATTACTCATAGTTTCCAATTCTTGCTTCATTTTAGATAGTTGCATGCATAATTGTGACGTGCCAGCACTTAACTCATTCTTGAGCGCATCAATAGCATCTTTAATTTCGCGCTTGATTTCATGGGTAAGAGTTGACCTGATCGTATGTAGCTTAGAGTCGAGTCTTGTATCCAATAAAGCCGCGAACTGTTCCAAACCTATTACCGGACTAGGCTCAGTATGAGCGCTAGATGAAGCTGTTACATTTGCAGTATCCTCCTCAAAAGACATCTCCTCAGAGTTGATGGTAGCAGTGGGTGGAGAGCATTGAAAAATTCCCTTAGTGGGTGTTTCATCAGTTTTCCCACGGCGCTGAGAATTGATGTTAGTTCGGCAGGGAGGGCACTTCCAATTGTGCTTTAGAACATCTTTTTCTCCAAAAAAATAGCTGCCGTCATATTTAAACACTTGTAGTGGTATGTACCTTTGCAGAGTACACATGCAATAAGCTCGTCAATTGCAACTCGATAAGGACAAGCTAAGCACTTCATTTTTAAAACGTATATAATCCTCAACTATATCTATCAGGATTTTGTTGTTATAATTTAGTTAACTTCTAGCGGGTAGATGCAGGTAATGTATTTGTGTCGTCCTCTCAATAGAAGTGCAGTCGCAACAGAAATAAAACACGGAATATACGACGCCGCGCCCAAAAGGTCATAAGCGCCGTGTAATACGCGTCGCTTACGCGTTAGTTACAAGCATCAAGGAAAAAATTAACTTGATTATATTATTCCCTGTTTTAATAATGTTATTGGGGTATAATTTAGAAAATTATTATGGCATAAAGCACACTGCCTTTATAAAACACAATACACTATAAAACAACTGTTCACTAGCACTAATAAAACTTTTTTCCTACTTTTATACGGACTATACAAATAAACGTGTGACCCTCACAGTTGGTACGACGCACTTTTATGCATCTACCGGCCATAGTAGCAACAATATCGGACCCAGTGTACAGAAAAGTGGAGATGCTCTACGTTGTTTTCGCTGCGGTGAAGCGGGACATAACCGAAGTAATTGTAATGTGAAGGGTAGTTAAAAGTGTACTTTTTGTAGGAAACCGGGTCATTTAGAATTGGCCTGCATGACTAAAGAAAGGACGAAAATAGAAAAGGACGTTGAAGTAAAATTAATTAACGAATCAAATTCGAAGCGGAAGTTTTTTAAGATAATTTACCTAAATGATTTAGAGTGTAATGCGTTCATTGACATGGGTAGTGTATGCTCATTAATTATGTCTGATTTGATGAAACAATTTAATCTCAAACCGTATAGGTTGCAAAGCCCCGTGAATTTGTTCGGGTTTACGAATGATTTTTCCACGGTCGTAATCGACGCTGTTGACGTCGCAATAAAAATTGATGAGGTAGAAATGTTGATCACTTTGTATATTATAGATAAACTATCTGGCTGCCAGGTGTTAATAGGAAGAAACTTTACCGAAGATAATCGAATTATGTATAGTCGCGTTGGGGATTCGTTGACGTTTAAACAATTAAGTGAGTCTAATATAATTGCTAAGAATACACAGGTTTGCGCGGTCACCTCAAAAACATTCTCTGACGACCCAATTGTAAATCAAGTTTTGTCAAAGTACCCTCAATGTTTTTCTACTGATTTGAGTAATTTGGGGAAGGTGCCAGGAGTTGAATTAGAAGTTGAATTGATTACTAGTAAGTCTGTGTATCAACGGCCATATCGTATGTCCGATAGTGAACGGATCATTACGCGAGAGATTGTCGAGGACATGCTTAAAAACGGTATTATTCGTTATAGCAATTCGCCGTACGCCAGCCCCGCGCTGCTAGTAGATAAGTCGTCCGGTGAAAAACGACTATGCATAGATTATCGACGGCTTAATAGGATAACAGTGAAAGAAAAATATCCAATGCCATTAATTGAGGATCTTATTGATAGATTACGCGGATGTAAATATTACACAGCCCTAGATCTTAAATGTGGTTACCATCATTAGATGATTAAGGAGAGCGATACACATAAAACGGCATTCATCACTTTGGACGGTCATTATGAGTTTTTAAGAATGCCGTTCGGACTGTGCAATGGACCGGCCGTTTTCCAAAGGTTGATGAATTCCGTGTTAGGGAACTTAAGATTCGGTAGAATTATTAATTACATGGATGACGTCCTAATAGCAACAGAGACATTGGAAGAAAATATTTCATGTTTAGAGAACGTCCTAGAGCTTTTGGGACGAAATGGATTAACGGTCAATTTTAAAAAGTGTTCATTTTTTAAAGAGAATATACAGTTTTTAGGTTATGACATATCAAAGGATGGTATCCGCCCAAGTGTTAAGAAAATCAAGGCTGTTAGTGACTACCCCACTCCAAAATCAGTTCATGCAGTAAGACAATTTCTCGGGCTGATAAATTATTTCCGTAAATTTATTCAAAGTTGGGCAATGATTAGTCGGCCTTTGACTGATTTGCTTAAGAAAAATGTAGTCTGGTGCTGGCAAGATAAACATGAACAAGCATTCCAAAAGTTAAAGAAAATGTTAGTAAGTAACGCGGTATTATGCATTTTTAGTCCCAATTTGCCTACTTATTTATATACAGATGCCAGTCGCGACGACTTAGGTTGTATTTTAGTGCAGGTTACTGAGGATGGAGAAAAACCAGTTCATTTTTATAGCCGTCAAACGAGTTGCGATGAGAAGAATTATCACTCATTTGAGTTAGAGTTGCTAGCGATAGTGGTAGGATTACAAAAATTTAGACATTACTTATTAGGGTTGTCATTTAAAATCATAATGGACTGTAGTGCTGTCCGATATGCATTAAGCAAACAAGATATAGTACCAAGAATTAGTAGATGGGTCTTACAAACACAAGAGTTCACGTTTGAGACTGTACATGGGCCAGGACCTCAAATGCAGCACGTCGATGCATTGAGCAGAAACCCTCTCGCTACTATGAATGACAGTGATGTAGTTAGTAATAGAGTGCTGTCCATCACCGAAGGTGACTGGGTGCTTTCTGTTCAACTGCAAGACCCCAGCATTTGTTGCATCCGAGAAATTTTACAGTCAGGACAAGCCGAGGTACACAAACAAATTTTTAATAACTATGAACTGTTAGGGAATAAAGTTTATAGAAGAACTGAGTTTGGTCGGCGTTGGCTAGTACCAAAACAGTGTATCTGGCAGATAATCAGGATCAACCACGAAACTATAGGTCATTTTGCAGTAGACAAAACTGTAGAGCGTATTAGATCTACGTACTGGTTTCCACGCCTGAAGAAAACTGTGACAAAATATATTAAAAACTGCCTTCATTGCATTTATTACAAAAATGTACATGGGAAATTGCCCGGCAAATTATTCCCAATACCTAAGTATGCACGTCCATTTCATACGTTGCATTTAGACCATCGAGGACCTTTCGTAAAAACTGCTAAGGATAATTCGTATTTATTAGTAATTGTAAATTCCTTCACAAAATTTGTATTTATTTTGCCAGTGAAAAACACAAAAAGCATAATAGTTGTGAATGAATTAGATAAAATATTCAAAATATTTGGTAACACCAAACGGATAGTTTGTGACGCCGGTAGCGCATTTACATCCAAGTTGTTAACAACTTATTGTAAGGATAGAATTATTCTACTTCACGTCATAGCCACAGCCGTACCACGCTCGAACGCTATAATGCCACAATATTAGAGTCATTACGCACATTAAGCGCAGACAGCGATAACAACAAATGGGATCAGCACGTTGCCACGGTTCAACAGGGAATAAACAGTACTATTAACAAGACAACCTCTGCGGTACCGAGTGAAGTCTTTTTCGGGTATCGGTTAAGGATGGACAAGGACTTGACGGTTGATGATGAGGAGTCAACAGTTGATGTGACGTCATTACGAAACACTGTTGACGCAAGAATTAAAGAAAACGCCGGAAAACAAAAAAACTGCATTTGATTCAAAACGAAAAGCAGCTCCAGAATACAATATTGGCGATCTAGTGGTCATTAGAATACCGAGCCAATCTAACGATGGTCAGAGTACTAAACTTCTACCAAAATATAAAGGGCCATTTCAGATAAAGGAAAATTTAGGAGAAGACAGGTATAGAGTCAACGATATAAGAGGAGCAGAGGGGTCAACAAAACGGTACGACGGCGTTGCTCATGTGGAAAATATGAAGCCATGGATTAATATATCCAAGAATGTTTAAGCTCAAGTTACTGGATTCCGGATGTTGTCGAAAAGGTATAACCATTCTATGTCTGATATATCAATTCTATATATGTTTAATGTATATATGTGTATATCATAATTCTAGCAAAAATTGTGATCTATATATTTCACCTGTTTTTACTCATGAGTCTGGTGCAAATGCTTCTAACAGACGACCGGCCACGGCAAGTGGTTTGACGGGCAACAGACATCGTAATGAACACTGTTGCTGGTTGGAGTGCATGGTAATACACAACCCCAGGGGCCAAAGGTGCTGGTGGTTCAAACCATGGGATACGAGCGGGATAACCGGCGATGGCATATCCCAAAGCTCAACACTCTGGAGTCGCTACTGTCGTGAACTGGTTACTGTTAAGAGGTGAACTGTAAAGGTTGCATTCATATTGAGATATACTTTCTTAGTGAAGTGTATCCAAGTGTGAATGCTGCTTATAAATGTGGGACTTTAATATATCTGTGTGGGACGGCATGTTGGGTCCGGGTGTCCGGGACATTGCCGGAGCACTGTGCGCCGTCCCCTCCGGGGAGAGGGCCGACAGCACGCCATCCGCAAACGTTGGCGGCATGGTCTGTGTAGGAGACCGGCGCCGGTGTCCAAGCCTGGACCTCTGCTGCCTCGATTGCAGCCTCCACGTCCAGGCGCGCCAAGGCCCACCTCAGCCCACCCCCCGCTACGTCAGCCGGCACGGCGGCCCGCGACTCGGCGGAGACCACAAATCTGATATATACATGATCAGACAGGGTCTCCACCGAGTCGACGACTCTCCATCCTCGTACCCGGTTCGCCAGTGTCGAAGTGGCGAAGGATACGTCCACCACCGAGCCGCCGTTCCGCCTGACACATGTGTAGGCCGTGCCCCTGTTGAGGACTGCCAGTTCCTGCGCATGCGCCCACTCTTCAAGGGCCTCCCCCATCACATCGTCGACGGGGGAACCCCAGGCCGAGGACTTGGCGTTGAAGTCCCCCGCGACGAGAACAGGACGCGGCCGAGACCGCACAATAAAGTCGCCGAGTCGCGACAGGAAGGCCTCGAACTCGGGTAGCGGTCGGTTTGGCGAGAAGTACACCCCGACCACCACCATGGCCCCCACACGAGCGGCGACAAAGCCCCTCTGTCTCTCAACGCCTTCGAGAGACAAGGAGCCCCCACACCTCGCCAGCAGAATCGCCACCGTGCCCTCAACATCACCGGCCCAGTTGCTGGCGGGCAGCACAAAATACGGTTCGGCGGCCACCGCCACGTCGATCGACCACTCTGCCATGCTCTGAAGCAGGAGGTCCTGAGCTCTGGCAGAGTGGTTGAGGTTTGTTTGTAGGAGACTAACAACGGGGGAACGACTACCCATTGTTATTCTCCATTATTTCCACCGCCTCGGTCTGGCGCGTCCTGAGCGGTGCTGGCTGCTCGGGAGCACGCGCTGGGGCCTTCTTGCCTATGGGGCGCGACCCACAGGTCTTTGAGCCCGCCCGGTGCTCGGCGGGCTTGCCGAGTGTGCCGCAACTTAGGCAGTGTGCGGCCCCCGCGCAATCCTGCGCCTGGTGTGCCGGCTGCCCGCAGTTGTAACAGCGCTCCCTGCTGTCCTTTATTCCCGCTGGACAGAGAGTGCCGACGTGCCCCTCCACCTGGCAGCGGAAGCAGCGCAGCGGCCTTGCCTTCAGGAGGGCCACGTTTGCGGACACCCAGCCCACCAATAGCCGCTTGGCATCGGCCAGCTTTTTGGCGGCTTCTACGGGGCAGGTCACTACGGCCGTGAATAGGCCTCTGTAACCCGCCCGTATGTCGCCGCACTTGACTTCTCGAAAGCCGCAGCCCCCGTATTTTACCACCGCGGCGATGAGCTCTTCAAGACGGACCGAGTCGTCGAGCTCACTTATGCGGAGGCTCGCCGACTTGAAGGGCCGCGAAATAAGGACATCTTCGGCGGAGAGTCCTTGGCGGAGCTTCTCCGCCAGTGCGTCCGCCTTCGGGGAGCTGGTCACGCCCGGGACTTCGAGCAGGCGCGCACCTGTAATGGTGCGTTTGGCTCTGAGCCCCTCGATTCCGAGCTCCCCGATGTCAATGGTTGACCTGGCGCGATGGTGCAGCGCAGAGTAAGTAATGCCGCGCTTCTCTGCCCCGGGTGCCAGGGTCAGCACGACTGCCACCGAATCCGGAGCGCGGAGCCTCCGGCGTTGACGCGCTCTCGCCTTTTTGGCCTTTCTGGACTCCTTCTTGCCAAAGGGGCCCCCTTTGGCCCCCGCGACCTCCCACTGACCCCCTACCCTGGCATTGGGAGGCGCTGGTTGCCGCTGCGGTGCCTTTTCTTCCGCCCATTGGCCGTCCCCTTAATTCCCCTGGCTTTATGGGCCGCAGGGGGCTTGGGGGCGGCGGGTGCAGCTGCGATCGGTATGGGTTCGGGCGTCTGCACCAACGTCGATGGCATGGCATCCTGCCCCGAGGGGCGACTCGGGGTTTTCCACGGTGCCTTCTGCGCGGCCTTCTGCGCGTACGTCATTGCAGGGGCAGGCGCTGTCAGCGTCTTGTTGACGTTCGTCGTTAAGGGTGGGCGCAGGACTTTGCCCTCCAGGAACGACAGTCTCTGGAGGACTTTGCCTATCTCCTCCATAATCAAAGTCGCCAGGTCACTGTCTGGCGCTTTAGGAGCCACCTTGGGAGCTGGATCTTGTGGCCTGTCCTCAGTGTCAAGGACCATGGCCTTAACCACGTCCAGCTCCTTTTTCATCTCCGCTATCTGCTTGCGGAGACGGGTGTTCGGGCGAAAATCGAGCACTAACCTCCTGGCCACTACAACCAACACTACATGCATGCTGTGATGGTCCCAGAGGCGATGTTACAGTGAAGTGCTCTCAACAATCAAACATCTCAGCTATGCCTACCAAGTCACTATACCCGTTGATACTCACAGGTAAACCCGGCTTACTATTTAATTTATTAGACGATTTCCAAAAATGTTTGAAATCGCGGCTGGAATGTTGCGAAGCCAAGATATCCATTTTGATTTGGTCTCTATTATTTTGACACCATTGCAAACGCGATTTAAAAATCCTGTGACTCGTCTGCATGTTATTCCAAATACATCCCTCCCTCGGCCTACCATTCCAAACCCATAACTCAAACTTTTGCCGGGCTTCTCTGTGCGCATCACTCACATACCTGTTCCACCCTATAACCGGTTTCTTACGCGTATGAACACTCTGATTGTAACTCACACAAGCTGCCTGGCATAATACATTAATAATGTCATCATACATTTTGTCAATAATATTTCTGTGGTCCAAATTATTACAAACATAATCGCTACATGCACTCAATTCCATTGGAAAGTCAATTAATTTTAAATTACTGTTACAAAATTTTGTATAAATGTCAATTTGCTCCGGTTTTCTTTCCCCCAACGAATTTTATTATTACGTCGGATTTTATTTGTTCCGTAAAATTTAGGTTTAATATTATCTAACTGACATTGAATAACGAGGGGAAAGTGGTCGGACCACAGAACGTCACACATCACATAAGTGTTTACAATAGTTTCCATAGCTTTTTTTTTTTTTTAATAAAACGTAGCCCCACACTAGGATTTATTCCTGTGTCGTGGGTGCGTTTACAAACATGAAAATTCACAAACAAATACCCAGACCGGAACAAATAATTGTGGATCACACAAAGATTTGTCCCGTGCGGGAATCGAACCCGCGACTATTCGACTCAGTGGGCGGAGCAGCTCAAGCTCTTAACCACTGCGCTAAAGCTGATTTAGTCACTACGCAATGGTCGAGCCAACATCTTGCACCATTCGCTTCACGTATATATGTGTAAGTGTCAGAGTTTAAACCTAGTAATTGGATGTCAGCACACAATAATTCTAACTCCATACAATAACATACCAACTCATTATAAAATTGTTCATTTGGAGGCGCGTTAAAGTCCCCGAGTAAATATACAGATTCAGTATTCTCATTTCTTATAATAGCACTCACCAAACCAAGGCAGTCAGCGAAATCCGTAAGATTTGCGTTATTATCTGTGGGCATGTAGACACTAAACAAAAGGAATGATTTTAGATCCATGGTTACTTTTAGGGCACACACTCGCGGATTATCACATTGTACAACCGATACATTGTTATAACACTTTTCCTCCACAGCAATGCAACTCCACCGTACGGCCGCCCTCTCAGCATACCGGCGGCGGTATCAACCGCTGACGTCCCGGTGCAACCGTACTCGTTATCAATATCGCTTAAGAAGTGAATATCGTCTGGCAGTAACCAAATCTCTTGAAAATCAATAATGTCTGATTTACGACATAATTGCCTGACACTCTCCACCGAGCGTTTCACACTTTTACAGTTGAAACTTACTAAATTGTATATAGATTTTGTATCCATTGAATAAGTTTTATTTACAGTGCCATTATTTACACCGTTCGCGTTCGGTTTCCGTGCCTTAAACGGAACAAATCGCCTAAATATTATTCCCTCAGGCCATAATTTGTTATCAAGGAATAATGACAATTTGTTTTCCTTGATAAAGAATTTGTAGGCTTTGTAGTCATATTTAGACTGTATGTTTTCTAGCGTAATTCTCTCTTTCGTTTTTTTATATACGTAATCCATTATCAGCACTACTTTGAACCTTCCATCATTATCCCTAGAAATACCGGTAGTACCTATATAACGGTACCTCATTGGTTTCTTACGGTAGGAAACACTTTGCCATCCTTCATTATCATCTTTTCGTACCAGCTCGCGTTCAGGCACCGACAAAACTCGAGTGTTCGCAATGTCCTCAACGCCCGCCCGTCTTTTGTTATTATTGCAATTAGCTGATAGTTGCGACGCAGAGGCCTGCCCATGTGACGTCACGGTCAGCAGTCTCGAACCGGTTGGATTCGGCGCGGTGGCTGTAGCCGCAGCGCGAGGCACGAATCCACCGCCACCCATTCGCTGCGATATAGTGCTTTTTTCATAGGCGTTTTGTTCTACTTCTACCGTCATAATTTTTCTCAATCGATGTGCATTATTTTTGTGCCCGTGTACCAATATTTCTTCAATATTTTCATCTATTAATGAATTATCATTTATGTTGGATAATCCCATAGGGCTACTATCCATCACCCAAGCACCTCTTTTCATATTTATTTTGCAAGAAGATACTAATTGGTCATTGTGACTTTTTAACATCACCTCCTTAAGCTCCCTCAGCTGTTTCTGCGTAGCGTATGTTTCGTTTACGTCTTTTAGCTCGTTTTGTAGTCTGAGCAGGTCTTTTAGAAGCTTTGTACAGTCCAGATGATCAAACAAGATTAGAGGTAGCCGCTCAAGATCCCTTGCCACAAAAACCGGGAAAAGATCTGATTCCGTTGATTTAAATCAACGGAATCAGATATATTCACAATATCCCCAAGATCTCGTTGTTCCTTGCCTTTATTTTTCCGCTTGATTTGGCTTTAAGCGGTATGGAATCGAACAATAGTGATCTTGACTTCTCGATCTCTTCACTAGAAAATGCAGACGTACAATTTCGCACTAGAGTATCTTCATCAATCACCGATAGCTTATTTTGAATGTAGGCCAACATGTCGTCGATAATAATATGGCACGAATTGCATTTCACGACTTTCGACATTTTCAAAACAAAACCTAATTTCCTTCGATAGATAGACACGCCCGCACGGGGGGGGGGGGGGAGCGCACGCGCAACTGATTTATGATGAACTCTTTCTTCCAGAAGCCGCCTAATAGAAAATGGACCTGGATGAGCCCTGATGGTTCCACCAAAAATGAAATAGACTTCATAATGAGCACCAAGCGACAAATATTTAATGACGTCTCCGTGATCCACAGGCAGTGATCACTGAATGGTCAGAGGCACATTAAATAATAATGTCAAAATGGAAAGATCGCGTCTGATGAAGTCTACGCTCCGACCTTTTTATGCACATATCCAAAACCCCGAGAACTTTCAACTCGAATTGGCAAACCGCTTCGAATTGCTAGACAGCAGCGTATCAGTGGACGAAATCAACAACAGGCTGGTAGAGACTGAACATACGGTCGGGTCCAAGTATTTTAAGCCCCACCGTAAAAAAAGACCTCAAAAACTATCCAACTACACCCGAAACCTCATGGCTGAGCGACGTTACATGACGCTCCAAACCTCCGATGATGCTAAGTCCTATAGGCAGCTCAATGGACAGATATTGAAGTCCTTGCGACACGATTTACGGTCCTTCAGTACAAGGCGTATTGAGGAGACCATAACACAGAACAAGGGTTCTAAAGTGTTTGCAAGAAACGCGTCTATTGGGCAAAGCCAGTTGACGAAGCTGAAGACGGAGGACGGAAACGTAACGTCGAATAGGTCAGAGGTGCTCAGGGAGATAGAAAGGTTCTATGGGCAGTTGTATACCTCAGTAGCTGAACCTGTTGTTGACTTGGTAAATAATAATAATAATATAATAATAATTTATTTATTTTCTCTTCACAAAGGTTTATCTCTTCACAAAGGTTCATATTAGCTTAATATTAAATATACTACATTAGTGAAAAGGTTCCTTTGTGAGAGACTGGTGTCCGTACTAGGACAAACCTGTGTTACGGATCACCAGGCTCCCACCCTCTGACTCAAGATATATTATATCACAGGTACTTCTTTATATCGTGTGAATGTACGGCATAAAGATTTGTGTATCCAAGTGTATACTGGTGACAGGTGTGCTTGTGATTAATCACATTAACGCGCTTATACTTAAATAAGTTGTTTCGTATGAAATATAAATAACAATATTGCTAAATGTAAAATCTTACTAAATATAATAGGGAGAATATAAAAGTTAATAGAATAAATTTTTTTTTTTTTTTTAAATAATAAATATAATGTGAATAGGTTCGCTTATGTTGGTGGAATTAAAAGGTTTTCGGTCTCTATGTAATTTAAGTTAAGGAGCCAAGAAAAAGTCAGCCGCTTACAGTGAGTTTTGGAAAAGGAATAAATATTAAGTATTTTGTTGGTGTTATTGTATAAATATGGTCCGAGGAATCCAATGTGTCTGTGCGAGAAGGCTGTACGATATTTTATGACTGGACAGACTCTATGTTTCAGACGTTTGTTGGCCAAGGGCGTGGGGTTGTATGAGAGATTAGAGTGGATGCGCAAAATTGTGTTTTGAATGTAAAGTTGACGGACAGAAAGAACATGGCACTGATTATACAGATCTTTAGTAGGGTGTAAGAACGGCAAGCGAAAGGCTACTTTTAGTACGGCCCTTTGAGCTCGTTCTATCTTGAGCATTGAAGTTTTTGCTGTCCCACCCCATATTGTTATGCAGTACGTCAGCAGTGATTGACAAAAAGCAAAATATACCTTTTTTATTATATTTTGGTCCGCAATATAGCGTAGGTTTTTAAAGATAAACATTAATTTTCTAATTCTAGAAGAAAGCTGATCTATGTGAGAGTTAAAATTTAAATTGTTATCGATAATTATCCCTAAATACCTGATAGCGTTTGTTTGCCCTAATACTGGACAGGAGCACCCCACAGGTACAGAGGGACAAGAATGAGCAGTAATATTTAATTTATTATTATTGTTTGATGGTTTTTTATTGAGAGAAAAGGTCATATATTTGGTTTTCTCTACATTAAGGGTCAGCTTATTGTGTCTTAACCATGACATAACTTGGTTCAATCCCGCTTGGGCCGATGTATAGGCCTGATCCCATGTGTTACCTTCAAACACAAGGGCAGTGTCATCAGCATAGGTAATTATCCTTCCATTAGCCAACTCAAGGTTACATAAGTCATTTATATATATTAAAAAGAGTGTGGGACCTAGGATACTGCCCTGTGGGACACAATAACTAATGGGAAGATCATCACTAACTTTTTCCGCCACTTTGACTCTCTGGAATCGATTTGTAAGGTAGTCAGTTAAAATTTCGAGCTGGGCCTGACGTATACCGAATAATTCCAACTTATGTAACAAGAGCGGCACAAAGACAGTGTCAAATGCTTTTGCTAGATCCATAAATATTGCAATAACTTTTTTGTTATTATCAAGTTTATTAACAATGGGGTCTACTAGCTCGTGTACTGCATCTGAGGTAGATAAACCTGAACGAAATCCGAATTGTGATCGTGAAATTAGATGATTGCTTTCGAGGTAATTTATCAAGCGTTTATTAATTATTTTCTCGAGAATCTTTGACAGGGTAGGAAGTATAGAAATAGGTCTATAGTTATTGACACTGTTACTTTCTCCGCCCTTGAAAACCGGAATGATTTCGGCTAATTTCCAATCGTTAGGAAATCTGCCTGTACTTATAGCCAGATTGCAAATATGAACCAAGGGAGACACTAGTGATTCTTTATTTCTCTTAAGAAGGGTTGAGGAAATATTGTCGCGTCCGGTTGAACAGTTATCTTTCAAATTAGTAATTAAATTCTCAACCTCATTGATATCTGTTGGTAATAGAACAAACGAATGTGGATGCGAATTAATTGATTTTAATTCATTTGAGTCATTGATAGATGAGCATTTGTCAGCAAGACTTTTACCTACATTGACAAAAAAGCTATTTAAATTATTTAGAGATGTGGGGTTTTCATTATCAATTAATGCCGATGCACTTATTTTTTGCCTATTTGTGTGGGTTATATTTTTTATCGTTTCCCATAGTTTTTTGTTGTTTTTGGATGATGTTTGAATTTCATTTTTATCGTGTTCTTGCTTTATTTTAAACAGTAAGTCGTTGCAAAAATTTCGATATCTCTTATATGTTGTTTGTATGATTACATCGTTAGGATTCTTTTTTGCCTTTTGGTGTAATTTGTCACGGTTTCGCATGCATCTTAGAAGACCAGTAGTAATCCATGATTTGCTAATGTACTTTCGATTCGAAACTTTAACAATTCTGGTGTTCTTTTCAATTACTATATTAATGGAATTTGTCAAAAGGGATAGGGCGTGGTTGACGTCTTGAGTTTCGTAAATTTCGGTATAGTTAATATTTTTAATATCATTATCTAAGTTTTTGTAGTCAAAATATTTAAAGGTCTTATTTGTGGGTTTTAAATGAGGTTTTAGCTCCAGTGTAAAAATCACCGAGTCATGATCAGTCACAGATGTTTCAGTAATGTAGCAAGACGCTTTTAGTTTAGTTTTTAAAATAACGTGATCTAGACATGTTTTTGTATGAGTTGGTATCGTGTGGGCTGGTAGCAAACCATGCGATGCTAATAGGTTTAAGTAAGGAGAGGAATTTAAGTCGCTATTTTTGTTTGTTATATCTATGTTAAGGTCACCTAGTAAAATGATGTTGGAATACTTGGAGGAACTTGTTAGAAACTGGTCAAGCGAGGAAATGAAAGGATTTAAGTTTTTATACCCAGCAGGTCTATATGCTGCTATGATGATTGTGTTTTTGTTAAGTTGTATCTTAAGGCAATTGCAATTTGTTATCGATAGTTCAACAACAGTGGCATTAATCGTTTTTTTTAGATATACCACGACACCTTCATTTTGAGTGTAATTGTTTGTTGTTTTAAAGTAGTTATAGCCTTCAATATCAGGTACGGCGCGGGTGCAAGGTAACCAGCATTCCGATAAGATTATCAAATCCCAATTTACATTAGATCGTTTCAGTTGGGTATACAGATTTGAGCTATTTCGATGTATACTTCTAATATTCTGATGAAATATTTTGAGGTATTTATTAGAGGAGTCAACAAAGTCTGCGCATTTGTCTATGTCGATTATGGACGAGTAGGAAATAGTGAATTGGTCAAGATCTGCTGTCAAAGTATCATTAATCACGGTAAATACGTGATATAAATTTGCAAGAGAAGTGATTTTAGGTGTTTATCATAATCCAGCGCAAAAGTGTTATAAATATCGTTACGATCTGTTACAGAGGTAAAATGACCAGGACATTTAGGTATAGAGATACGGGAAGGGTTTGCGTGTGTTTTATATTTTAAACTGAATTTTATATAAGTTTTTGCAGGCAAAATTAATTTGCGACTCATTGTAATATTTTTTATGTGTAGAATATGTCGAACGACGATGCAATATGTGATGGTATTGTAGTTAGTATAAAGTTGTATGTGAAATATATTTTTTTGAGTTTGTTTGTATATTTGAACCACATACACAATAATGGATATAATAATGAATAAAGAAATTATTATACAATGGCATACTATAACAGTTTCACTGAAAATTATCCTACATAAGTGAGTAATGTGTATTAATGTAGAAGAGTCCGAGATCTGCAGATAAGCGAGTCGAATGTGTTTGGTTCGTTTGAGCTCGATAAATTTTACAATATTTTTGTATCTAGGGTATATAACTAGTTGTTTGCTTAGCATAACCAGTGTAATAAGACATGCCAAGGACACTGGGTACAGATTTTCTTTTAAAATAAAAAGTAAAAATAAAAGGTAAAAATAAAAAGTAAAAAGTTGAAGTAAATTCGAATTAAAAGTAAATAGTAAGAATAATTCACTACCTTTTACCACAAGATTACCTGAAATTAGGCTGATACTATGTAAATTACGGCAGTATAGTCATTGTGGACATTTTTTGAGGTCTTCTATTTGCTCTTCACTCTTAACAAGAATATGAGGGGATCCGTCTTCTTTACGCAGGTAGACTCTTGAATTTGATGTCCAGCAGAACTTATAATTATTTGACTTAGCGACGTTCCGAGCCAGATAGAAAAGTCGTTTAGCGTTTGTAGTAAGGTGTTCACTAACATATATCGGACGAATAGAACCTTCAATTGATAGAAGAGTAGTATTCAATCTTGCAGTTGTATGATTACGGTTATATGACTGGACTGCTTTAATTACTGATTTCTTTATCTGTTCTGAAGCCAATTCTAATACTACAGTCTTAGAGGTATTCTGTTTACCTTGTATACGCTGAATCTTGAGGATATCGGCTGGACCCACCATTACATTAGTAAGTTCAAATAAAATGCGAATTGTGTTGAGAAGTTTTTCATGTGAATCGATAAGAGGGCTGGGCAAATTTCTTATTTCGAGTTTGGCATGGCACTGACTTTTTTCAATGTCTTCGACCTTGGACTCTAATACTTTAATTTTGGAAGCATATTCTTTACATTCCTTTTCCAAACCACTGATTTTTGTCTTTAAGTTTTCAAATTCGGCGGAAAGAAATTTTATAGCTCTGTCAATTTCAAAGTTAGTTTTCTTAATTTCCTCGTTCTGTAATTTTACGGCAGTCAAGTTCGCTTGAAGTTGAGAAAATTTGGTGTCTTGTTCGAATTTCCAAGCGTCTAATTTTTGCCAAATTTGTTCGTTTAGAGCTTTAATTAGATCTCGTGTAGATGAGTCCGAGCTTCTTTTCCGTTTTTGACGTTGGGTAACATTTTTGAGCGAAATAATTTTATCGTCTATATCCGAGTGATTAGCATCAGAGCCGAAGATTATGCCTATATTATTAGGTGGAGTACGCTGCATTATTACGCAGGTGTTTGATTTAGACCCGCGGACAGCAGCTGAATACAGTAGTAGTTGTATAACAGTAGAATATGTACCTTGAGTTATTAAATATCAGTCTTCCTGATTTTCACTTGGGCCAAATCCGAAGAGACAACCGCTAAACGCTTTCGCCTATGAATTGAGGCAAGCGCTTACGCGTAGTAGGGGCGCAAGGGGGTGTGTCGCATGCGCAGCGGTACTAGGACGATGACCTCTGTCTGCTGTGTTGCTGTCCTGCACACACACTACGTGTACGTTACTATGTTATGCGCTCCTGGTACTTCACTGAATTTATTTTATTGATATTTTATTTAAAATATTGAAAAAAAGGCAAATACGGGAATACACGACTATTCGCTCTTGCGGTCCGGGGGAAAGAGGAAATGACCCAAGAGAGTAAATGACCCAAGAGCCAAGCTAACCCGACACTACACTGAAGATATCCCGGACATCAGCCTGTATGAGATTAGGATGGTTCTCAAACAACTCAAAAATAACAAAGCGCCGGGCGAAGACGGAATTACCGCATAGCTTCTGAAAGCGGGCGGATCGCCGGTACTTAAAGTCCTTCAGAGGCTGTTTAATTCCGTCTTGCTCGAAGAGAAAACGCCGGAAGCATGGAACAGGGGTGTGGCGGTACTGTTTTTCAAGAAAGGTGATAACACTTTACTAAAGAATTATAGGCCCATCAAACTGCTGAGCCATGTTTATAAGTTGTTTTCGAGAGTCATCACGAATTGTCTCGAACGCAGGTTTGATGACTTCCAGCCTCCCGAACAAGCCGGTTTCCGGAAAGGCTTTAGTACCATAGACCACATACATACGCTGCGGCAGATTATACAGAAGACCGAGGAGTATAATCAGCCACTATGCTTGGCGTTTGTGGACTATGAGAAAGCCTTCGATTCGATCGAGACTTGGGCGGTTCTTAGATCTCTCCAGCGATGCCGCATTGACTATCGGTACATCGAAGTGTTGAAGTGCTTGTATAATAACGCCACCGTGTCAGTCCGAGTACAGGGGCAGTGCACGAAGGCAATCCCCATAAAAGAGGAGTAAGACAGGGAGACGTCATTTCTCCGAAACAGTTCACGGCCACCTTAGAGGACGCCTTCAAGCTCTTGGGATGGCAAAGACTTGGCATCAACATCAATGGCGAATACATAACTCACCTTCGATTTGCCGACGACATTGTGGTCGTGGCGGAGTCACTGGAAGATCTACGACGAATGCTCGGTGACCTCAACAGAGTATCTCAACAAGTGGGTCTTAAAATAAACATGGACAAAACGTAAATAATGTCTAACGTCCATGTCGTACCCACTGCACTCATCGTTGGGAACTCTACTCTTGAACTTGTCGACGAATACATTTACCTGGAACAGGTAGTCCGGTGAGGTAAGTCCAACTTTGAGAGAGAGGTCAATCAATGAATCCAACTCGGCTGGGCAGCGTTCGGGAAACTGCGCAACATCTTCTCATCCAAAATACCTCAGTGCCTTAAGACTAAAGTTTTTAGTCAATGTGTGTTACCAGTGATGATATATGGATCAGAGACGTGATCTCTTACAATAGGTCTCATAAAAAAGCTTAGAGTTGCTCAGCGAGCTATGGAGATAGCTATGCTCGGCGTTTCTCTACGCGATCGAATCAGGAATGAGGAGATTCGTAGAAGAACCAAGGTCACTGACATAGCCCTTAAGATTACCAAGCTGAAGTGGCAATGGGCGGGCCACATAGCGCGTAGATCGGACGGGCGTTGGGGCAGAAAGCTTCTAGAGTGGCGACCACGTATTGGCAAGCGCAGCGTGGGACGGTAGGTCATACCGTATACGTGACCTACAAAAAAAATAAATACCGAATTGTAATACGAGGCATGCCTTTTAAGTTCTGTCGTTTCCATATTTCCCGGCGATTTTGAATTTGGAACTGTTCTATATTCGAATGTGTTTAAGTTTTGAATCTCAAAACAGTTGAAAGTATTAGGATTAATGCTATAGTTTAGTCACAGCGTCAATTGGAATCTGTCAGGTTACGTACGAAAATGAATTTTTGTAAGGAAAATGTTCGTGCAATAATTTTCTACAACTTTAGAAGAGGCCTGACACGGCTTCAGTGTTTTGAAGAGCTAACATCTGTGTTCAGTGATGAAGCCCCATGTCTGCGGACTGTCGAACGCTGGTATTTAGAATTCCAGCATGGACATACTAGTGTTAGTGACAAATCTCGCAAAGCACGCCCAAAATCCGCCTTCACTGAAGATAACATCATTGCTGTGAGACAACTAATTCTCGAAGATCGTCATGTGACGTATCGAGAGATAGATGCTCTATTAGGCATCTCAGGGACAACCATTCAGAAGATCTTGCATGAAGCGCTTGGTGTGAGAAAGCTAGTTTGCCGTTGGATACCGCATCTGCTTTTCGACGATCACAAGGCGGCCCGCGTCAGATGGTGTAAGAAAACTCTGCAAAGGTTCAACCGAGGAGAGGCAAATCACGTCTACGACATCATCAGTGGTGACGAATCTTGGATCTGTGCCTACGATCCTGATTCCAAACAACAATCTACAATCTGGGTCTCTCAAGACGAGCCAAAGCCGACTAAAGTTGTTCGTTCTCGAAGCACTTCAAAGAAGATGGTGGCCACGTTCGTTGGAAAAACCGGCCATGTTGCGACTATTGCACTTGAAGATCATAGAACGGTTAACGCAAAGTGGTATACCACAGCTTGTTTACCACAAGTCATCGCCGAATTTCGAAAATCTAACTCAAAGCGACGCATCATCCTGCACCACGACAACGCAAGCTCACACAGCGCTCGTCAAACGATTGAGTATTTGAAGCAGGAAAAATTTGAAATTTTTGACCATCCTCCATACAGTCCTGACCTGAGCCCTAACGATTTCTTTACATTTCCTAAAATTAATAAAAGTCTTCGTGGTCAAAGGTTCCAGTCCGGTGAAGAAGCAGTCGACACTTTCAAGTCAGCCATTTTGAACACCCCCACTTTAGAGTGGAATAAATGTTATAATAACAGGTTTGAGCGAATGGAAAAGTGTATTAAGCTACGTGGTGAATACTTTGAAAAACAATAAAAAGTACTATAAGGTTCTAGTTGTGTTTTTTTCTTCAAACGACAAAACTTAAAAGGCATGCCTCGTAATCGGCAATTAGATTTAGTGTTGAGCTTGGAGGGGGGCATGTCTGTGTGCGCGGCGGACGAAGCATTGGTTGCGATCGACCTGCACCACCCGCCGCTCATGGTCTCTATCCAGCTCGGTGGCTGCTCTGATGAAGTGGTAGACACTCATGACCAAGATATTACACAAACACAAGAGTGGAATTTTACTAAAGCTAATTTTCTTGAGTATCCGGGATCCGGTTTCGTTTACGTAACATTATAATTGATAGTTGGGCACCCAAAAAAAGTTTAGAATGGTAAATCCACGGTAAAGGTACCCAAAGAGGTACACGCCGGACATTAGTAGTAAAATAAAATTTAATGCTAGACTACATAAGCGATACAAATGTAGCAGGTCAAAAGACGATTACGCGGATTTCTCAATTGTTAGAGCAAAAGTGAAAGACTTATTAGAACGAGCCACATATGAAGATTATGGGTTAGTAGATCTATTTGTATCACGAGATAATGCTAAATGTACCCGTTTCGTCTCTTGGAAGCAAGATCCCGACGGAATGGCCGTAGACGCATTTACTTTAAACTGGCGGGATAATTATTTTTACGCCTTTCCACAATTTTCCCTTATATTATAAAATGCCTAAGGAAAATAATCGATGATAATGCGAACTGTATTTTAGTATCTCTATTGGTCGTCACAGCACTATTTCCCGCTACTACAGAACCTCATAGTATCAGACGTACTTTATTTAAATCCTGACAAATACTTGTTGCTATCACATTTCAGGGATCATCATCCCTTATACAAGAAGCTTACCCTGGGTATCTCGAGGCTCTGTGGCAGTCCTTTATATGACGGGGCGTGTGCGTGGAATCTACAGTACTAATGTTAGCATCGTTCTCCGATAGTACTATAAGACAATACAATACTTCCCTTAAGCTCTAGTGGAGCTTCTGTAATGTTAACAATATTAACGTTTTTGAACCTACGCATATGCCCGTACTGACCTTCTTAACTACACAATTTAATAATGGATGTGCTTACGGGAGCTTAAACTCTCACCGCTCTGCTCTGTCAGCCATGATCGGAAACAATATCGGTTCAGACGAGTATGTAAAACGTCTGCTCAAGGGTTCGTATAGATCAAGACCTTCTAAGCCCAAATATTCTAGTACATGGGACCCTCAGTTGGTCTTAAACCTAGTTTCAACATGGTTTCCACATACCGAAAATGTTACGAAAAAGCTGGTTATCTTGCTAGTAATCTGCACTGGCCACAGGGTGCAGACGCTTTCCCTTATAAAGCTCGAAAATAACATATTTTCTTTATATTATAAAGACATCTGCTCCTGGTAGAGATCAACCAGTGTTATTCTTGCCTTATTTCAGACAAAATACCAGCCTTTGCCCAGCCACCGTGCTCTCAGACTATATTTCTATCACTAAAAATATAAGATCTGAGAACTCAGGTCCTATTAACTTACAAGCGACCACACAGGACCGCTACTAGTCAGTCCATCAGTAGATGGTTAATTTTATGTTTTTATTTTATATTTATTCTGTCGAAAAGCGGTGTTGACATCGGCGTGTTCAGTGCGCACAGCACGCGGCACGCATCCACCTCGGCCGCGAGCGCCGCCGGCGTCAACATCGAGACGATGCGCAGGACCGCCGGCTGGACTAGCTCATCAAATACATTCGCCCCCTTCTACAACAGAACCGTGGTAGACGAAGGCGAATATTCCCGGTCAATTTGCCTACCATCAATTAATCGTTAGTCAATATTATGAAGTTGATTAATTAATATGATAAGTCCCTTATTAAAGTTATTTAAAATGTGTAAAATTAAAAAATAACTTTTCTAAGTGTAAGTTTTAAATGTAATCACTTGATTTACAAAGTATAAATAAGCATAGATTCATCATTTATGAACAAAGGTTTAAACTAGAATACACACATTCTCAGTGTTTTATTTCAAAACTTTCCACTCTTAACATTTACCTGGTAATTAAATCATATCTGAAGAATGAAGCGAAGAAACATAATATATGATCAAACGAACTTCCACGATGTGAAGTTCGATCATTATTATATGAGTCGCTTCATTCGAAGATATGATCACCCTCCCTCCTGGACATCCCCTAATTGTTAGGAAAGTTTTGTAAGCTTCTGGTGCGTCACCAAAAAAATGAAGATTAATAATGGCGACCCAATGACGGGACAGTGTCGGAAACACGTTAAAATCAATTTAAAAATTTTAAATCTCTAAAAAATGCGCGATTGTTGCCAAGCAAGTAGAGGGACTGCCTGGTAATTAAATCATATCTTTGAATGAAGCGACTCATATAATAATCGTGCAAGTTCGTTTGATTACATATTATTTATAAGTAATAAAAGTAAGAATCAATTAAACTAAGCTTAAAATATACAGTATGCCAATCAGTATTCTATAACAATAGTATGAACTTTCTTTACATGTCGTGATCGTGTGTGGTCGTGTCGTAAGGTCTAAAGAGATTATTGTACTAGGCTAACAGATTTTCAATTTTTAAACGTTCACAATGCAGCTAAGGTTATGCAAATAGGTATGTCTCCTTCGCACTCGTATAATTAAACGAGTGTGTATCTGCAAACGTAGCTTGAAGGTCAACGTAAATTGGTTATTTCGGGGAATTGATATTAGTCCACTTTAGTTGGATCTCTCTATTATTAAAGAAAGTGTGTGTGTGTGTGTGTGTGTGAATGATGTACGCTGTTGGCCGCGAGGCCTTTACAGCTTCACCGGACTAAAAGGCGAGCGTGCAACCACTACGCTCCAGCCAGCCAGAAGGGCAAGAGGCGACATACTCGAGGGCGCCTCGAAGAGGCGCCCTCGGTTGGGACAGTCGCTGTAGGGGGACGGGTGCACTATTAAGCGCACCGGTCAACCGCCGGCAATGGGAGGGGATCTACTACTGCGTCTGCGACTACTTCGTCGTCGCTCGTATTCTGAGCGGAAAGAAGGGATGACAGAGCATCGGGGGGGTCGGTGAGAACATGTCTCGGCCGGCGGTAGCGGCAGGGGTCGTGAGGGAGGTCGTAGTCGGCGGTGGCTACGATTAACGGATTCGCATGGGAAGATGCGTTCGCGAAGTGACGTGTTGACGCCTTTTTAATAAAGGCGCGAATAGGTTCGAGACCTAGATCGGAGTGGAGGTCGACGTTCCGTACGAACCAGGGGGCTCCTACGGCTTTACGGAGGAAGCGGTTTTGAACCGCTTGAAGTCTGTCGATGTGAGAGGGGGCCGAATGCCCGAACACAGCACACGCATAAGTCATGATGGGACGAACGCAAGTTTTGTAAAGCGTCACCTTATTTCTAAGGGACATTTTACTCCGCTTGCAGATTAACGAATGGAGACGACCGAGCACGAAGGATGCTCAGTGACGGACCCGCTTGATGTGCGGGCCGAAGGTTATGGTACTGTTCAGGGTGACCCCTAAATATTTGACCTCTTTGACCCAGGGAATGGGTCGGTCGAACATGGTCACTTGACCTCGGTTCCTTCCGGGGTGGCGCAGAGAGTGGTGCGAAGGTGCACCTCTGGAGAAGAGCACCGCCGCGCTCTTGTCCGGGTTCACCTCGATTCGCCACTTCCTGAACCAATCCCCTAGGGTATTGGCGGCGGTCTGGAGTTTCTTCGTGATGAGGGCCTTGTTCCTATTGGAATAATAAAGAGCGGTGTCATCCGCGAATAAAGCTAGTTTAACATCACTCGAACGAGGAATGTCGTTCGTGTAGAGGCTAAACAGGAGCGGAGAGAGCACTGAGCCCTGTGGGACTCCAGCACTGATGGAGTGGGAAGCGGAGCGCGTCATTTCGACGCGATAACGAAAGGCGCGATTCGACAAGAAGTCTCGTAAGATGAGCACGAGTCTGTCCGGCACACCCAATCGGTAGAGCTTGTAGATCAAGCCGTTGTGCCAGACTTTGTCGAATGCCTTCGCGACATCCAGGAAGAGGGCGCCCGTGTAGACGGGTCTTCCGGGCCCATTGAGACCGGAGAGAATGTGCTCCGTGATGCGGTGCACCTGATGGACACAATAGTGTTTGGCTCGAAAGCCGAACTGCTCGTCGATAAGGATACCCCTGGACGTTATGAAGTCCTTGAGCCTCGCCAGAAGGAGGCGCTCGTATATCTTGGCCAGGGAGTTGGGGGGCTCGGCCGCCGTCTCTTTCGAGCGGGCGCACTGGGACGTCGCGTGGTCCCCGATGCACTTAACGCATCGAGGGCGCGCGTGACAGTTTCGGGCAGAGTGCCCGTACAGTTGGCAATTGTGGCACTGCCCGGGCGTGCCACGTTTGTGGGGGGCCTCCACGGAGAGGCCAGATATATGGCACACGGCCTTCAAATCGAAGACCCTGCGGCCGGACTCGGTGCGGTCGAGGACGACCAGCACCATGTCGTACGCCTCCTTGGAGCGCCCATTGGCCATTCTGTGCACCTGGCGCACAGGAAGGTCCTGGGACTGGAGGTCGGCCTTGATGACGGCGGTGTCCAGCTCCCTCGGGACACCGCGGATTACCACCCTGAGCTCCCTTTCCTCCTCCAGGGTGTATGTGTGGTAAGCGATCTTATTTGATCGCAGGAACGCGGATAGCAGTCGGTGGTCGTCCGAAGACGCCACCTTGACGGCTATGCCTTGCGCGGTGGAACGCGCGTGCGTGTAATTTATTTGGCGATTATAGATCGCCTTGGAGATGCGCTCCCAGGCGCTCTTGTCCTGAATGACAAGCGGCGGGGGAGTGATGTTCGGACGTGCGGGGCGCGCGAGGGGGGAGGCCCTCGCGGCCGCGTCGGGAGACGGAGACGGCCGGGGGCCGGTGGGGCCGGGAGAAACAGAAACGTTTCCGGCCCTCTGGATTTTGGGTGGCGGCGAGTCGCGCGGTTTGCGCGCCCGCTTCCCATTCGCGATGGGAACGAAGTCGTCCTCCGACGAGAGCGACGGGGACGGGGACCGGGCGGGGGCGGCGCGTCGCGCGGACGCGCGCTCGACCTCCATATCCGAGTCCGAGAGAGGCTCGGACCCGCATGGCGAGACGGGGCGGTCGGCGGGGGTCTGGGGCGGCGCCACTAAATCAGTTCGCGGCGCGGCGAACGGAGTCGCGGGGCGCGCAGAAGGCGCGGGGTGCGCGGGGCCGGGGGCCGACGCGCGCGCGGGCGACGCGTCGGGCGAGGCGGGCGAGTACGTCGCCGTGAATTCCCGGACTATGTCCGGGCAGCGTAGGACGATGTACTTCGCGAGCTCCCGGACGAACTCCGGAGGGAAGTCTTCCGCCATTTCCAGAGGGGAAATGGCAGGGCGAGTGAACTAAAAACAAAAGGGGCCCTAAGACCCGGGCGTGAACGATGCCCTGATCCCCCCACCGGGCAGCGGCGGGGGGGTGGCACTACCGGGGAGACGCGGCGTGCCCCTTCGCCTTAAGGGCGAACGGGCGTAAAGAAAGTGTACTCACTAGTATACGTTGATGTATGTGTATAAGCATGTTTTGCGTTATGCATTCCTATTCTTTAACTGTATTTATTTTTAGGATTTTGTATTTTATTTTAAAAATTGAAAAAAAGGGGCCACTTAAATACGACTGAACACAAACGGGTATAATCAGTCTCTTACTTTATCATAAATGTTATAAGAGATATAAGAGTTTGTACGACGCGTTGCATTTTAGTCGTCCAATTCTCGTAATTTAAAGTGTTCAAAATGCAATCTCGATCTAATCTCACCGTCATAAACCTCACAAATGGTATTCTCGTAAAATATCAACATCGACCGAATCGAGATCGGATCGATAGATGAACAAAATATGAACGGTATTCCGATAAAACTTTGAACTGACATGAAAAACAAACATAAAAACAAACGTCAAATTTAATATTTTAGTTAGATATTTTTATTTAAACTGTGGCAGCTGAGATTAACATGTGAGCAACACATAATTTATATCTATATCTATTCTAGATATTTAATATTTTATTATTAGGATTGAATTAAATCTAAATAAAAAAATAACAGTAAAACGAAACACTAACACTAATCATAAATCTAAATCTAGTCCGCGTGGTATGTTGGCAAGAGCGCTGGCTACATTGCCTCGCTGAACAGCGAAGCTAATTTTCAGCGCGAGGAATAAGCCAGCCCCCTTGTCACCTGTAGAGGCAATCAATCTGGGTGTTATAGTTTTTATAAAACTTTTTGCGCAGTTACTCCATGGGCCTAGCGTTTCCACCGCAAACGGCACAAAAATGTTATCTCTATTAATAGATACATACTTGTGCCGCTTGCCCAGAGCCGCCTTCTCAGCCGCAGCTCCCGCCTTAGACACTGATTCCCTGAGGTGGGACCTCCCGCCGCGTGATTTTTAAGACCGTACACGTCACACATACTCATTGACTTCTGCTGCGATTTATACCGCTTACACGGTAAACAGGTTATTTCTTGGCCCCAAGGACGCCGCTACCGTTCGCTCTTGCTAGTGCAGCTGCACGAGCTTCCCGCGCGCAGGCCGCCTGTTGTGCTACCTCCAGCGCCTTAGCAAATGTTAACGTAGCTGCGTCCTGTTCGAACAAGCGATCTCGTTCAGGTCCTACGCTTAACCCCAGCATGAACTTATCGCGCATCACGCAGTCCAACGAACTGCCAAAATCACAGTGGACGGCTAGTCCCCTGATGCCGCCCACGCCTCGATACTCTCTCCATGCTTCCTGATGGCTTCATAAAACTTTGTCCTGTCGGCGAAGGTACATCTTTTCGGTTTGAAATGTTTCGCAAGCACTTCAATTAACGCGCTTTGCGCGAGTGAAGTAAATTCCGCGCCAGGCGATATGTTTCATCTGATAGATGTGTAAACAGCACAGCTTCCTTTTTCTCCAAACTTATACCGTTTAAATGCGAATCTCTTGCCAGGATTCTGTGTTATTATGAAAACGTTTTTCAATGGCATTGGAGAAAGATCTTGCTAGCGACATTCTGGGCCCCCTGGGAATACGTTTTACTATGGATATACATCTATGAAGGCGAGAAATGGTGATTTCGAACGGTATTGTGGGTGAGTTTGTAGAATAGATTGGAATTAAGGAAGTGGATATAATTGTTGACACATCATTGTCTGTCGGAAGAGATGATGAAATGAATTGATTGTGACTTCGAGCTATATAAGTTTTAAGACCTCTGGCACCATTGAAACGACTTCCGTCACCATACTGCCGACACGGTGAAAGCTCCGGTTGGGATGTGCGTCCTAGCATTGGAATGGCGAGCAGTTATTTTCATTTAAGTAACCTTGTAATCTTGTCATAGCCATACTCTATGATTGCTCGAGTGTGATTAGTTGTGAAGCGATGACAGATGACATCTGTCAGATGACGAATCACCGATGACAGATAGTCGATGTAAGATGGCGGACGACGCTGCGTTGTCAGTCTATCAGCAACGGGGCAAGCGCTCGGACGTATCGCGGAGCAGCTAACCACAATGCATTCCATGTGACTTAATCGCTGGACGAGACCCCAGTGTTATTTCAAGATTTCCTTTATGTTCGGCGACCATGCGGACGACTATGAAAACGAAGATAAATCCACCTTTCACCGCTACCGCCATTGAAACGACCATCCAGAAAACCCCAGCGCCGTTATCAGAAGTGAGATGTCAACCTACATACCCACGTAATTACTGATCGGAGCCTTCTACAGATGGAGAAGAAAAATAGCACCCGAAGTGTTCTGGTTTACTTGAAAATATCCGGCTACCTAAATGTGCATCGAGTGGCTACATAACTACCCACCTATCAACATTTGGATTGATGGATTGAAGAAGACAATCAAGCTTTTCCTCTAACTACAATTTGTATGGAAGTGCTCCTGCTGTGAAGATCCAGGACCTGCTTCAAGTGCAAAGTGCTTCGAGTGAGTCGGGGCCACTGCATGATCCGGTGTGTAGCAGTGGGTCGAGAGGACCTGTCAGCAGTGGTAACGACGCGAGCGGCGGCAACAGTGCGCGCGACCGACAGTACGTACGACCGGCAGTACGCACGACCGGCAGTGCGTATGAACGTGTGCGTAGTGTGTAAACCTGCAGCTTGCATCACCCCGGTAAGTCGTTTTCAATCTATAGCGGAGTGCTCGTTATTATGAAATTCTGTTCAATTGAATTTAGTGAGGATACTTTGCTATCGCTGAAATTAATGAAAAGGGTACCTTGCTATCGTTGCTATAACCGAGGGTACTTTGCTCTCATTGCTATGACTGGGCTTAGCCAAGCTCTGAGTGTGTTGTCTGTTCCCTTGCCACAGTCGGTAGTGCCTTGTTTGGGCTACGTGGCTGTTCATTGTGTAGTTCCCGTACATTTGTCGTTTTGTTAATGTTGACGACTCTAAAGGTGCACTTGGCTACTGGCCCTACTTACCAACTTCCGCGAATAGCAATTTGGAATTTGTTTCGATATTTATGACGTAATTTTTGAGATAACGACAGTGATTTCGCGTGATTTAGTTATCGTTAACAAAATATATGAAACCACTGCTAAATATGACTGATTTGCGCGTATGTGTGTAGGGATGTGTCGTATGATTTTTATTGTGATTCTGGTGCCAAATGCTCTCTCGGCAGTGTTAGTTGTTAATTTATTGGTACGCGTGTTAACTCTGATGTACGTATAGTGGGACCATTGAATCTTTCGATTGTTAACGACACTGAGTTCGATGTAGGTAAGGTAATCGATAAGGCGAGATAGCAAGCGGTAGAGAGTATGGTTAGAATTACGATTATGGTCGATTTTATTGATAAAGGTGGTTAAATTTACAATAGATTATTCAGTTTTGATCGATAAAAAAAAATTGGGCAAAATGATACTCTTTAAAGTGGTAAAAGTGCTTAATGGTTATCGTTACATTTTAAAGTAGTACGCTCATGTCAGTTAATAAAAAGGTGCCTCAGAGTGGAGTTCCTTCTGAAGTAAATGATTGTGTGATGATTGACGCTGGAGGATCCATCCACGCGAGTTAGTAGAACACATACCATGGCTATAAGCTTTGGTCACTTGGAGTGGACTGGGTCTTGTGAGAGACTAGTACGGTGACTTGGTGTTGCCTGAGAGTTGTGAACTCTAGTTTATTTGGTTACATAATTCATTCTACCTCGGGCTCGGTTGCTAGGAGGTCATGTTGTCTCGAATTGTGTTTATTCCGCTAAATCATTACCTATATCTATAATTGTGAGAGAGACAAATAGTTTCCGTGAGTTACACCGGACCGAGCGCTTGCAGTAACGGCACAGAGTAGTTGCGTAAACAGAGAACACAATAACTCGAGTAATGGACGCATTAAACAGTACATACAATGCTAGTGAAGATGACAGTGTTCATCAACAGTCAACATTGACAGCTCGCTTATTGAGAAGGAGTCGCCACCACCCCATATAACTTATCGAAAGGATAAACCACAAATTAATGATATGAATATCAAACGTGACTTGCAAGTATTTCAAGACAAGATGCTAAATACTTTAGAGTTGTGGTTTGCGAAGCAAGACGAGAAGTTTTCAAGATTTATCAAGGACTTGGACATTGTCAAAACCTCTATTGAATATCTCAGCGATAAATATGATATAATTGAAAAAAAGTCTGAAGAACTTAAAACCGAGTATCTGATCTTGAACATGTTAATACTACAACAAAAATAAATGTAACTACTAGCGCCATCTGTCATAACTTATGTATAAGACTTTGACAATAAATCGTTAGTCTATTGAAAACGCCACTGTGTGTATTATTATACTGTGTCCTTCGTTCTCGATATAAACTATATTAGCAGCTCTCTCGAGTCGCTTGGCAACCGCGCGTCATTTAGCCAATTGAAAAGTCAACGCCGCCTCTATGGTATCTGTGGACATAACCTCTGCAAGCATTCTTTTGAAAGCGCGGCAGCCGACGCTTTGTAATAAAGTTTTTGGTCGACATTTAATTTAATAACTTGTTATGGCACTGAAATTATATAACAAAAAGGTTGTAATATACTCAAGTGACCTTGTGAAATAAATTTAAAACATCGTATAGGCAAATTTAGAAAAGTTTACGTCCTGGCAAAGAAGTACATTCTAAAAAGATCAACCGATAGTTGTTTATTTGTGGTGTTTTTCAGCTTAACTTGTTTATTTATATAATATCTAATATTTGGAGACGTGAGTTTCGTCATATTAAAATTTGGGAAAGCTTCGTCGTCCGAAAAGTAAACTTATGAAGTCTACGTCCCTATTCGTGTACAAACAGTTTAACACTAAATATACCTGAACACGATTAACCGTCTATAAATTGGCAATGTTATACCTCCAATAAGATAAATTAGGGGGACGTTCATCAATTATGATGATTGTTCAGGATCGATGGCATTTTAATGACACGGGTGATGTACGAGATACATCGACGTGGTCCGCAAGACTTGACGATAATTCAAGGACACGAGTGGTGTACGAGATACATCGGCGTGATCCGCAAGACTTGGGGCCCATACGAGATATGTGCTGAAGGTCATACTACTCATAGGTTTCATCCATGAGGTGTTCCTGTGCAGTTCACATTTCTACAATGGTAAGAATCAAAAATGTTACCTAAAATACATACCTTAAACATGCCTAAAACAGTAAATACAAAGACTATTGCTATAAACTATAAGCAATTTGTCATATTATATCTCCAAAAGGAGACTTACTGAAAGGGTAATTAAAGTGACATTGTTTATGTATAACAATACATTATTAATAACAAAAGTCACTCCTTTGCAGAAACATAGTGTTTTTATTGATTTCATTATTAGACATACTTGTATAATAATACTGAAATAGCCCAAACTGGAGCTTATTACACAAAGAATTGTGCAAAATTATGAGTACTTGTATTAAAAAAGTTAAATCCAGCAATACTTATTCCTGAACAGGGTTTATAACCAAATAAGCCAAAGTAATATACTAATGGCAATGCCTGTTGCAACTGACAAGCAACAGGACTGTGGATACATTCCAAATATAATATCTTATCCTACCGATGCTGCGGCAGGCAGGTTGTGGGATAATTTGTGTTATGCACAAAGATACTTAAAAGATAATATAAAATACCTGGTCTATCCAGTTAACATAGAACTAATAATTATCTATCAATATTATCAACCTAGACTCCTTGCAGGGTAGCCAGAAAAGATTAATCCTAACAATACAGTCATGAAACCTTTATTGAGATAAGAACCTTTAAGGTCAGCAGTATATATTTTGCATAAAAGGAGTGTTAATATAGTGGATTATCAATATGGAATTATTAACTAGCTAGTCATAGCCAGTAGTTAAAATTTCATAAAACGACCACCGTTGTAACCAATATAGAACAACAATCCTCATCCTGGGTATGGAAATATTAAGTCACAGTGTACCTATCAGTTCACCAAAAACAACATCACGTTGGACATTGGAAATCTCCTACCAAAGAAAGTGAGGTACAAAAAGCATGATAGGCATTTTACACAAGGACTTGGTTTTTAAGTTGCTGAAAAATTCAGAAAAACTATCAGGAATACAACATGGGTTTTACAAAGAAGCCATAATATTGGAGGCTAAATGTATTCACTGACGGTGGTATGTATCTATGACACTAATAATGCCTTCAACGACAATCATAATTTTATTGGTTTTTGTGCAAGTACTTGCACTTCAGACAAGTGAATCTTGTCCTACATATGTTTAACATTATGTATAGAAACATTATTATTAGAAACACTATTGTTTAATAATTTGAAATATAATTTATAGCTATTTTTATTAAAAATAATAATAAAAACTTAATGCTAACACGTTAGACCTTACAGTCATAATAAATATACTAATAGAAAATTTATTAGTACCTATTCAGTTTTCTATCATGTAATGAGTTCAATGGTTTTGGGTTCTTGATTATTTCCTGCATCAATAATAGTGTACTTAATAATATTAGAAATTTGAGGCACACAATGGAAAGCTATACATCAATTCATGATTTGGAGAATTAGATGTTTTTACTGTATTTTTGTTTGATCATATGATAATCAATAAATAATATGTAATTAAATAAGATTATTCAAGAAATTAATAACTATAAAAAAAATAGTTTTGTAATTAGTTTGGAATGTGTACAGTTATTTTGAACACCAGTGATGTTTTCTGGTATAGTTATGATAACACAAGTACAAACGGCTACCATTAAAGTAACAAGTTGGTTTTAGAGCACTATATATGTTGTAATTTATTTAAAGGTGTTTCAGTAAAAAATATTGGATTGCGATATCATACAAAAATTTGCAAATTTGGTATTGTTATACTTAAATTATTACATCCACATGTTACATGTATCTTATAAATAGGTATCTATATATAAAAAGAAAATAAAGTCATGAAAATGACTTGATAATAATATCCATTTGAAAATTTAATGATATTATGTTGACAAGCTACGGTGGATGAAATATTGAGTTACAGTATTTGAAAGTATGGATTATCTTAAACAAGAATAATCAAAAGTATATTCTTATCACAGGTATGATAAATATTATGTAGTATCAGCAATAATCTAAGTCCTAAGGAACTTGATATTATTTATTTATTATTAATGGGGGATACATAATAATAAGTTGAGTAACACTCAATTCTCACGGTACGACATCTAGAACTAACTAGAAAGTTACCCATTGCAATTTTTGTTTTTACTTATAAATACAGTCACATACAAAGAAGCAAAGGAAGTGTGGTATGAAATGAAAATTTCATGGTATGAAATAATTCATTTATGAATAGGATTCCCAATATGATACAGTTGTAACCCATGGTTCGGTTTAGTCGACTGTAACTTATTCGCTTCTTAAGTTATTACTAAATTAGGAGTGTATTTTTTAGTATCAGTAATGTAATTGGTTCAGGAGTGGTCCAATCGTATTGCCAAAACGAACGTTCGCGGGCGTTATTGCGCAAGAACGAATCGTTAAGTAATACATAAATATTTATGTAGCCAAGGATTTATTTGTCGGCGCACACTCAGAACATGGAAATGATTCCGGGATAGTTTCGAAATTTAAATTGAATTAATAATAGTGGTATAGTAATAACACTGGGGTAGGTTATGTTTGTTTACCACGCATTAGTACTGCCCTTCGTTCCAGACTCTAAAATTGGGGGGAGGGGGGCGCGAGATTATATAGGTAAAGCACATAGCCTTATGGGAGGAATATCTACAGATAAGGTGTGTGTGTGAGTGATGTACGCTGATGGCCACGAGGCCTTTACAGCTTCACCGGACTTAATTCCATATAAGTTCATTAGTACAAAGGCCTCTAGTACAAAAAAAAAAAAAAAAATTAAAATTTTGATATATGTACATCTTTAAAGATTAAAAATATAACTAACAGTAAATATAGCCGAATGTTGATATTAAAAAAAAAAAAAAAAAAAAAAAAAAAAAAAATCATAAATTAAATATGTAATGATAGCAAAACCATTCTTATAATCACCAAGTTAATTCGTAGCCTTCGTTTGGTACTGTACTCAAAAGGAGATCATTTGACAAAAAACAGGTGGAAGACACATTAGTGGGGAAATAGGTTTCCCTGTTATATTTGTATCATATTGTTATAGATTGGGTACTAACAGACTTTGTTTTCAGGTCTAGTACACAGTAAGGGTTTCTAGCTATCTATCTATCTCTATCCATATTATGACGCCAGATCTCTTGCGGAGTGGGCAGAAAGTGCAAGGTTCCGACGGGTTCTTTCCTTGCATGCCTGCCTGGCTTTCTTCACTCTCATAGTTCGTCTTATAATGGTTGTCAATGATACAAGAATTATTATAAAGGATTTAATTTTATATAAACAAAACTCTAGATGGGCAATTCCTCAACTCTTGTTATATAGAAGATATCTATAGAAGAAAGATCTCTATAGAAGACATAACAGATAGAGACTGCACTGATATCTGATAAGTAATGATTGATTAATATTACCCGGTATTAATGAATTTTGGACAACAGGTGTGGTATAAAGTTATATAACAGGTGCTTCAAAGGTTTTGTTGGGATGGATCTACACTACATAACATAATATGTTATAGAATTTAATTATATAAATTTATTTTAAATAAGTTAGACAGACTGGTTGTAAGAAACAATATATGTGTATATATTTGTTGTTTGTGTTGTATGGCAAAACAAAGAACGGGAATGTGTTATAGTACAAATATACTAATGATATGTTATTTTTTAGAGGTCACGCTCAAAAAAAAAAAAAAAAAAAACCTTTATGTGGTATACTTCAACTTTACCCTTATAGCTCTAAACAGCTGCTAATATAGTTTATATCGAGAACGAAGGACACAGTATAATAAGTGATCAAACGAACTTACCTGAAGTGAAGTTCGATCATTATTATACGAAGTCCTTCGTTCGAAGATATAAGTACCCAACCCGCCCTGCCCGTTGGTAAAGTTGAAATGTACTACTTCTAAAAGGAATGCTTGCAGAGGTTATGTCCACAGATACCATAGAGGCGGCGTTGACTTTTCAATTGGCTAAATGACGCGCGGTTGCCAAGCGACTCGAGAGAGCTGCTAATATAGTTTATATCTTCGAACGAAGGACTTCGTATAATAATAATCGAACTTCACTTCAGGTAAGTTCGTTTGATCACTTATTATCAGGTTATGGGCGTACGTAATTAAAATTTTTTTGATAGATTATAACGCGTAGTACTGTTTGGTTTTGTGAAAAAAATGACGACGAACTATATTGCTAACATTCCAAAGTTAAAAGGGCGCGGGAACTATGAGGATTGGTGTATTGCCGTGCAAAATGTGTTGGTATTAGAAAACATGGCGCACGCTGTCGCTGAAAGGCTACCGGCTTCACCTACGACAAGTCAAATAAATCAAGATGCCAAACCTAAAGCGAAATTAGTGTTAACGATTGACCCATCACTTTATGTGCATATTAAGCATGCATCAACAACCTTTGATTTATGGATCAAGTTAAAAAAAATGTTTGATGATACACGGCTACACAAGAAAAATCGGCTTGTTACGCAAGCTCATCAACATACGGCTTAATAATTGTGATTCGATGACCCAGTATGTAACTGAAATTGTAGAAACAAGCCAGAGATTACAAGGTACGGGCTTTAAAATTACAGATGAATGGATAGGAGCATTAATGCTAGCAGAATTACCCGAAAAATACGGCCCCATGTTAATGGCCATTAAACATTTGGGCATTGATATAACTGCTGACGTCATAAAAACGAAGTTGATGG
Organism: Phalera bucephala; assembly: GCA_905147815.2. Classification (NCBI taxonomy): domain Eukaryota; kingdom Metazoa; phylum Arthropoda; class Insecta; order Lepidoptera; family Notodontidae; genus Phalera; species Phalera bucephala. Next base: position 36,965,267 of record LR990617.1, read on the forward strand.
ACATGTGTAGTTATGTTGAAACTGTTTCCGGCTCGGAGAATGCTTTTGCTGCGAAAAATACGCAACGTACGAAATATGGCAATAATAAATATGACCAGAAACAATCGACAGGTGAAACGTCAAAAGCGGTCAAAGTAAGCAAATAGGTCATTATAAAAATCAGTGTCCCAGTTTAGAAACCAGCAAAAGAAAACAATCCAACGCCTTTAGTGCTATTTTCTTGAGTGGAAAGTTCAACTGCAATAGTTGGTACATAGATAGCGGGGCCAGCAAACACATGACAGCAAAGAAAGAATATGTTGAGAATCCATCATATGAACATGAAACCAAAGAAATAATTGTTGCGAACAAAACATGTGTCCCGGTGCTGTGTTCTGGTGATGTAAACATCATTACAGTTGTGAATGGTGTAGAATATGACATTACAGTTTCAGATGTATTGTGCATACCGCGTTTAACAACAAACTTGCTTTCAGTGAGTCAGTTATTTGAGAATGGCAATAAAGTAATCTTCAAAGAGAAATTTTGCTATATTTACAATCAACAGAGAACTCTAGTAGGAAAGCCAGAATTAGTAGGTGTGTGTGATTATATACTAAGAAATCAGAACAGTTATTGGCAGCTACAGCTAAGGTATCGAGTGAAACTTGGCATCGACGATTGGGACATATCAACAGTACTAGCTTGAACAAAATGAAGAATGGAGCTGCAGAAGGTATCTCATACACAGATAAAGCAGATGTTGACAAATCTAAGTGTACGGTTTGCTGTAAGGGGAAGCAGGCTAGACTACCTTTTCAGCCTAGCTCTACTAACACCCAGGCTATTTTAGAACTGATACACTCTGATGTGAGTGGTCCAATGGAAAATGTGTCCATTGGAGGATCCAGATACTATGCATTATTTGTGGATGACTACAGCAGAATGGTTTTTGTATACTTCATGAAAACAAAGTCTGAGGTATTTAAGTTTTTCAAAGAATTCCAGTCAAGGGTACAAAAACAGACAGATCGGAAAATTAAAATCCTAAGAACAGACAATGGCGGTGAGTTCTGCAGTCAAGACTTTGCAAGATATCTAAAACAACAAGGAATAATTCATCAGAAAAGTAATGCCTACACGCCACAGCAAAATGGCGTGTGTGAAAGGATGAATAGGTCATTAGTTGAAAAGGCTAGATGAATAATTTTTGACGCTGGTTTACATAAAAAGTTTTGGGCAGAGGCTATAAATACCTCTGTATACTTACGAAATCGGTCAGTTGTCACCGGATTAAACAACATGACTCCATATGAAGCCTGGACAAAGAAAAAGCCCAACTTAAGTCATGCACGTATTTTTGGAAGTAAGGTTATGATGCACATACCAAAAGAAAAGCGCTTAAAATGGGATATGAAGGCTAAAGAACTTATTTTGGTAGGCTATGCAGACAATGTGAAAGGCTATAGGGTTTATGACCCAGAAAATAACTCTGTCACAACTAGCAGAAACATCATTATAATGGAAACAACCAAAAATTCAGTGGAGATTCCTATTGAGTGCAAGGCTATAGAGGAGGAACATAGTGAAGAAGAGGAAAGTAGAAATACAGACAGTACACATACTGAATGTGACGATAATGATATCACATATATTCCAGACGCTTCTTCAGTAAGTGACTCATATGAAAGTTTTTCTGAAACAGCATCAGATACAGAAGATTCATTATTAGACTTGAATCAGGACATCCAAAAACGGCGAGTGAGAAAAATTCCAGATAGATTCATCTATAATCATTTATGTATTGCAGAATCAGATGTTCAAAATATAATCGATATTACACTCGAGGAAGCTTTAAATGGACCTGAAAGTAAATTCTGGAGATCAAGCATGGAGGAGGAATTAGAATCATTTAAGAGGAACGATGCGTGGGAACTTGTGGATAAGCCTCCTGACTCTACAGTAGTGCAGAGCAAAGGGGTATTTAAGAAGTATGATAGTCTTGGTAATGTACTTTATCGTGCAAGATTAGTGGCAAAAGGTTATTCACAGAAAGCCGGCATAGACTATCATGAAACTTTTTCACCTGTGCCCCGTTATACTTCTTTAAGATTGTTATTTTCTATAGCAGTAAAACTAGGTTTAGATATACGTCATCTTGATGTCACTACAGCCTTTCTAAATGGTTTACTGAATGAATCCGTGTATATGCAAAAACCTGTATTTTATAAAGATTGTAATGATGATGATAACAAAGTATTAAAGCTTAAACGAGCCATCTATGGACTGAAGCAATCATCACATGCTTGGTACCAGAGAGTCAATGATCACTTAGAGTCTTTAGGATATTTAAAATCTAAATATGAACCTTGTTTATTTACAAAGTTTGAAGGAAATACTAAAGTTATAATAGCATTGTTCGTTGATGATTTTTTTGTATTTTCTATCTGTAAAATGGCAACTAACCAGTTAATACAAAACTTGAGTAGTAAATTTAAAATTAAAGATCTGGGTCAAATGAAGCAATGTTTAGGCTTAAGAGTGCATATGTATGAAAATGTTATAACTGTCGATCAAGAACAATATATAGAAAGCTTGTTGAAAAGATTTAACATGTCACATTGTAAAACTGTGAAAACTCCTATGGAGATTAATTTAAAATTGGAAAAATCTAAGAATAGTTTTTGTCATAAAAAATTTCCATATAAACAATTGATAGGTAACTTAATGTACTAAGCTGTCTTAACCAGACCAGACATAGCTTACAGTGTATGTTATTTGAGCCAGTTTAATAATTCATATGATGAAACACAATATTCATTCTTTTTTTTTTTTTTAAACATAGCCCCACACTAGGATTTATTCCTGTATAGTGGGTGCGTTTACAAACATGAAAATTCACATACACAAATACCCAGACCGCAACAAATAATTGTGGATCACACAAAGATTTGTCCCGTGCGGGAATCGAACCCGCGACTATAAGACACAGTGGGCGGAGCGGCTTAAGCTCTTAACCACTGCGCTAAATCGTCATTGAAAACATTTAAAAAGAATTTTAAATTATTTAAAAGGTACTAAAATTATGGTCTTGTTTTTTCTAAGGATAATTCTTATATAGAAGGATATGTTGATGCAGATTGGGGTTCAGACTCAAATGATAGAAAATCTTTTTCTGGGTTTTGTTTTAAATTGTCTGGTACAGTTATTTCTTTTGAATGTAGGAAACAAAGACATATAGCTCTGTCCTCAACAGAAGCCGAGTATATTTCCATGTCAGAAGCCAGTAAAGAGGCTATCTATTTAAAGAATTTATTGTTTGAGATTTTAGGTAATTCAGGAACAGGTTCATTCGGCCTTCGGACGCGTAGCAGAGTGAACGTGTGTCGGTTGTCCTTGGAAGTCCGGGCCCTGAATTTTTGTGATTGGTTGTTTTTGCCATATTTCGATTCCTTGTCACTCCTGCAGTGTTTATACGTATAAGCCACTCCTTATGGGCGGCCCGTGAGTGAGACACCTATATTAACGTGATCACCGTCTGCATTGGTAAGCCTAAAATTGATTATTTTTGGCTGGATTTGAACTGTCGTCCCAGAGTGGTGGTGGTTCGCGACTGACGCCATTAACCGCCGCGCTACCGAGTAAGCTGCCGGCCGGCCCGTAAGGAGCGATCCACTACGTGCGACTGACGTCATCGCTGCTACGAGCGACCTTGAGGCGCATCGCACATTTTCACCGAAACTGCGCCTAACACAATTTTTGATCGTTCAGACTTAACGTGTTTGCTACACACTTTTTTTAACAGGCGCAATTTGGATATTCACCTTGTTCTAGTTGGGATCTTGCAGTGAATAAATATGGCAAAGGTTCATCGAACTCCACCTAACACGCCTAACACTCTGACCCAAACTCAGTCAGAGCCCGATATTAATACTGCTAAAATGGCGAGCGATTATGTAAATGTAAATAGAAATAAACGCCCTAGACACGGCAACTCGCCACAATCCGGGATCGACCAAAGTTCCCGAGACTTAGAAAAACTATTTGCTAATTGGAAAAAAGAGCAAGATATAAATATAACCCAGTCTCTAACAGAGCAAGCTGCGATAATGAGTAAACTAGCTTCGGATATAGGGGAAATTAAGACCCAAAATAAACGTATTCAAGCCTCCAACTTGGAAATCCATAAGTCCAATGAAGAGATCATTCAATCAATGTCATTAATTAACAAGGTGTTTGAGGACATAAAAAAGGAGGTAGAAGACCTGAAAAAATCTCGTCACGACCAGCAAATGTATATAGAAATCTTGGAAAAAAAGGTACTAGATCTTCAACAGAAATCACGAAGCTCAGGTATTGAAATCCGCAATATCCCGCAAACAAACACAGAATCCAGCACTAGTCTTAAGAAAGCTATCTGCAATATTGGCGATGTTGTTGGCGTGTGCATACGGGACCAAGATTTACGAGATGTCTTTCGTCTACCGGGAAAGTCTAGCAGCTCTTCCACGCCACGGCCCATCATAGCAGAATTTTCTACAGTACAGACCAAGCAGTCAATTATAACAGCAGTAAGGGCATACAATAGGGACAAGGGGAAAGATGACAAAATGAACACCACACTCATTGGTATGCCAGGGAAAAGTCAGCCAATATATATCGCGGAGAAATTGCCCTCTACCGCCAAAAAGCTTTTTTCAGCAGCCCGTGAGTTTGCTAAGAAAAATAGTTATAAATTTTGCTGGATATCAAACGGGAATATTTTTCTGCGTAAGAAAGAAGGAGACAAACAGTTTTTAATAAATAATGAGAAAAGTTTGCAAGACCTAGAAATTAATACCGTATGACTATGCAACCTAACGAGCTCTCTTTTGCCTGAACTATTATTACTAAACATAGGAATGAATCATCTAAAATTCCTTGTCTAGTATCTTATAAAATATTAATCAAAAATCCTACTACACATTTAACATACCACACATACAACATCTACTCTTGCACATCACACATACACACACACTTAAGCGAGGTGCTATATTCAAATTATCTTCAAAAATTCTGTAATACTTATCATATCTTTCATTTCCCCAATCTTGATACTATAATATTTCATAATGACTAATATAATAAACATTAATAACGCCTTGATAATATACACGTAGGTAAGTCTTTCATTTGCAGCCCACAAGATTGTCTAAAATTTATTATCCAACCCGATAGAAACTTAAAATTACTACATTTAAATATTCGTAGTGTAAATAGGAACTTCGATGAATTGCAAGTGCTAATAGACTTAACTAAAATCGAGTTTGATATTATAGTACTGACAGAATGTTGGCTCAACAAAACTAATGCCTTTCCACTAATGGACGGTTTCCAATCCCATGCTACTCGCGTTAACTCCAATCAAAATGAGGGAGTCATTATTTACACAAGAATAGGTTTGCACACAAACGTATGGGAGCCTATGCTACAAGGCGGTAACTGCCTTGTGTGTCAAATAGACAATAAGCTAGCAGTAGTAGCAATCTATAGATCGCTATCATATTCCTCTAATGACATTTTTGAAAAGTTTTTAAGCAGTCTGAACAATATCTATGAAAATTTATCAACTATACCAAATATTGCCCTTGTAGGAGATCTAAATATTGACATAAGACAAGATAAAAGAAATGATCGTAGTCTAAACTACCTAGTTTTAAATGCATCGCACGGTCTACTACCAGCACACTTACTTCCTACTAGGTTAGAAAATTGTTTAGACCATATATTCCTGAAAACTAGATTACCGAGCACTACACTAGTCCTAGATTCATACATCACAGACCATAAGCCGACACTTCTGACTTTACAGAATGAGACCATATCGAAAAAACCCTACAACTTTATTACTAGCATTGATTATGAAGCTATTAAACTGGAGTTAGGAAAATTTGACTTTACAGAAATATATATATTAGATAACCCTAACTCATCGATGAACAAACTTATCACTGTGATAAAATCGATTATATCCAAAAACTCAAAACAAGTTAAGATTCCAAGACAAAAACGTATTATAAAACCGTGGCTAACAGCAGGCCTTTTAAAATGTATAAAAAACCGTGACAAACTGCATATAAAAACAAAAAAGGCTCCAGACAATCTTATCCTCAAAATTACATACACTCGCTATCGAAACTTTTGTAATGCGCTGCTTAAGAAATTAAAAAGAACTTACGAAAGAAATGAGCTTGAGAAATCTAAGAATAATCCGAAAGCATTATGGAAAACAATTAAGGAAATCACAAATACTAAAAAATCATGTGTTAGTCCTATTGAGTTGTTGGGGATAAGTGATAATCCAAAGTCTTCCGTCAATGAGGTATGCACCTACTTTAGTACTATAGGGAAAAAATTAGCAACTGCCTTCAATAGCCCAACCGCTTCTTCATCTATTCATGATGAACAAGAGTCTCCTCCTAATAATATCCCAGATCCACCACTGAATTCCCTAGCTATTTTGGAGGTTGACGAGACAGAAGTAGAATCCCTCATTCTTCAGCTACGCGCTGACTGTGCCGTGGGTTGGGATGGTATTCCATCGACAGTCCTGCAAAAGTGTCGTCACTCTCTAGTGCCGCCCCTTACTCAGATTTACAACAGTTGCATACAACACGGTGTGTTCCCAGACGCGCTAAAAAAGGCAATAGTTCACCCAATTCATAAAAGCGGAGACAGAAACTGTGTCAACAACTACAGACCCATATCAATACTATCTGCACTTTCAAAAATTCTCGAGAAAATATTAAACAAACGTCTCAGAGCTTTCTTAAACAAACATCACGTAATAGCTGATAATCAGTACGGATTTAGGGCAGGGGTTGCGACTGAAGATGCAGTACTTGAATTAACTCAAACCATAGCTAGAAATTTAGATAGTAAAACGAAGTGTCTGGGCATATTTCTTGATCTTACCAAGGCATTTGACACAGTTTCTGTTCCTGTGCTTACCTTCAAGTTGGAACAAATTGGAGTTCGTGGTGTGGCACTGGAGATTTTTAAAGATTACTTAAAAAACCGTATCCAAATGATAAAAATTGATACATACCTCAGTGATGAGGCACTTGTCACTTTCGGAATCCCACAAGGTAGCGTACTGGGCCCAACACTGTTCCAAATTTATGTTAATGACCTCTGCAGAATGAGTATACCTAACTGTAAAATATTTGCATATGCAGATGATACTGCGATAATAGTTAACGGATCCACTTGGGATATTGTGAAAGCTAGAGCTGAATTAGCCCTTACCAAAATCATGACATGGCTCTTCAGTAATATGTTAACGATAAACTTACAAAAAACCCGTTACGTTCCTTTCGCTATCCGCAACAACACTAAACCATCCGAACACTTCTCTTTAACAGCCCACTCATGCTTATACTTATCACCACACTGCAGCTACCCAGTACTTACAGGATCAAGTACTGTGAAATACCTTGGTGTAGAAATCGATGATGGATTGAGATGGGACAAACATATTAATGCCCTCACAAGCAGAGTAATGCGCCTTATTTATATCTTCAAATCACTGAGAGAATCAGCTAGTTATGATACACTTAAAATGGTGTACTATGCCCTATGCCAATCCATCATCGGTTACTGCATCGTTGTCTGGGGCGGAGCCGCAAAAGTAAATTTTCTTAGAATAGAGAGAGCACAGAGAGCTATTTTGAAAGTTATGTCTAGAAAGTCATACAGATATCCTACTACAAAACTGTATTCCGAATGTCAAGTACTAACCGTTCGTCAGCTTTATGTGCTCCAAGCGATTCTCAGAAAACACTCCAGCCTCCTCCCCACTGGTCTAAATAAGCGATCAAAAATCCCGCCAGGTATATGTCACAGGACCACATTTGCCCAGCACCAATATTATATATTAAGTACCTTTATATATAAAAAAATACAGAATGAACTCAACGTACTAAATTTGAATAAATTTAATGTTAAGACCAAACTTACAAAATGGTTGTTGCAGCAAGACTATTCCAGCATAGAGTATCTTCTCACATACGTTACTTAAAATAAGACATCGAATTATACATAATTTATCACCGCACTATATACACTTATTACTAATAAATTAACTTGCACACACACACTCACAAACACACACATACACACACACACACACACACACAAATGCATGTCAAACCTTTTGGTAAATGTATCCATAGTTACTAACAACCGCGCACTATTGTACGATAGATATCTCACATTGTAAATTACTCTAGTTTAAATCACAACATTTGTTGCCATTATATAGCCGAAAACTGCCCCTTAAGATACAGGGCAACCTAGTTTAAGAGGCAGGGTTCACATGTTTTGTATACAGATTTAACTTGTACAACCTAGATACTGAGTATTATCCTTGTTATCATCTATCAATCTGTAATTACTTATGCGCAAATAAACAAATTTATTATTATTTATTATTATTATAATTAATTTGTATAATGATTGTCAAAGCGCACAAAATATTTTGAATCCAGTATACCATAGAAGGTCTAAACATATAGACATAAGATACCATTTTGGGAGAGAGGCAGTTGAAATAAGTTTGTTAAAGTTGATTATTTGGAAACGGGTAAAATGCCAGCAGATATTTTTACGAAAAGTTTAGGGTCTTTGAAGCATAAATATTGCACAAAAAAGCTTGGTGTATTACCTATTTCAAAGTATTTATGATTTTGTTGAGCGGAGGTGTTAATACTACAACAAAAATAAATGTAACATATGTATAAGACTTTGACAATAAATCGTTAGTCTATTGAAAACCCCACTGTGTGTATTATTATCAGAACAAAGAGTTATTTCCTCGAGTTCTTGCGAAGCAGAACTTGCTGTTGTTCAAGCCAAACTTGATGAAATGGAACAAAAATCGCGTAATATCGAGATTCATAACTTGCCGGAGAAGCGTGGAGAGAATCTGCTATCATTAGTTGAGAATATTGCTAGGGTGATCAGTCACACACTTGCTACTAACGACATAATCACGGTTCATCGTGTTCCCCAGCTGAATCCTAGAAGTAATCGGCCAAAAAACCTTATCGTTAAGTGTGCAAGTCAGATTATGCGAGATAATTTTCTATCAGCTTCATGTCTCAAGAAAGGTATTACATCCGACCTGCTGAAAATATAAGAAAATCCTCAAAAAAATTATTTTAATGAATACTTGACATTACATAAGAAGAACCTTTTTCGGCGCGCCAGAGAAGCTGCTAAACTTCACGCATATCGGTTCGTCTGGATCAAACATGGAACTATACTTGTTCGTGCAAATGAGACATCGCGCGTCTTCGCAATCAAATGTTAAAAAGATTTATCCAAAATTAAACCTGTGGACCCTCAGGAAACTAACAAAATTTTTATCATTTACACACTATATTTTTTGCCATAAGTGAAAATAAAATTGTCATTGATTACATAACTGTCGGTAATTACTCTACTTTATCATTCTATAATCATACAACATTTTCAAAATATTTAATATATCAATGCGGTCGCGACACTTGTTGGTTCTGGAGCTTACGCTACTCTATTTTAATGATATGCGAAATACAACGATCGTTCGGTGTACATTTTTTTGTTAAGTACCCACCACAGAGTACTATATACAAACTGGTACCCACTTACGGCCGGTTTCAATATTCAACTCAAGAATAGATTTGCGTACTAAGGATACAGTTGACATATTTTATTTTGGAAAACCTGTCAAAATTCTACTGATAGTAAGCAAATCTATCCTTGAGTTGAATATTGAAACCGGCCATTAGTGAGTAAAAACAATAATCTATGGAATTAATATGAAATAATTCACTATTTATTCTTATTGTTTAAGTTCTTGTTATAATACTCAGGAGATGCTTTCTGTTTTGTTTAAAAGTTATTGTGTATGTGTTAATTTTCATTAGGTATCATTCTTAATAATACGTAACTTACGTGTATCACGTAAGTTACGTATTATTAAGATTATTAAGATATTACATTCGAAATTCATATTATACAAAATTTCATATTCTTATAGTAATACTAGCTGTTTCTCGCGGCTTCGTACGCGTTTACTTTGTAATTTGACTTGGGTAGGTAGGACTTTTTGGAATAGCATTATTCCAAGACTTAAGAGTCACCTTTATATTAAGATTCTTTTAAATCCGTTCTGCCATGTTAATATGAAGAAATAAAAACAACTATCCCCCAGGAATCTTGCATTTCCCAAGCTAAAAAGTAGTCTTAAATAATCTCTGAAAAATGCTACATTTTCCAGTGATAGTGTATTTAATCGGTTACGCCGTTCTGGAAATTAACACGGACAAACATTTTTTATTTATTTTGCCCGTATGCGTATAAAATATCTCCTTCTTTCAAAATCACAAATCCCAAATGAATATTCGCGTTCGCTGTGCGGGGATAGTACCTGCGATTATTTAACAAAGTTAGACAAAGTCCTTTTTTCGCTTAAATCAAATCGTCTTTTTGTGTTGCAAAAGTCTTTATACAGTCAACTTAAATAATACTAAATTTTCGTTGTAGATCAATTTCAGCAAGAGTCCAGGCTTCCAGTCTCCTGTGAAGAGGAACAGGGAAATCGAAAGATTGCTAGGCTTTTCTTTAGCCAAAATATGATTAATATCTTCGGCCATTCATGCAGGCCGGTACTAACCCACCAAATGCATATTGGTGTAATTTTATATACCACTTAGATGGATAATATCGGCATGATTTAGTGTGCAAATAAAGTTACCTATTTCAAATTATTATTTCACGACTTAAGATACTTTAATACTATCTAATAATCTATATCATCATTTTAGATCCCTTGCGGGGTAGGCAGACGGTACAGAGTTCCAACAGGTTCTTTCCTTACATACCTTTCTGTCTCTTTCTACTTTCATAGTTTGTCTTATACACGCTCGCCGGTTACGGAGACTCTTGACTTGCCCTTCGGATAAGACATAGTCTATTGGTCATGGCAAGATAGTTAAGTCCCCAATATCTTTGATCTGTTCTAGGTACATTAACATCTGACAACAATGTAATGTAAATATGTATATTTCTTTTATGCTACCGTTTTTTTATTTTTTTATTCATTGCTGTTGCTATATACTATAATTAAAAATATTGTATATAATTTATGAAACTATAAATTTTATTTATTTATTTTATTTGTTCAACAAAACAGATTACAATCGAAGACTTAAGTCAGTAAGATAGTGCAAAGGAATATAAACTGGACTGTAATCCTAAATATGTTAACACATTAAGGTAAGTAGGTTAATTTTGTGACACAATAAGAGCTAGAAAGCAAATAAGTAGAGTATAGTAATGTTAAAAGAAACTCATAAAATTTTGTACTACGAAGTGATGTAGGCCCGATGAAGGATCTGTCTGGCAGTATTTTTAAAAGAAGTTCGTCTGCTGTTAAAGACATCGGAGTGGTTAGATTTCATGGATAACTCGTTGTAAAGGCGACACATTCTTGTAACTGGATTATAGAAAGAGGTATTATTTTTGCATACATGGAGATGAAATGTTTTATCGGGGATACGGTAATTACGTTTAGTATTGAAATTTAGTAAACTTAGTAGGTAAGGTGAATCTAATGAGCCGTGTAACAATTTGTGTAAGAATATTAAATCGTGCTCTTTTCGGCGAACATACAGGGGGGGACACTTTAAATTTAACCAACCTTTCACGATAACTCACGAGCGATCGACCAAAACCGCATCTGAAGCTAAGTATTCTGAAACATTTTCTTTGGACGCTTTCTATGTTCTCTGAGTGAACAGTATAACACGGCGACCAAATAACACTTGCGTATTCTAGGATACTCCTTATTAAGCTGTAATATATAGTGAGAAAGCTATGCGGTTTCTTAAAGCCTTTGGTGCATCTGGTTATAAATCCAAGAAGCTGAAAAGCCTTGTTTGTGAGGTACGCGTAGTGATCGCGAAAGGTAAGTTTTTGGTCAAACAATATACCAAGATCTTTTGCAATATAGCTTCTACCTAATATTTTTCCTCCTAATTGATAGCTAGATGTAGTATAATATCGTTTGTTTGTGAAGGTAATAACAAAACATTTATTCACATTAAGGTACATATGATTATGTTAGCACCATTCAGAAATTATATTGATCGCGATGTATCGCGATGTAAGCTAACGCAATCGGAAAGGCTGTTTATTGCACTAAACAATTTTACATCATCGGCGTATAAAAGGCAGGAGCTAGATAAGTTATTGATAAGATCATTGATAAAAACAATGAAGAATAGAGGACCAAGATGTGACCCCTGTGGAACTCCAGATTTTACTAAAACAAGTGATGATCTAAAGCCCTTCAAAGCTACTAACTGACTCCTGTTACATAAATAAGATTGCACCCATCGAAGTAAAGTCCCATGGATACCAAAGCTAGCGAGCTTTCTACACAGTAATGTATGATTAACTTTATCGAACGCCTTTTTAAATCTGTGTAAATAGCGTCGACTTGACCTCCTTTAGCAAAGACTTCACACAAGTAATTTTTGTATTCTAGTAGGTTAGTGACCGTTGATCTGTTTTTTAAGAAACCGTGTTGTTTAGGGGATATATATGGTGTTATTTGATGATAGAAGTAATCATAGAGAACAGACTCGAAAACCTTGGCGACACATGATAGAATGCTAATTGGACGATAATTTTCACAATTACCCTTGCTGCCCGATTTGTGAATGGGAACAACATAAGCAATTTTCCAGATCTTTGGAAAAGTACCTAATTCAAGAGAGTTATTAAATATAATTGTTAAGGGATAACATAATTCCTCAGCGTATCTTACTAAAAACAGAGCTGGAATTTCATCATGATCAGCTCCCTTACGATGATCTAATCTTTTTAATTTATTTAATACTTGACTACTACTAAGCTTAATGATAGAAAGAGTGTAAATGTTTAAAGGATCCCAATCAAAATGCTGATTATCAGTGACCGTATCAGGCGCATCCTCAAATACAGAACTAAAATATTTAGAGAAAATTTCACATATACCTTTTGTATCGCTAGAGGTCTCAGAATCAAGGGTCATGGTTTGTGGCATACCAGAACTACCTTTTCTATTATGTACGAAGTTCCAGAAGGCTGTAATATTACATGAGAGATTTTCCTCGGTTGAGAGTATATAAGATGAATATGTTTCCTTAGTAAGTATCTTGCATCTAGATCGTAACAATGCGAAGGTATCATAATCTGTAGGGTTGCCGTATTTTTTGAAACGGCTATGATACTTATTTTTCTCCTTTAAACATTTTATTAAGGCGTTTGTATACCAAGGGGGGTATTTATTAACGTTATTTCTTGTGGGTGGAGTATGTTTGGCAATAAGATTCATAATTATATTGTAGAAAGTATTCACAACATTATCTATATCTGGGGAGGTGGATAATATGGCAGGCCAATCAACATTACTAAGATCAAGTTTAAGATTATCATAATCGCATTTATAAAATTTGTATCGCGTTTTGCTCGCAGACTTCAGATTTTTATCAGTTACTATCTGCTTAAGTTCAATATTTAGAGCGGGATGATGCGAGTCAACACGAGACATAGGTTCAGTAGTTGTTACGTTTAATTGATCAGAGGTCGAAAAAACAAGGTCCAATAGACGATTATTGGAATTGTAAATACAGTTATATTGATGGAGGTTACAAAGGTTTACACAATCCACAAGAATACGGGCCTTTGTATCCAAAGATAAGCCAGGTAATAAGATATTGGTATAAGGTGTTTTGTACCACGAGATATGGGGAGTATTGAAATCACCAATGATCAAGAATGTGTCATCGCTTTCAGAACGTGATATATTATTATGAACGTTGTTATAGAAAGTTTGTAAATTCCTATGCGGGAGATCGGGCGGTAAGTAACACAGGCAGACATGAATTTTAGGTTGTGAGTTACTGCTTGGCAAGATAGAGACCCAGAGATCCTCCATTTCGCACTCCCAGTTTGCTTGCCTTATAACATTGTAAGTGTCACTAATAGCCAACAGCACACCACCACCTTCGCGTTTGGTAATACATGTTGTATGACGATCTCTCCGAAAAACGTTAAATCTTAAGTCAAACAGTTCTGAATTAAAAATACTAGAATTTAAGTTTGTTATAGTTTGTTTGTTTAGAAATAGTTGTTGTTCTACGTCCTTCCACTTTAGCATTATATACCTGTGCGGATTTTTTCATATTAAGTTTCTTTATAATCTGTACAGCCGTTTTAGTATGAAGAAATAATAGATATTCCACAAAAGTATTTTACGAGATAAAAAGTGTTCTGTTTTATTTTACTATGTAAGACTAAGAGTTTGCTTAAATTAAATTTTAAGATAACAGAGACAATCTCTCGCAAAACGATTAACAAATGCTCTTTTAATGTCAACCTGGTACATCATGAGCAAAGATTTAGAAATTGAATTGTTTTTGAATTGTAATAATATAGATATTCTATGTATAACAGAACATTGGCTCAAAAGTGAACAATTGATGTATTGTTTTAGTAATCACCAGGTTGCCAGTTCGTTCAGTAGTGCCTGATTAACGGTGGCTCCTTAATAAAATTGAATAAAAATATAAAATTTAAAGAACGCAAGGATATTGTGAGCCTCTCTGTTGAGCGTGTAGCTAAAATAGCGTGTGTTGAACTTTCACAGTTCATAGTGTTGTGTATATACAGGCCTCCGTGTGCATCATTTGACGTATTTGAAAAAATACTAGAATATGTGTTATTTAAAATTTGTGCATCAAATAAAACAATTGTTGTCGGTGGAGACTAACATAAATATACTAGATAATAATACTGTAACTAGTAAATTTTTAACACTTTGAAAATCATATGATTTATTGTACACTTTCCTTGAGCAAACTAGGATAACAGCTACGAGTGCAACTTGCATAGATAACATATTTACGAATAGAAAACCAATATGCAAGAAAATAATAAATAAGTTAGACTCGAATCACTGTCGACAATTAGTCGTATTCAACTGCAATAACGAGAAACCACAGAGAAAAGGTAGTTTTATTCCGATAACTGCATGTCACCTTGAGCACTTTAGGAATAACATGGCGAGCAGAGTGTTTGGATTGCCTCTTTACAGCGACCCGAATGCTTCGTACAATTCGTTATTTTATGTTATTGATGATGAGTTTCATAAAGTATTTAAACAGAAACTGTGAAGAGTGGGCAACTGTGGGTATATGGAAAAGTAGAAATAGGTTGGATGAATTATACAATGAAAGAACATACAATCCTTGTCCTCAATTTAAGGAATATGTCAAGAAATATTCGAAATTATTTAAGAGAGCCTGTTCCTATGCAAAATCTAGTTATTTGAAAAATAAAATGAAAAAAAATCGTCAAACAAAATCAAGACAACATGGTGTATTATAAATAGTGAAACTGGTAGAAGTACAGTATGCAATAATAATTACCACTTAAAAATTAATGATTTAGATATCAAAGAGGACTTAGATGTAGCGACTGAGTTTGAGAAATTTTTCACTAATATTCCTATTAGTACAACTAAAGCTCTTGAATCGTCATCCGCCGCCGCCGAATTACTACTTAGTCAAGGCGTTTCTAAGTATGATACGGCTTTTGAATTTTCTTTTGTTGATGCTAAAGATATTTTAAATACATTTAAAGGCTTAGATATGAAAAAAACCGCGGACCTGTGGGGGCTGTCTGTAAAAACTATCTCTCCGTAATAGAAATAATATCACCGCAATTAGCATTGATATTTAATAGCTGTGTAGTAAGTGGTCTATTTCCTGATCTCATGAAAGAAAGCAAAGTATTACCATTATTTAAATCAGGAAGCACTTTTGATCCCTCAAATTTTAGGCCAATATCTGTTTTACCTACCTTAAGTAAAATATTTGACAAAATAATCTTAAAACAATTACTGGGTCACTTTACAAATAACAATCTACTTCATAACAAGCAATTCGGTTTTACAAAGAATTGCTCAACCATAGATGCAGGAGTAGATTTGTTAAAAAACATTTTTAATGCTTGGGAAGAGTCGCAGGATGATTTTACTATATTCTGTGATCTGTCTAAGGCATTTGATTGCGTGCATCATAAAATACTCCTCAAGAAATTAAGCCACTACGGCATCAGGAACAGCGCTCTCAATCTCCTGGCATCTTATCTAAATGACAGAATTCAGAGGGCTGAATCGGCGTTACTATGCTTGATAAGCTTTGTATTTGTTATCAAAATTGCAGAGGCTTGCGAACAAAATTTTAATACCTTATATAATAATATTTTAACAGAGTGTTACGTACGAAATTATTATTTTATCGAAAACTTAGTTAACTTCGAATAAAGCCGATAATGAAATACTTGGTAGTCGATATAAAGTATTCCGTTCTGACAGAAACAGGGTATTGAGTGGTAAATTGGACGGTGGTGGCGTTCTGTGTGCTGTACGCCGAGATTTACAAGTGACTCTTTACGTACTAATCTCGTCACATATTGTAATCCTAATATCTCTCCAAATATCGATTATGACTTATTAAAATTAAACTCTGATACTCCAGACGTGTCTCACATAATTTGTGGCCTATTCATACAACCTAATCAAAATGACTATACGTATCAATCTCTCTTCAACGTCCTCCAGTATGAATTGTTTGGCACCCCATCTACGGTGGTATGTGACCGCGGTAGAATGTTCGATAGTACTGTTTATAAGAATTGGAATAAGGAATTGGATAAATGAATTAGGATGTACTGTATTGCATATATTGCATTATATGCATTTCATTACACCAGGTATGCATAGAGAAAATGGACAGGTGGAAAGGTGCGAACTGCCCTTAACATGCTGCGCATAGAAGTTGGGAACAAAGGTTCTCAGTGGTTCTAGGTATTGTAGAAGATTCAGCTCACGCTCAAAATCACAAAAGGGGCCGCGACGCGGGCTTCTCCGCTACAGCTCCTGGTCGGCATGGATGCGGCGGCTCCTGCCATCGGATCCCTGGTGCGAGATGTCACGCTAGGAGGCTGTCATCCTGGTCGTGGGGGCTCTGTTGGCCCTCGGGAGGCGGCGGGTGTCAGAATTGCTTGCGGCGAGTCGGCGGCGTCGGGATGATTGCGTCAATGGGGACCGGCGTCGGCCCCGAGCCTTCGCCGTTGGTGGCTTCGTGTTCGTGAGCGGGACTGCTCAGATGACTGGCAAACTGGACTCCGGTATGCGTGGCCCTTACAAGGTCGTGCGCGTCCTTCCACATCACCGCTACAGTTTGGAGCTGCTTGCCGGGTCATACGGGAAGATGAATCAAGCTGCCGCTGAACATATGGTACAATGGCGAGGTGAATGGACACCGGACGCATGTGCAGCCTTCTTTGCAGGCGGTGAATTACGTCATAAGGACGTTCAGAAAGGCGAATGTTGAGGCCTATGATAAACAAAGCACGTGGTTTGTGCTTATTTTGACAGTTTTCACAAATCCATAACATGCAAACGTTAGGGCCTAGGTTATGCATTCGTGAAGGTAACATGCGAACGTTAGGGCCTCTGCCACACGTGTTGTATGAAGGGCATAGGAATTTCGTCGGGTTTTAAATACTATGCCGTTCATAAAGTTTGTTTCTGCGTTTTTGCTGATGTACTGTGTTAATTGATGTGTTAATGGATGTATTAATGGAAGTCCGGAATTCTGTTAATAGCAGTACATATTTTTTTAACTTTTCCTGTTAACTTAACTGCTTCATTATATCTATTGCAGCTGAAGCCATTGAAATAATTGCTTTTACTCTTTTAAACTTTTTACGTAAATTTTGCTTTACCCCCTCTGGGCCTGTTCTATGGACGCTTGACTGCACGCTTGTGTCTGTAGCATGGGATCTT
This sequence comes from Phalera bucephala, assembly GCA_905147815.2. Classification (NCBI taxonomy): domain Eukaryota; kingdom Metazoa; phylum Arthropoda; class Insecta; order Lepidoptera; family Notodontidae; genus Phalera; species Phalera bucephala. The sequence goes on from LR990617.1 coordinate 36,983,175, forward strand.
CTTCTTTAAGTAAACTTCATAGATCTAATATTTTTCGTTTGTAAAATGCCCCCAGATTCAAATTCTGATAAAGGCTTCGGCATTACATGTGTTGTTTTATAAGTCAATGTCCATTCAAATATGCTATTTGGTATTACAGAAGGCGATTTTATCGATGACGATCTAGTTACTGGTGACCCCACAGCCTCAAAAGCGGTCGAGGACGCCTCGCTGTCAGGAACGGCCGTCTTGGAATATCGGTACCCCCAAGCTCGGTCCGAGCAGCAGACTATAAATACGGTCGACGCTGTCAACGTGGCATTTGAATCCGTTAATCGTAGCCACCGCCGACTACGATCTCCCCCCCGACCCCTGCCGCCACCGCCGGCCGCAACGTGTTCTCACCGACCCCCCCGATGCTTTGTCATCCCTTCTTTCCGCTCGGAATTCGGGCGACGACAACGACGACGTAGTAGTAGATCCCCTCCCATAGCCGGCGGTTGACCGGTGCACTTAGTAGTGCACCCGTCCCCCTACAGCGACTGTCCCAACCGAGGGCGCCTCTTCGAGGCGCCTGTCGCGCGTGGCGCAAGGAGTATGTCGCCTCTTGCCCTTCTGGCTGGCTAGAGCGTAGTGGTTGCACGCTCGCCTTTAAATCCGGTGAAGCTGTAAAGACCTCGCGGCCAACAGCGTACGTCATTCACACACACACAACGTGGCATTCTTCATTCAGCTTTCGGACGTGACGGACGTCTCTCTGTCGCTCGTGGTGTATTTTTGATTAGGTCATAGTTAACGATTAATTAGTGTCCAACGGTTGTTATTTTGAATAATTTGTAAATAATTAATATCAGTTAGGTATTTCCAGTTGTTATTGTTTTTTTTTTTTTTTTAATAAATTTTGTGAGAAATTTTCAAGCTTTGCTTCACCTTCTATCTATCTTCTATACATATAGTTATAGATAGAAGATGAAGAGTTTCTTCGTAAAGAGACTAACTCGAGTGCAATATATGTAGGCGAAATCACATGTTTTAACGTAACATTGCAGCTCGCGACTAATCATAAATAAAATAATAAGTTTTATGGTTTATCCCGCGATAATCCCGGATTGCTTGATTTTTACATGATAAAGAGTATCCTAAATTTTAAGTTAGGGTAAAAGCTATTACCAAACCCAGTCTCATTAAAATCCGTTCAGTAGTTTTTGCGTGATTTAAACACAAAGAGACAGACAGACAGACAGACAATAATTCCAAAAATACTTGTTTCGGCTTCTATATCGATAACGAAGTGTACCTATACCAAAATTTTCAAAAAAATTTCAATGTACAGATTCGGCACGGTTACAGTTTTATTATATGTATAGATATAGATTATCGGTAAAATCTATCTATCTATCTATCTATAACCTCACGCCAGATCCCTTGCGGGGTAGGCAGAGAGTACAGAGTTCCAACAGGTTCTTTCCTTACATACCTCTCTGGCTTCCTCGACTCTCATAGTTCGTCTCATACACGCTCGCCGGTTACGGAGACTCTTGACTTTTCCATCAGATAAGACTCGGTTTATTTGGTCGTGGTAAGATAGTCTAGGTCTTCCCCGGTACCTGCATCCTTCCACTTTCACATTGTATATCTGTTTTGTCATTCTTTCCTCTGGCATTCTTTCTATATGCCCGAACCAACGGAGCATGCCCTTTCTCATCTTTACACCGATACTATCTTTCATACCTACTCGCTGTCTTACTATGCTGTTGCTAATGCGGTCGGTCAGCTTCACTCCGCACATCTTCCGCAGAGCTCGCATTTCTACCGCATTTATCCTACTTTCATTCTCCTTCTTACATACCCAGCTCTCGCTACCATATAACAGCGTTGGGACAAGAACTCCGTTATGTATGGCCAGCTGCGCCTTATGGCTTAAGTGCCGGCTCCCGAGTAGCTTTCCCATCGCACCATTCACTCTGTTCCCTGCACTCACTCTTCTCTCTATGTCAGCGGTGTATTTCCCATCCTTACTGAAGGCGCATCCAAGATATACAAACTCATTCACTTGCTCCAGCACATCGTTACCAACCACAATCCTTACATTCGTTCTGGTTTCTTCCCTTTCAAAAACCATAATCTTGGTTTTCTTCACATTCAAGTGTAAGCCATTGATCATGCAGTCGTTTTTCATAACTGTGACTAGTGTTTGCAGATCAGTGGCTGTTGGCGCTATTAAAACCGCGTCATCTGCATAAAGTAGATAGTTTACCACTAAGTCACCCATTTGTACACCTTCATTCATCGCTTTCAGTCTTTGAAGACTTTTGTCCAGATATATTATAAACAGTCTAGCGGACAACACGCAACCCTGCTTGACGCCGAGTTTAACGTCAAACCAGGGTGACCTGTTACCACCCACCCGTACGCATGCCTTGCAGTCCACATAAGTGGACTGGACGGCTCGCAACAGAGTGCCATCTATACCATACTCTGGCAAAATGTCCCAAAGTCTCTTTCGCACAACTCTGTCAAATGCCTTCTCCAGATCTACAAAACCGCAGAAAACCTTCCGGCCCAATATTTCTGATTTAAATCTTCTTCCTACCCTGTCAAATATTATTATCTAGCGTAATAGTATTTAAGCGTAATAGCATAATAGTACGTAAGTGTATTTTAAGAAATCCAATGTTTTGCTTATTTTCGTCTTTTCTGGAGAAACCTTTAATTTTCCGGGATAAATACTATACAATAGATACCCATGAAAAGTTTCATCAAAATCCACTTGGTAGTTTTTGCGTGATGCCCGTTCATAACCTCCGACAGACAGACAGACAGACACGAAAGCTAAAAAATTGTAGAATTGGCTTCTACATCAATAGTATGATACCTCTGGGTTGTTATTTCCTAAAAAATATTCCATGTACAGACAAGACTTCCTTACTGTTTTATTGTATGTATAGATTAAATAACATTTTTAGGCGTTACTATGCTTGATAAGCTTTGTATTTGTTATCAAAATTGCAGAGGCTTGCGAACTAAACTTTTAATACCTTATATAATAATATTTTAACAGAGTGTTACGTACGACATTATTATTTTATCGGAAACTTAGTTAACTTCGAATAAAGCCGATAATGAAATACTTGATAGTCGATATAAAGTATTCCGTTCTGACAGAAATAATAATAATAATAGTTTATTTACCAAAAATACAGATACATGGCACAGAAGCTTGATGTTTTTACCAAGTCAGGTTGTGATAACTAACGTTAAAACTAAGAGGTTAAAATACGAGTATGTTACATTTCTATGCTGAAATAGGTTGCAGAAAATCTGTATTCAATTAATGTAAAACTCTGCCTCTTAAACTAATTAACCTGTATTTTAAGAGACAGTGTTCGGCTAAAAGGTACTTAAGTAGCTTGATTTAATGCAACTGGTGAACAGTGAAGGTCTACCATTTTAATTTAAGATGTGTGTGTGTGTGTGTGTGTATGTGTGTGTGTGTGAGTACGCGCGCGCGTGCGTGTGTGTGTGTGCGTGTGCATGTGTCAGAGACAGAGTGTTTGTGCGCTTCTACATTCACAGTGCGTCCTATTATGCGATGTAAGTTAGTAGGAACTCCGTAGACATATGGTCTTTCTGTAGTAGCCATTCTGTTACTTTTGATTTCACAGCGTGAGTGTTTAGGTTTAATAGGTTTAGTTGTTTATGAATTTTCCTAAAGATGTGAGTACTAAGAATGTAGAAGTGATGCTTGGCGAAAGTAGTTTTGTGCTTGTAGGCTTGTGGGATATTTATTCGTTTGTTGGGGTCTGACGACGGCAAGCTCGCGTGTTTTTTTTAGGACTTATTGGAGCATGAAGAGCTGTCTGACAGTAAGCACCTTACAATCGGAGTACAGTTTTGATGTTGGATATGTATAGGGTTTACGTGTCATTACTTTAAGGATGGCTCTTTGTGCTCTCTCCACTCTAAGAAAGTTAGATTTTGTTGCTCCGCCCCATATGGAAATACAATATCCAATAATCGATTGGCACAATGCAAGATAAACCATCTTTAGTGTGTCAAAATTGGCTGACTCTCTGAGAGATTTAAATATGTGTATAAGTCGTATTGTTCTCTTTGTAAGGGCATCAATGTGTTTGTCCCATCTTAGTCCATTGTCTATCTGAACTCCCAGATAATTGACGCAATCAGTTCTAGTGAGAGTCGGACAAGTGCAAGGTATAGAAGGGTTTTGGCATGAGTGAGCAGTTATTGCGAAGGTGTTGGACGGTATGGTATTACGTCGTATTATGAAGGGCATGTAGGTGGTTTTTTGTAAGTTTAGTGAGAGTAGATTTACATTAAGCCACTTTATTACTTTGTATTGAGCTGACTCCGTGTATTTTTTTACACTATCCCTAGTAGGTCCATAAACGAGTATTGCGGTGTCGTCTGCATAAGCGTAAATCTTAGTTTGGAAGATTCATCGCGCACTGGTCATTGACATAGACCTGAAACTGAGGGTTGGAGATAATACGCTTCCTTGGGGGACACCGTGGGTCACCAATTCATCACCGCTAAGGTACGAGTCAATTTTGACACATTGGAAACGATGATTTAGGTAATCTTAAAAGATTTTTAGAGGCAGGCCACGCACACCAATACGTTCTAGCTTTGAAATAAGAATAGGAACAGAAACCGTGTCGAATGCCTTGTGAATGAAATGTCGGCAGTGTTTCAATGTCTGGGACGAGATCCCGTCCCAGCCGGTAGCACTATTGCGTAATTGGTGTATAAGGGAATCAACTTCTGTTTCATCCACTTCTAATAGAGCTAGTGAACAGACAGGGGAGTTAAGGGTGTTGCATCCAGCAGAGGGCGATAGAGTGTTGGCTAGAGTTGGCATGGCGCAATCTTGGAGACCAATGTTAGACGCTAGGTTTTTACCCACGTTGCTAAAAAAAGAACATACTTCATTTACGGAAGATTTAGGGTTTTCTCGGATTCTTAACAGCTGAGAAGGGCTAGTATGCGTTTTTCGGGTGTTGGTTATTATTATTATTATTTTTTATTGTTTTCCACAGTGATCTAGGATTGTTTTTAGCTTGTTTAAGCTCACTGGTTTCATAAAATATTTTTGATTTCTTAAGTAAGTTGTTACAGAAATTCCGATAGCGTGAGTAGGTTATATTTTTGAGAATTAAATTGTCAGGTGTTTTTTTTGACTAAAATTGACCTGGATGTTTTAATTTTGACTGAATGCTGGCTAAGTTAAGCCAGTAGTTTACCACTGTTAGTTGGATATGAGGTTCACTCAACAATTTTCAACTCTAATCAGAATGATGGAATCATGATCTACACCAAACTAGGTTTACAAAATACCGTATGGGAACCTAGCTTTAAGGGTGGAAACTGTCTTGTATGTCAATTAGACAAGAAACTCACGATTGTTGCTATATATCGCTCCCCATCATTTAACTCCAGAGATAATTTTGATAGCTTTATGTCTAGCCTAAGTGATGTGTATGACAGCGTTTCCTCCTGCCCAAATATTGTACTGGTGGGCGACTTAAATATTGACCTAAGGCCAGGAAATAGGAATGACCGCAATCTTGAATACCTGACACTAAATGCCTCCCACGGACTCGTTCCAACCCATCTGTTTCCCACTCGGCTAGAAAGTTGTATTGATCATATACTCCTAAAATCCAATTTACCAACTACCACACTTGTTTTAGACTCGTATATTACCGAACATACTACCCCCTCCTACTTACTGTAGCAAATGCCAACCCAGTACGGAACCTGTCTTACTTTATCACGCGACTAAATCACGAAGCTATTACTTTAGAGCTAGAGCATGTGGACTTCACTTTCATATACCACAATGAAGATGTTAACACATCCATGAATAAATTTATACAAACAATAACTACGATAATAATAAAAATTCAAATAAAATTAAGATCCCTAGGCAGAAAAGAATTATAAAACCATGGATAACTCCTGGTCTTTTAAAATGTATAAAAAAAAAAATAGGGATCAAATGTACATTGTAAACATTGCATTTTTTTTTTTTTTATTTACGCTACGATGTTTATGTGTAATAGGGATATATTGCTATCGGAAATGTTAATATGGTTTATGCAGTCCTCAGGACTACAATTAAAGGAATTCCCTGGATCGAGGAGATCAAGTTCATCATTGATATTGTTTATAGTAGCCATTTGTATTAGATAATATAACCAAATAATTACATCGTTCATAAATAACTTAACTGAAGTGTATGAATAGGACTATTTATGTATGTTATGGTATGATAGAGTATTTGTATGTATGTTTGAAAGTTTTTGTGTATCGTGTGGCAGGTGTATCTTGAGTAGTGAAGTATGTGAATATATAAGTAATAAGTAGTATTGTAGACATGCAAATAAAATACAATCGAAATAGTCAAATACTTTTGTCATCAAGGTCGTGGAGACAATTTTCTGAGTGAATTAGGATTAGTTTATCACCCTTTCGTTTACGCAAGAAAATATTGGCATTTGATACCCAGCAAAATTTATAAGCTTTGTTTTTGGCAAATTCGCGATCTTGATAGAACAATTTTTTTTTTTTTGGTGCTGCAGCATAAGGTCCGCTCAATTCAATGCCCGCCGCTGCTGCTGCTGCTGCTGCTGCTGCTGCTGCTGCTGCTGCTGCTGCTGCTGCTGCTGCTGCTGCTGCTGCTGCTGCTGCTGCTGCTGCTGCTGCTGCTGCTGCTGCTGCTGCTGCTGCTGCTGCTGCTGCTGCTGCTGCTGCTGCTGCTGCTGCTGCTGCTGCTGCTGCTGCTGCTGCTGCTGCTGCTGCTGCTGCTGCTGCTGCTGCTGCTGCTGCTGCTGCTGCTGCTGCTGCTGCTGCTGCTGCTGCTGCTGCTGCTGCTGCTGCTGCTGCTGCTGCTGCTGCTGCTGCTGCTGCTGCTGCTGCTGCTGCTGCTGCTGCTGCTGCTGCTGCTGCTGCTGCTGCTGCTGCTGCTGCTGCTGCTGCTGCTGCTGCTGCTGCTGCTGCTGCTGCTGCTGCTGCTGCTGCTGCTGCTGCTGCTGCTGCTGCTGCTGCTGCTGCTGCTGCTGCTGCTGCTGCTGCTGCTGCTGCTGCTGCTGCTGCTGCTGCTGCTGCTGCTGCTGCTGCTGCTGCTGCTGCTGCTGCTGCTGCTGCTGCTGCTGCTGCTGCTGCTGCTGCTGCTGCTGCTGCTGCTGCTGCTGCTGCTGCTGCTGCTGCTGCTGCTGCTGCTGCTGCTGCTGCTGCTGCTGCTGCTGCTGCTGCTGCTGCTGCTGCTGCTGCTGCTGCTGCTGCTGCTGCTGCTGCTGCTGCTGCTGCTGCTGCTGCTGCTGCTGCTGCTGCTGCTGCTGCTGCTGCTGCTGCTGCTGCTGCTGCTGCTGCTGCTGCTGCTGCTGCTGCTGCTGCTGCTGCTGCTGCTGCTGCTGCTGCTGCTGCTGCTGCTGCTGCTGCTGCTGCTGCTGCTGCTGCTGCTGCTGCTGCTGCTGCTGCTGCTGCTGCTGCTGCTGCTGCTGCTGCTGCTGCTGCTGCTGCTGCTGCTGCTGCTGCTGCTGCTGCTGCTGCTGCTGCTGCTGCTGCTGCTGCTGCTGCTGCTGCTGCTGCTGCTGCTGCTGCTGCTGCTGCTGCTAGGTTAGGTTAGGTTAGGTTAGGTTAGGTTAGGTTAGGTTAGGTTAGGTTAGGTTAGGTTAGGTTAGGTTAGGTTAGGTTTTTTTTTTTTTTTTTTTTTTAAATAACGTCTGGTTGACGTTTCCTTGCTACCTCTGACGGGATCAGAGCCCTTATTATTGTTTTATATTATTTTGTGTTGTGTTTGTTTGTTTAGAAATTTGTCATTTAGTTTTGTTCCTATTTATTGTTCGTTTTGCTAATTTTGTACAGTATTCTATAAATTTGTTTCGTTTTTCTGGGTTTATCATGATTTGGCTTATATTATTTATTGTGATTTCTGTTCCTAGTGTTTGTTCTATGTTATATCTATCGTAACTGTGTATAGGGCAGTCTACGATGATGTGTTGTATCGATTCTATTCGATCGGGGTCGCATTCACATGCCGGGCTATCTTTTAGCTTGAACCTGTGTAGGTATTCAGAGAATCCCCCATGGCCTGTCAGAACTTGTGTCAGGATGGGATTTATTGTTAGGGTTTTGATTGTTTTAAAAGCTATGATTGCGTTTGGAAGGAAGATTTTGGTGGTTCCTGCAGTGGGCTCTGTTAAGTATCTGCCGTTCCATAGGTTCTTTGTTTTTTCCCTGATGGTCTTTTTGATATAAGATATTGGGCTCTTGTCATAGTCGGGTTTACGTTTCAGGTTTAGGGCTGCCTCCTTAGCAAGTGCATCCGCTCGTTCGTTACCTTCGGTTCCGGCGTGGGCCTTAATCCAGTGAAAATTTAAAATTTTGTTTTGTTTATGATTGTCTAAAATATTGGTTTTAATTTTGAATGCTATAGGGTGCAGAGCTTTATTGTTTGCGAGCAAATCCAGGGAGGACCTGGAGTCGCTGAATATATTTACTATATTTTCCTGGATTTGCTTGGCTATTTCGGTTGCCTGTTTAAGTGCATAAAGCTCTGCCTGAAATACAGTACAATAGTGTTCTAGTCTATATTTACGATAAAGGATCTCCACACCGTCCCTCCAGCACGTGAGTGCCGCGCCCACTTTGCCGTTGATCTTACTACCATCGGTGAATATGTTGATACCCGAAGAGGTATCAACAATTCCCGGGCTTTGGTATTCGACTTGTGGGTCTTCGGCTGGATGCATCTTCCTAAGGAAGCAGACCTTCTCCTCCAATTCTCTCCCCGCCAATATCTCTTGTGGTTTGCCGCGTTTCGCCTCATAGAGTTCCGCATTCTCTTGAATTCTGAGATCTAGGGGCAGCAACCCTGATAGTATAATTGCTGCATTGAGTGAGGTGGTCTTGTAGGATTTTGCGATTTTCTGTGCGAAGCCCCTTTGGATGACATTTAATTTTTTCAAGTTCGTCTTCTTTTGCGCGGCAGGTGCCCATACGCTGGCGGCGTACAGGATCGTCGGCTCCACTACCGCTGTGTATATCGTCCTGGTTATTTCGGGGTTAAGTCCCCAAGTTACTTTTGTCATTCTTGTCAGTTTCTTAAAAATTTCTTTCACTTTTTTGCAAGTTATATCTATGTGTTTTTTAAATGTTAATTTGTCATCAATTGTTAATCCTAGAATTTTAATTTCTTTTTTCATTTGTATATCTATCCCTCCCATTTTTAATTTTGGTATGTCGTATTTTAATTTCTTAGTTATTGTTATGGCGTTTGTTTTATTAGGTGCAAATTTAAGTTTATTTTTCTCCCCCCATTTGTTTATTCGTTCTAATGTTCTATTCGCTTCTATTTCTAACTGTAAAGTTTCCGTTCCCGAAAAAACCAGGACGATATCGTCGGCAAAGGCCTGGCAATACACTTGTTGGCTGTCCAAATCTGTCAAGAGTGGGTCCAGCAAGGTATTCCATAGCGTAGGGCCGCTAATGGAACCCTGTACGCAGCCCCTCGTGGTCTCGGCTATGTGTTCCTGTCCTGCGTAACGAACTCTGACTCTTCGGTGGTCCAGGTAGTTGTGCATCAGATTCCTTAAATTCTGCGGGCATCGTTTTTCAGCGAGTTGGCAGACTATCGCTGGCCACCACGCGCTGTCGAAGGCGCCCTCTATGTCCAAGGATACAACAACATTAATAAGTTTTTTATTTAGGCCTTCTTTAATGTGTTGTATAAGATCATAGAGGGCGTCCTCCGTACAGCGCTGCGGTGTAAAGCCATATTGCCTCGCGTTGGCTTTGGGTTGGATATGCCAGTTTATCCTCGTCATGATCATCTTTTCATATATTTTACCAAGGATCGGCAGTAATCCTATAGGCCTAAAAGATTTTGGTTCTGAGTATTCTTTTTTACCAGGTTTTCTGAGTATGATGACCACGGCTTCTTTCCAGGCCTTTGGGAAACATGACATTTTAAAACATTTATTTATTAAATGTAAGTATAATTCCCCATCGGCCTGGATGGATGCCTGGCATATGTCCGCCGTGAATCCATCTATTCCTGGGGCCTTTTTAGGGTTGAAGCTGCGTATTGCCCGTTTTAGCTCACCTCCTGTGAAAGGCGGGTCGTGATCGTCCACTTCTTGTTCGTCTCTTATTTGTCTCGACTTTTCCCTGATCCTTGTGTGTTCAGGTGTGTCGTACTGTGGATCGTCACGTTTGAAGAAAGTGGACGCGAGCAGTTTTACGCTTTCAGTGGAGTTCAGTACCTTTCCGTCTCTCACGAGGGGCGTATCTTCCTTCCTCTTCTCCGCGCTCTTGATTACCCTGTAGATCCCGTCCCATAGACTTTCCCTTTCTTGTTTTGTACAGTAGTCCTTCCAGCTCTTTGTCTGTGCCAATCTTACTTCTGTTTCATAGTGTTCTTTTGCTTTCAGGTACTCGTCTACTACGTGTTTTCGTCGATGTGGTGCTGCGTTCCGGATTCGTCGTTTCTTGGTCGACGTGCTTCGTTTCAATTCTGCAAGCGCTTCGTTCCACCAAGGTAAGTTGAGTTTGTTTTTGTTTTTCTTTTTTGTTTCGGGTATGCTATTATTACAGGCTGTTTCAATACATTGTGTATATCTGTCTATTGTGTTTTCTAATTCCGCTCTTGTATTAATGTTTTCAATGTGTGATTCGGTAATTCCTTCTACTTGTAGTGCTGTTTTGAGTGTTTGTCGGAATAATTCCCAATTGGCTTTCTTTGTGTTGTACTTTCTGGTCGTTGCTTGGTGTCTGTCTTGGTTAGTTTTATTTAGCCGTATTGTGTATGTAATAGCGTTGTGGTCGGAGCTGATTAGGTCGCCTCGCACTTCCCAATCATTTATTATTGGAATCATATTTTCGCAGCAGGTCGTGATATCCACATGGCTCTTATACTCTGTGTGACCCCTGATCGTATAGAACGTAGGCTCTGTCCCTTCATTCAGTATGTGTAGGCCCATTTCGTCTATGGCTCCCGCCATTATTTCACCTCTTTCATTATCCCTTTCGCTTCCCCACCACTCGCTCCACGCGTTGCAATCTCCGGCTATAAGGGTTTTATGTCTTCCCGTTTTGGATCGGATCTTTTTCAAGTGGTGCAGGTACGGTTCCAGTGGTTTTTGATCTTCGAAGTATATCGATACGACTGCTATAGTCCAAGTTTCGGTTTTTAGAGTGGCTAATGCTATGTTTTCTGTTGTTAAAATTGGTTCTTGTATCACTTCTATATGTTCATCGAATATGATTATAGCCGCCTTGATGGGTCCCGTTCTGTTTCCGCCCGCTTGGACTATGCGAGTTCCGGGATATTGTCTTACTTCGCCGGAAGATCCTACGTACGGTTCCTGCACCACTGCGAAGCTGATTTTGTTATTAGCAGCCTCCAGGAGAAGCTCCTGGGTTGCCAGTTGCTTCCTCTGGAGGTTGATTTGTATCACCTTATATGCCCTCACGGCGTGTGCGGTGGCGGTGGTCGTGTTATGGTTAGGTTAGGTTAGGTTAGGTTAGGTTAGGTTAGGTTAGGTTAGGTTGCGGCAGGGCTTGCAAAGCCCGTAAGACCGGTAGGAGGAAGGAGGGTCAGTCCCCCGCGCCTGAGTCAATTCCTGTGGCGCAGGCGCGGCCGACGGAATCGAGCGCTCCCAGGGCGCAAGATGCGGAGATGCCCATGGCCTCAGATCTTACAGTCTGAGTACATGGGTGTCTCCATCGATATCACCTGGGTGGCAGACTCGGGGGAGTCTGTCGCCCAGTTCGAGGGGGAGACGCCATGCCGAGTGACACCGGCATGGTGCCTAGTAGGGCGGGGGGGAAGACATTGGGGGGCGCCTAACGCTCCCAGAGGGGCCTACAAAGGCATTTCGCGTCGGGGCTGCAGTTGTCGTACAATGGAGTTCCTGCAGCCCCGACAATATGCGACTATGGTGTCACCGGAGAGTTTTTAGTCGGTACACTTGGTCCATCAACAGCCGGGGCTTCGGCCCCGAGTGTTGATGGATCAAGGACTCCGACATAACCCGCTCGTGTCCCCCGAGCACGGGCGGGTACCCATAAAGGGTTTTCTCTTCGGCAAAAAAAAAAAAAAAAAAAAAGGTTAGGTTAGGTTAGGTTAGGTTAGGTTAGGTTAGGTTAGGTTAGGTTAGGTTAGGTTAGGTTAGGTTAGGTTAGGTTAGGTTAGGTTAGGTTAGGTTAGGTTAGGTTAGGTTAGGTTAGGTTAGGTTAGGTTAGGTTAGGTTAGGTTAGGTTAGGTTAGGTTAGGTTAGGTTAGGTTAGGTTAGGTTAGGTTAGGTTAGGTTAGGTTAGGTTAGGTTAGGTTAGGTTAGGTTAGGTTAGGTTAGGTTAGGTTAGGTTAGGTTAGGTTAGGTTAGGTTAGGTTAGGTTAGGTTAGGTTAGGTTAGGTTAGGTTAGGTTAGGTTAGGTTAGGTTAGGTTAGGTTAGGTTAGGTTAGGTTAGGTTAGGTTAGGTTAGGTTAGGTTAGGTTAGGTTAGGTTAGGTTAGGTTAGGTTAGGTTAGGTTAGGTTAGGTTAGGTTAGGTTAGGTTAGGTTAGGTTAGGTTAGGTTAGGTTAGGTTAGGTTAGGTGAGGTTAGGTTAGGTTAGGTTAGGTTAGGTTAGGTTAGGTTAGGTTAGGTTAGGTTAGGTTAGGTTAGGTTAGGTTAGGTTAGGTTAGGTTAGGTTAGGTTAGGTTAGGTTAGGTTAGGTTAGGTTAGGTTAGGTTAGGTTAGGTTAGGTTAGGTTAGGTTAGGTTAGGTTAGGTTAGGTTAGGTTAGGTTAGGTTAGGTTAGGTTAGGTTAGGTTAGGTTAGGTTAGGTTAGGTTAGGTTAGGTTAGGTTAGGTTAGGTTAGGTTAGGTTAGGTTAGGTTAGGTTAGGTTAGGTTAGGTTAGGTTAGGTTAGGTTAGGTTAGGTTAGGTTAGGTTAGGTTAGGTTAGGTTAGGTTAGGTTAGGTTAGGTTAGGTTAGGTTAGGTTAGGTTAGGTTAGGTTAGGTTAGGTTAGGTTAGGTTAGGTTAGGTTAGGTTAGGTTAGGTTAGGTTAGGTTAGGTTAGGTTAGGTTAGGTTAGGTTTTTTTTTTTTTTTTTTTTATTTTAAATTTCTCCGGAGTGTCCCCCAATGTATTTTGGAGACCTTATTTATTAATATCAGTTTGCTTCGTCTTAGTTATATTTAGTTGTTTTGCATTCGGCTGTATTTTTATTCCTTGTGTGTCAGTTTTTGGTCTTTGTGGCTTCCTTGTAAATTCCAGGTACTGAGAGGTCATGGGGTGTTTGCTGTCTTGTTCCATTGTACCGCTTCCCTGACCACTTTCGTGCAGAAATTGATCAGGGACGGCCTCGAGTTCTTATCGGCTAGCATGTTATATAATGTTGCCTCTGTCAGCTCCATGTTGACTGCGGACTCGAGGTCGTGCCTGATATGCCCGTGTTTAGGGCATTCGAATATAAGATGTTGAAGTGTTTGTGGTTTGTCAGGGTCGCAGTAACAACTGGGGCTGTCTTTCCTTTTGTATTTGTTCAAGTACGCCGCGAATCCCCCATGGCCTGTCAGCGCCTGGATCATGTGTGGCGTGAAGTGTTCCTCTCTTATCGTATTGTAGGCAACAGTGGCATCCGGGAAGAAAAGTTTAGTAGTGGAACCAGTTGGGGTGGTCTTGTATTTCTGGTTCCACTTTTCCAGGGTTTCGGCCCTGATGGTTTTCTTTGCGTACGATAGCGGAAGGCTATCGTACGCTGGAGCCACTTTTCTCCTGGTAGCGGCCGACTTTGCAAGTTCGTCGGCTCGCTCATTCCCCGGTATCCCACTGTGTGCCTTTATCCATCGCAGCTGGACGTCGCACCCCCTTCCCTTTAATTTTGCTATATTCTTGCGTATAGCAAATGCAAGGGGGTGGGACGCCCCGGTGCGCTGGACCAGCTCCAGGGATGACCTCGAGTCGCTCAGCACCGCCGCCTCTTTTGGCGGACCTTTAAGCAGTAACTCCGTGGCTTGGAGTACCGCGTAAAGTTCCGCCTGGAAGACGGTGCAAAGCGGCCCGAGCGTCATCTTTTTGGTATTGGTTTCGACACCATTTCGCCAGCATGTGTAGGCCGCCCCCACACCTCCATCGATTTTGCTGCCGTCGGTGTATATTGTCACTTCTGGCAGCAAATGTCGAGTTGTCGTGTCGGGCGGCATGTTCACCATTTCTTGATAGCTTATCTCCACTTCGGCCGTTGGGTGTGGAGCTAAACTATAATTTACTTTGCGCTCTAGTTCGCCCCTTCCATCGCACAGTGTCCGTATCCCTCTCTTTATTTCATACAGCTCTGCTGCTTCCTGGATCCTGAATTGTATAGGGATTAGGCCCGCAAGCAGCAGGGCTGCATTTAGGGACACCGTGCGATAGGACTTGGCGATCTTTTGCGCAAAGCCTCTTTGAACTGCACCCAATGTCTTTTGAGTTCCTATTTTTAGAGTGGCCGGCGCCCATACACTGGAAGCGTACATTATTATGGGCTCTATTACCGCGGTATAAATGGTTCGGATGATCTCCGGATTCAGTCCCCAGCTAATTTTAGCAGTTTTGGCCAAACTTTTATAAATATTTGTTGCCTTGCGGCAGACGCCAGAGATGTGACTATTAAAGGTCAATCTAGCGTCCACCACAAGGCCCAAAATTTTGATCTTGTCTACCATTTGTATTGGTTTCCTATTCATGTGTACGATTGGGGCATCGAATTTTAGTTTCCTTGTTATGTACATCGCTTGTGTTTTATGAGCGGCGAATTTAAGTTTGTTTTCGATGCCCCAATCGTGCACACGTTTGAGTGTATTGTTGGCCTCTGCTGCTATCCTGCTGGATTCGAATCCGGAGAACATCAGAACCACATCGTCTGCGAATGCCTGACAATTTATTTCCCCTGTATCCAGTTCGTCTAGAAGGGGGTCCAGCAACAGGTTCCACAGTGTCGGTCCACTGATAGATCCTTGGATGCATCCTTTATTGGTAGTTTTACTGGTTGTTCTTCCACCATAGTGGACCGACACCTCGCGGTCTTCCAGATAGTTATTTAGAACCTTTCTCAGGTTCAAGGGGCACTTCTTTCTTAACAACTGGTTTTTTATTGCCGGCCACCATGCATTATCGAATGCTCCTTCAATGTCTAGGGACACTATGAGGACAGATTTTTTATCCGCTAAAGTATTTTTAATATGCTTTGTCATGTCGTATAGAGCGTCTTCTGTACTACGTTGAGGGACAAAACCATATTGCTTGGGGTTGGTCCTGGGCAAGACGTGCCATTTCAGGCGTTTGACTAACATCTTCTCCACTATTTTCCCTAAGACTGGTAACAGTCCTATCGGTCGATAGGATTTGGGAGAAGTGTAGTCATCCTTGCCCGGCTTCCTCAAGACCAACACCTTTGCTCTCTTCCAGAGCGCTGGGAAGCACGACAGTGACAAGCATTTGTTGACGATCCCCAGGAAGACTTCCTTCTCCGCGGATATTGCATGACAGCAAATATCCGCGGTGAAGCCGTCCTCTCCTGGGGCTTTCTTCGGGTTGAAGCTGTTCATGGCCCCTATTAGTTCCGCCATGGTAAAGGGTGGGTCGTCGGTGTCATCTGGCGTTCTATTGGCGATTTCCTCAGCTGATTTTCGAACCGTTGCGTGAAAATTATTTTCGTCGCTAGTGTTGTCATTGGGAAAGAATGTTGTCGCCAATAGTTCCACCGATTTTTCGGGGTCCTGAACAGCTCCATCCTTGACCAGAAGTTCGTCTTCGCGTGTCCCCGTCGTGGCCCTCAGCACCCTGTAAATCCTGTCCCACATACTTTCTTTGCTCTGTTTAGTGCAGAAATCCTTCCATGAGCCCGTCTGGGCAGTTCTACATCTATCCTCATATACCTTTTTTGTTTCTAGGTATTCCGCGACTACATGGGAGCGGCGGTGTGGGGCAGCGCATCGGATTCTATTTCTTCGCGTCGTCATCGTTTTCTTGAGCTGAGTGAGTTCATCAGTCCACCAGGGTAAGTATTTCTTATTTTTGTTAGTCTTTATTAGTGGGATGTTTTCCCTGCTTATTTGATCTATTATTTGTGTATATTTTTCTACTAGTGTATTTAAATCTTCTCTGCTTTGGATGTTTTCAATTTTTTCTCTATTTATGTTAGTTGTTGTTAATGTCGCTTTCATATCCCTGGTGAACTGATCCCAGTTTGCTTTTCTTGTATTAAAGAGACGAGTTAGGTTCTTCCGCCGTCCCTCAGGGGGTTTCTCGACCTCCAGATCATACAATATCGCGTTATGATCCGAGCTAGTGACCCCTCCGTCGACCCGCCAGTCGCAGACACAGCCCAGAACGTCCGTAGTACATGCCGTGATGTCCACGTTACTCGTTAGCCTGCGCCCGCCCCTGATCGTGTCGAAAGTGGGGTCAGTACCTCGGTTCAGTATTTGTAGCTCGTGTTGATCGAGAAATCCTCTGATGATTTCTCCTCGGCTATCCTCCGATACGCTCCCCCACCACGGGCTCCATGCATTTACGTCCCCTCCTATAAGCGTTTTACTGTTTTTTAGTTGTCCACAGTCGAGTTCGAGTCTTTCGAGGTAAGGCTCAAGAGGTTCGCTGCCTTCGAAATATACGGATACCAGTCTTAATTTCCATGTGTCTGTTGATACGACTGTCATTACGACGTTTTCCGATGGTGTTTTTTCGGTAGCTACGTCTAGGTCATCGTTAAAAATGATTATAACGGATTTGACTGGTTTCCCGTTTACACCTCCACTTTGTATGATTCGGGTACCTGCGTACCCCTTGAGCCTCCCCGCGGCTCCCACGTATGGTTCTTGGATTAGGGCTACATCGACTTTCCTTTTCTGTGCCTCCCATATTAATTCATCCGTGGCCAGTCGCTTCCTCTGCAGATTTGCTTGAATAATTTTTATTTTGTCCTTATTTTCAGGAGGGGAGCCCTCAGCAACCATATGCTACGCCCGCTCTTGCCAACTTGTCCCATTTTTGCCTCATGGGGCATTCTTCACTAAACACCCCATGATCGGTGTTCTGAAGCTTTTCATGGCTGCAGTTTCGGCAGGTTGGTGCTTCGCCAGTCGCCAGCTTTGAGCAATCCATCCGCCTGTGGTGGCCACCGCAGTAGGTACACACGTCCTGCTCTTCTTTGCAGGACCTACGGCCGTGGCCGAATGCGAGACATCTGGTGCATTGTATCAGTGGCGACTGATCCTCCACCCGCAGGTACTGCAGATCTATATGGAGTCTGCCGGCTTCCGTCATTCGCTGCCACATCTGGGGCGAGACCTGCAACACGACGTGGCATTGCAGGGGGTTCCTCGCTCTCCTACGGTATTTAACTGATGTGGCAGCGACGGCTTCGGCCGGCAGACCTCTAATTAGTTCGGTGTTTTGATTCGTGATGGCCTTCAACACCTCTTCATCGGTATTATAGGCCATCACGTATCTTAATATCACCAGAGGATTCTTGATCCTTGCTTCCTCGACTTTTAGTTGGTGATTTTCTTTTAGTTTATTGGCTGTTCTCACCACTTCCTCCTTTGTCCTGCAGCTGAGGACCACCTTTTGGTCCTTCACCTTTCTCAAAGACTTTATTTGAATGCCGGTATCTCGGGCCTTCAAGGTCGTCCTCAGCTTCATGACTACGTCGTCGCTGGTATCTTCCCCTTTCGTGGATGACACCAGGATGGAATGGTGGATCTTTGGGAGGGGTGGTTTCCCGTTTGCGAGGGTCTCTGCATAGGTTGGCCTTGCTTCTGCGGACTCCACTATTGTTTTTGCGGACTTATCTATCTCCTGACGGAGCTGCTCCATCTCCTGTTTGTGTTCTCGCAGGAGCCTACTGTGTTCTTCCAATTTTTCCTCCCAGGTGGTGGAGAATTCCTTCTCTGGGCCAGTCGCTCTTTCCTTCTCTTTCCCTGGGACCATTTTTTCCTCTTTTCTTGCAGATCCCTCCTTTTTCTTTTTACCTACGGCCTCCGACTCCTTCACTAATTGATACAGCCGATCCACGGCCTGCATCACGGCGTTCTTTATATCCGTTTTTAGGTTTCTTGAGTTGCCTAGATGTAGTTTGGCTTTGTTGAGGCAGGCCCTGGCCTCGGCTGCTCTTGACGAGTAAGTTTGTCCAGACGTACCCTCTGACACTTCTACGGTTGTCTCCCATTCTCCTATACTACGCCTCACATTGGTCGTGGTGTGAAGCTTTACCGGTGTTTTGGGGGACGTCTGAAGCTCGCAAGGTATAGGTTTGACCGGGGTACGGATGCCGAACATCTTGAGGGATTTGAGGGTTTCTCCGGATATTTCAACCTACTACAGCTGTATATGGGCTGTGTAGTTATAACCAATATAATTTGATAAGAATTTTTTGTGAGCTAAATTAAATATAATTGTTAAAATGTATACGATTTAAAATTGACTAATTAGTAATTAAAATAACCTAACCTACCTACTACAGCTGTATATGGGCTGTGCAGTTGTATAATAAAATATTTGGCGACTTAAAATGTAAATGATTAATTATTAAAATGTATATAAATTATGATTGAATAATTATTATTTGTATAATTGGTTGTTAAAATGAAAATACTGGTTAAAATGTCAATGTAAATATAAAAAAATTGTAGAAATTGTCAATATTTTGCGCACTTGTTAACGCTATGTCTATATTAGACGTTATTTGTCCAACCGTAAATGGGTTGGGTCGAAAAGCTTCTTGTATAACTTAAATCCCGTTTTGGGATACGTTTATTTTGTTACTATTCTTAATCTTTGTGTTTCTTGTTTCAGGTACCGTCGTCGGGATGCAGTCGTCGCAGCTCTACACCTCAAGCAAATCCTAGCGCGTCCGATTTCAGTACGTGAGTACTTTTGGTCAATTTGCTTAAAAATCGAGTATTTGCTCTTATGTCGGTTTCTTTTCCCAACTGTAAAGGGTTTGGGGTCAATAAAACTGCCGGATTTTCCTATTTCAGGAACGTCTCTCGCCGTCGCCACCACCTGCGCCACGCTCCTTACGTGTCTTCTAAAATACCTACTCTCGTGGGTCGTCAAAATTAACGTGGTGCGCAACGACCGGGTGGGCGGGGGGGCGATTTTTCGCGCTAGCCCCACAAATGGGGTATCCAGAGATAGGTCTCTTCGAGGCGATCAAGACGGTATAATAAACAAAGTATACGTCTATGGAAAAATTTTGAAAAATCGAATTTTTAAAGTACCAAAAATGTTGTATGTATGAAAAATTTATAAATTTTGTATGAAATTTTGTCGGGAAAGCGTGTCAATATGTCGGGCTAATTGAGCCGCTTTGAACAATATATATATTGTGTGGTCCCAGACTTAAGATGCGAATAGAATATGTCGGTTAGGTTAGGTTAGGTTAGGTTAGGTTAGGTTAGGTTAGGTTAGGTTAGGTTAGGTTAGGTTAGGTTAGGTTAGGTTAGGTTAGGTTAGGTTAGGTTAGGTTAGGTTAGGTTAGGTTAGGTTAGGTTAGGTTAGGTTAGGTTAGGTTAGGTTAGGTTAGGTTAGGTTAGGTTAGGTTAGGTTAGGTTAGGTTAGGTTAGGTTAGGTTAGGTTAGGTTAGGTTAGGTTAGGTTAGGTTAGGTTAGGTTAGGTTAGGTTAGGTTAGGTTAGGTTAGGTTAGGTTAGGTTAGGTTAGGTTAGGTTAGGTTAGGTTAGGTTAGGTTAGGTTAGGTTAGGTTAGGTTAGGTTAGGTTAGGTTAGGTTAGGTTAGGTTAGGTTAGGTTAGGTTAGGTTAGGTTAGGTTAGGTTAGGTTAGGTTAGGTTAGGTTAGGTTAGGTTAGGTTAGGTTAGGTTAGGTTAGGTTAGGTTAGGTTAGGTTAGGTTAGGTTAGGTTAGGTTAGGTTAGGTTAGGTTAGGTTAGGTTAGGTTAGGTTAGGTTAGGTTAGGTTAGGTTAGGTTAGGTTAGGTTAGGTTAGGTTAGGTTAGGTTAGGTTAGGTTAGGTTAGGTTAGGTTAGGTTAGGTTAGGTTAGGTTAGGTTAGGTTAGGTTAGGTTAGGTTAGGTTAGGTTAGGTTAGGTTAGGTTAGGTTAGGTTAGGTTAGGTTAGGTTAGGTTAGGTTAGGTTAGGTTAGGTTAGGTTAGGTTAGGTTAGGTTAGGTTAGGTTAGGTTAGGTTAGGTTAGGTTAGGTTAGGTTAGGTTAGGTTAGGTTAGGTTATGTTAGGTTAGGTTAGGTTAGGTTAGGTTAGGTTAGGTTAGGTTAGGTTAGGTTAGGTTAGGTTAGGTTAGGTTAGGTTAGGTTAGGTTAGGTTAGGTTAGGTTAGGTTAGGTTAGGTTAGGTTAGGTTAGGTTAGGTTAGGTTAGGTTAGGTTAGGTTAGGTTAGGTTAGGTTAGGTTAGGTTAGGTTAGGTTAGGTTAGGTTAGGTTAGGTTAGGTTAGGTTAGGTTAGGTTAGGTTAGGTTAGGTTAGGTTAGGTTAGGTTAGGTTAGGTAAGGTTAGGTTAGGTTAGGTTAGGTTAGGTTAGGTTAGGTTAGGTTAGGTTAGGTTAGGTTAGGTTAGGTTAGGTTAGGTTAGGTTAGGTTAGGTTAGGTTAGGTTAGGTTAGGTTAGGTTAGGTTAGGTTAGGTTAGGTTAGGTTAGGTTAGGTTAGGTTAGGTTAGGTTAGGTTAGGTTAGGTTAGGTTAGGTTAGGTTAGGTTAGGTTAGGTTAGGTTAGGTTAGGTTAGGTTAGGTTAGGTTAGGTTAGGTTAGGTTAGGTTAGGTTAGGTTAGGTTAGGTTAGGTTAGGTTAGGTTAGGTTAGGTTAGGTTAGGTTAGGTTAGGTTAGGTTAGGTTAGGTTAGGTTAGGTTAGGTTAGGTTAGGTTAGGTTAGGTTAGGTTAGGTTAGGTTAGGTTAGGTTAGGTTAGGTTAGGTTAGGTTAGGTTAGGTTAGGTTAGGTTAGGTTAGGTTAGGTTAGGTTAGGTTAGGTTAGGTTAGGTTAGGTTAGGTTAGGTTAGGTTAGGTTAGGT